>CM033682.1:71785118-72510118 GCA_019514585.1 Dendrobium officinale | reverse complement strand
GTTCTAGCATGAAAAATTAGGTTGTGAGCTAAAAGTGATTGCTGAAATATTATCACATAGAGAGAACTGTCGGATGAGAAGTAGAAATCTTGAACTCATTTATTAGCCTCCGAAAAAGCCAAATGAGATCCGTAGCAGTTGTGGAAAGAGCACGATATTCGGCCTCCGTAGAAGAGACATTTTTCGTAGCAACAGTTTTCTAGTTTTCTTAACACACCAAGAAACAAGTGTGTCTCCAAGAAAAGCACAATAGCCAGATGTAGACTTACGATCTGTTGGATCACCGGCCCAATCAGAATCAGAATAAGCAATTAAGTCAAGAGAACCAGATGAAATCGGAAGTCCAAATGATAGCGTGCCCTTTAATATACCGAAGGAGTCGTTTAAGCAATTTGAAATCATCTTCTAAGCGGGGCATGCATATGTTGACATAAACTTGTGTTGACTGTGAATGAAATATCAGGACGAGTAATCGTTAAGTACTGTAACGACCCATACCACATGCCGGAAATGCTCAGCTTCAGCGGGACGATACAGGGCTGGAAGTCTCACGAGAAAAATTTTGAAGGACTAGGTGAGCTGATCGGTTTAATAGTCCTTCATACCAGCACGATTCAAAATTTTCGAAGCATAGATAGATTGAGACAAGTGTAATCCGTGAACAGTAGAAATTATCTGCATACCAAGGAAATAAGTAATTGGAACCAAGTTCTTCATATGAAAATTCAGCAGACAGACCACGCAAAAGATGGCTGAATTGTTGGATCATGATTTCCGGTTAATAGAATGTCATCTACATATACAAGAATGTAGAGAGTGACTGAATTTTTGCTGTATAGCAAAAGTGACGGATCAGCCTCATACTATGTGTAAAACCGAAGCTGAGAAGATATGTAGAGAAAGTTTCAAACCACTTTCGAGGAGATTGCTTCAATCCATATATAGATTTTTGCAATAAACACACATGATCAGGGTATAATGGGTCTACAAAACCTTGAGGATGAGCCATAAAAAACTGTTTCATTTAGTTTTACCATGAAGAAAAGCGTTGGATACATCCAACTGTAGAAATCTGCCATTTTGAGGTCATCCGCCACTTTTAATAAAATCCGGATTAGTAGAAAGCTTAGCCACCGGACTAAAGGTGTCTTCATAGTCAATACCATATTGCTGATGACAACCCTTGTGCAACAAGTCTAGCGTTTTTATGTCGAGCAATTCGACCCATCGGAGTTGAGTTTTAGTTCTGTATATCCATTTGCAGCCCAAAACATGTTGATCCGGACGGGACGGGAACTAATTTCCAAGTACCTTGATGTTGAAGAGCAGCAAACTCCTGAGACATGAATCATTTCTCCAAGCAACAGATTTAACTGCCTGAGAATAACATGTAGGATCGCAACCAAGCCAATATGGCTTAAACTAACAATATGCTTTGGTTTTAAATTACCAGTCCTGGAATCTCGTAAGCATCGGATGAGTGGGAAGAGAAGAGGACAGTTGAGATGGTTCTGTAGAGAATGGTTCAATATGCTGAACTGGTGGCATAACATTATTTGTGGAAGCAGGAGAAGTGACTCGGAATTGAAGAAGGGAAAACACGGTCTGGAGACGGTGAACGGTCAGTGGATGTCATGGTAGCAGGGACTTGAACCATATTAGGAACTAAGGTCAAGGGAGGAACATATTGAGTTGATTTTTTGTGGAACAGGAAGAGGAAGGAATAGTTTGGAATGGAAAATGATGTTTCGAAAAATCTAACGTGTGCTGAGAAACAAAGAATTTGCCAGAAGAAATGTGATAACAAATGTTACCCTTTAGTGACAGAAGAAATAACCAGCAAACACACAGGGAAGAGACTTAGGATGAAATTTGGTAAAAGAGTTTTATGGAAGATAAGGATAACAGAGACAAACGAAAGTTTCGAAAGCGAGCTATAATCCGGTTGTTTACGATAAGAGCATGATGAAAAGGAGAAGATAACTTGTTGGAGATAGAGGGCAAGAGATTAATAAGATGCACGACAGTTTGCACAGCATGTAGCCAGAAATTTTGAGGGAGATGAGCATTGAATTAATAGAGCTCGGGTAGTCTCTATAATGTGGCGATGCTTACGCTCAGATACCCCATTTTGTTCTGGAGTATAAGGACATGTACGTTGATGAAATAATGCCTTCGTTAGCAAGCAACAATTGAAATTGTTTAGACATATACTCACCACCATTGTTAGAGCGAATAAAAAATTGATTTTGGCATCAAACTGGCATTCAACAGATTTTTGGAAAAATTAGCAAAAAATTAACTGCACATCAGATTTAGCAATTAAAGGAAATAACCAGCAGAAGCGAGAGAAATCATCAATGAAGATAATATAATATATTTATATCCTTGTAAAGATAAAGTAGGGGATGGACCCCATACATCAGTGTGGATTAACTGTAGAACATATGTAGTACGAAACATAGAAGGACTAAAAGAAAGCTTATGACTCTTTTGCAAGGTCACAAGCATTACATTGAAAAGATGAAGAAAAAGAAGATGACAAGGGAGAAAATAAACTTCTGTAATTTTCGTAAAACAGGGATTGAAGGATGTCCGAGACGCGAATGCCAAATAGATGCTGTGGATGAAGCAGCAACCATAGCAACTTCGGGAGAGGCGGATTTAGTGGAGATTGGGTAAAGTCCTCGACGAGCTGGGCCGTGAAGAAGAATTTGATTGGTCTTCGGATCCTTGATAGTGTAGCCGGAAGGAATCAAATAAAATAGAACAATCATTGTCAGTGTGACCAATTTATGAAGAGAAAGCAGATTATGATGAAGCGTGGGAACGAAGTGAAGGGAGTTGAGACGAAGCTTACGAGAAGAAGTTGGTAGAAGACCTTTACCAGTTTGTGTAATCGGCAGAAGATCCCCATTGCCAATCATAACCTGTTGTTGGCCAGTATAAGGTTGGGATTCATACAGTTGATTTATATCAGGCGTTAAATGAGATGTAGCACCAGTGTCGAGAAGCCACTCAGTTGGCTGAGTGGAAACGGCAGCAGAGTTCGCCTGAACCGGAGGTGGAATAGAAAAATATCTTCTATATACAACATTTGTAAGCTGAATGTCTAGGTTTACCACAAATCTGACATACAATTGATGGAAGCGGATTGGAGCCAGCTCGATATGAACCTCTGCCTCGAGACGAACGTGCACCAAATCGTCCGCGAGAACCGCGACCACGAGCACGACCTCGGGAAGCATACAGAGCAGAGACATTCTCTGATGAAGATGATAAAGTCATTTCTCGAACAGATTCAGAAGCCATATTGAGCTCTTCACTACACAAGAGTGAGTAGAAGTCATCTAAACTTATAGGATTTAAATTCGTCCGGACAGCAATTTTAAATCCTTGATATTGTGGCGGCAATCCATTCAGGGTATAGTAAATAATATCCTCCGGTGGTAGAGATGAACCGGATGCGCCAATTGCATCTACTTTGCTTTTAATCTCAGACAAATATTGCATCATACTCTTGTCCTTCATGGTGATATGATGTAGTTCATTTTTAAGTTGAAGAATACGTGACCTATTTGTAGACTGCAATCTCCGCTCGATTGTCTCCCAGATTTTCGAACAGGAGTCCAGATTCAACACATACGGAAGAAAAGTTTGGGAAATAGTAGAATAAAGCACTGCAGCCAGATTTTGATCCACAAGGAGCCAAGTGCTGTAATCAGGGTTCAAATGCAGTTCATCGGAAGCTGATTTCACCATTTTAGGGGGGTTTAGAGGTAGAACCATCTAAAAAAACCATTAAACCCGTTTGCAGTAAAGATAGTTTGAGAATCTGTGATTTCCACAATGGATAGTTTTTCAGCGGTGAGCTGAATGTTCAGCACCGATTTGATATTATTCATAAGGAACTTCAGCTGAGAAGGGATCGGTGTGTCCGCCATTTTAACAATGTTTGTAGCTGTAGCACCGGTGGAAGTAGACGAACTGGTCGGCGAAGCCCATTTTTGCGAATCAGAGCTCTGATACATGTAGAACTTCTGTATCAGGTGTTACCTGCAGAAGAGAAAACCAAAGTGACGGAGAAAAGGGAAATAAGAGAAGAAGAACAGTATAGTTTAATCTCTTCACCGTAACCCTTTCATTTCACTGTAGCTCTTCATATATACATATATTTCATGATTACAATGTCAGATAATCAGCCACGTGGACGGTGAGAGTAAAACCGTTAGAAGCCAACGGTGATAAGCGAAAAAGCACTATAACATAAGCAGAGACTGCACATGGAGTAATGGGAGCACTAGCATTGGTCGCTAGGCTCAATAGGAACCGGGCAGAGGCAGCCACATGAAAGCAGCTAAGGAAGAAACCGAAAAGCCAACACAGGGGACCAGAACCAGCACCCAGCAAAGGGAGGAGAGCCAGCCACGGGATCAACACCAGGGAAAAAAACTAAGGGGACACAAAGAAGGGGAAGAGGCAAGCTCCAACTCCACATAATGAGCTAAAAAGAAGAATACCCTTTCAAATTTATGAGCTAAATAGTGCAATTACTCCTCCAAATAATGAACTAACCATCAGCTCAAGCATTAATGAGCTTAGCACTAAGAAGATCCCATATTTTCAGCTCAAAACCAAAGCAGCCAAGGCCCAACCGAGAGCAGCCAAGACCCAATCCGAGAGGCAACAAGCAGCCCAAAAACCAAAAGGACCTAAGAAGTTAGCATACCCAAGGCTTGACATGCCAAGCATTACCTACCATGATCAGTGGATGTTCTCCATCATTGTATAACATAAAAAAAAAAAATAAAAACACAACTATAATATTCAAATTACAATAAAACGAAAATTAGCCAAAATATGCATGCATCAAATTAACTCTAATTGGACTCCAATGTAATCAAATTAGATAAAATTTAATCAAATTAAAATCAAATCGAACAGATCAACCCAAATCAGTCCAAATCAAAACTCAACTGAGCCTCGTCGAGCCTAGTTGAACCAAATTCAATGCAATTCGAACGCCGATTCGAGTCCAATTATGCAAAAATTGGCTCGATCAAACCCAACAGATCTAAATCGGCTCAAATCGGTTCGTGATGAGTCCAATTTGGGCTTAATTTTTTGCCCTAATTGATCAAATATGAGATAATTTGACTTTCTAAATCAAATTTCTCAATATGGGACTTAGATTTCATCTGAAATCCTACCAATTTGGCATTAAATTTCTTCGTTTCGTGCAAAGAGGGAGCGGATTGGAGCATTTTGGGCGGCGAGCTTGCTAGCTTCGTGCATCTCCAAGCAGACAAGAGGTCGGCTCTCTCGTGTGTGTCTATCCATCCGTCCCAAATAGTGTGGAACATGGGTTTAAAATTGTGCAATATGAGGCTCGCCTTTGCGCAAATTCCAGTAAAAAAAAAACGCCTCAATGCTTACGCCTCGAGTTTTTGTTATGAGGCTTGCGCCTCAACTTGGTTGAGACCCGCCTTAAGGCCCGCCTCGCCTCACTGGCATGAGGCTTTACGCCTCACGCTATATATATTAAAACTTACATAAATCTTGAAGTAAATGCCCGACATTCGACATTGAAGGGGGAAGGGGAGAGAGCAGTTCATCATAATGATGATTCAAATGAAGAACCCCTTAGTGATGACAGTGCTGATGATTTATGAGTTCTTATGTGATATGTCATTCCTATTTATTTTTTAAAATTGGAATTATATGTTAATGAAAAGAATACTGGGATTTGGGAAAAATAGAATTTTTAGTTGAACTATATTTCATGTTGTCTTATTATTGAGATGTTTTGATTTCACTTCATATCTTATGTTTTTTTATATTTTATATTATTCACTCATTAGTATATAAAATTTTTTGTCATTTTATGTTTACGCAATCTTTTGATTTTGAGGCTTACGCCTCAAAACGCCTTGAGGCTTACGCCTCGCCTCACGAATGAAAAACGCCTCAATATCCGAATACGCAATTTTAAACATTGGTGTGGAAGAAACAAAAGAGAGAGCTCGACTTCCTCTCTTTTCTTACGGTTCGTGCGCTCGACCCTATTCAGGACTTCTGACACCTCCAAGGCGTCTGTCTCCCTTGTCGCCGACTCCTGCGGCCATTGACTTATTCGTGTTGTTCGTCTCTGCGGCCATTGAGTTTGGTATTTTTGAAGGCCTCCAGTTGTTAACGTCTGTCTGACCCGAGCAAATGAAGTAGGGAAATGTTTAGGGACTGGTCATTTTTGAAGGCAACAGTCCAGGCTCTTAATCCTTTTGCCTAAGATCCATCTCCGAAGAGTCTGGTGTTCCTCCTTTTTCTCTTCATATGCGCCTCGACAACCCCAAAATCCAAGAATCCCCACTGTCCTCTTCAGTAAACTTGCGGAAAATCCAAGAATCGGTGACTTTTCACCAAGGTGCTCTCATGTGAGAGTCAGAAGAAGATAGCGATGCCCGTAGGATGTTGGATTTGTGTCTAATACCTTCAAATGCATGTATTTGCACTCATTTTGAGCTCAATACCTTCACCAACCATCAAGCCCTAGGCTAGGAATCGCCATTCGATTACAAATCAAACGATGGAGTGTAGGTTTCGAATGTTATAAATCTCATCAACTTTCATCCTACTCATGAATCATGCAAAATTAATACATGCGCGTTGTAGGTTTCTTGCCAGGATTGTTGCTTGTCCAATAAATTGTAGAGTTCATGAATGTACTCATTCATTTTCAAGTGCTTGCAAAGCTAGATTTGGGGATGTTCTATGGATCTTCAAAGATTCATAGGCTATTCCCAATTTCCCTACTTAGAATTACTTGAGTTCATTCATGCAACTTTCTGATGGAAATGACTAGGTGAAATGATAAGCAAACTATGTATTTAAAGGGCACTTAAATTTACAATTCAATTAATGCATGTTAAAACCCCAAAGTCTCCTAATCATGCCAAAATTGATTTAGGAATCCTTTTCAAAGCCCTGGTGAATGTTTTCCTTCTTTAAATGAATCCAAAACACTCATAGAAGATTAGGGAACTCTCTTTCACATGCATATTTCTTTCATGCATGGCATTTGGAGCCCCCTCAAGGCTCCAAAGGCTTCATTGCTTGAATCTTTAGCATCCTCTAGGAGCTATCATTGATAGGTTTGTGTGTGGTGTTATGAATTTTCTCAAAATACTCAACATGTCATCTCGCAAGCTTCCAAATTTAGAGCTATCATTGGAGTGCAAAACCAATAAATGATACCTTTGCTTGTTGCTCTCAAAGCCCATTTAGAGATTCCGAAATGATCTCTAAAGAGCTTAAAAGAGCATTAGCTAATCTTAGGGTCAAATCTTAGGTTCATTTGATTTGTTTGTTGAAACACAAAGTTAGCAAACAAATAATCCATATCTTTTTCATGCATGATAATTTGAAATCCTCTAAGAATTCAAACATATCATTGTATGATTTCCTTGAAGTTAAGACCTAATTTTGAGTTCTTCCACCTCATTTGTTAAATATAAAAAATAACAAATGACCCCTTAACCTAAAGACCAAATCCTGGGTTCATTCCCCTTTTCGTTTGTTGAGACACAAAATCAATAAACATTCATCCATCCTTCTCATGCATGTTGATTTGGAGCATCCCAATGCTTGCGTGATCAATCCTAATTTCCCCTCGTGTATAATGATTTGAGGCCTCCAAAGGCTCCAAATAAAATTCATTCCATGAGTTGAAACAAATTCTAAGCTCTACATCCCTTGTTCGTTGAGACACAAAATCAATAAACATTTATCCATCCCTCTCATGCATGATGATTGGAATCTCCTCAAGGCTCCAAATTTATCATTGCGTGACTCCTAGCATTCGTTAGGAGTTACCACCAATCTTCATGTATGGTATTATGGATTTTTTCTAAAATCCTAAATACATAGTATAGGTTCTTGAACTTGAAACCAAATTCCAAGTTCTTCCATCCCTTGTTTGTTGGAAACATAAAATCAACATACAACCATCATTTTCCCCCTTCATACATGATGGTACGAAGTCTCCTAAAGCTTCAAGAATACCAGTGCATGGAGATTTTGGAGCTTAGAGTTAAATTCTAAGCTTCCTCCTTCATTTGTTGAGACACAAAATCAACAAATGGATATCCCTCCTCTTTGCATGACAACTTGAAGTCCTCCAAGACTTCAAGCACATCACTACATGAGGACTTTAAGCACATCATTGCATAAAAACTTGTGATCAATTTCAAGCTCTCCTACTTTGTTTGTTGATGCAAAAAATCAACAAATACACACACCCGTCCCTCTTATGCATGATATTTTGAGCTTCCTCAAAAATTCGAAACACATCATTGCATGGATCATTGTAGTTAGAACCAAATTCTAAGTTATTCCACATCATTTGTTGAAGCACAAAACCAACAAATCTCCTCATGCATGTTTTGAACATCCAAATGCTTCAAATACACCACTGCATGAATCATTTGAACTTGGAATCAAATTCTTGTTTCTTCTATCTTATTCGTTGGAACACAAAACCAATGAGTAATTGATGTAGGACTACGATGCTTGTAATTAATTTATTAAGAGTTTGCACAACTTATTGATTAGAGAAATAAAAAATAGACCTATTAGCAAATAAAACGAAGAATTAAAACGTAAGAGTTGTCACTATCGTTTAGGCTAAGTTGTACATCAAAAGATTTGGATCATCAAAATAACGTAGGAAAAATAACATCATGCCAAAAAGTAGTAGCTTTCAACGAAAATTTTTAGTCTAATGATAAGATTAGAAAACAAATGAATACACTCAGATCCCTACGTTTACTAAGCTTAGCAGGATCAGACAAAACACGACCTTCATGACTGCAATCAAATGACAAGGGAGGATTAGACTTAAGAAATATGAGAAGAGGAAAAGTAGAAAACCTTCGTCAAGGATCGGTTGCAATCCTCCACTCGACGATCTCAAGTTGTTCTTCAATAGCTTCAACCAATATGTCCAAGATGGTGTAAGTCGGGCAAACGACGATGTTGACCTGCTACACAAAAAAAAAGAGAAAAAAATGCTTACCTACTCTCTCCCTACCGCACGCCTGTTTGGCCAAATCCCGTAAATCCTTAAAACCGAAGCAAAAAAAAATATTATTTATATTTAATTTTAATTAATTGTAATTAATGTTAATTAATTAAGTTAATTATAATTTAATCATTTTTTAATTATAATTAATTAAAAATGATTTTCTAGTTAATTATGATTAATTAAAATTTAATCATAATTAATTATGTTATTTTTAATTAATTATTGTTAATTGTTATTAATTATAAATTAATTAAATTTAATTATTATTAATTATAATTAACTAAGATTAATAAAAAATTGCAAAAGCCCTTCCTCTGCCTCGACATCCGAGCCTCCACCGCCGGTTCGCCGATTCCCGAAGGTATAAAAATTCTAAACTCAGATTTTCGTTCTCGACGTTCGCGACAAACTAGCAAACTCCCTACGCGCTCACGTAGCGTTGTGGGGAGGGACACTAGTCCGACGCCTACGACGAGGCGGAAAATCGCCTAAGATTCTTTACTCAATGCTTGCAATGGGCCGGTAAACCCCCTTTGTGCTCACGTAGCGTTGTAGGGCGGGAAACCGGTGCGATGCTTGTGTTGACCTTCGTGTTACACCCAAAGAAGAAACATGGACTCAAAATCATACTAGGAACCTATTGGATCCAAGAATCCCGCTGGCAGAGTCGCTCCCGCAAAATTCGCAAGAAATCCCGCTGATCTACTGTACCATTCGGCACCGTTCCGGGAGTTCTGCTCAAATCCTGCGACAGAGCCTTGATCCGAACCCTTCTCCGTGTCTATAAAACGAAAGGGTGGCCTTCACACTTCAACACTACCACACGACTCTTCTCCCCTAGCTCTCTTGCTGCTCTGCTTCTTCTCCCGTTCGCAAGTCCCTCACAGCCTCCGACTCTCACACACGACCCCAACTCCCGACCTCCAGCGTCTGTAGCCCGAGCTCCGATCTCCTCAGCCCGTCGCTGCCTTACAATCCAGTGAGGAGGACACAGAGAGAGAGAGAAAGAGAGAAAGAGAGAGCTTACTTATCTTCTTCCTCCTCTCACCAAAGCCGCTCCCCATCCTCTCCTGTCCGATCTCCCCTTCTCGACGCCTTCAAGCCCTAGCCGCCTCTGTCCGATTTCGCTCAGCCCGACGACTTTCCCTCTCCAGTCGGATCGGAAGTCACGTAGTTTTGATCGGAAGCATTAACAGGAGCTCGCTTAGTCGTGAAGGTAACTTCCTCCCTCACATGCACTTCTTCGGCCAAATCCTGTGTCTGCCGAGCCCGAGAGTGAGAGGGAGAGTTTTTTTTTTTTTTGCTATTTTATTATTATTATTATTATTATTATTATTATTATTTAATTAATTATATTTGCTATAATTAATTAGATTTAATTTTAATTAAATGGTTATAATTAATTATAATTAATTTAATTAGAATTAAATTTAAATAATCATTTTTAATTATTATTATTATTAATTATGATTAATTAATTATAATTTAGTAAAGTTAATTAATATGAATTAATTATAATTAATTAAATTTAATTATAATTAATCATTTCTAATTAATTTTATTAAATATCATTAATTATTTTCTTAATTAATTTTAAGTAAATTTAATTAATTAAGAATAATTATAATTAATTAAATGTGCTCATCCCACTTCACTCTCTTACCTCGACATTCGTGTCGGACCGGTAGACCGCCTATACACGCCTTTATTGCGCGTGGTGGGAGGGGAACCCGGTGCGACATCTACGACGAGGTAGACGAGTGACCCATCGATCCACGTGCCAACCACGACAACCCTGCGAAGGTACGAACTTTCTAAACTGAGATTCTCGCTTCCGTTGTGTGCGGCGGACCGGAAAACCGCCTATATACGCCTTTATTGCGCATGGTGGGATGGGACCCCGGTCCGACGCCTAGGACGAGGCGGGAATCACCTAAACTCTACTTCGGCATTCGTAGTGCGTCGGAAAACCGCCTATACATGCCTTTATTGCGCGTGGAGAGAAGGGATCCCGGTGCGACACCTACGGCTAGGCGGGGTCACTCATAAGTACCCCCGAGCGGGGGGAAAGCAAATTGTGTCATTTATAAGTACCCCCGAGCGGGGGGAAAGCAAACTGTGCATTTTTAAACAGGTTCCGTCAAAGACCCCATACACGCTTTTATTGCGCGTGGTGGGAGGAATAAAAATCATGGCCGCGGTGTCCTCGTCAGAGGACACCTACCATACACGCCTTTATTGCGCGTGGTGGGAAAGGCCCAGTTTTCTCGTAGTTTTCCCCTAAACAGGGGAGACGTCGGGAGGTTGCTGAAATTTCGGGTGAAATGTACGATCACACTCGGACCTGTTTGAACTCAAAAGAACAAGAACCTGCACTCAAATGAACAAGAAAACAGAGGACTTGTGGACCGTCGAACTTGATTGAACATGAGCAGAGGACCTGAACAAAACATAAATGATTCCTAAAGCTCAAACTTAAATCAGAATGAAAATCAAAATGAAATAAAAAAAAATCAAATCCAAATGAAAATGAGCATTGAACTTGAACAAGATTCAGACTGCAGGGGACTCGGACGGATATAAGAGACTCATTTTGAGTCTGAACAGTACTTTGACTAATACTTGAACGAATGCAAATAAAAGACTCTAACTAAAGTGATAAGAGACTGGACTTTCAAGACTACAAGAATTTGAAACTCAACCATGTCTTAAATATGAAATCATACTCAAATCAAACTCAAGCAAATGACATCAAGTCGAACCAAAGACTTGAACTCTGAGTTTGTACTTGAACTCGTGCTATACAACATTAAGTGGGACTTGTAGACTTGATGAATTCAAGTATGAATCATGTGCAAGGAAACTCAAACTACAAGAGCATTCGTACGATCAACAGTGACTCAAAATGCGCTACAAGACCTTGATGCACAAACTCCTACTGCAACCCCTGCAGACACCTGCTGATTGAGATGGCAATACGGGAGACCAATAAAGAAGGATTCGCCCCCACAAACAAGTGCAAATACATCAATACCACCCGAGATTGGTGAAAGGGTGGATTCGATGCAGAAACAATGGAGCTTCTACAAAATACTTCTAGGAGGTCGTCGTAGAAGACATGCATCCCCTGCAAATAAAGAGGTCAATGAATGAATGAAGGTCATTCATTAAAATCCCAAATAGAAGTGAAATGTCGGTTCACTCACAAGCAACAATACGAACTCCTACAAGTCACTATAGAAGATCTGCAATCCATACAAATCATCTATGAATACGAATGTATATACAACATCCACTTATGGGTAGATGCAGAAAGACTACAGTAAATGCAGTATCCTGTAGTCAACTTCAGTCTAAAGATGAATACATCTACCTCCGGCAGTAATGGATGTATTGTAAAGACCAAAATCATAGCAGAATGCATAAAGAATATAAGTTCCTACGAGCTTCTACAACTCGAAAGCAGGAGATTCGTTAGTGCATATCAATCCGCCTGCAGAAAGCAACCATAGTGCACGACAGTCTACCTGTACGAAGCAGCGAACAACTCTATTCAGAAGCTTCTACGCCACGCCACCGGATCTGCAATCTCCGTACAAGCAGACAGAAGGCGTCTATTCCAAGAATACCCCCGCACGTGCACTGTAATTTGTATACACATAGGTACACTAAGGGGAAAAATACAATCCAAACCCGCATGGGCCCCGGCGAGCATGTTATTGGTATACACGTGACGTCTAGGGATGCTGCGCGGGTTGACAAGTGAATTCAGGTTCGAAACCGATCCTTCTATACGGGTCAATAGAAGTCGATAGGGTTCGAACAAACAAACAAATATACGATTATGACGACCGTCATATTTGTTTTAAAACATTCATATTAGGCCTTCAAGGCCTACAACAATATGAATTCACTAATAAATGCACGAAGCCTACAAAACTCGATCCTCAGTCAATAGCTCGGCTGAGTTGACAAGGTTCAAGCTACAAATAGAAATGACCCCCTAACACTCCGATGATGGCCGTGTTGAATGCAGATCTCAACCGGAGGGGTTCACAAATACTTTCAAATTCCATCCAAATGCCCAAAACCCAAAACTCCACAAAGTCCAAATCCAAAAACCCAAAATCCTAGAAAACTTTACAAAAATCTCAAAATCCCAAAAATCCTAAAAATATTTAAAAATGAAATCAAACCATTAATCGCTTAAAGCAAAGCCCATCCACCCTCTGTAACAGTTTGCCGGGGTGGACAAATTCAAATAAACTCTAGCTCACAAAGAGCCAAATGCCTAGTCGAAAATATCACTATGATCCATTCTCAAACAATCTCCTGCCAGTAAGGACGTGGTACGTGTCCTCTAACCGGCAGTTTCGCCGCCAAATGGCTTTGCAGGTAAACGGTTATGACCCGGGGCCCTCTGAACCGAGTGGTTTTGCCGCCAAATGGCACCACAGATAGCGGTTATGGCCAGAGCCAATACGCTCCTTAGTGGCGTTAAATCCTTGAGATATGAATCAATAGTATATGATCGATAGGGCACAAAGCCTCTGTTAGCTAAGGTGGATTCAAATTTGTCCCCTTAGACAAACATTCAACCCAGGTCTACAAGGTCCCCTTGGACGAAGCAACCCATGGCTGCCGACAAGGATCCTTCTGTCAGGTAGGGTCGACTACCTCCTCTGACTAAGTAGACCAAGGACCACGATGGCCCGGGACGACGGAACCATGAGATCTTGATCGAGTCTATCATCCATTCCCCCACCATCCGCTTTAAGTGCTAGGTGATGAAATTTCATATTTTAAATATCAAACTTTTCAATACTTTCCAAATTCCCAAATCCAAACCCAATTTTCATTTTCCAAATCCAAACCCAATTTCCAATACCTAAACCTATGCTGCTACTATATGCCGGATACACGTATTCTCTACGTATCGGATTGACGACTAGCCTTAATCGAAAGTTCTCTCTCATGATTGGGAGGGGTAATTAACTATAGGGGCTTGCGCCTATAGGAAACCAGAACTCAGATCATAAAGTCCTCGCAAATTGAGGGCGAAATCTCTGAGTAGTGTCTTATCTACAAACCCATCTGCCTTCCAAAATTTACCCCGAAAATTATTCAGTTAAAACTCCCTCGCCGGAATAAAAGGAAACGCGCAGTGAGCGGAGGCCGGGGCTGAATTTTCGGAGCCCACAGCTTGCAACGACTTAAGGATCTCTCTTCAATGCTAGCAACGAGCCGACAAATCCCCTATACGCTCAAGTAGCATTATAGGGCGGAAAACCGGTGCGAAGCTTGCGGCGAGGAGGGTTATATATATATATATATATATATTATGTATACAAGTACCCCCAAACGCTCACGTAGTGCAGAGCGGAGAAATCTGTGTTTTTCTGACTCGTGCTCCGCACCCTTAAACGCTCACGTAGCGGGCAGGGATTTTTAATAAAATATGCGACCGCGGTCACTTTTTACACCTACCTGAAGCGCTCACGTAGTGTCGATGGGAAGGTTGCCTCTTGGTTTTTCCCCTAAATGGGGGAGACACGCCGGGAGGCCCATGAAATTTTCACTGAAATAGGGGACTTGGCAGAATTTGAACAAGCTGAACTCGAACTAGAACCATACCTGCAAGAATGAAATGCATCGTTGCCCCTCCTACATGCACCTGAAACCACTATCCATAAGACAAATGCCGAAGTGTTACAATAAATACTAGCTCTTTTGAGTTATTCGGGAAACTCAAACTATAAGACCTTGATGCATGAATTCCTACAACAATCTCTACAAATGCCTGTTGATTGAGATGACAATACTGGAGACCAACAATCAAAGGACCGCCCTTACAAGAAAATACAATCACCAAACCACTTAAGATTGGTGAAAGGTGGATATGATATTGATGTGAAGGACTTTCCTACGAATACTTCTAGGAGGTCGTAGCAGATGCAACGGGTCCCCGCAAATATATACAAGTCGCTTGTGGATAATGATGCATGCAAAGGGGGGTCAAAACAAAATGAATATTTTGGTTTTGACTTATTTTGGGCTTGCTAGCTCATTAATATTTTGAGCTAAAAGTTAGCTCATTATGAGCTATTTTTTAGTTCATTTATGGAACTAAAGAATTAGCTCATTGATTCTTGAATTTGTCTTTTCTCCTTCCCCTTTTTCTCTTGTCCTTTCATCTTCCTTTTGTCTCTTGGGCTGCTGTAGTTTTTTGCTAGTTTTCTCTCCCACGGTTTACTGCTGCCTGTTTGGTTGCTGTTGACCCCTTGGTTCTCTGCCCCCTTTACTGCCGTGACTTCCCCCCTTTTTACCGAGAAATGATCTCCTGCTGGACCCGAGAATTGTCTCCTGGTTTTCTGTGCTTGGCTGCTGGAACCGTGGCTTTCCCTTGTGGTTTGTTGTGCTGTTTGGAATTTCTGTACAAAGACCTGATGGCTTTTCAATTCCCCATTTATGTGTGGAATTGAAGAGGTTTTGGGGCTGTTTTGGGACAGATTTTTGGATAGAATTTGGACAGTTTTTGGGATTGATTTGGTGGCTGTTTGGGGAGAATTTCAAGAGTTTTTTTACTGTTTTCTATGCAGTTTTCTATTGTAGTTTTTGGGTGTCTTTTAGCCTTCTTCTTGGTGCCTTTTAACCTTCCATATTCCCTAATATTTGGGTTGTTTGGCTGCCCTTTTTGTGCCTATAAATAGTGTTGTTTGTAGTTGTTTTAGAAAGAGTTTATGTGAGTTATTTTTGGAATAGAAACCTGTGGGTTTGTTGTTTGGAAAAGCTTGCGAGCTTTGTCCAACTATCCTCCTTCCTTCTTTGAGAAAGCTTGCGAGCTTGTCTCCACTTCGTCTTGGCTTCTAACCTCTTCTTCTATCCGCAAGTGTCACCTCACCTGTATCATTCTTCTCTTGGAAAGCAAGTTTAGGATGTTTTGTTTTGAAGTCAAAGTTTGTAAGAGTCCTTGTTTGTAAGTCATTTTATAATATTAAAGTTATGTTTTGTTAGTTATATTTTGTCAAGTTTTGAGTATTTATGTCTCTTTATTGTTTCTAGAAAGGTTTTCTTTTTAAATGTATTTGATTAGACTTAGGTTGTATTTTAATTTGTGGGATTTTTTTAAAGGAGATAGATTAAGAGGATGTACCTGATAAATGTGAAGCTCAGATCTATCTAGAAGTCAAAATTTGAAGATCCCCCACAAGTAGAGTCCATAATAAATATTTAATTGAGTTATATAATAACAAGCAACTCATTTGCCAAATCTAGTTGTAATAACTTTTGACTCTATAATTTACTTCCATTTTGTTTGATTTGTTTATTCAAGCATGTTTTAATCTGTTTACCTGATAGCGCATTAGAAAATTCATATTTTTCTTAGGTTTATTCTCTTATTTTGCTTGGGTATGGTCTGGACATGTGAATGTGGTAGCTTCATAGAACAAAATTAAGATATATACTTGTTAAAATACTAAGCAATTAAAATCAATGTAGGCTTCATGATTTTCAAATAAAAAGAAAATTACATAGTTCCCTTCAAGTCGTCAAGTTTTAAAAATTTAAATTGATCATGCATAACACAGTGTGTCATATATAGAAAGCCATCACTTAAAGTTTATGTAGCAAAAATTTATTTTCTTTGTGAGTCAGCATTGTGCATACCCTTCATGGTTAGATTTTTTTGTCTCAAAGCCAAGTTATTAGCCCTTTCTTCTAAATAAAAAGTAGCATCTCTACTTTTCATATGCATTGAGAACAAACTTCATGTATTAAAAGTGATTAGGTGGGTTTAGCTGGTAGCCCTTTTCAGGCAGGACAATAAATTCAAAGGTTGGGCTGACTATATCTTATGTGAGATATATGTTGTAAGTCCCTTGCATTTCGTTAGATTTAGATTCGAGGCACTACACCTTAGTAGTCCTCATATTAATTCTAGGGTCTGACACAATTGTTGATTTCAATTACTATATAAGTTCTCACATCTTTCAGATATTTCCTCCATCTTGTGTTATTGAAATGTAAGCCCGACCTTCTAATCAAAATTGTCAACTTAAACAAAATTGGATTCTAAAATATAAAGCCCAACATAGAATAATTCGAGCACCTTTGAGATTTCTCAGAATCAAGTGATGCTAGTTCACTCTTTTAACTCTCTCATTCCATGAAATTTAATTTCTAGTTGATCCCTTTATCATTTGAAATTCCTAAAGATCAAAACTCTTTAAACAAGAATTTTATGTGTTTTAAAATCAAAACTTTAGCCAATATTTGAATGATCTTTAAAAGAAAGAATCACTAGTTTAATCAAAACTATTCTCAAGTATCAAAACTTGAGATATAATTAACTATAGGGGCTTGTTCCAATGGGCTTTTGTACCCCAGAATAAATTAAATCCCATTCAACCAAATATTGAATGGAGGAATCTCTGTTAAAATTATAAATTTTGTTATCGAGTCTATTAGGAAATGATATTTTTTATCCTCCAAGGCTATATATCATTTTTTTATTCGTACTCGATCACACAATATGTAGTCCGTTGAGAATGATAGAAATTCTCCAACAAAGCCTTCTCAAAGGCTCTGGATGCCTAAATCTTTAAAATTAAGGTCAAGGTGGAAAGCTAAAAACAAACAAAACTTTAACAGAATATGCCACTCTCCTTAAAAACTTGTGGCAAGAACTTGATCACTGCATATGCATAGAGTCGAAGTGTCCAAAAAATGCTGCTATCCTGAAAATTTATTTTGAGAAAGATAAAGTATATGACTTTCTTGTAGGATTAAATGTGGAGTTTGATTAGGTTTGAGTTCAGATCCTTGGAAACGAGGAGACCCCCTCATTAAACGAGACCATTTCTCTCATTTGTGCTCAGGAAAGCCGATGAGGGGTAATGCTAGAGTCAAAGGTAGTTGAGGTTTAGCAATGGTGTCAACCAAAGAGCGTCATGGAAGGAAATGCTAAATGTTACTTTAACCAAACTCTATCCTCATTTCAAAAAGAAAGTATCATTCACGAGTCTTCTTGCATTCACACCCGACAACAAAACAGGGTTGTAAAAAAGAAAAATGGTCACCTTCTAGCCTCCATACGTGCACATTTATTCCACCATAATGTGTTCAAATCCTACTGGGGGAAGCCCTTCTGACTGTCACATATCTCATAAATTGACTACCTTAAAAAACCATGGGATTAAAAACACCAATAGATATTCTATCATCTTTTTATCCTGAATTTTGAACCCATAATAACCTTAATCCCTAAATCTTTGGGTGCACTACCTATATGTTCACATTCATAGCCAAAATAGAGAAAAATAAGATCCAAGAGCACTCAAATGTATCTTTGTTGAATATTCATCCACTCAAAAAGATTATAAGTTTTATCATCCCTCCACCAAGAAAATTTTTGTATATATTGATGTTATCTTTGATGAACAAAAACTCTACTTCATCAAACCTCATCTTCAGGGGAAGACTAAAATTGAGGAAGATGAGGAAAGTGAGCTTGCCCCTCTTGACCTTCTAGTTCCAACTCAAATCAATCCACAAAAATCTAAAATCAAAGCTAGGAATGCTGAGGACAAAGTTATTATGAATAACAGGAGGTTTGGGCAAGTGTATTCCAAGCGTACAAATTCAAATTATGCTCCCAAAAAGATCCAAAAATCTTAACTATCTCCTTAAATTGAGGCAAACACAAGTTCACAAAAAAAAAAAAAAAAACTCGTACCGTATAACCAACTTTGTATTCTTCCATAACATCTCACATTCACACAAAAATTTTATGGTTAGACTAAATGATATTCATATTCATAATAATATTTATGAGGTCTTTTCTAATGAAAATTGAAAAAGTGTCATGAAAGTTGAAAGTAAACCCTGGAGAAGAACAATACATGGGAGATCACCGACCTACCAATAGGAAAAAATCAGTTAGCTGCAAATGGGTGTTCTTTGTGAAATACAAAGTTGATGGTATATTGGAAAGGTATAAGGCAATACTCGGTGTGAAAGGACAACACTCAGACATACGACATTGACTACTAGAAAACTTTTGCACCGGTTGCCAAGATGAGCACCGTAAGGATCCTGCTCTCACTAGCAGCTAATTAAAACTGGCTTCTGGTACATCTAGATGTCAAAAATGCATTCCTACTCGAAGACTTAGAGGAAGAAATATTTATGGATATTCTACTAGGATTCAAGGAGAAATTTATGGGTAACAAAGTGTGTAGGATAAAAAAGGCTCTATATGGGCTAAGTAGTCACCTCGACCTTGGTTTGGAAGATTATCAAAAGTTATGCTACTTAATGGTTATCGGCAGAGCCATGGAGGCTATACATACTCTTCAAGCACTTCAGGGGAAGTCACAATTCTTTTAGTTTATCTGGATGATATGATCTTGATTGAGAATGATGAAGATGAGAAAGCGATTTTAAAGAAATATCTTGCCAATAAATTTGAGAACAAACATCTTGGTAGATTAAAATATTTTCTTGGAATTCAAGAGTCTCACTCCTGCAAAGCAATCCTCATTTCACAACAAAAATACATTAACGATCTTCTTAAAGAAATAGGAAAAATAAATTGTAAACCCGTATCAACACCGGTAGAACCAAATTTCAAATTGGGGGAAGCTAAAGAAGATCCAATTGTAGATAAAGGATCTTACAAGAGGCTTGTGGGAAAATTAATCCACCTTTCTCACACCAGACCATATATAGCATTTGCAGTAAGCATGGTTAGCCAGTTCATGCCAAATCCAAAGCAGACTCACATGCAAGCTGTAGATAGAATACTACACTACCTTAAGGGGAACTCAGGTAAAGGAATTCTTTTCAGAAGAGACTGTGGAATAATCCCAGAAGCATATACTGATGCAAATTATGTAGTATTATCGGTAGATAGGCGATTTACATCAGGATAATACACATTCATTGGAGGAAACATTGTTACATGGAGGAGCAATAAATAGAATGTGGTGGCAAGGTCTAGTGAAGAAGTAGAATACAGAGCTATGACCTTGAGAATATGTGAGCTACTATGGATTAAGATAATTCTAGAAGACGTGAGGATTAAGTGGGAATGACCTATGAAGCTACACTGTGACAAAAAATCAACAATCAGTATAGCTCATAATCCGATTCAACATGATAGGACCAAGCACATAGAAGTGGACAGACATTTCATAAAGGAGAAATTATACTATAGTTTTATATGTATCGATCATAACTCATCAAAAGATCAGCTTGCAGATATTCTTACCAAGGGACTTAATATCTTTCTGGTACTGATTACGAAGCTGGGAATGACAGATCCGTATTTCTTAGCTTGAGGGGGAGTATTCAATCCTAGCCGTCCCTTGCCATTTTGATCCTACGGCTAGGATGGGAATCCGTGGGAGGCTCAACTGTTAAATCCCAACAGTCTCTTGGCATTTCGATCCCACGGCTAGGATGGGAATCCATGGAAGGCTCACCTGGACACGCCGATCTCCTTCCTTATTTAGTTGGCTGATTTAGGAAGGATTATATTAGAGCAATTATGCGTGATTTTGTAATTATTTGTTTCTTTATTAAGATATCTTTTATAGATCTATTAGTAGGGATAGTTTTGTGCAATAAAAGTAAGCATTTTCCTCTCCAATTCTCTGAATTTAACTATATATGTATGTTTTCGATCTCCTTAGCTGGATCTGTTCATTTCTTTTATACTATGAATTTTTTCATGCTGTATCTCCTGCTATGGCATGTATGCTACATTTTTTCATTTCCAACTGGTAAGGTTATTGGAAATTTGGAATCATTACTAAGTAATTCATCTTTTCTGGTTTTTACATTTTTTTAACTTGTTCTGGATAAGCAAGTTGGATTCTTAAGGTTCTCTTAAAAGCATTCTGATTTTCTCTCTTAAAAGCATTCTGATTTATGGTAAAACTGATCAGGCTTTCTGAAAAAGTTTATTCACTCGTAGCGGATGTTATGGAAAAATTGGCCTTTGTTGTTGCTCCTCATCGGAAGTTCTTTGCAGTTGAGTTAGCAGGATTAGCCCATAACTTGAGTGTTTCATCTGTTGGTGTGCTTGCGACATTGAGGAGCACACATATGCTGGGCCTTAGGTGCAGGTTCTATGGCTGGAGCTGCAATTTTGCGTGTACTGCAGACCCTTAGTACGCTTATTATAGTTGATGGAGCTAAGTCTGAAGAGTTTGGACATGGGCATGATGAACCATCTATCTTGATCAATTTAAATTCAGCACTTGAGCCTCTTTGGCAGGAGTTAAGTGATTGCATTACAGCAACTGAGGCAAGGTTGGGGCAGAATTATACGTTTTCTTCTTCTCTATCAATTCCAGATGCTTCAAACCTTTCAGGAGGTCGTTCTACAGTGTCTCCTCTTCCTCCTGGCACTCAGCAGTTGTTGTCATTTATAGAAGCTTTTTTCATTATATGTGAAAGGCTTCAGATATACCAAATCATGTTGGCTGATGACTGTACAACTGCTGGGGAAAAAGAATTTACTGGGGTCTTACAATCACCATCTGTTAAGAGTAGTGGAACTGGCACTCTGTCATTTGCAAGGATGGTTGAAAAGCATCGGCGCCTTCTTAATGTTTATATTAGGCAGAATCCACGCCTGCTTGAGAAATCATTTTCTATGATGTTGAAAGTTCCAAGGCTTATTGATTTTGATAATAAGAGAGCTTATTTTCGCTCACGGATTAGGCAGCAGCATGACCAACACTCTTCTGCTCCACTAAGAGTAAGCGTTCGGCGTGCTTATGTCTTGGAAGATTCCTATAATCAGCTGCGATTGCGTTCGGCTCAGGACTTGAAAGGTAGGTTAATGGTTCATTTTCAAGGAGAAGAGGGTATAGATGCTGGTGGACTGACTAGGGAGTGGTACCAGCTTCTATCAAGAGTGATATTTGATAAGGGAGCATTGCTTTTTACAACGGTTGGGAACAATGCAACTTTTCAACCTAACCCAAACTCTGTATATCAAACAGAGCATCTTTCTTATTTTAAGTTTGTTGGCAGACTGGTAACACAATTTCATAATTCTAGATTCATTTTATCGCGCTCATAATGCTATGTCTTCTTGAATTTCTCTATTTGAATTATATGTGTAGGTTGCAAAAGCACTTTTTGATGGGCAACTTTTGGATGTGTATTTTACTCGCTCCTTTTATAAGCACATACTAGGCGTGAAGGTATCTTATCATGACATTGAGGCAGTTGACCCTGACTACTATAAGAACTTGAAGTGGATGCTTGAGGTTTGTGAATATTTTGATAGTTTTATTTTATTTTAAGTGGATGCTAAAATATGTAATATACCTCATTTTGATTTTCTTTTCATGACATGCAGAATGATATTAGTGATCTTCCAGACTTGACATTCAGCATGGATGCTGATGAAGAAAAACTTATACTATATGAGAAAAATGAGGTTTGATGTATTATATATTTATTTAAAATTTAATAATAAATTGATGAATTCACTTGTATTTACTGGTGATCCGTTATTTAATTATTATGTGCAAAATCTTGGTAGGTGATATTGAAGATAAACTTCCTTCCAAATTTAGATGAAAAAAAGTCTGAATCTATAAAATTTGCGGCGAGACAAATATATAGATTAGACGCCCAACAATCAATAGTGAGGGCAACTGTACAACATTTTATAAATATTTTTCAACTTCTCTTTTTTACAAAATTTTATGCACTTATTCTTTCGTGAAACTTTTTGATAGTTTGGATTTTAGTCTCTTATGTACGCATTGAAGAAAGGTTGATCTACTATTGAAAGGACAACTCTCAACATTGATGATTAATTTAGTCGATACCATTCTCATCTGGATATGATCGTAGGAACTATATATGCAAATGGAGGCTTCCTGTATTTTGTCAGTACTAACAATATTTACCCTCTCATAATAAAAAAACTTATGTTTTTTCTTTGATTAGACCAATTTTAGGCGTTTCTTAATGTCCTTGCAAATATTACTAGTGGAGTAGATTGTTGATATCTGGGAGTTTTATAATGGTGTTTCCAATACCATCTTAATACTAAATTTTCTGTACTATCTTTTAGATTCTCAATTTTAAAATTCTCCCTTTTTCCACTTCTGCCGTAGCAACTATCCTATTAATATTTTTTTGAGCATATGAGTTTTCTTGTGCCGTGCCAGTAGATTTACACGACGCTTAAGCTCAAGAGATACTGTTTGAGTCACTTTTGTCATTTGTGGGAAGTTTGGTGACTCGTTGCTTGAAAGGAAGGAAAACATTACTGATGTTAGTTATGCATTAAATGTAGAAGTACAAGCACATGAGGATGATAAAGACATTATTATGTGTTTGCAGTGTGTGTGGATGGGTGTCATAATTCACTTTAGCCAACAATTGCAAGCATAATGGAAGGGCGTGCATGATAAAAATATCTACATAAGTAATAACAAATCAAAGACTTTAACAACTGAATCAGCAAGAATGAGTGCATGTAAATAGTATCATAATTGATATTTAGAATAATGATGATCATAGAGATATTTTGACCTCCATTTGTTTCATATTTTTTAGATTACTCAATCTTGATGGGCCACTATTCCTTTCATCTTCCATCCAAATTTTTATGACTTGTGCCAATTTAGCTACAAAAAAACAAAATTTCAATTAGTAAAAATGGATAAAAACATTGACAATTATGAATAAGAAATTACTAAGGTCTCTAGAAATTAACATGCTTGCATAGAAGATTAGGGGAAGAGCAAACTAGCGGCTTCTAAAGGCTCTATAAATGCATTTCTTGATGTCTAAATCATAAAATGTAAACCATAATCGCAAATTAGAATATCCTTTCCACAATCATTAGCATGTTACCCTATATTTCTTAAACATGTACATTGATCCATCAAAGAGCGATAACTAAAGAGAAGAAGAGGTTATGATTTGGAATGCATGTATTTAAAAAAAAAACACTAAGGCTAAAAAAGAGGCAACATTGTCAAGGAGTGCATGCCTGGAGAGTGAAAAATCAAATCCCAGCTAGAGTTTAAGTTTTGAGTGTTAGATATAAATAAAGAAAACAAAAGAACACATAAATAAATAAAACCATAGCTCAAAAAATTGAAGATAAAAATATAAAAAGACTGAGAATTCTATATAAGGTTAGGTGATGTGATACGATCAAGAATTGCACGTGAAATTTATAAAGAATCACAAAGTGTGCTAATTTAAGATTAAGGTATCGTGAGATGAGGTTCAAGAGTTTTCAATTGTCAAAATTATTATGATAAGCAATTACAAACTGGATGTTTGGACACAATTAGCGATAAATCTTGAAATTATCACAATAAGACAAATGCGGAATAATATAGAATCCCACGGTTAATATTTTGAAAATTCACTACGAGTTACCTTGCTCACTCACACTCGAAGTAGGGCTTAGCGGAAGAAGGTCTTTAACATACCCAACGATGCCACGAGGACGGTAGCAACCCCAACGGTCTTGAACCACAGAAAGGTTGATGGTGGCGAGGATGGCGGGAGTGGTTGACTGTTGATGCTCCAATCGTAGTTTGGGAGTTGACGATCAATGACGCTCGCAAGAGTAGGGACAACTCGATCCAATCTCCCACGGTGCCGTCATCTTCAAATCCCACGTCGAAGAACGGGGATCGTAGGATGTTGAGATTTCGGTCGGTGTCGAACACAAGTCCCCACTCAAGTTCGGGATCCGCCATTCAACATTGAGGTGGAGGTTGAAGGGCGTCGTCTTCTTCTCTTGGCTTCAAGTGTGTTATGAGCATCCGAAATTCACCAAGGGAGGGAAAGGGGAGGGGTTGGCCGGGGGGGGGGGGGGGGGGGGGGGGGGGGGGGAGGGGGGGGGGGGGGGGGGGGGGGGGGGGGGGGGGTGATTTGGGAGAGGGATTTTAGGTTAGATGAGAGAAGGAAGAGATTTACTCAAATCTGAAACTAATTTCAGATTTTAAGTAAATTTGGAGGGAAGCGATTTGAAATAATTTCAAATTTCAAAGAGAATTTAGGAGGATTAATGGGCATTTAATGGAGCACATGAAGAGGGGGCCGGCGGGTTTCATTAGAGGAGGGAGAACGGTTTTAATTCAAAACTTGAAATTAATTTCAGGATTTTGAATGAAAAGGGGGGAAATTAATTTGAAATTTGATTTCAAATTAAGGGGGTCATTAATGAATTAATTGGGGAATTAAAGGAGGGGGCCCATGCTTGGCCGGCGGGTTCAAGAGGGAGGAGGGAGGTGAGGGAGAAATTTATGAGCCTTCCAAATTAGCACATAAGCATTAGGAAAATTTATCATGAAATCCAATTGGTTTTGAAATTCAAAATTGATTGGACTTGAAATACTTTCCTAATATGGCTTTTGACAAATTTGGAAAGTTTGAGGTTCAACCAATTTGAATTTCAAAATTTAAAACTTGTGGGAAAAAGGGGCGAGGCCGGTGGTGGAGGATGGGGGACAGGGTGTTGGAGGGGATCGGCCGGCGGCTAAAGAGGAGCCGGCGGGTTGGATCCCAAGATGGCCGGTGGGGGAATTCGGGGCTCGGATTGAGGGCAATCGGGATGAAGGCTTTGGTTAAGTGGATGGGAAAACACAAACGAGAAGATAAAATAAACTTAACCACGAGCCGCGGACTCTTCCAACGACTGGTGGGCCTTACGATTTGCTCCCCTTGAGCTTTCTCCCTTCTGTAGCACTCATGCAAGAAGAAGTAGAAATAAACATAATTTTCATTCAAATATTCATTACCCTTTTACAAAGCGTAAGACCGCTATATATAGGTCTCAAACACAAAGAAAAGAAAAGTACTCAAATGCCCTCTGGGCTACAATAAGAAAACACTCCCCATAGGGGTAAACTAGGAAACGGAAATGCAAACTAAATAAAACATAAAATACATCAAAAGTAAAGACTCTGGATCGTAGCCGTCGATCTGCGCTGTCTCCGGCGATACACATGCTTGAACCTCTGATCGATGTCCTCATCATTCTCCCCAGGTGGGAGAAAGCTCGACCCCGTCTAGTAAAAAAATCTTTGGAACTCCCGTACATCTCTAGGAGATCTGGATCCAAACTCTGTAGCTCCTCTCGAACAATCCATGTGTCCTCTGTCACCGGCTTCCCTTTCCAGTGCACCAAGTACCTTTGGCGTCCACTCTCCTTCGTGGAAATGATTTCATCGTCAAGTATAGCTTCGACCTTCTCCGCAATGGGTGAATGGGGTAAATTGGGGAGTGGAGGTAGGCTGAGGATCTCACTAGGTCGGTTCTCAAAGGCTTATTATGAAGTGGATTATCAGGGTTAAACTCAGGTCCCTCGAAAGCTACTAAATCTTCAAGATTAAACGTAGGATTCATATTAAAGCCTTCAGGAAGGTCTAACACATAAGCATTATTGTTTACTTTCAAGATTATCTTAAAGGGGCCCGCACTTCTAGCATGTAACTTTTTAACGGCTCCGTGGGGAAATCGCTCCGGACGAATCTGTACCATAACAAAATCTCCAATTTCAAATTCTTTAAATCTCTTCTTACGATCAACATCAATCTTATAGTGAGCATTACTTTGTTGAATTCTTTTATTTATTTCTTTGTGCAATTCTTGAAGATGAGATGCGAATGCAGATGCAGACTCAGAAACTCTAACCTTATGACTTATGGGAATCAAATCAATGGGCTGTTTGGGTAGGTATCTGTACACGACTTCAGCAGGACTTAGACCCGTAGATCGGTTCATAGAGTTGTTGTAGGCAAATTCAGCTATAGGTAGTTTAGAGTTCTAGTCCCGTATATTTTCTCCTACCAAGGTCCTTAAAAGATTTCCTAAACTCCTATTCACTACTTCAGTTTGACCATCCGTTTGGGGGTGAAAAGCAGTAGAGAATTGTAATTTGGTCCCCATTTTGTGCCATAACGTCTTTCAAAGATAACTAGTAAATTTCACATCCCTATCTGATACAATGGTCTTAGGTAAGCCGTGAAGTCTCACAATTTCATCAAAATACAGCTTAGCTATTCTAGAAGCATCAAAAGTTTTGGAGAACGGGAGGAAATGGGCCATCTTAGAAAATCTATCTACGACTACGCATACTGAGTCAGCTTGGATAGTAGACGGTCTGCTTATTCCCTGTATCCTAATATTGATGAAGTTGTATTGCTGCCCATTTTTTCTAATTTTTAATGAAGTGTACTCTATCATTACTTTTCTTGATACTTAATAGAATATTTTGATTGCTTTGCGGTTATGGATGTAGGCAGTTCTCATCAAATCATATAAATCTTGTGTACTTTGTCTTGTGATTTATATTGTGATTGTTTCATCATATTTGGGTTGTTTTGCTTGACCTGTGTTTTTCTCCTGATAAAATCTTTGGATTTTCTCAAGTTTTCCTTTGACTTGATGCCCCACATAGTTGGATAAAGGCTTGATGTTTTAGTATCGTTTTTCCTTTAATTTTGATGAAGGTTACTGATTATGAGCTTAAACCGGGAGGGAGGAATATCAAGGTAACTGAAGAGACAAAACATGAGTATGTGGACCTTGTGGCAGAACACAGGTTGAGTACAGCCATTCGCCCTCAAATAAATTCCTTCCTAGAAGGTTTCGATGAATTAGTTCCCCGGGATCTCATTTCAATATTTAATGATAAAGAGCTTGAACTTCTGATCAGCGGACTTCCTGAAATTGATGGTCAGTGGCACTATATGCTTATTATCGGTTCTTGATTGCAGCACTTTGTTGCAGCCGGCTGTATTATATATATATATATATATATATATATATATATATATATATATATATATATATATATATATATATATATATATATATATATATATATATATATATATATTTATTCTGCTTTCTAAGTATTATTGACCTCTTCCTTGCTTTAGTTGATGATCTAAAAGCTAACACCGAGTACACGGGCTATACCATAGCATCAACTGTAGTTCATTGGTTCTGGGAGGTAGTCAAATCATTTAACAAGGAAGACATGGCGAAACTTTTGCAGTTTGTAACTGGAACATCAAAGGTAATTGTGTTTTCTGTCTGATATATTCCCCATTATCATACTTGTTCTTTAATGTGGATTTGTAACAGGCTTCCATTTTAATGGAAGTTTTAGCCTTGGAGACCATGATCTAAAACATGTGCTTCCCTTTTTTATGAAAGTTGCAGAACATAACCTGAAGCACACACATTCAAACATAAAAAAAAGATTGTTGTGTACCATTATTGGAAGAGTGGCTATGAAACTGTAGTCAAACCAATTATGTTTTTTTTTTTTTTTTTTTTTTTTTTTTTTTTTTTTTTTAATTTAAGTGTAGGGAAAAAAGTAAAGCTCAAAGAAGCATGTTTAACTCTTTGAAAAAGAAGGTCAAGTTAGATGTGATTTAGGCAAAGGATAATGGGAGAAATCACTTTATTATCGAACGCTTGATTTAAAGATTGATAATGTGATTTTGGCGGGGACTGTTCATGATCTCTCTAATCCATTTATCTTTTGGCAATTTAGGTTCCATTGGAAGGATTTAAGGCCTTGCAGGGGATATCTGGCTCCCAAAGGTTTCAGATACACAAGGCATATGGCGCTCCTGAGAGACTTCCATCAGCCCATACCTGGTTAAATTTGATACTGAAAGATCATGTTGCTCTTATTTTCAACTTTTTTAGACCTTGACCCCCTTTACTTATCATGTTCACTTAAATACACAGTTTCAACCAGCTCGACTTGCCTGAATATTCATCCAAGGAGCAATTAGAAGAACGTTTGATGCTTGCCATCCATGAAGCTAGTGAAGGTTTTGGCTTCGGCTGATTTGGTTTTGCTCGTTTGAAAGGCCTTGTTTTTCTGTTTTTCGTGTACAGGTCAGATTCACTATAATGTTTTTTGAGTTTATATTTGTTTTAGCTCCACTATTCCTTTGATGAATAGACCTCCAGTATGATTATATGGCCATTCTCTTGTTGTATAGATGCCCAAAGTAACCTTTTTTTTTTTTTTTTTTTTTTTTTGTTATTTTTGCCACAACTTGGCAATGTAAGAAAGCTACTCTGAGGAGGCATAATAAAGTGATGAGATTAACTTATAAATATCGCCCTTCGGTGAATGTTTACAACACTTATACCCTGTCAAAATGCGAAATATAAATTATTTTTATATATCTAGATTATTTTGTTGTTGGGGTTTTCAGTTATTGATCGCTTAATTATTTGTTTCTTAGTCATTTTATTTACCCTGCAGAACCCAAGCAACCGTTAGGCTGATGAAGGGAGCCTGCTGTTTTACAGGGCTTGTGATTTTTGTTAGCCCGATCACCAAGCTGGCTTTTCGGATAACCCCTGATGGTGCAAATAACTATTGTGTTTCTTGAATATTTATTTATTTATTCCGTATGATTACACAGCTTAGATTTGCATTCTGCTACTGCGCTAGTAGCTGCATGGATGCTTCATGTTTTGATTTGTAATGGTGGCTAACAGAATCAGGGTCGCAAGTTATTAATCTACTATCTCTATCTATTGCTAATAGAGATGCCTATACACTGCAAAGGATTCAAAGTGGAAATATGAGAGCGTTAAACCATGAGCTTTCAAAAAGTTTCTGAAGCGTTTCAGTAAGAACTTAATTATTAATTTATTTTATTTTGGTATTCATAGTTTTTCTATAACGTTAAGCTGTGTAGTTAAACGTCTCTCTGTGTTGTTAAAGTGTTTTGAAACTGAAAATTCTAACTCCATATATATATATATATATATATATATATATAAAAGAAACTGTAGCTCTCTATACATACAAAGTGAAGAAAAGGAAAAGATAATGACATGTGCGTCTGAGATTAAACCGTTGGGAACCACAGTGATCCATTCCATAGTAGGCATTAGGCGTTTGTTCTTTAGCAGAGAATGCACATGGCACAATTGGAAGGAATTAAAAGTGCTGGTGTGTATTAGACGGCCTGTTTATCACCTCCCTGCAAGCTAACAGAAGGTTCTGAGATAGTTAGCTTGTTTCACAAATCAACAAAATGAGGAATTGACAAAGATTTGGTGAACACATTAGCGATATGATCTTGTGTATGAACATAAGAAATATGTAGAACATGGTTCTTGATGCAGTCACGAATAAAATGAAAATCAATTTCTATATGTTTTGTTTGAGCATGAAACTTGGCTGCGGAGACAACAGCTTAAAAGACCTTTCTTTTTTATTTATAGTACTAAAGGTTGGAGTAGCTTCAATAGAAGATAAGATTAGAGAGAGTCGCCTTAGATGGTTTGGTCAGATAAAATGACAGCCTTCCGATGACCCGATTTGGAAAATAGAGGTATTAGATTTGACTTATGTTAAGAAATGTAGAGGCAGACATAAATAGACTTGGGTGGAAAGTAGTAGAAGGGATCTTTCTTTATTAGATTTAAACAAGAATTTGACTTTTAATAGGACACAATAAAGAAAAATGATTCATGTAGTTGACCCCATATGGTGGGATAAAGGCTTAATGTTGTTGTATGGTAGTATAACTCATCTTGTTGTGGCAATTTTCATTGTAAATTTGAGGCAGAAATTGTGCCGCGAAAAAATCATCAAAAATCTCCATTGCAAAGCTGCCATCATTTTCGGCAAAAAATAATCTGCCGCAAAGTTCGTTGTAAATCCACCACAAATTGCAAACTTTCATGTAGTGAATCACTGTTGCCAATCACCACTATCTTTGGACTTTACATTGCATTGATTTTCATTCAAACCAAATAAAAAGAATATTCACCTACATTTATTTTAGACTTATCTAAATTACTCAAAAATATTCATTTTATACTATATTCTTTTTACACTGCATTTATTTTATACATCATTCATTTTTTTGGCCCATTCTTTTTTTTTTCTATATTCCAATTACATGATTGCCATGTAACTCTCCTATCTCTCCCCCATCCTTTTGTTTGTTTAAAAGAAGAGAAAATTATGAGGATGGTGATGAAAAATTGAAAAAGGACAAGGAAGATCCATAAAAAAATTTGTATGGTACATTAGGAAATTGATCTAAGGATTCATACAAAATTAATCTGAATAAAAAAGACTTATTAAAAATTCAACATGTTTAACTATAGTCAAAATTATTTTTATTCTAAGAATATGAGCGCTCTCAAATGAGTGTTTACTAATTAATTAATTACATTTTGAGGGTACTGAAGAATACTCAATAAAAAAGTCAATCTTGTGTTCTCATTCTTTCGATGTGTCCCCAAAGTATTGCGAAATAGAATGAAAAAAAAAAAAAAATCAACTAGTTTTTTTTTAAGAAATGTAAGAATTAACCTAATTAGGATTCGTTGAAACATTCATTTCAACTATAAATTTGTTGAATTTTAAATTCGAAAGATTTTGAATTTAAATATATAAGATTTTAATTTAAATATTATATTGAGATTTATCCTTAATCAAAAGAATTTTTTTTGTGATGTGTCTATTAAAAAAACTCTACAACTAACTTAATATTTAAAAAATTAGATTTGTTATTTTTTCTCTTTTTATTCTCTCTTAATGTGAAAGTATTATCAGACTTGTTACAGGCTAGAATATACGTGACAATAGAGTTAAAATTTTTCATCTCAGCATTGTATGAATATACAACACAACAACAACATCAAGCCTTTATCCCACTACGTAGGGTTGGCTATATGAATCCTTTTTCTCCATTGTGTCCTAATAAAAGTCAAATTCTCATTTAAATCTAATAAAGATAGGTCTTTCCTAATATTTTTATAACCAAGTCTTTTTAGGTATGCCTCTACCTTTCTTAACATAAGTCAAATCTCATACCTCTACTCTCCTAACCAGGTCATCGGAAGACTACCGTTTTATGTGACCAAACCATCTAAGGCGACTCTCTTTAATCTTAACTTCTATTGGAGCTACTCCAACCTTTTCACGTATATGCTCATTTCGTATCATATCTCTAAGGGTAAAGACACTCATCCACCTGAGCATCCTCATCTCTGCCACACTTAACTTGGTATTATGCTTCTCTTTTAGTGGCCAACATTCGGCCCCATAAAGCATTGCATGCCTCACTACCTTCTTATAGAATTTTCCCTTAAGTTTGAGGGGTACTTTTCTATGACACAACAAGCCCGATGCATTCCTTCACTTCAACCATCCAACTTGAATTATGCTGATAATATCCCCATCTATTTCATCATCACTCTGAATAATAGATCCAAGATATCTAAAGCATGTACTTTTATTAATGACTTGATCGCCCAAAGTCACAATCCCCTAACCAGATCTATTACTACTAAAATTACACTATATATTCTGTTTTAGATCTACTCTAGCAAAAACCTTTAGACTCTATGGTTGACCTCCATAATTCAAGTTTACCTTCAACTCCATCTCTAATCTTATCAACAAGAAGAATATCATCAGCAAAAAGCATATACCAAGGTACATCCTCTTGCAAATGTTTAGTGAGAACATCCATGACTAAAGCAAAAAGATATGGGCTTAAGACTGATCCTTGATGTAACCCAACCGAAATAGGGAAATACTTGGTCAAACCACCTTGTGTTTGAACACAAGTAATAACTCATGCATACATATCTTTAATGATTTGAATATAAGTATTATTAACTCATTTCTTTTCAAGAACTCTCCATAACACTTCTCTTGGAACTTTATCATATGATTTTTCTAAATCAATAAATATCATATGTATATCCTCCTTATTTTCTCTATATTTCTCCATCAAACCTCTTAATAAATGTATGCCTTCAATAGTCGACCTACCCGGCATGAATCCAAATTGATTTTGAGAAACATTAGTATCACGACACAACCTTAATTTTTTACATGAAAACTTTGGACGGGGCTATGCCCAATTGAAATGATTCCACTAATATTTGAATTGATTGCAAGTGACTGACTCATCCTTGAAATTAAGGATAATCATATTATAATAATCAATTATCAAGTTGAAATCTAGTTACAAACGGAGGTCGGAAGGAAGTCCGACGTCAGTTGGTGAATGGGCAAAAGTGGCATCACTCAGAGGCCAAGCAGAAGTCCGACATCATTGGGCGGTGGAGTGGAAGTCTGGCGTCAATCGGAGGCCGTGCAAAAGTCCGTCATCAATCAACGGCCCGGCAAAAATCCGACGTCAAGTGGCGGCTTGGTGGAAGTCTTGCCATGGTTGAGGAGGAATCTGGTGGCAAGAGAACTCTCTTCCTTCTCTTCCATGCTTAGGTCCCCTTTCCATGATGAATGAGGGGTCTATTTATAGTTTTTTGAAAGTGGCATGGCTACTAAATAGGAAGATGATCAGGGTAAGTTGGAAGTTATTTGAATGGATGTCCGATATAGATCCCTTTGATCATGGACTATTTATTAGGCATTTGAATGTCATAATGATATCAGAATTCGATAATCTTTGGATTGGATTTGTCTCGTTGAGCCGTTCGATTTGATTATAAGCATGCCATGTTTGGAAGCCATTTGGTTATCCACCTTATGGTTTAACCTTTCCACATGTTCTTTGAGTCTTCAAACTAGACCCATTTGGACTCGGATTGTGTCAATTTGGTGTTGTTGGGTTTATCTTTTCAAGATGTTCATTTCGGCTATAAGTTTATTAAAATTGGAGTTCATATGGTTCTGAATTTAATTTCAAAAGGTTCCAACTTGATTTTGCCTTTATATTTGTGCTCAATCAAGATAAACTTTTGATGATATATCAGTTGTCCTCTATTTTCAGATGTTGAAGTTTCAGAAGTTTGAAAATATATGTCACAATATTCCAAATTGTTTAAATTGCAAAATTTATAATATTTGGGAAATTATGAGGTGTGACTGCTCCCTAGATGTCAATGTAGGCCTCCCCTCAGGGTCGTAAAGCAAGTAAAATACCCTTAATTATAAATTGAGGATGTCCTAAAGTTGGTGCAATGATTGGAGCAAATAATGTTAAAAAATTGTGTTCCAAAATATTTTAAATTGCTCAAAATTAGCTATAAAAGCTCTGTTAATCTCTGAAAGTGCTAATTTTTGATATATGAATGTCGAAAAATGATTTTGGGGAACCAAAAAAATGTTAAATTTAGACTGTCCAAGTCGAAAAAATAGACCTGGAAATGCACAGGCGGTCGAACTAGCCGGCCACCGGAGGGAGCTCGTGTTGACGCGCGGGCTAGAGAGGTGCATAAAGATGCACCCCTTAGGGGCATGCAATAATTGGTTTTTTTTTGGTCCCCACATTTTTTTAAAAATGGCGGGTGATGGCACTATAGGCGCCCACCTCTAATTTTTTTAAGAGAAAACGTTTTTAAAAATAATTCCAAAAATGTCATTTTGAGGCCCAAACAAATTCCATATAAAATTGAAAAAAAAATTAAAAATTATATAGAAGCATTTTTCCCTCTCATTTTCTAAATATTTCTCCCTATTTTTTAGTATCCCCCCGCCCTAAATTTTTTTATCTTATAAATAACCCTCCTAGGGCAGTGGAAAATTTGCACCTCCTCTTCTTCCCCCTTCTCTCTCTAACTTTCTTACAGTTGATGCTTTTCAAAGGTGGCTTTCCCTACTCTAATTCAGTGCACCTCTTCTATGTAGAAGTTAGAATTTTTTAGCATTTCCTTCTCTTTCTCCCCCATTTTTTATCTTACTATAGAGGCCTTCCACATTTTTTTTATTGGTGGCATATCCTATCCAAATTTAGTGTCTCTCTTTAGTGTAGAAGCTTAATGGGTGACCCCACCTCTATCAAAATTTCCTTAGCCAAACAAGATCATTCTGATGCTCAACATAAGGCCCTGAAAAATGCTCAGAAGGTGGCAAAGTCTAATGATGTCGCCTCTGCCATAACCAATGACACATTAATCATTTTAAGGAAGAAGTTTTACTTTCCCAATGATGTTATAATGAAGGTGACGGAAAAGTCAGATCATGCCTTTTCTCCTCCTCCAATATTTTTAATGGTTTATGAGTTTAGTTTGCGAGCAGGGATACGATTTTACCTCCCCCGGAGTTGAATGACATTTTAGCAATATATGGAGTGAGTTTGTCTCAACTTTCTTATAGGGCTATGTCGATCATAATGGGGTTGATTATATTTTTAAGAGATCGTGGGCGATGTTGTCTCTAGAGTGTCTTTCTCTGATGGGTCATGTTACTTATGGTATGCAGGCTTGTATCTCTTTTAGAACCAAGTGGTTGGATATTCGCACTCGAGACTAGTCAAAAAGTTGGGTTGGTGGATTCTTCTTTATACAGAATGACTGAATCTGCTAAGAAAATGGGAAAAACTGAAGGATTTACACATTCCCCTCATGTTGGAGTAAAGGATCTATTTAAGATGTTCAACCTTCATGATGTAAAAACCCTTAACTATGAGGTGAGTTATTTAAGCAGATATGTAGATAAGGAGCATTTGTTTAAGGTGGGATGATATACTCGGGCAGAGAGATCTCATACACATATGCTTAAAAGTCAGCCAAAGTCCTAGATATAGTTATCCACACTTAAAAGGTTCCCCATAAATGATTAGGAAATGAAGGTGATCCATATGCTTCCAAGAAGAAAATGGTGGAGGAGATTTTGACAATCACTAGCAAAAGTCATAATTCTTCTCCATCCAAGTCACACATTTTAGAGGATGTTTTGAAACATCAATGTGTTGGGCATAAACGAGCTGATGAATTGGTGAGTTCCTATTTTCTTACTTTTTTTTTTTACTTTTTACATACTTATAAGGTTACATCCCTTACCAACCTTTGCTTATAATTTCAGAGGCTGCAATGTATGAATCTTGAAATTGAATTATCCAAGACCTTGAATGACTCGTATTTAGAGTTTGTGAAGGTTAAGTATCTTTAGGGAGACTATAAAAATAATTATGATGGCAAGATCAGGGAGATGAAGGCTATGGAGGAGCAGGTAGTAGAGTGTAGAGAAGAATTGGTTACTATGGCTACTTCAGCCTATTTACAAAATTAACAGATGGATTGCCTTCATATTAAGCTGGTGGATGCACAGGAAACGATCAATTACCATGTGAAAGATATGCAAATCCTTGAGGAGAAGATATCAGTCATTAAAAATGAGAATAAGAAGCTCCAAAGTATTATTTTTGATAAGGAAGCTAAGTCCAAATTAGAATTGTCACCATCCAGAGTCATAGAAGAATTCAAAAAGTTTGTTACCTTTAATATGATTGTCCATGATAAGATTCAAAAACTTGTAATCACATATATGATGTAGAGGTGAAGGCCTTGGAGTTATGGAGGAAGGCTTTATTATAGGTTTTCTAAAAGGCGTCTATTTAGTGTAGCATAAGACTAGAGCTGAAGTTGAGGGGTTGACACCTAGCTAGGCCTTTAGTAATTTTTTCTTCATATTCAGATGGTGATGAGATTAAAAGTGAGTTGCATAAGGTCTTTACCCTTGATGATGTTGATATTGAGATTCTAAGATATGCTTTTTGTTTGTTGTTGGTTATACCACTTTATATATATATTTAGTGATTATATATTCGATGTTGTCATATGATGTATGTGTTATATTCAGTGATATATCAAAAAGTTGTTGATATTTTCTTTCTTTTCTTTCTCATATATATATATATATATATATATATATATATATATATATATATGCAATTTGCTTAATTTCATTTCTATTTTGAGAATTTGACTTTTAATAGGACACAATGGAGAAAAAGGATTCATGTAGCCGACCCCACGTAGTGGGATAAAGGCTTGATGTTGTTGTTGTTGTGTATTCTGGCTTGAGCAAATGTGAGAAACATCCTTCTAGGATGTATAACTTATCCAAGGTTGTTAGTTAAAACTTTTATTAATGAGATTAACATATATAGAATATGTTAGATTAAATCCCTCTAGGATAGATCATCTAATTATTAAGATTCAAGACATCCTCTTAGGATATTTAACCTATATGAGGTTATTAGCTAAAGCATTTTCTTGATAAATTAATTTGTATAAAAGAGGTCAGATCAAATTCTCCTAGGATTGATCATCCAGAGATTGAGATATTATGTGAATTGTGTATTTCTCGAATTTGAATAAAGAGGTTAAATTTGCTGTTAGTTTTTTATTATCATTTTTTATCCTTTTTATAGAAGGAGATAATATCAAAAAGTAATGAATCACATATACAATAGTTTACTAGCATAACTTAGGTATATAAGAGTTACACCATACTCAACATAGAAGAGATACTTACAGGGATTACACTATAATTTGGTAGAAGACAAATAACACAAGAAAAGTAATACTATCAATATCTATTGATAATACTTACGAAGGTTTCCAATGTTCAAAGTTCGAGGGAGCATCTTCCCATCAACTTTCTTTAATTTGAAGGTGTCAGGCTTGACCATAGCTTCCACCAAATAAGAACCCTCCCAGGGGAGAGAGTTTATTATGTTGGGGGCCTTTTCAAACTATTTCAATACTACACAGAATTAGGTACCTAATGGAGATACATAGAGCTTTCACCCTTTGATTGTAGTGATAAGAAACTCTTTGGTGGCATATAATAACTCTCGATAAGCCTAGAAGACATTTGGGAGCTCTTCAGTCCATTGTTCCCTCTCCCCTCACGCCTTCCCTAAGCGTGTCTTCAGCCCTTTTAAAATTGTTCAGTTTGTAACATTTGTTCACCCATTTGTCTAAGAATGGGTGATAGTTGTGTGGACTGACTGAATACGGAAATCCTTATGTAAAGAAGTAAAGATTTTTCTAGTAAATTGAATCTCGTTCTCATTAAGGATCATTGCATGAATGCCAAAATAATAAATTATGTTCTTTCACAAAAATTCTATGGCATTAACTTCAGTTATCTTTGCCAAAGTTTCTACCTCCACCTATTTAGTGAAGTAATCTAAAGCCATGATGATTGAATTTTTGTTGTCGAGTGACTCTAAGGAAGGGTCCTATCATATTAATCCCCCATTTGGGGAGAGGCCAGTGGCACTGAAGCGATGCAATCTCCATAGCAGGTGTATGTGTGAGATTGGAATACAATTGGAAATTTTTATAATTTTGAGTGAACTCAAGTGTATCCCATTTCATTTTAGGCTAATAGAGTCTTTGCTTCATGATTTTATAGGCTAATACTCTTCCTCTCAGATGTTTTTCACATACTATTGAATGAACTTCTTGAAGTATGCAATTAGCTTCTGAAGGTGGTCCAGTGAAGGCTCGCTTTTACAACTTACCACAAAAAATGGTGAACTTTGTTGCTTGTCCTCGAAGTCATGTCATAGCTATGGGATCTTCTGGCAGCATATCATCTTATAAGAAGGACGAGATAGGATCAATCGAAGAAGCATCTCTTGGTTCATTGATTGGTTGTATGACCCACAAACCTAGGATACTCAAAAAGTGGATCTCCTTGATACATATTCTCTTGTAGACATCCCTAATTCTTGATGTGGCAAGTTTGGAAAGAGCATATGCTCATATATTTTTCTTTCAAAGAACATGAATGATTTGATACTCTTTTATACGGGCTAAGAGCGACTTTATGATGTTGTGGTATTAGGCTTGTTGCTTGTTATAGATGCCAAACTCCCCCTCTACTTGAGAGGTGACCAATTACAAATCAGTGTGGACCACCAAGTTTTGTACTTCACAGTCGATTTCTAGTATTAATCTAGTAATAAATGCCTATTCTCTACTATGTTGCTCATTGTAGGGAACTTAAGTCGAAGCCAGTACTCAAGGGTAACTTGATGTGGAGAGATCCATAGAATTTTTGCCCCAGTGCCAGAACTTCTAGAAGCTCCATTAATATATAATGTACAACACTAGGGAGAAGGAGAAGCATTTAGTGGCTCATCAGATATGGGCCTGGTGCATTCAACTATAAAATTTGCAAGTGCCTGTGATTTGATATCATGCCTAGGTAAGTAATGTATGTCAAATTCTCCTAGCTCTATGGACCACTTGATTAGTCTTCCAGCTGCTTCTTTCTTTTGTAGTATACTTCTCAATAACAGATTTGTATAAACCACGATTGTATGTGCTTGAAAGTAAGGGCATACTTTTATAGCGGAGTAAACTAATGTCAAAGTAGTTATTTTATTAGTTAGTTGATAACATCCCTCTATTTCAGATAAAATTTTACTGACATAATCTATGTGACATTAGATGGGTCATTGTATAACATTTTTCTCTCATACTGAGACTGAATTGATAGCCTGAGCAAAAATAACCTTGTATAAATATAATTTTCTCGAGGTATTGGTTTAAAAAGTAGTGATAGAGATGCCAAATACTTTCATAGCTATTTGAAGGCTTCTTGGCATTCGTTAGTCCATTGAAATCCTAAGTTATGAGCACCTCTGAGTATTTTGAAGAAGGTTAGATATTTGTCTCCTAAGCAGGCCAGGAAACGAGACAGCATTGTGATCATTTCATTCAGTCTTAGACTTTCTTAATATTTCTTGGGGGCACCATGTCCTTTAGTGCCTTGATTTTCTCATGATTAATCTCAATCCCTTGATGGGTTACCATGAACCCTAAGAAATTTTTAGAAGCTACGTACTCTAAAAGCATATTTGGTAGGGTTAAGTCGCATGTTGTAGCAATGTAGCATGTAGAAACATTATTCCAAGTCAGGTATATACTAAGATTTTTCAAAAAATTTCACCAATATATCATTACTATTTACTTCTATAGTGCGCTCAACAAGGTATTTAAAAACCTTAGTCACTAGGCGCTATAATATGGCTCCAATATTTTTGAGCCCGAATGACATGACCAGATAATAATATAACCCCTTATCTATCTGAAAGGCCATTGCTTCCTCATCCACAAGATCCATCTTTATTTGATTGTAATCATAGTAGACATCCACGAAGCTCTATATTTGATGTTTGGATGTGATATCGTGGTCAATATAAGCAAGTAGAAAACTATATTCAGGATAGACTTTATTAAGATCTATATAGTCAACATATATTCAAGTTAGACTTTATTAAATTATAGTTAGATATTAAATGGCTAAAGGTGCTTAATAGATATTTTAAATATATCAATAATCTAAATAAAATAAATAAATAAAAATAAATTAAGAAAATTCAAATTCTAAAAGCTTCAAAATATTATATTACTTTTAATTTAAAAAAAATCAATTAAGTCAATTGAGAAAATTCTTTAAATCCAAAATGTTTAAATACATGCAATAATATTTTAAAATATTTTTTATTATTAAAACATTTTAAAATAAGTTTTTAGTTAATAAAAAAATAAATGCTGATCGCCGAGAAGTGTTTCATGGTGGGTTTTGGTTGACAGATGGGAGGAGAGGTGTCTGGAGTTCAAAGAAATGCTTGGGGTGCTCTGGGAGGCTCAAGGATGTGAGAGAGTGTGAGATGATGAGTGAAGCTCAAAATGGGGCTTTTTCCCTATTCAAATCTCTTGGAGGTGGCTGGATGTTCCTAATGCATCAGGGACCTTTCTTTGATGGGGGACAAGTGTCCCAAGTCATTACAATGGCAGGGGGAAGGCTAAACCAAGCCATCTTCCCATTGGTTATTTTGGGTAAGAGGTGGGAGGACCATTTCCATTTAAGGCTAAACCAAGCCTTGAGCTCAGTTTGGAGAGCTTTAGCCATAAAAAAATTAAAAAAAAAAATCCACAGCATCTTAGGCCAAAGGCTATGGGGTTAAATATTGGATTTGGCATTTTGGAAAGGCTTAAGGCCTTGAGTTGACCATATTGACTAGTCAAAGGGTCAAAACAAGCTGAGGTGGCATGAAAGGGGTGTGGGAGCTATTGGTGGAGTCATCCCATGTACTTTGGAGTATGGAGTTGTGGTTAAAAGAGGAGTTTAACCATGCAAGCCCATTTGAATGGTTGGTTTGACCGTTTGACTAGTCTCCATGCCATGTGGCTGCTGAGGTGGCATAGAGGGAACTTTTGAGCTGTTGGAGTTATAAGTTGGAGAGATGTTAAGAAGTTAGGCTTAAAAATATGGGAGGGAGTTTGATCAAGTTTGACCAAGTCTTGAAGCACTGACTTGGTCAACTTGACCATGGTTTGACCCTTGGTAGGTTTATAAGTGTTAAAGGCATCCAATTTGGAGGATTTGAACATTTAAAAGCATTGATTTGATTGACTAGGTTGGACTAACCCATTTAAATTCTTTAAGGGTTAATGGGTTAACCTAGGTTAACTTGGTCAACCAGGTTGACCCAAGACCTAATTTAGAGTCCAAAGGATTTTTTTGGATATTTGGAGTCTAATGGGTGTGGTCTCATGGTCTAAAAAGGTCATTTGGGTCAAATGACCTGTTTTAGCCCTTAAAGAGTCATTGGGTCAACCTAGGTTGACTTGGTTAACCAGCTTGACCCAGGGACTATGTGTAGGATCAAACCATTTTAAATGACATTTTGAATGTTTTGGGAGTGGTCCCAAGGCATAGGGAGATCATTTCAATCATAATGATTGTTTTGACCCTTAAGGGACCTTTAGTTCAACCTAGGTTGGCCTAGTCAACCAAATTGACCCAGGGTTTGGGATTTGGTCTAATAGGTCCCAAGTGATGTTTGAAATTAATTGGAAAATGTTTTAAAGGTTGATGAGGTTGAACCATATTGAATTTTGGTCAAAAGTAAAAAAAATCCTGTCAAAGGGCTTTCTGGTCATTTTGACCTCTAATCAATTCTGGGTCAAAGTGAGTCTAGAAAAATGTAGTTTAATGTTTAACATATCAATATCAAAGGTCTAGGAGTGATTACAGGGTTTGGAGGAGGCTCTAATGTCAATTTTCACTGGGTGATAGGTCTAGTGACATAGGTCATAAATATTTGAAGATTTTGTAGCCTTTGAAAATGGATTTATTTTCTGGGGTTAGAAGCATTAGATTGAGGTCAAATTTGGAGGGCTGACCCTAAAAACATGTATTATCAATATTAAATTGATAAACTCTGAGTCAGAGGTCAGTTGACTAGGTTTTTAAGTATTAAAAAAAAAACATTGGGAAAGGCTCTTAAGACTTAAGCCCTTAGCCTTGGATTTTGGTCTAAATTGATCTACGATCTAAATTGATCCTAGGGTCTAGAGTCTAGAAGAATCCTAAGATCTAGAATTTAGAAGGATTCTAGGGTCTAAGAAGTCCTAGGGTCTGGAGTCTAGGAAAGGTCACAATGACCTCATACAAAAGTGAGGTCAACAGTACCACAAATTTGGAGAAATTTTTATGCAATTTAAAACTTAAAAATAATTTGACTTAGGTGTAGAGGTCCCAAATAGCTTTAAAAGTATCAAAATTGAGTTTGAAACTTCAAACAATTCTCCTGAAGACCCAAATATGTCCGTCACCAGCCATAGCTAAAGGCCAACTATGCTGTTGTACAAATGAAATGGCGCGCCCAACCCCACGGTCTGAGCAGCTAGCTAACCGCCAACTGTAGTTAAAATTGTATTTTTTTTTTGTTATGGGGCCCACTTTTTTTTTTCAATTTGGAGGGTAGCGGCATGGTACTGCCCACCTCTTCTATTTGTTTTAAAACGGTTAATATTTTTTTTAGTATTATTAAAATGTCAAATTTGGGCCAAAAAAATTGTAAAAAAAAAAAATCTAAAAAAATTTCTAGGTGGCATCCCCTACTCAAATTTAGTGTCCATCTCTTGTGTAGAAGTTAGAATTCTTCCTCTCCTTTTCTTACCCACTTCCTTCTTACTTCAGAGGCTTTTAATTATTTTTTGTAGGTGGCATCTCCTACTCTAATTCGGTGCCCCTCTCTTATGTAGAAATTTAAATTTATCCTCTCTTTCTCTTCCCCAGTTTCCTTCTTACTTCAAAGGCTTTCTATTATTTTTGGTAGGTGGCATTTGAATGTTCATGAAGGTTTTAAAACTTTAAGGAACTAGCTCGAGGCTCACCAAGAGAGGGGATGAATTGGTAATTTTAAAATTTTTCCAAACTTCAAAATAATAATGATAATATTTTTTAAAAAGTTTTTAAAATTAAAAAATACTAAATTCTAATTGATTGCAAAAATAAAAGAGTTTATCAAAAATATTAATTTAACTATAATTTTATTTTGATTTATGAAATGAAGAAATAATCACTGATTTTCCAAGCAGTTATAACAGAAATAAAATGCGGGAAAAATAAAAGTGCAAAAAAGGAAAAAAACACACCAAAGATTTTCATAGTGGTTCAATCAACCTTAATATATGTCTACTCCCTAGAGTCATATGCTCCGAGTATCGCACTAATCACTAAGTGACTCTACTTTTTCTCCCACAAGAAGATGGAGAAGCCCTTACATACTCACTTTATCCAAATCTGATGTGTTGGAGTGCCAGATGTTATGCCACCCTCTTGGTGATGGCATCAAACCTTGACTCATTTTTCTCCCTCTTGGAGAAGACTGAGAACCTTAGCTCCTTTTTGTCCATTCTAGAGAAGGCAAAAAACCTCAGCTCCTTTTTCTCTCTCTTAGAGAAGGTAGAGTATCTCAAGGACTTGACCTAGAAGCTTCTCTCCCAAGAGAGCCTTCAAGAACTCATCAAGTCCATTGGAGGAGCAAGGGTTTAGCTAGCCCAGAGCAATTGTGTAATCTCCTCACACTCCTCCCTCATGCTCAACCTCAACTACTCTTTTCTCTCAAACCCTTAATTTCTCAAAATCTCCTCTCTCAGAGTACCTTCAATAGCCGCACAATCCTGTCCCTTTTACAAAGATAATCTTTAAGCTTTGCTTAAGTATTGGGCTTCAAGAAAACCTAAAAAATTCAAGTTAGCTGTCATTGTTCGTATAGTATGATTTTAGTTTATACAGTAGGTGTGAGAAATACTTTTTAAATTTTAAAATAATTTGATTCCCGCAAGATCTACTTTATTTATATTTTAATATTTTCTTTTGATTAAATCTGCATAGTTGTACATTATACCGTCCGGAAGGATAGACTAATGTTCTCCAATTAATTTGAAAGAAAGAAAATTATGATCTATTTTTCTAATTACACGTAACATATGGAATATACAAATCATCCTGAAGGATGATAAGCATATTACCTTATCATTCCAATTAGAGAAATAATCCACAAATTTATTTTCATTATAAAATATAGAGGATATTTATTTCACTGTAAAAGCAAATCAACTATTCTCCTATCTTTTGATTATGAAATTAAATTTAAAATATATATAAGACAAAGTCTGCATTCACAGATTTTTTCTTTACCTTAGAAAGAAAACTAGGGTAAGGTTTATTTTATTTTGGGATTTATACTCCCTATAAGGGCAATCCCTTACAGTTAATTATATCTCCTAAGAGAATAATCTCAATTAAAATGAAGACTAAATAATTTTAAAGTTCATATAAGTTTAAAGAAATGTTTGCAATGTAATATGCTTGTAAAGTCAAAGAATAGTGTGCTACCTAATTTAAATTTTAAAATAAAGGCTTTAGATTATAAATTATAACACTGAATTTTGGAAGATTTGGATTTGATTGGAAGAAATAATATGCGAAGAAACGGGTGGATACAATCTGGACTTACCACTTGCCTATAGTGTGCTACCAGCTAACAATCCTAATAACAACAAATTCTTGATGAATGTATGATTTTAGATAGCTCTATCCTACAAATCAAAGAATAGTTAAAGAAATTTAAATTTATTGCAATGTAATATGCTTGTAAAAAAAAGAAAATTTACACGCATGCTTATGATGCATAAACAATAATTTATATAAAAAGGTGATTTTATTAATATAAACTTTACAGAGTACAACCTAGGGTCTATAGTGAAGTAATGGTGGTCATGCCCCACCGACAACAAACATGGATTATAATCCTATAAGAACATATAGAATCAAATACAATTGCTTATGGTCTTCAGGCTCCAAATCTTCTATGGAATATCCTTTTAGAAGAGGACATTACTTTTTGGAGCCCCACCTATATGTGTATAAGCAGTTGCCTTTGATTCATTTACAACTCAATCATATACATGAATTCTATTAAATTTAAAATTTCTAAATCTCTTTACAAGTACATCACCCTTAGGAGCAATCTACTTTACAGAAGTAGGAAAGTAAAATGCATTTATGAAAGTACATTGTGAGCTGTTATATATTTAGGAAAGTAGTAAAAAAAAAAAGTAAATTACACAACCCTCACTTATTCACTCTGCTCTCTGGTGCACTGGCAGAAAGTAAATATGACATGCTATATTTTTATAGAAAGTAAGCAAACACATAGGTGCCCTCTAAGCAAGGCACCCACAATCAAATCATAACAATCCACTAGCCTAGCCTAGGCTAAAGTTGGTTGTCCTAGTAAGCCATCTAAGTGTGTGAAAGGGGTAGTATTGCTTTGATATGTCCAATAGGAATTTATTATTTAAATTGCATTTATTTTTAAGATTTGTCATTAAAGGTTGGAAGGGATTTTAATTAAAATTTAAGCAACATGTATTCAACTTTTAAAATATTCTAATTTTAGAGCTTAGAGTTGTATTTGATTTAGTTTTAAAGAACTTATATATTATTGAAAACCCCCAAAAGTGTAAGGAGTTGTCAATTTATAAGTCTTAAGACTTTCAAAATGACTAACCATGTCATCTTTATTGTTTGAAGATTCTCCAATCTGAATATGAGAGGAATTGGAAAAATGGTTAAAGGAATTAGAAACATTGGAGAATTCTTTTGGTTCTTAAAATTTAAAGTCTTTATGCAAAAAGGTCCTCCAAAAATTTGAATTAGAGTTTTATTATTTAAATTAATTATCAAAATTAATTTTTAATCAATTATATAGTTTTTAATTTTAACTTAAATTTTTCTATTATATTTAATTATTTTATTTAATAAAATATTATTTTTAATTAAATTTATGAATTTTTATATGAGGAAATTGTTTAATGATGAAATTTAAATTTTAATTTAATGAAAATGAAACTTATTTAAAATGATTTTATATTAATTTCTGAATTTTATTTATTTTTATTTTTGAATTTATTTATTAATATTTTTTAATTTTTATTTAAATTTTATTTGAATTTTAAATTCAAAATATATTTAATTATTGAATAATTAAATGGGAAATTTAATTATCAATTATATTTAATGAGAATTAAATTTTAATTTTAATTTTAAATGAATTATATATTTAATTAAATTATTTAATTATTGAAGTTAAATTTTATATTTAAAATGAAAATTTTATTTGATTTATTGGAAATTTTAAAACATTTATTTAACTTGAAGGGTTATATCTTGAATTTTAAAGAATATATCATTGTTATAAAGTCAATTAATGTCCAAATCAGAATTGTTTTAGATTTAAAGGCTTATGATTGACTAAATTTTATATGTTTAATGTGTGATCCAAATAGGATGTCATTGTAGTTCATTCTAAATTGAACTAAGTTAGCTAAGATATGTTTAATCCTAGTTATTGTCCTTAGATGTAGTTAGTCCTTGTTGTATAGGATTAAAAGTAGGTTCCTCTAACCCTTGGACACTAATTATAATCATATCACGCAATCAATCGCAATAGAGGGGTCTTAATACTCTATGGAATGCATTATAGTAAATTATTAAGGTCGTAGGTCACATAATGACCTATGAAATTAAATATTTATCTATAAGAGACTGGATACATCAAACTTAATCAAGGATAATTGAGTATGCAGGAAAAATCTTCAAATCAAACTCAATTCAATTTGAAGTCAAAATCTTACATGGGTTGAAAATTATGTATATAAAAAATCAATATATCATGCAAATCTTTTTTTTTTTTTTTCAAACCATACATGATCACAATCAAAATTTATTTTTCACTGAAAGAGGACTTCTCACTAATTCCATATAGCCCTAAGATGCAATTCTTAGATTTAAATTGAAATAGTTATGAATTTTTAAAAATCTAGGTCAAACTTTGACTTAGATATTTATAAATTCATCAGCTAATTGAGATTGCATCAAATGTCCTTACAAAAATTGGAAAAGATCAAATATCCACTATATAATACATCTGCCAAACTTTAGATCAAAATAGTTTATATATTTTTATTTTAAAATGAAATTGGGTTTTTTGTAATTTTTAAAATAATTTATAAAATATTTATCAAATAAATTTAATTTTATTTTTAAAATAAATCCTTCTTTTTTCTAAAGAAAATGAGCCCGAGAACTTCAAAATCTATTTATAAATGAAATTCCTACAATTTTTTCAAGTTCTGGTCCATTTTTTGAATTAATTAGGGATTTTATTACACAGTCAGCCGGTGATGCTGATTGCACGTGCTTTCCATGCGGTAGGAACTGATTTGGCCACCTAAACGGCGACGGTCAACTTACTCTGCCCAATTAACCAGTGCAACAAAATTTTGAGCCATCGAATCTAGCACATCGCGGATCTAAAGGTTGAGATCTAACCATGGGATTAATAACTATTCAGAAGAATCTGATGGTCCATCTAACTCCCATGGTTTGAATGATCAGTTAGGATCTACCTGTAGTCATGAGAGATTGATCCAGACAATGGAAATGGCACCATCATGGTTGTTGATCTACAAAGAATAGATCCAATGGTCAGCTTTCTCCGTTAACCCACGAACATTAAATTCATTTTTTGCTTTCATTCTCTTAATATAGTGAATCAAATAGTTTGAAACTTTGGATAGAGATAAAGTAGGATCTAAGGAAGTGTGGGGAAAAGTTTTCTAAGCCTTTCATGTAATATCTAAAGGTTTATTTAAGAACATAGATAAATTCCTACGATTAGAGTTTTACCACAGTATGAATGATGGATTTAGTTTATTTAAATTATGTTGAGCTTATGGATCATCCGTTGTCAATTCCCTTGATAAATTTGAGCTTGGAGGAAGCTTTTATAGAGAGTCCAAGCATCTGAGACAGACAGGTCTTCTCTCCTTGGCTCCTCTCGCCGGCAGCAAGTTCCAAATAGTGGGAAATCACCGGGAAAGAATAGAAGAACCTCTAGGGAAGCAGGATAAGTGTTAGGGTAGAATGAATAGTTTCATCTCTTTAGGCCTATTTTAGTTGTTGGAGCTAAAATCAATGGTGGGGATTACTCAGAAATGTGGTTGGGATGCTTGACAGCTATCCTCGACCGTTAGAGCGCTTGGAGATGTTCTAGTTCAAGTGAGAATGATGGGTAGTCCTTATCACGTGGTAGGGGACCACTACGATCATTGGAATCAAGCTGGGGTCAAGCCAATAGCTGGGTTGGGTTGATTTAAAATAGGGAAGCTTTTGGTAGAACTTTAGACGAAAAACTCATTTAACCATTTTATTATCGAATTTTGACCAGTCAACATGTTAAAGCTTGATAAGGTAGACTTTAGAGATTAAATGGACATTATTTGAGTTATACTAGGTATATTGTATGAGTGAAATGGTTATGTATAGTGGAGTTTGACCACTCATGGTGGTTTGACCAAGTCTAACACTCCATGGATTGATCCATTATAAAATTAGGGATGTTGAGGCTATGTGAGGAAGTAATTATGAAGCATCAAAATGTTTGATTTGATTATCTATAGAGAGTGGGTCCTATTTAACCTTATTTGATTAAAATTAGGTTCACTTGACTAAGTCAATTGGTTACTGGGTCAAGGTGACCAGCCCCATCCATTTGACTAAGAGATATGTCTAGAAAGATTTAGTGAAGTGCAAATTTGAGATGGAGTTGTATTGGAGGTAAATTGAGGTTGATAATGAATTGAGCTGACTTGAGCTAACATGACTGGGTCAAGTTGATCAATGACTGATTGAGAGACCTAGTGATGTTTGATTTGGTATATAAGACTCCTAGTGATGTTTGATTTGGTATATAAGACTCCTAGTGAAATGGCTTGGACTTTTATTAAGGATTAGAGAGGTCGATGCATTGAGCTAAGTAATATATTGAGTCTGCTACTTGCAATGTAGGACTATAAATGTTCAAATGATTAGAAGTTGATGATTGAATGCTAAATTGACTGGAGTGATTGAATAGTTGATTGCATGTTGAGTGCCATAGGATTGAATTTGATTGATTGATTAGAGCATAGATAATTGATAGAATAATCAATTGATATGTTGATTGAATGCAAAATATATGAACTTTTGAAATGGTTGGATGATTGACAACTATTTGACCATCACCCATCAGATATGATTAGGAATTTGGGGTGGTATCTGATGACCTCATTCAAAAATGAGATCAACAACATGATCCATTCAAAAATTAGACCCATTTATTATGATGTAAATAATTATTTAGATGAACTATTCAACTTTTTGAATACATCGTGCAGTATGATCCAAAGATCATCTAGCACGATGTGCTAGCTTTTCTCTCTTATTTATACAGGATGATTACCGGGATTATTAGAAATATCTATAAGTTTCCCAATACTATTATCATCATACATTATGGTTAGTTGATTTCAAGTACACCATCCAGTATGATATGAATATCATATAGTACGATTAATTTAAAAATTATGGTTTCACTTCGTACGATTGTTGGGACGATCAAATTTAATTTATGGAAATTATTTGGTATGATCAATATCGTATAATACAATATACTATTATTAATTAAACCATGATTTAATTGACAAATTATTGGGGTTAATTTAAGTAAGATTTTAAATATTCATATAGTACGAATCAGATTGTATAGTACGATTAATCAAAAATTGAATTTTGAATATCTTACTTAGATTATCTAGGAGGTAGAGTTTTCAAATCATAACAAATCATGTAGTACGATTCAAATTGTACAATACGATTAGTTCATATAAACAAATTATTCAATTAGTTGTTAAGCCCATTCTTTCTATATTAGTCATATAGTATAATTGTAAGTCATACAGTACGATTAGTATAAAAATTTTAACTTATAAAATTTATCTCATTCCCTCTATGTGTGTGGGTACAGTCACCCAATTGCATGCACTCTTACATTGCCAGACTCAAGAAAAATAAAATTAAAAAAATAAATAAAATTGTAGACTTCATTTACTTGACATTCCTATTCTACCCATTCTTGAGCTTTCAGTAACTTTGAGCAGTGTATATCTTACCTACAATACTAGTGTTCACAGACAGAAGAAATATATAAAATATATAAACAAAAAGTAATAATTCATTCAATAATGTTTGTCGTCTTCAAAATCATAGACAACGGATCTTGGATTATAATAATCTCCTTCTTTTTTATGATGACAAATAATATTGGTGGATAGACTAAATAATTTTTTTTTCTTCTAAGCTCCCCCTCAGTAGATGATAGATTTAAAATTTAGCGGTTGCAATTTTTTTATTTTTATTTTAAAGATAAAAGAAAAAAACTTAATTGAAAATAAAGTAAAACAAACACATGATTCTATTAAGCTAAAACATACAACCAAACATATATTTTCTCTAACTTTTGACATCACTAAAAATAGGAGGAACAACAGACATAATGAACATAGTAAGAAGTAAAAGAAATAAGGCATAAGAAATAAATACTAAAGGTAAGGTGAATTCTGATCAGGTGGTGGTGGTGGTTATTGAAAGTATTGATGGATAGAGAAAATATGATTGTCAATTGAGGAAACCCATTCTCCAAACCATCTCATTTATTCCTCATGTTGTTGTTGTTGAATGTGATAGTCTAGCCTGGTTTCTAATTGCTCGAGCTGCTAAATTATGTTGTTGTGAGGGTCGGTGGTGGTATTGGTGGCAGTGTAGGTCCACCTATAGGAGTAGCTTCCCCTTCTTTAGCAAAATCTGACAAGTCATGCTTGTGCCCCAATGGAAAAGATATGGAATGAGAAAACCATATAGAAAATAGGAACATTATCGGGAGGAGTAGGATGATTTTTTTTTTTGTCTTAAATATATCTTATGATTTGTCCTAATGTGATATTTTTCTTTTTGCAGGTATTGGGATGTCGAATGTGAGTCATATATTGGATATAATCAAGAATAATTTGGGCTTCATCAAATTGGGTATTCAATATTATTTGGTAGGTAACTATGGAAAGAACTGGGGTTATGTTAACTTGATTTCCATCTTTTGGTATAATTAAGGATCTAAGGATATGTTGGATAACCCGGGCATTCTGATTTAAGATGTGGAGTAATGGTTGATGTTGGTTTATGGAAGCACTCCTAATAGTCAAGTTTACAGAGCTCCATTCAAAGTCAGCTGTAGAGATAAGGGATTGTGGACAAGGTCCTTTGGAAGAAAGACTGATATTTTCCCCTAAATCTTTCTTGGAGATCTCTATGGATTTTTGGCAAACATATGAAGTCATGACAAAGGATTCTAAATTTAGCTTAAGGTTGGCTAAGAATTCATAAAGTAGTTCGGAGTTGAAGGGAAAATCTAGTGTGAGTAGAAATAAAAGAGTGGAGGAGGTAAAGAGGTTCATCACCTTGAAGTTAAGAGCTAACATTCTATATGGGGTGATTTTGGTCTCCTTGAACTTATAGTAGACATCTCCATCCCTTGCGGATATAAAATGATCATCAAAGCAATGAGAGGAAGAGCTCCCTTGGGTTATTCTGCCTTGTTTGCTTCCACCGGCTATTGGACAATTAAGGTTCAGAGGGTATGAGATTGAGGAAGTTGAGTTAATTGAAATGTGAAAATCCATCCAATTTATAAATTTTGGGGTAGATTGTATAGTACGATCTAGTTTCGTATAGTATGATCAGAGAAGTTAATTCATTTGGATGACTGGTCATAAAATGTGGTTAAATTGTACAGTATGATCGGATATCATATAGACAATCTTAAGGAATTTTGTTTGTCTTGAGGAGTCATTGGTATGGAATTTGATGAAAGGTATCACACAATACATATTCATATGGTATAAAATATAATTATTATCGTACAGGTCGAAATGAATTCGTCTTAATCCAATTTGACATGTGTATCGTATAGTATGAAGAGACGTATCGTACCATATGATTGGAAATAATTTTATACCAAACAAATTGAATTCCTCAACGATTAGTTACACGTAGATTGTATAATATGAATAAAGTTTTGTACCATAAATGAACATAACATAGATCTAATCTAGACTGTTAATTAAACTAAGGGTTATGATATGTGCATCTGTGCATATCGTATAGTACGGACGTGGATCGTACAATACAATATAATACAAAAAATTTGAAAGATTTTGTGAGTTAGTGAGGTGTGTGTGATGATTAGGAAATATCAAAAAAAAAAATTAAATCATAAATAATAAACAACAACACATAAATATACGCAAGAACAAATACGTACAGTTTAACACATATGAATGAATGATTCCAAAGGAATTTTTTTTTCTTGAGTTCAACATGAATATCTATAACACTTAGTTTAGTCCTCAAGGTTCTAAAGGTGTCATAAGCTAGGGGTTTAGTGAAGATGTCTACCAATTGATCTCCTATAGCTATATGATTCAATTATATACCTCCCTTTACTACATAATCTCTTATTAAGTGGTGTCTAATATCTATATTGTGTGGTGTGTTGAATTATATTTTTTGATATATAAATAGCACTAGGGTTATCACACATGATTAGAATGGTTCCTATAGGTAGTCCAAGATCTAAGAGTTGTTGCTTTAGCCATAAGAATTGATCAATACAGCTCCCTACTGCTATATATTCTACCTCAGCTATAGAAAAGGCTATTGAGTTTTATTTTTTATTGGACCATGAGATTAAAGATTATCCTATGAATTGGTAGGTTCCATAAGTACTTTTTCTATCTACCCTATATCTTGTAAAATCCGAATTTGAATATCCTATGATTTCAAAATAAGTGTTCTATCTAGGCTGACAGATTCCTAAGTGTTGAGTGCCTAACAAGTATCTAAATATTCTCTTAATGATAGTCATATGGGATTCTTTTGGATTAGCCTGAAATCTCTTACAAAGGCACACTCTAGATATTATGTTCAATGTACTAGTAGTCAAATAAAGAAGTGATCCAATTATCCCCTATATTTTTTAATCTATTGATTTTCTATTTGGGTCCTTGTCTAATTGAGGATTAGAGCTTATGGGAGTGTTCATGGCCCATTGTCTATTTCATACTTTTAAGGATGTCCTTGATGTATTTATGTTGGCTAAGGAAGGTTTCGTCATCCATCTGTTTTACACTAAATCTAAGAAAGTAGCTTAGCTCTCCCATCATACTCATCTCAAACTTTCACTCATTATTTTTTAAAATTTATCACATAGATTTTTATTTGAGGATCCAAATAAAATATCATTAACATAAATTTGGACAATGAGTATGTCTTCTCCTTCTTTCTTTAGGAAGAGGGTTGTGTCTACACTACCCTTAACAAAGCCTCGATCTATAAAGAATATGCTTAATCTTTCATACCAGGCTCTAGGTGTTTGCTTCAACCCATACAAGTCTTTAGTTTGAATACATGATTTGGGAATTATGAATTTTTAATACCTAGGAGTTGCTCAACATAACCATCCTCTTGAATGATCCCATTTAGGAAGACACTCTTAACATCCATTTGATATAGTTTTAAACCCTTAAAACAAGCAAAGACCACTAGCACCCTAATGGCTTCTATTCTAGCTACAGAGGCAAAGGTTTTCTCAAAATCTATTACTTCAATCTGATTATATACCTTAATTACTAATCTTGCCTTATTTCTCACTACTATTACAGAGTCATTCATCAATTATAGTTTTTAAGCATAAGAAATTTGAGTATTCAATGCAATTCAAGTCTAGCATGTAAACATTGTTCATTCATTTTCCTTCTAACATAAGTTTTTCATTTAAACTAATCATACATTTTTCAAAAAAAAAATTTATATCAAAGCCTTTGATTAATACTTAATAAATCATGCTTTGAACCATCAAATAATAAAATATTTTCAATCATAAAGTTAGAGTTGACAATTATAACTAAGCCCAACACTTTCCTAGTGGTTTTGTCCCCTAATGTCACATTGCCTCCTAACCTGGCCTCCATTATGATGAACTGCTTCATATCACCAATCTTGTGCCTCGAGCACCCACTGTCAAGAACCACATGCTCTCATTAGGTCTTTTGTGAGAGTATCCATAAATAGTCATTCAAAGGTTAGATTTGGGAACCTAAGTGAGTTTGGATTCTACCATATGCTTGAAGGAATGAGATGAATGCATGATATGCTGTAATGAATGTAATTTAGGCCTCCATACTAGATGTGTCCTATGGTGGATTGTGCAAGTGAGGGCTATGTGACCTAAAATAACACAAGATTAACTCCTAACGCTAGAAAATGGATTTACTAACCTACATGAGTGAAAGTGCATTCTCCTAGGTTTATGTGATGTATGCTGTGTTTGGGGCTTATGAAATTGTTCTATGGTAAATGGTGGTTTGTTATTCTCAAGTGCAGTTAGTTTTCTTCCAAAAATTTATTTGCACCTTCAAGAATGAACATTTCAATTTTTAATGCATGCTCCCTACCATCTATTTTTAATTCAAATGCTTCTAATACTTTGTATGCTTTATCTAGTTCAAGATGTGATATTTTCAAGGATTCGTGTGCATTAATTAAGTCAATATTCTTCTTATTTAAGGCATCATATTCTTCAAGAAATGGCATGTGATCATTATCTAAATTAGAATGATGAGAAATTAGACAAGTATGCTCTGTTTACAAAGTAGATAATTCAATATTAAGACTAGCATGTATCTTTTTTTAGCTTCCTTTACGAATCATAAATATTTTTAGAAATAATGAGTAATTCCTCATAGGAAAGTTGACAGACCTCATCTTGATCTGATTGATTAAGATTATCATTAGCCATAAGACATATTTATTACCTCCTCCTCTACTTCTGCTTTTGATGATTTTGAAACCGAGTCAGCCCAAAAAGCTTTCTGGATATTTTGCTTGCCCCTCTTAACTTCAGTTTATCTTCACCCTTCTTCTTGATCGGGTTAGTATTCAGGTTGGGGCATTCATCTTGGAGGTGACATGTTTCCTGCACACGAAGTAAATTGTGTCAGAAGAAGCTTTAATTTTTTTTATTATATTTACCTTTTCTCTAATTATGTTGATGATGTATCTATTTTCTTTTCAAAAAGCACTTAAACTGTCGTGTCATTAAGGCAATCTCATCATCCTACTCCTCTATAGAATTGTCACTATCTTAATTATTTGCTTTTAGTCTAACAATTCTCTCCTTCTTCTTCTTCCTGCATCACTTTGCCTTTGACTCACTTCTTACTCGTAGGCAATGAGTGACCCAAGCAAATTATCAATGGAATAAACATTCAAAGTCTTTAAATTCAGTAATTATATATATCTCAGCATCATAAGAACTAGGTAAATAATGCATAATCTTATTAACTTATTTATAGTTTGATAGTTCTCTACCTAGTGTATAAAAGGATATCACTATCTAGGTGAACCTAGTGTATATTTCAAATACATTCTTGCTAGGTTTCATGTGAAAGAGTTAATAGTTATGTATTTAGCCTATACATTTTAAGTTCACTCATAAGTGATACATAACATATCCCAAAATTTTCTTCCCCGTAGTGCATGTATAAACTCACATATAGGCATCAGATTTAAAGCATAAAAGAAATAATTCAAATATTTAACATTTAACTATGCGAGTACCCTATCCTCATAACTCTATTCAGTAAAAGGAATATTAATTTTGACACCATTAACTATACACGATGGAAGTGAATAGCAAGTTTGAATCATATGTAAAATTCTATAGTCAATGGATTGTAAAAAAAATAGAAATGTGCATTTTCAACAATCAAAATAAATAATTTTAAATAGTGGTGGACATATTATTGAGTAATCCTCCATAGTGTTATGGTTACCAAAATGATTCATTGATCATTCTTCAAAAGTGTTCTAAAATCTTATTTTTGAAACTTACTTTGATACAATTTAAAAATTCATGAAGTTTGTTAAACCTTAAAGAACTAGCCTGAGATTTAACAAGAGGGGGGTCAATTGGTAATTTAATTTTTTTTTCCAAACTTTAAAATAATGATGACAATATTTTTGAAAAGGTTTTAGAAATTGAAAATGCCAAATTCTAATTGATTACTAAAGCAAATGAGTTTATCAAAAAATATTGATTTAACTACGATTATATTTTAATTTATGAAACGAACTAATAATCATCGATATTCCCAAGCAATTATAACATAAATAAATTGTAGGAAAAATAAAAGTGCGAAAAGGAAAAAAACACACTAGATATTTTTATAGTGGTTCTGTCCATCTTGACCTACATCCACTCCCTTGAGTCATCCATTCCAAGTATTGCACTAATCACTAAGTGACTCTCATTTTACTTCCACAGTAAGGAGGAGAAGCCCTTACAAACTCATTTTCACCAAATCTGATATGGCGGAGTGTTAGACGCTATGGCATGCTCCTGGTGACACCATCAAACCTTGATTGGTTTTTCTCCCTCCTAGAGAAGGAAGACAACCCCAGCTCCCTTTTCTCACTTTTAAAGAAGGAAGAGAACCTCAGCTTCATTTTCTCCATTTTAGAAGAGGTAGAGTACCTCGAGGACTTGTCTTAAAAGTCTCTATCCCAAGAGAGCCTTCAAGAACTCATCAAGGCCATAGGAGGAGCAAGAGGGTTGCTAGACCTGACCAACTATGTAGTCCCCTCACACTCCTCTCTCATGCTCAACCTCAGCTTCTCCTTCCTCTAAAACCCTAGATTTCTCAAAAGCTCCTCTCTTAGAGTACCTTCACCAGTCACACAATCCTCTCCCTCTTATAAAGAGAATATCTAAGCTTTGCTTAAATATTGAGCTTCAAGAAACCCTAAAAATTCAAGTTAGCCGTCATTATTCTTATAGTATGATTTGAGTTTGTATATTTTGATCAATTCAAAAAACTAGACCCATCCAGTACGACATAAATAATTATTCAGACAAACTGTACAACTTTTCAAACACGTCATATAATACAATCCAAAGATCATCTTGTACGATCATTTAGCTTTTCTCTCTTATTCATATAATATTATTACTTGGATGATTATAAGTTATATCTATATTTATATATTTAATAACACGTAATTTTCGTATTAACTTAATGATAATAAAAATTATATGTATATATATATATATATATATATATATATATATATATTTATAAGATGATGGTGAGAACTATAATATTGTAAGGTTGCAAAATATTGGCCATTAAAAAGAGAAGCATAAAGCTAAGTTAATTGTTGAATAGATAGGATTAGAGAGTCATTTTAGATGGTTTGGTCACATAAAATGCCTCCCTCCCAATGGAGCTATTATTATGTGCGGACACCGGGCGGTTCTCCCGTCCAGTTACGTGCTTGGTATCGAGATCGGTACCGAGTGCGATACATTTTTGAGGTGACGTGACGTAATTTTATTGGTCTCCGAACGCCCTCCAGACTCCGTCGTCCGGACTTCGCAGATATTAATAAATCCTTCCATTGACCATGTTATGACTTATGAGAGATTAGATTTATTATATCCGGCCTATGTTAAGGTAGAGATAGACTTTTAAAAAAAAATATTAGTTTTTGAAAAGATATTTTTTATTATATTTAAATGAGAATTTGATTTTTAATAGATATAATGATCGCGTGTTAGTATTATTGTGTTGTTGTATATAATTATATAATTTTCTTTTAATTTACGGAGGGCAAAAACCACATATAATCATATTTTATTTTAACCATTGCCAATAAAAAAAAAAAATTTGTGTCAGCCTCCAAATTATGTGATTACATCCCACATCTAATTCAATGAGTGCACTGATTTCGATCTTCTTTAGAACAAATACTTTAGCACGAAATAGATTAATTAAAGGCGCATAAAACCATCACCTCTCAAGATTTAGGATTCTTTTGGGATAATTTTTTTATTATTTAAAAAAAATTAGTAAAAAAATTTTTATATTAAAAAATTATTTTCTAAAGTAAAAAAAAAATTATCCCAAATGAAGACTTAATTTTCTTAAATTTTCAATATTTAGATGCATAACATAGAATATTACTGATGAAAAAAATATTATAATATTTAATTATAAATATTTTTATTAAGCTTCACATGTCATCAAGTATATAGGAGGAAATCCAAATTTATTATATATTTATTTATATCTTTATTTGAAATGTCAAAGCATTACAACTGAAACATCAAGATACGAATAACCTCAGCCTCTGGCTTTTAAAAACAAATAACTTAACAACGAAGACTACTTAATATAAGCACTTTGAGAAGCAGCACCAAAGTCAAGTAGGCGTCATCCTCTTTATTCCAAATCAACTTCCTGCTTAAGGGCCGTCGTCTCAGTTGTACCTGTAATTTTATGAAGAAAAAAAATTATAAATTCATAGATTTTAGCATCAAAATATAAATAAAAAAACGGAATTTTTTTTCTTAAAAACGAGTTTTTTTTTTTCAAGAAATAATAAAAAGAAAAGTTACCGTTGAGGGAATTGGCACTGGGAGGATAGTTAGGGATAACCATTTTATTAAGATCGAAAAACATGATATCACACCATTCAAGAGCGACGAGTATGCAATTAAGCACAGAAACATGAGGCAACTCATGTCTGCAAAACTCATGCACTTTCATGAAGCAAGTCTTCCCAAAAACACATTCTGGGAAACACCAAAACCATTTAGGCCACGAAATTGTGAGCTTGGAAGATTCAGCCTCTCTTGGCAAGCTTGAAATCATGGCGAAGACCACCATTAGAAGGATAGCAGAGGTCTTGGAGCTCAACTTAGCCATCTCAGCTGCTACTTCTTTCTTGTTGATTAGATTATATTGGGTAAGGAAGGAGAAGAGATGGTGGTGCCTTTCACCTTCATCTGAGTCTTTTTATATAGGATAAATACAATGGGGTATATTAATGACAAGAGCTTTAAAAACTTGTTGGTTATAAATAAAAAGTAGTTTTATATTTGTATAGGTTATTGATGACAAAATTAACTGAATAGACAAAAAATTAAAAATTTATTATCAACATTTTAAAATAAAATTCTTCTTTATATTAAATAAAAAAATATATGATATATCTAAAATTCTTAACCTACTTTGAAAAAAAAAATCACATTAATTATCTATGTAGTACAATTTATACCTATTTTAATTAGAATATATTGATCAACTTTTTTTCTATCAAATTTATATTTAACACTCAATTTTACAGAGGAGCTTAATTTATATGAAAAATAAAATGATAGTTCCTTTTTACTTATTTTAGATAAAATTTAAAATATATTTTTAATAAAATGTAATTATCATATTAACTTAATGGTAATATAAATTATATATATCATAAAAATTCATATATTAGAAATGAAATTCTCATTTAATAGCTTTGAATTTTTTTCTAATTATTATTAAATATATATAATTAAAAAGATATTATATAAATAATTATGCAAACGAAAATTGAATTTTTTTTATTGATGTCGGAAAATAAAGAAGTTAGCAATACTTTTTAACTCCTGTCATCAAGAAGCTCTTAACTTCTGTCATCAATATTTACACAAGTTAAGATTTTTTTTCTTAACTCCTGTCATTAATATTCTTTACATATATGTTTTTTATTGAACTCCTGCCATCAATAACCTACATAAATATATTAAAAAAAACTGAGTATAATTTTGCAGAGGAGCTTAATTTATATTAAAAATAAAATGATAATTCCTTTTTACTTATTTTAGATAAAATTTAAAATATATATTTAATAAAATGTAATTATCATATTAACTTAATTATAATATATATATATATATATATATATATATATATATATATATATATATATATATATATATATATATATATATATATATTAGAAATGAAATTCTCATTTAATAGCTTTGAAGTTTTTTTCTAATTATTATTAAATATATAAAATTAACATGATATTATATAAATAATTATGCAAACGAAAAATGAATTTTTTTTTATTGATGACGGAAAATAAAGAAGTTAACAATATTTTTTAACTCCTGTCATAAAAAAGCTCTTAACTTCTGTCATCAATATTTACACAAGTTAAGACTTTTTTTCTTAACTCCTGTCATTAATATTCTCTACAAATAAATTTTTTATTGAACTCCTGCCATCAATAACCTACATAAATATATTAAAAAAAAACTGAGTAAAATTTTACAGAGGAGCTTAATTTATATTAAAAATAAAATGATAGTTCCTCTTTACTTATTTTAGATAAAATTTAAAATATATATTTTAATAAAATGTAATTATCATATTAACTTAATTATATATATATATATATATATATATATATATATATATATATATATATATATATATATATATATATATATATATATATATTAGAAATGGAATTCTCATTTAGTAGCTTTGAATTTTTTTTTTCTAATTATTAACAAATATATTAAAATAAAATGATATTATATAAATAATTAGGCAAACGAAAATTGAAAATTTTTTAGGGAAATTTACATACATACCACTATATTTCTAATCATTTATATATCTAACACCTCAAAGTTTACTATTACTCTTATACCACTGAGAACTCTTTCTATACATCACTTCTACCACTCCGTTTAGGTTGGACCTCACACCATATATCTTCCCGCTGAATTTTCCCATTCGCAAATACTGCTGCTGCTAGCGTCACTAGTTTAGCTTGCGAACTCTGGCCGGGGAGCAGGTAATATACAAAGTTTATTTTCTTACACTTAATTCCTAGGTAGTATACATATTTTTTGTTCTAGGGTAATATACAAAGTAAATTTATGTTATGTTATTTATTTTAGAAAGAAATCATGCTTCAATTCAGAGCACTAAAGGTGTGTTCCATGCAGACAGAGTATGTTCATGTTGTTTTTAAATATGGAGGGAAATGGGTTCAAACCAGTGAGCAACATAGAAAGAAGTATGATGGTGGCAAATAAAGGAGTGTTAAATTTGAGAAAGGTCAACTTACTATTTACGCGCTCAGAAGCGAAGTTGTTCGAATATGTCCATAGCTTAAGGGGCATCCATATAATATGTATTATTATATATATGGTACTTCACCAAAGGAATATAAAGATATAATTTGTGACGTTCAGGTGGCTGAGTTCATAGAAGCATCCAATGATAATTTGCATGGTGAGATAATAATTTCATTACATGAAGTTGAAGGACAAGAATCATTTTCTTATCTTAGGGAATTAGTGACTTCCGAGCAGATGGTTGAATGTTCTTTTAACCATAACGAGGGTATTTCAAATGCTCCAAGTTTAGCTTATAAAGATATAGCTATTGGCACCTTCTTTCCTGACGCAAAACATTTCAAGCATTCTCTACGATCAGTCGCCATCAGGGAGAAATTTGGAATAAGGATAAAGGCAAGTGACAAGACACGTGTCATTGCTACATGTTCTTATGAAGGTTGCAAATGGAGAATTCGACCTTCTCTGTGTGAAGACACTCGAACTTTTGAAATTAGGAGAGTTTATGGTGTTCACACTTGTCATGGGATCAATCGTGCAAGTAATAAACTAGCCACAACTGCATGGGTTGTCAATGAGATTAAAGAAATAGTAAAGAGAACTCCCGACATTCCTCCAAAAGACATCAACAACAATTTAAAGAAAGATTACGGTCTTTCATTACCTTACATGAAGCTGTGGAGGTCTAGGGATCATACTCGTGACAATATATTTGGCTATATAGATGAAAATTATAAATGTGTTCCAACACTACATGCAGAATTGATTAATAGAAATTCAGGTTCGCATATCACATACACTTATGACAGCCTTGACCATTCATTTAGGAGATTTTATGTTTTTTTTAAGGTTTGTGAAGATGGATTCTTATATGGTTGTAGACCGCTTATCAGTTTGGATGCATGTCACCTGAAATCAAAGCATTTAGGTATGCTTTTATCAGCTACCTCACTTGATGGTAATAACGGTTTATTCCCATTAGCATTTGTCTTCGTTGAGACTGAATCTAAGCAAACATGGTTATGGTTCCTTCAGAACTTGGCAGAGAGTGTTGGCCCACACATAGAGCCTCTTTCATTTATTTCAGATATGGAAAAGGGTTTGGGTGATGCCATTAGAGAAGTTTACCCTGGAGTTGAGCATAGAGTATGTATTCGTCATTTGTGGAAGAATTTGAAAAAAAAAAATCATTGCAAAGACGGTCATAAACTTCAAGGATTGGTTTGGGCAGCTGCAGGAACATATACTAGCACAGAGTGTAATGATAAGCTTGCTGAACTGAGTGTTTTGAGCCCAACTATCTATGTGTATCTTACAAACTTACCTTATAAGTGGTCATGAAGCCAGTTCATTTTAGGGATATACCATGCTATTAATACAAGTAACTTCGTCAAATCATTCAATGCATGGATTGTAGATGCTCGAAATAAACCGATTGTTGACTTAATTCATATAATTCGTGGTAAACTTATGGAGCAAAGGGCGGCGCATAAGATGATGAGCTTAACATGGCAACGTGAATTAGTTCCTCAAGCCGAAGATTACATAAGAGAAATAACTATAAGAAAAGAACATATGTTAGTTCACCAATCAACTATTTTGAAGGCTGAGATAGAATCTGTGCATTCAAGACATATTGTTGATGTTGAATCTAAAGAATGCACATGTCGGGTTTGGCAGTTAACAGGACTTCCATGCATTCATGTTGTAGCCTTCATTGGGATGAAGAAGCATCCACTATGGCATACATATGTTCATAATTGGTATTTCATTTATAGGTAGCTTTATAATATTTAACGTTATATTGAATTCCTTACATTTTCATGGCATGATAAACACTTCTTCGTATGTGTTTTAGGTACATGATGGCATACGAGGGAGCTATAGGTACATTACATGATAAAGATCAGTGGTAAGTAGTTCAAGATGTCGTGGATATTGGAGTGTCTAACACTTCAAGACCTAGAGGGAGACCCAAAAAAAGAAGATTACCCAATTTTCTAGAAAAAAGATAAGAAAGTGCATAAATGTAGGTGTTCACGTTGGGGGCATCATCAGAGCACATGCAAGAGCCCATTACAGAAGATCAATGATGACACAATGACACAATGCAAGAACTCATTACCAAAATGTACAAAGTTGTAAAGTAGATGGACTGCATGTAGAGGATTTCAACGATGGAGTGGAGTATGAGTATCCATATGTTGATGGATTTTGAGAAAAATGTATTTATGGATATGTTTTTGGCTGATTTTTGCAATGCTTCTGCAAACTCAAATGTAATATTGGGTGCTTTTTGAGACATTTGTATGGGGACAATATTTTTGAGACAATATGATTTTGATAATATTTCACATACATTAGACTTAAACATGGTTATTTGTATAAGTGCTCGTTGTCATCTTTGTTAATTTAAGTGCCTACCATTTTTCTGCTACAATATTTAGTTGGGATTGAATTGGAATCTTGCTTACATTCCTCATGCTCTGCAACATCGTCTTTGATGGGAAGGGATTTTTTTTTCTTTGTTTGCATACATTCGAACCTTAGATATCCATTTAGATATTGTTTTCTCAAACCTTGCTCTGCTATCCTGTTATGTGGATTATGCAAATTTAAGGTGACGATTAGAAGTTCCAACCTACTAATAGTTTTCATTTCTGTGAAGTAAATCAATTTCTCCCTTGTTGCAAAACTAAAAATACTGCTGGAGCTTTTCTGATGAATTGCATGGAGGTTTTCTGTTCTACACTGTTTCCTCCAAAGCATTGTCCACCATTAAACTTTGAAATCCAGCTTGTTATCTCAGCTTACTGACATGTAAAAATGAACAGTTTACTCAAGTTTTGACTTTTATAACATAAGAAAGAAAACAAAATAATAACTCCATTGCCCCAAATATTTTTCTTGGCATTCCACAAAACAAATATAGATTTTTGTTCCATACAATAGAAGGTAAAATACATCATTTCTAAAAAAAAAACATCATATTTTTTTTTTTTGCATTCCAGAAAACCATGTAAGGTTTAACACTACATATGCTCCAACACAACATAGCACTAGACTAAATAAATTCGGACTGCAATGTCGATAAAAACCATCGCTACAAAAAACTTTCATCTTACGAAAAATCAAGTCGAGCTTCTTTGAATTCATTGCATCACATATATGCCTTAAATTCGAACAGTGTCACATAAAAAGGCTCTTCTTGTTCTTCCTCATCTAGCCATTTTAATGAACCTGCAATCTTCCTCAGTCTAATTATAAATGCACATATAAAATTGTCTTCCATTGTTAGGCCCTCGGTGGCAGGTAAACACGACACATTTTTTGTGGCAATTGCAGTGAACCTTCGAATGCTGCATCCAGTTTTTCTCAACCAATGAATTCGAAGAACTCATTAAAACCTTTATAAATCCTGAAAAATTTATGAGAATTATACATTAGATTTACAAAGCAGCATTCCAAGCAAACCTGCCCGGCAAAACCTGAATCAGAGCAGGTTTTAACCAATAAGAACTATACATTGCTTGCTCTTGTATAAATCTGATTCACAACCGATGAGAATTATTCTAATTCAGAGAAGGTTTTAACCTTTACAAAACCTAAATCAGATTTATACATTGAAACCTTTACAAAAACTGAAGCAAACATGTCCGGCAGGTTTTAAGGATGCTCCGAAAGCAGGCTTCGAAAGCAGGGAAGTAAACAAGCAAAAAAAATTGTTTCCCTGCTTTGAAAAAAAATAAATAAAACTAAGGGCACGAACATCATACCTTCTCCTGATCTCAAAAGCAAGCTTCAGACTTCACCTTCCTCTCCTCTCGTGATCTCCGAAATCCTCAATCACTTGCTAACTTTCTCTTACATTCGCCCTCTTACATTCGCGACAAACAGGATGGGAGAAAAACGTTGTGAGGTCCGACCTAAACGGAGTGGTATAAGTGATGTATAAAATGAGTTCTCGGTGGTATAATAGTAATATTAAACTTTGAGGTGTTAAATATGTAAATTGTTAGAAATATAGTGGTATGCATGTAAAATTCACTTTTTTTTTATTGATGCCGGAAAATAAAGAACAATATTTTTTAACTCCTGTCATCAAGAAGCTCTTAACTTCTGTCATCAATATTAATACAAGTTAAGACTTGTTTTCTTAACTCCTATCATTAATATTCTCTACAAATAAATTTTTTATTAAACTCCTGCCATCAATAACCTACATAAATATATTTAAAAAAACAGATTTTTATTTATAATAGTAAGTTTTCTAAGCTGCTGTCATCAATATACCCCCAGTAATGTATTGATCCTATATAAAAAGACTCAGATGAAGGTGAAAGGCATCACCATCTCTTCTCCTTCCTTACCAATCTAATCTAGGTAATAAGAAAGTAGCAGCAGTTGAGATGGCTAAGTTGTGCTCCAAGACCTCTGCTCTCCTTCTAATGGTGGTCTTCGCCATGATTTCAAGCTTGCCAAGAGAGGCAGAATCTTCCAAGCTCACAATTTCGTGGCCTAAATGGTTTTGGTGTTTCCCTGAATGTGTTATTGGGAAGACTTGCTTCATGAAAGTGCATGAGTTTTGCAGACATGAGTTGCCTGATGTTTCTGTGCTTAATTGCATACTCGTCGCTCTTGAATGGTGTGATATCATGTTTTTCGATCTTAATAAAATGGTTATCCCTCCCTATCCTCCCAGTGCCAATTCCCTCAACGGTAACTTTTCTTTTTATTATTTCTTGAAAAAAAAAAACTCTTTTTAAAGAAAAAAATTCCTTCTTTTATTTATATTTTGATGCTAAAATCTATGAATTTATATTTTTTTTTCTTCATAAAATTACAGGTACAAATGAGACGGCCCTTAAGCAGGAAGTTGATTTGGAATAAACAGGATGACGCCTACTTGACTTTGGTGCTGCTTCTCAAAGTGCTTATATTAAGTAGTCTTCATTGTTAAGTTATTTGTTTTTAAAAGTCAGAGGCTGAGGTTATTCGTATATTGATGTTTCAGTTGTAATGCTTTAACATGTAATAAATTTGGATTTCCTCTCTATAGTTGATGACATATGAAGCTTAGCTTAATTAAAAAAATATAATTAAATATTATAAAATTAAATTTTTTTCACAGTAATTTTCTATGTTATTCATCTTAATATTAAAAATTTAGACATCGCGTGAGACAAAAATTTTGTACTAAAAAATTACTTACAAAAAATTATAAGAAAACTATCTCAAATTAATCTTAAATCTTGAGAGGTGATGATTTTATGGGCCTTTAATTAAAGTCAATATACAATTCATAGATATAATATAATTTAATAATAAAATTGTATTAGAAAAATTAGTGATTATATGTATGCTCATCTAATATCTACAAAGTTTTGAAACATATAAATAGTATTGTTGCCACTACTTGTTTAAATTTTTATTTTATGTGCACATTAATCCTTATGCAATTTAATGCCCCTTACACCTTATTTTTAATTGAAAAAAAAAAAAAAAAAATATATATATATATATATATATATATATATATATATATATATTAAAGAAAGAGAGGTTAAATCAAAATTAATGCGTTTGCAAGTTACAGAAGCCAATAAGAGCGTTAATTTGAATTTTTCTGAACGCTCCGTCCGTTGGGCATATTTTTTGAAGGATGGTTAATAGAATTAATAGATAGAAGTAATAACTGTATATTGCGTGATTACGTTTTAAATGGAAAACGCAATTATTATTATTATTATTATTATTATTATTATTATTATTATGTTTTCTTTTTTCGTTTTTCACGTTTTATTCTGCGGCTGAAATTTAAGTAATATTAATTTAATTAAATATTAATGAAGAGATGATTTATGTTAAAGTAGTATTATTTTAATAACATAGTGAAAACTCATGTAAAACAAAGTTAAATTATTATTATTATTATTATTATTATTATTATTATTATTATTCTGTTAACATAGTGACACGACTAGGTTATAAGAAAAAAATGTTAAATTAAAAATCACAGTTAAATTTACTTTAATAATCTATATATTATATATATTTTCTGTTAAAATTGGTTCACTTTTCTCACTCTCTTCACACTTAATTTAAATAACAATAGTAAAAGCAAAAATATCTTACATTTTATAAATATATATCTTACAGGAAACGCAAAAATAGCTTGCATTTTATAAATAAAATCCAATTTCTCTGCTTGCCTTTCTGTTAAAACGTAAATTATAATTGCATTTTAAAGGAAAACACAAAATATTTTACGTTTACACTTTACGATCCTTTTTAAATTAATAGTTTTTAAAATTTCTTTTGCTAATTATACCGAAAATGTTGATCCTTTTTAAAATTTTCCCTCATCAGCGTTACATTTAACGTAAATCTAAGTTTCTTTTGTTTCGTTTATCCTATTAATGTTTCCTTACCATCCGTCAAAATCATGAATGCTTGAGAACCGTCGTTTGTTGAGGATTCGCGCCGTCTTCGGCTTGCACTATGAAAATAGAAGTCTGCAGGTGATAAGATTTTCATTGTGAATACATTCTTGGAGATGAAGCGGAAAGGCTAGCTTTTTCTCAATGAAAATTAACTTGCATCTTACATCACTGTTCATGTATAAATAGCATAAAGAAGATTGGCTTTATATGTGTCAGTTATTATCACTTTACACTTGTAGGCTAAGGATTGGTTGGGTAGTTTTATATAGACAGTAGGTGTTTGTTTTGTATTTGTTTGTCGCTCAACTACTTCGATTTTTCCATGAGATGTTATTACCCCGTGTCAAATTAATGGTGCTTATTGAGCCGTTAGTTTGGGGCATATTTGCTGAAACCAAACTATTAAGAGAGGTTTGCTGAAGATATTGGCGATTTGATCTTGAGAGTTGACTGGGAGAACTAAAATGGTATTGGTGTTGATGTGATCGCTGATAAAATGATGATCCATTTTGATGTGCTTGGTCCGGGCATGAAAAACTGGATTATTTTCAAGAGCGGTTGTGGAGATGTTGTCACATAAGGGTTGGTGTGAAGACCGATATGTTGGAATCCTGAAGTGGTCGACGAAACCAGATTACCTCAACAGTGGGTGTAGCAAGGGCTTTAATTGTATTCAGCTTTGGTGGAGGAGCGAGCAATGGTATGTTGTTTTTTAACTTGCCAAGAGATTAGGTTTGGACCTAGGAAGGTTCAATGGCCTATTACAAAGTGTCTTGTAACTGTATTGGTGGCCTAGTCAGCACGGGTCCTGCATATATTGGCTAAGCAAAGACCAAAATATTACAGCAGGAGGTAAGTAGCATAGGTCCTGGCTGAATGCAAAGATCAAAATTTTGTGTGCCCTTGAGATATTGAAGCAACCATTTTAGGAGTTGAGTATGGGAATCAGAGGGGTACTGCATATATTGGCTAAGCTGGTTTACATAGAAACAAATACATGGGCGAGTGATCGTTAAATACCATAATGATCGTATTATTCGTCTGTAGAGTGTTATTTCAATTGCATGTAGTGGAGTTTCGATGTGTATGATAGGTTTGAGTCGACAAGGAGTGGAGATGGGTTTACAGTGGAGCATGCCAGCTGAGTTGAGGATGAATTGTAGATAAATGGATTAAGACAGAAATTGGAATGTGGGGGTGGTGGTGATTTGAATTCCAAGAAAGTTGGCTAGATCTCCTAAATTTTTTATTGAAGGTTGATGAGGAGTTCTATTATGGCTTAAGGTTGATTAGATGTGATTAGTATATCATCAACGTAAATGAGTAGGTATATATGGGTGGAGTGTTTGCAGTATGTGAATAAGGACATATCAGCTTTGCTTTGAGAGAATCCATTGTTGAGGAGGTGATTAGAGAAGGTAGTGAACCATTGTCGTCGGGATTGTTTAAGGTCGTAAATAGATTTATGTAAAAGGCAAACATGGTTAGGAAATTGCTTGTCTTGGAATCCATGGGGTTGGTCCATGTAGACTGTTTCGTTTAATTGACCGTGGAGAAAAGCATTGCTGTGTCGAGCTATTTGATGGATCAGTTGTTGGTGAAGGCTATGGTTAGAAGGACTCTTATGGAAGGTAGTTTGGCTACTGTGTTGAAGTATTAAGGTAGTTGAGGTCATATTCTTGATGGTGGCCTTGAGCTACTAAGCGAGATTTGAAGCGAGCTATGGAGCCATCTAAGTTAAATTTTGTATGGTAGGTCCATCAACAACCTAACATATTTTGTTGGTGGAAGGGGGACAAACTTTGAGGTACCTTGGCGTTATAAGGCTAGGAATTCTTCAGATATATATTTGCGCCAATGGGTATGTTTAATGGCTTATGTGAATGAAGTGGGATCGAGGATTGGTTGAAGGGAATGAGTGAGGGTTAGAAGTTGTTTGGGTTTGAGTGAACCAGTTTGAGAGTGGGTTACCATTAGGTGATGGGTTAGCGTAGACGGTGTGGGCTGGATTGGTGAGGGTGGTTGAATTGGAGGTATATGTGGAGGGTCTGAATGTATAGGGGAAGGGAGGTGGTCTATGTTTTGTGGCTAAGGTTATTCAGGTGGGATGACTTGGGTTGTTGGCGAACTAGTGAGTTGAGGGAAAGTGAGGGAAGTAGGAATTAGTATATGAGGTTGGTATGTATTTGGAGATGTTAGTGGAGGAGAGGTTGTGGTAGAGGTAGCACATGGGAACCTAGTTTCGTCAAAACTAACATATATAGATATAATAAGTTTGCTTGAGGAGTAGTTGAGACATTTGTAGCCTTTGTCCTTGTCAGAATAGCCAAGAAAGGTGCATAGTGCTGCTTTGGGTTCAAGCTTGTGGTGTTGGTGGGTGGGAAGCAATGGGTAGCATGCGCAACCGAAAATTTTGAGGTATGAATAGGATGGTTTTTGGTTGAAAAGTATTTGAAAAGGGGATTTGTGATTAGTGGTGGGAGAGGGCATGTGGTTTATTACGTAGGTAGTTGTTAAAAGGGCTTCCAACCAGAGGTTAATGGGAAGTGAAGTTGCTTGCAAGAGTGTTCTTTTGATTTCAATGAGGTGGTGGTGTTTTTGTTCTGCAAGTCCGTTTTTCTCCAGGGCATAGGGGCAGCCCATCTAATGACGAATGCCATGGACTTGGAGGAAATTATGGAAGTTATGATTTGTGTATTCAGTACCACCATCTGTTTCAAGTATTTTGAGTTTATAGGAAAATTGAGTTTCACTCAGATTTTTGAAATTTGTAAAATGATGTAACACTTCAGTTTTGCACTTCATAGAAAAATTCATGTAAATCTAGAAAAAAAAAAACATCTATGAAGAGTACATAATAAAGATAGCCTTGAACAAAGGAAATAGGGCTGAACCCCAAACTTCTAAGTGTACTACTTGTAGGGGGTGATACACACTAGTAGAAGACTTAGAGAATGGGAGTTTGTGGCTTTTTGCTCATATAATGAGAACATAGAGACTTTATAAGAGGGATATTAAGTGATTTATTTGTCTTGGAGATTGTTGCTATTGTTTGCTGCTGTGGATGGCCAAGTTGATGATGCCAACAGAGAGTAGAGTCCTTGGATGTTATGAGAGCTGTGGTAGATGTGGGTGGTTGGAGTGGGTATAGTCCATTACAGTAGGATCCTCAAAGAAAATGATGATTTGTATTCAGATCCTTGAGTGAGAAGTCGTATGAATCAAATAAAATTGAGAGATTGTTATCACAGATTAAGTTAGAAATGGAGAGTATGTTGTGAGATAGATACATAACGTTTAAGAGAGATGAAAGTTGTAACTTACGTGAAGGCATTGGAAGGAGGCTGCAGCTAGAATGAGCGATTGGCAGCATATTGCCATTGCTAACTATGATATGGTCTGAACCACGGTATGGTTTGGGATCTAAGATGTTGTCCAAGTGGGGGTGAGGTGAGATAAAGCCCCTTGACCCCTGAGTCAAGAAACTAGTCAGAGGTGTCTGGTTTGTTGGTGGTAGTAAATGTAGTGTAGGCAACAGAAGTATGAGAGATGTAGTTAGGGTTCATCATGTGCCAACATTTGGATGTTGAATGACCCCGTTTACCACATATTTGATAGACGATCAGGGAGGTATTGGGACGGCTCTCTTGAGTTTGTTATTGGGAAGTGGCATGGATGACTACGAACATCCTCTGACTCTATAACTGCTACCGCGGGCTGAGTAAAGAGTTAACTTAGCATCTGCTAGAGAGGTGTATCTAGTAGATTCATCTGAAAGGTTAGTTTCCTCACTTATAAGTAAGGAGTATAGATTATCTAGGATCAGTGGATGAAGTTTGGTGCGAATTGAGGTTTTGAAGGATTGATATTATGAAGGTAAGCCGTTAAGGGTATATAGGATAATACCTTCAATGTAGACTGAGGAACCAGAAGTGGCTCTGTGATCGACAAGTGTTTTGATCTCAGTGAGATACTGAGACATGTTCATATTGGACATTGAAATGTTGTGAAGCTAATTTTTAAGCTGAATCACCCTGGATCTGTTAGAAGCTTATAGTCGGTGTTCTATAGTGAGCCATATATCACAGCTAGACTCTAGGTGTAGAATGTAGGGGAGTATAGAGGAAGTAATGGTGGAACAAAGAGCGGAGGCTAAGTTTTGGTCTATAAGAAGTCATTGATTGTAGGCTGGTTAATTGTAAAAATGCCATCTTCACTGATGTGAAGACGAGGAGGGGATGAATTAGATCCATCAAGATATGAAACAAAGTCGTTTGCTCTAAAGAGATTTAAGATTGAGGAACGCCATGTAGAATAGTTATTTGTGGAGAGGGGAAGGGGAACAAGGTTTTTTTATATTGGAAATGAAAATTTTGAGAGAGGAGGGTATTTGGTGGTCGGTGGAAGCGGGTTGAGTTTTGAAAGTATTGAGGTGAGAAGTTGCTGATGGTTGCATCTGAAAACTATGTCGTTAGGCTAAAAAGGACTCTGATATCATGAAAATAGAAGTCTGCATGTAATAATCTGCAGATAATGAGAGTGTATTTTCATTGTGAATACATTCCTGGAGATAAAGTGTAAAGATAGCTTTTACTCAAAGAAAATTAACATGCATCTTACATCACTGTTCATGTATATATATCATAAAGAAGACAGGCTTTATATGTGTCAGTTATTATCACTTTACACTTACAGTCTAAGGATTGATTGGGTAGTTTTATTCGGACATCATGTGTTTTTTTTTTTTTTTTTTTGCTGCTCCACTATTTCGGTTTTTTCATGTGGTGTTATTACCCTAGCTTCCTCCGCTCTCCATCTTCGGGGTTTGTCTCTCCAAATCTCCTAAACTTCTTTAACCTTTCTTCTTATCGACATTTGCTCGACTCGCAGGTTTATTTCTCCAATTATTTTGGTATTTTCAACTTCTAAAGTGTTTCCTCACTTGGTCTTCTGAACTTCTAACATTTTTTACTCTTTGGAAGATGAAATTAACCATCTAAAACCTCTCAACAAATGAAAGTTCGGCCAAAAGAGTAAACCCTAACCGTCGCATTTTCTCCATTATATATAATTGGCAAAACTATTCTCACATGTTTTTCCTTTAGACCTTTTAGTGTTTTGCAATTCATTTCTGGGTCTCTACTCTTATGACTTCAAAGGATCTCTACTATTTCGGCTTCAAAGATAGATAAAGGATTTTGAATACTATTTTATTTGTGACTGAAATTTACTTTTGAAGTAATATTGCTTTTGTCTTCTGCAATAAAATTACTTTATTTTCTTTGGATCATTTTTTTCTTGTTTGGCATGCCATATATGTTGATGGGCTAAATTGAATAGTCTAAGGCATTCTTTAGTTGGTTGGTTCTATAATTGGCTTTGTCAATCCTCACATGTCTTAATATAGTTAAATTTGATTTATTATTTTTTTGCTCAAGCTCTAACAAAGCGACACACTTAGTTGGTTCTTATCATATGGGTTCCATCAAAACTTATGATTTTTTGAAAATTTTGAAATAGTCATTGTAGTTTAGTCCTTTTTATGAAGGATGCAGTTTTAAATTTATTTTGAGCATATCTCTTAATCTTAAAATTTTATAAATAAGATGCTCAAATACTCTATTTAATAATTAATTATCCCCTAATTTTCATTTTTTTCTAATCTCTTTACACTTGAACCTGTGGAGTGGTCATACTATAAACTTAATTATCTTTCTTTTGTTGCTAACTTCTAAGTTTATTTTTCAGCTCCTTTCTCATGTAGGCTAGGGGCTCCATACTTGTTGCATCAAGCCCTGAAATTCTCACTCGTCCGAAGAAGGTAAAGCTGATAACCTCGACCTTCTATTTCTCGCATGATGTGCTCCCTCAGTGGAAGGAATTTTATTTGCTTCAATATTAGGATTTTAATTGTAAGGCATTACAAATGTTGCTATATATTCTTTTCTTTTATGACTAATCATGTCGTAGATTAGTGATGCATACAATAAATTTAGACTAAAAGATATGAAGATTTTTTCTTAAAAGAGAGCAAACTTATTTCCAATTTATTTAAATTGGCATAGGCATTTTAGAGCAAGGATCAATTTATTAGTATCTATTTCTAGCTTTCAACATGAGGAGAAATCTTCTGCAAATATTTTTAATTAGTGGCTTTGTTTTAAGTTAACATATTCAGCTTTTGAAAACATCTTTTTTGGTTAATTCCTTTTCTTCTACTTAAAGTAGCGGCATAATTTACAATTCTTGGAACATCTCTTAATGTGAAATGTCAAGCACATGAGTCATATAGGGGCTTATTGAGCACCATGTACTAACAGACTGATGAGTTTGTGTGATTCTTGAAGATAATTGTTGAACTGTGGGTTAGTCTCTTCATGTAGAAGTTACCATAGGCATCTTAGCACCTATAATATAAGTCGACAAAGAGAATACCATACTAAAACTACTTCAGATTAGTGTTTAGATGGAGATATTCATAGTCATGATTTGGTACATTTTGATTCTGTTTATCAAACTATATTTTCATTTTGTACTAATAACGCTTATATTGCATTTATGGTATTTCTTTGGAGTTCTTAAGATCTCTATAACAATGTATTGTTCGACGATTCCGCCATTCAGTGTTACTGCTATTGATGTCTCCTCATTAATTTATTTAAAGCCGACGAGCTTTTGGGCTTTTAACATTTCTCAAATCTTTTATTTTTTAGGTTCATTTTTTCTTTGTTTGGTGTTGCATATTTGGTGAATAAAATGTCTAAACTTGGTCTTCCACATGTATTTTTTGCTAATATTATTTTAAGGAAAATATATAATTTTTCCTAATATTATTAATAATTATAATTAATTATAGAAATAAAGTTAATAATTTTTATTAAGTAAAATATAATTAAAATATTCATTATATAAATTTTTATTTTAAATTTTTTATTCACACGCATTTAATGTACGTGCAATAAAACTAGTATAAGAAAATATAATCTCATCCCAGACCTCTACATAATGCCTAATTATTAGGACATCGATCAGGTTACAAAAGTTTTATAAATTTTTTTACAAACATTTTCCACTTTCTAATAACTAAGCATTACATTGTTATCACACAAACATGCATATAGAGAATAAAAATGAGATTTTTTTTTTCTTAATTTGTTAAGAACCACAAGTTTTTATAGAAGATAGTACCAAGCGATTCAAGTTAGTTTAGTATAATGATGACAAATGAGAAAAAATGAATGTACCAAAATTTTCCTTATATATATATATATATATATATATATATATAGATAACTCAATCTATAGATCTCTCTCTTTTAAATTATCTTGTATCCTCCATAGCTATGACGAAAGTGCACTCTTAAGTTTTCAACTCATGTTGATTGATCTTTGATCAACTGTCCATTTGGGCTTAGGTCCTATTCATTATAGATACTGCTATGCTATTTTTATTCACCTTCAACCTTGCTTGATAGTCTAAAGTTTCAAAACTTTCTCCCTTTTGCATCCCCTAGAGTTGGTAAAAATATTATATCTCCATGTTGACCCAACTTTTGACCTAAGGGTAATCCAACCCAAGTCGTCCCTAGCTTAAATGCATGGTTACAAGTTCGAGATTAATTAAGCTCTGTGCCAACTCATTGCCTTCCTAAGATAGCATGCCACTGGACACACCCACTCTAATTTTAAAATCTTGGTATCTTTAAGCATTCAACTCTACATAATTCAGAGCTTGACCAAGGTGGTCTTAGCAGACCTGAGGGGATTCCTTGTGATGCCCCAGAATCAAATAGTGAAAGGATTCGTCTGACATTTTGATCGAACTCCATTCCAGTTGCCTTGCTCGGACCTGAAAATTTTAAACCACATATAATGAGCTTACAAAGCCCAACAGGTCACCAAAGCCTACAACTGAAATCAAAGCACGGCGATGCTATCAATATGCAGGTCAAAGTAAATCAAGTCGATCAATGGTCAATGAGTCTATGCAATACGGAAATCCATAGTCAATGAAATCAATAGCCAATGCAGCAAAAATCAAATCAGTATGGAAATCAATAATCAATAATCAATACAGCGGTAAAAACAACGATAAATCAATACGCCTCAGCAATCAAATCAATAAGGGACTGGAAGCCAATATCTATCCATCGTAGCAGTGTCTATCAATCAATACTATCAGTTTAATCAATCGTGTCGTCTAGTCAATTCGTTGTATCTATATCATCTGTCTAATCAATAAATGTCTGTGTCAATTAATAGCAATCAATAGCATCAATTAATTCAATAAGGGACTCGTGTCAGAACGTACTCTTGCAAATCAGTCAATCCTAGTATTCAATATGATTTACTCGATATCAATATTCAGTATTCAATGACACTACGATAGATTCAATAATGACTACGTACGATGCTACAATAGGGAAATCATCTCAATCAATAAAGCACTTTCCAGTCAATTATATCAATCGGCTCAAATCCCAATAAACAATCAAGTCAATACGACGAAAGATCAAGTGAAATCAATTCAGTACGATGAAATCATCAGGTCAATAGAAATCAATACAATCAGCTCCATAAAGAAATCTATTCTACGATAAACCAAATCCATACGGCAACAATCCATTCAATCAATCAATCGATAATCGGCACGACGAATCAATATATCAATGTATCAGTAACATGTCAAGATCTGTCGTATCAATAGTATCCATATGTCAATATCATATCTATATCAATGTCGATGTCGGTATCTATCAATCGCTACAATCTATATCAATGTCAGAGTCAATATCTATGAATCAATACGCAGAATCCATATCCATCATCCGTCATCCATAAATCCGTCGTTAAATCCGTTCAAAACAATAAATCCATCAATATCAATAAATCAATCGGAAATCAATAAATCAATGCATATCAGGAAATCCATACGATGCAATATCGTAACATGCAATTCCATACAATGGTCTTACTCGACAGGCACAAACACTAGCTATTATCAATAGTGCTGTTATAGAATCCATAGTGCTGTTGTAGAATCCATATTGCTGTTGTAGATATCCGCACGTTGATTCTATCAAGAAGAGTCGTCACTCTTTTCGCCCGTCGGCATATAAAACTCCTTATAACTCCCATCAATAGTGTTGTTGTAGAAATCCATGATCGATATTTAAAGGAAAGCCCGTCGGCCCACCATCCTGTACAGGTCAAGTCTATCTTCAATCAACGTTCAACCAGGTTCCCACTTATCTTTCAGTAACAATCAATTCAATCAATAATCGATGCAATAAGCAATAATAAAGAAATCTGGAACAATCATATTAATAGTCATACGCATATCAATTCAATCTATCAATCTCGGGAAAATCAGAAATCGTATGAAAATCGGGCAGAGTAACGGCAGTCTATCAAATTTACACAAAAATCCTGCAAAAAGGCACAAATTCCAAATTCTTCCAAATTACAGTAGAATATCCACAACATCAATACAAGACTATTATTCTATAAAAACCAAATCAAATCAAGTCCGAATTATTTTTCTATTCGATAAAAATCGCGTAGAATCAATTCCGACTGGTAAAATCATCGCAGAAAACACTTAAATCGTGTACAATAATCATATCTATAACATACTAAAAGTTGTACGGTGAAAGTTGTGTCAAATCGAAATCACGTCCAAAATTCGACTACGAAAACACAAAACAGATCACAACTCGGTCGAAACTCAATATCTTTGAAAACAGAAATAGGATTCGGAGTCCTTACCACGAGATCTACACTTTCTCCAACAGCAGCGTCGGACGAAAAGCGCTCTGCGGCCTCCAAAATCCAGCTTTCCTCTTTTTCCCTTTCTCTTTCTCTCTCTAAAATCAGATTTTTTTATTTAAAAATGATTTTCTCTCTCCTCAAAACGAGCTGATTTCCTCATATCATTAGTCTGATCGGCCCGGCCGATCGCCAAATCGTCCCGGGACGATCAGACCAAAATCGATCGTCCTGGACGGTTCCCAGAACTTATCTCAGGACTGTATTTTGAACAGTGCAGATCGGCCTGGCCGATCTCACTATCGTCCCGGACGATTCTGGGAGGAAAATTCAAACCAGAGAGAAACAGTAAGGGAACGAGGTCTCACATTCCTTGCCCATATTGGGCCTTGTTGACCCGGTAAACCTGGCTCATGTGACCATAGAGCTCAGTGTTAAAAACCTAAAAGAATTGTATCACAATTGCTTGAAGAAATTGGCTCATGTGATCTTACCTAGAGATTATTTTGACCTCAGGCTAATCCTAAGTGAACCCAACTCGGTTTATTAGTGTCAAAAGACCTTGGACTCACCAAAACTACCTATTTAGCTTATCTATTTACCTAACATATTAAACTAGTCTATCTTAAGTTGGTCCAATGGTGCCTAAATGAACTAATTTGAACCCTTAACAAAAATTGGTTAGTTGAAGCCTAGGCCATGTTTTAATTACCCTATCTAAGAATGATCCCTATAGCATAACTAGAGCCTAGATGGCTAACCAAAACTATAATAGCATAACCAAGGCCTAAGTTGAAGTACACACATATAAGCCATTGAGCATAGTTGAGCTCAATGTGTCTTATCTAATGTCATAGTATGTAGGGGTGTCAATATAAAACACGACATGAAATACGACGCGGAAATTCCGGGTTATAATTAGCCCGTTTGAGAAATGGGTTGGGTCGGGTCAAATAATATCGAGTCAGTTCTGGGTTAGACCCAAACCCGACCCACAACCCAATTTTAACACCCCTTAGTATGTTTCCCTTAAGTGTCTTGTGCCCTTAAGGGGTTATCCAAGCTGATATTACGCCAAGCTGATTCAACACAAATAGATTCAAGCTAAGGGAAACAGAACATTGCAAACCTTATACTTGACCTTAAGGGCTCAAATCACGTTTGTATAAACGTTTTGATCTATGATTGATGAAATATGAAGCAGCCATGGAGAACTCAAATTGAGCAAGTGCCGTGTTGGGACCATGTTGGAGTCATATAATGATTACGTAGAATGCAAGTTGGTTGTGGTGACTTTATGGATTAATTCAACTTATTAAGAAGTAAAATCAAATCTATGACACTTAGATAGATGAGCAAAGAAGGTAGAACTAACCAATAGGCGACATAAATATGTGTATTGAAATTGATTGGGTCGAAGCATGGTGACCCAAAAGCATTAAGCCTAATATGTGGTAGGAATTGATATGTAACTCAAAATTGTCTTGATAGTGTGCAAATCTCAAGGTATATTTGAATTGCAATATCAGCAAACTTATAGTTTAAATATGTCTCGAAGAGACGAACCCAACGACACTAAAATCAGTCCAATCCGAGCCCAAATGGCTCTAAATCAGGGCCCGAAGCTTATTTGGAAGGTTCAAAGCCTAATTTGGATGGTCAAACAATATCCAAATATAACATGCTTATAGTTGAATCGAGCCGCTCGACGAGATGAATCAAACTAGCATAAGATAGCTTAATTCTGACATCATTTGGGCATATAACTACTTGGAAAATATTTTATGATCGAGAGGATTAGTATGGGTTGTCCGATGGAGCACTCCAAATCTTCACAATATTTATGGGGCATGCCACTCTCAAAAATTCATCACGGATGATTAATTTATCCAAGGTTATTTGTCATAGTGTTACTCCAAAATGTTAATATGTATAGAAGTGTTTAAAAAAATCACTAATGATATTTGACCTGTTTGGATTTATTTGTCAAAGCATTGCTTGATAATATTAACAAGTGTGAAAGGGGTTGAAATAAGTTCCCCTAGGATTGATCATCCTATGATTGAGATGCAATGATAGTTGCATTATTCTATAATTAGGGGCAAATGTTTCTCTTTCTTAGACCTTTCTTTGAAGTCATAGGTGCAATCATGTTCAAAGAAGAGTATACCAATCATAAAAATTTTAAGAAAAAAAAAACTATGATTTATTATTCTAATTAAAATAATAATATATTATTATTGTGAGGCAATTCAAGGAAAATAAAAGCTACGTAATAGTTTTCTTGCTATGAGCTCCAGAAAATAATTATGAAGAATCTTACCTAAGTCCAAGGTGACATCTTTTCTTGAGTATTCTTGAACTTGAATATTTCAAGTTTGACCATAATTATTGCAACAACTTAAAATATGAAAAAATTATTTTAAAATAAAAAAATTAAATTTTTGTTTGAACTGGAGCGCTTCAGCGTTGTATTTTATAGCATTACGATGCTAGGTTTGAGAATATCGTGTCATTAGAAATCACTGCTGCAGCATTGAAGCATCTGTTCTATAGTAATTCTAAATTTAATGTGCAGCGCTGCAACACCAGATTTGAGTGCTATGGTGCTAAGCCATTATAATTTTTTTTCTTCTAAATCCTAAGCATTAAGCCACCACCACCTTATCCCTTCTCCATTTTGCTTAGCTTGCTCAGGAAGGAAAGGGAAGAGAAGGAAGAAGATGAGAGGAAAGCAAAAAAAGAAAGGGGACTTTCAGGGCTTTTATGTCCATCATTTCTGTTGGAAAAATTGTTCTACTCGTAGTAAGTAACATTTACTCTACACTTGTTTTTAATGATTCAGAGTTTGGTGTATTATAAAATACTTATATCTCTCATTTAAGTGAATTTTCATTGCATAACTTTATGTTATAGATTTCGTCAATATAAGCAATTTGACTGGAATATTTATGAATTTCACTAGGTAAAAAGATATTTACTAATTTCTAAAAATATTACATATTTTATGTATTTTCATGTATTTCATACTTCATTATATTTATAGATGAAATGATATTATTGTTATATAAAGAATGCAATATTTACATGTAAGAAAGGAAGGCTGACCGCTAATACATTAATTAATATGGGTTGACTGTTAAAATATAATACTCTTTGTTGGAGAGTGGGCCAACGAGTTTTTCTTTAAAGATGGTTTATGGTGTTATCCTGTTTGTAGCTTGTAGTTGATTGATCGAATTACACCAACAGATAGAGGATGACCATTCTTAAATAAATATTAAAAGCCACCTGTGAAAATAAATGATAAATAAAAAATGGAAGATAAGATATGATTTAATATATGGATATATATATATGATAGATAATATATGAAAGGATGGAAACACCACATTAAAACTGGATGTCATACATTGCTAAATCCTATATTAATACATGTATACATTGATAGTATTGATAGATATATCATATGACATTGACGTGTGTGACTGTGATCAAGCAACAACAATTCGATAGTGGTGGTTAGGCAATAGTCTGACAACGATGACCCAATAGTGGTCTAATGGAGACAGTCATTTAGCGAAGGTCGGGTGATGGAGATCAAATAATAATCCAACGATTGCAGTTGGGCAATCATCTAATTGTAGTGGTTCTCTCTGGAGTCTTTAGCCATGGTTCTCCTTGATGCAGAGAGATAACTATTTATAGATTTTCTAGAGTGTGAAACCCCATAATGAAAAAGAAATTTACAACTCTACGAACAGGTCATATTGATTCTCTTGATTATAGAGCATTCATTTAGCATTTAAGTACTTTATTATAAAATTACACAATCCTGGGCATGTTGGATTTGTCTCATCGCGATGCTCGATGTGACTAAAGGCATGCCAGATTTTGAGTTCATTTATTCCTACAATTAAAATTTTGAAGTTTTTAACTATGTTTCGAGCTCTTGATCTGAGTTTATTTTGACTTGGATTGGATCGTATTTGGAGTCAATGAATTTCTCATCAAGACTTCTATTTTGAATATATCTTTGCTAAAATCAGAGTTCAATTAATTCTCAATTTATTTTAAGAAGTTTTTAATTTAAATATAAGTGGTTCTCAATTTTTTCTAAGAAGTTTTAAATTTAAATATAAATTGAGATTCATACCCAATTAAGATGATTTTCAATGACATAAAAATTGATATTTAAAAAAAATAGATTTAGCAAAAATTTTCTCTTATTATTTTCTCTTATTGTCAAGATACTAAATATTTGGTTGGGATCCTTTTTTTTCCTTTAATTTTTAAAATATTCTTTTTTAGTGTATTTTTTTTATTTTTTATAAACAGAAATTTTTTTTAAAAAAAATATTTAAATTAACTTTAGATATTTTAAGTATTTTTAAAAACATTTACCACCACTTCTAGCTAGCACCTATAACTGTCACCTCTAGGTATCGCTAACCACTATTCAGTAGCCTATGGCTTGCACCTCAAGTAATCACCATCGACCGCAACGAGTGGCTAGCATTGATCACTTAGCAACTACCATCTTTAACCATCAGCGGCCAATATTAGAGAAAATACATTATTTATTTTGAGAATTATCACCCAATCAATTTAAATCACAAAAATTTTCAAAAATTATTGTCAAAATTAATTAAAAAACTTTATCAAATTTAAAATATATATTTAAACATTATCACTAAAATGATCATACTAGATTTAAAATCCATAAATTTGCTTTAAGCAAAATATGATATTAATTATTTAAAAAATGTATTTATTTTAAAATAAATTAAAAAAATTTAGCCCTATTTTAACTTAGGCGATACTGACCACATACATACACTTTTCTCACATTTCTTTAAAAAATCAGCACATTGTAACATTATAAGAACATTGTAAGAAGAAAAATAAAAAGCATAAATCAAAGTGACTGACACACCACACGACCAATAACTCTTCTTTTTTTGTTAGAGTCAGATGGATGCCCACTTTTGACGTCAGTGCAATGATGTCATCATTTAAACGGCAACGTCATCAAAACAAACGATGATCGCATCGAATCCGTCACCGTTTTCTCCCACCTATAAAACGAAACGGAATGCGCCGTGATAAAGCAGCACAATAGGATGGAGACAGAAAACCAGAAGAAAAAACGTCGGGGAAACGTCTCTGACGGTAACGGAGAGTCGACGAGACAAACACGGCCGAGGAGCGAGGAAAGGGCGGTTTTGGAGGACGAGGTGAAGGAATTCTGTGAGATCCTTCATCGTATTCGCGATGCCACCGGTTGCGGTGGGCGGCTTACCGGTGACCGGACCGCGGTAGGGGGGAAGGAAGGGTTGGGGAGGTGGCGGCCAACGTTCATGTTAGAGGATTTCGAGGAGGCGGCGGTGGCGGGTAATGAGATTTCGAGTGGCGAAGCGTTGCCCGTCGAGAAGGAGGCCGTGCGCATCGATTTGAACGCCGAGCCGGAGGCGGAGGGATCGACGGAAATGGAGTGTATGAAGCTATTTTGATTTTTTTTTTTTAAGGTGGAGCTTCAAATTTTGTAAATTTATATGTAATTAATATAATTTAAAATATTATATTTAATATTAATTTTGATATAAATATAATAAAATTGAAGCTCACTTAAATGTATTGAAATATCTAATCAAAAAAAAAAAAAAGTTAGGATATTATTGTCAAGATGAGATTTGAAATTTTTAGATCTATTTTGAGATAAATATAATATAATTTTTTTATATATTATATTTATCTGAAAATAAGTCGAATGATTTCAAAGCACATCTTGATTCATCTTTATTCAGCATATCTTGATGATGATTTTTTTAGTAACCAGTCAAATTAATGGGCAATGGCCCGTTGCCCGGGGCAGCTTGGTGTTAATATTTAAATTAATTTTTTTAATGAAGTTTTATTATAAGATGGAAAGGAGGAAATGAATTTTTCTTTTTTTATATTTATTTATTTGTAGTGGGAATTACTTTTTCTTTATCTTATTATAGTATAAAAAGGGAAAAATATAAGGGAAAATTTAGGGTGTAATTTGAATAGTATTTTCATAGAATATGGCATGCTTGTTTTTATGATCTTGAATACCATCCTAAGAAAAATAATATTATGGCGTCTTAATATGTTGTTAATCATGATTATTTTAAAATTATGCAAATTAGTTTATATGTGCTAATTAGTTTATAAATTTTTATAAATATCTTTAAATTTTATTAGTTTAATTTGAAAATTAATATGAATGTTAATTTCAATCTTTTATGATGCCATAGTTAGAAACTTACAAGTGCAAATATCTTAAAATTTTAATAGTGTCTTTAAGGTAAATATTATAGTCTTCAAAAGAAAAAATTTTGGTACATTAAGAATCAAAGATAAATTAATCAATTATTTGAACTTAAATACCACGTGTCATGTTTTTTGAAGGGGTTATGATGGCAACAAAGGTTATAAATGTAATATTTAAGAGTTGCTAGAGAAATCTTCAGACCACAAAGGTTATAAATGTAATATTTAACAGTTGCTAAAGAGTAATTTCCACTTGTTTGCGAAAAAAAAAAAGTTGTGAAAAAAAATAGTTACTATATGTTAAAAGTTCATTCTACATAAGATAGATTAATTTTAGTTTAACTATAATCTCCATAATGTTAAGATCAAAATTTATTTAGATATGAGGTCTAGAATTTTAATAGGTGCAAGTTCTTATGGTTAATTATCGCATTCCTCTTTGAAATCTCAAATAAATCTAAGTGAATATATATAAATTTTGATTGAACTTAATTTTAATTAATTTAGTAGGCTTGTTAGCATGGGAGCTTACCCAAATGTGATTTGAGTTAAACAATTTAACTTGCTTTGTGTAGCCCTTTTAAATTTAATAGAAATATTTAAATTTGATAGCCTTGTTTGTAGAAATTATCAAATAGATTGAAATCTATAGAAAAAAAATTGTCAGAAAGAGGCTTTTTCCTTGATTGATCTAGTATTTTTTCCTATAGTCTAGTATTTATCAACCTAGCAATCAACTTACAACATTTAGCATTTTGTGCTTTACCTTATTTTATTTTTTTTTATGTTACTGAGAGAATATTGAATTACATCAGTCTATCATATTCCTTTGGATTCATTCAATTCAAACCATGAAAACATTTATTTGCTATACTCAGAAATGTCATTATTTGTCACTATGAAAACAGTATTGTCATTCTTTAACTTTGATTATAATGTCGCATTTTTCACTGATGGATTTTCTTGTAAAATTTTCAAATAAGATTTTTGTTTTGAAAATGGCCAAATTGTATACTTCGAGTCTTGATTATGAGTGTTGCAACTTTTGCAAATTTATAATTTCTTATGTAATCAAAGTTTGATTAAATGGAGTCTAGGCATAGAATAACTTGCCTTGGCATATGCTTATTGGTTAGTTAATTATTACTTTACAGTGAAAATTAATGGCGGTCACCATTAATGATAATTTTGATTAACAATTATAATGTACTATAATAGGTGGTGCATCAAGACTAAGCTAGTGATGATCAACGAGCAATAACTGAAAATGAAAATTTGGAGAAGGATTATTTTCATTTGGTTGGATCCAACAAAAACATGCATTAATATTTGTACTTTTTTTATGAGTCAGCTCATTTCCTTTAGTAAAGGTTGTGGTTGAGCCCAACTTGACTTGACCATAAACGGGTTGACACTAACCCGACCCATTTTTGCTAATGGGTCAAGATTGTCAACCAAGACCCGTCTCGTGCGGGTTATCAGGTTGACCCGACCCTACCCGCGAGGGCTAGAAATCACTGGAGCCATCTATGGAAGGACGAATAGTGGCATCTGCACTACTGGACGACGGCACTCAGCAGCGGCAGCTCGGACAGTCGAACTCAACCAGACGCCAGTGGCAGCTTGGACTCGACATCGATGTGATGGAAAACAAGTCATATGCGGGTTATCGGGTTACGCGCTAAAACCTAACCTGACACGAGTGATCGATGCAATGACTCACGACGCTAAATCAAGTGACACGACAACTCACTCTAACATGTGACCGGCAATAAACGGGTCAACCCAAGTTGGTTTCGGGTTTCCGGGTCGTCCCGATTTTACAAATGGGTTAGAATTACAAACTAGAACCTGATCTGTATGATAAATGAGTTGACTAGAACCATAATTTTCCGGGTCAGATTTGGGTCAAGTTTTGGGTCTTGTCCATAGTACCAAACTAGCGAGGAAGGCTAGTTATACTCACTTTTACAACAACTTCAACTTTACAATTAGACATCAGAGAGTGGGGAAGGCTAGTTATACTCATTTTTACAACAACTTCGGATCTACAATGAGGCATTAGAGAAATCTTATTTTTAGGCTATCTAATTTAGTTCATAATCCTTATAATATCCCATAAATTACTAAATTAGCAATAAACTCCTTCATATACACCATCAAAAGGTCATAAATTGCATGTGATGGTTCATGTCCCATGCTTGGCATCAAGCAAAAAAATATATGTAATAATAAGGATACAAGTTCACTATTCATCTAAATTGTTCTACTTCATTAATCACTAGTAACTACATTTAAAACCATTGTATGTAGGATAGTTGTCTTTAAGAGAGGTATAAGATTCTAAAGGGAAATTGAAGTAGTGATAACATTACTTTTATAATGAAACTTTCTTTTTCATCCTAAATTGACTAATATTCTAAAACTCTACATGACAAAGTATGGTTGTATGTTCATCAAATGCATGTAAATGATCCATAGAATACTACCCAATGCATAAATTATCATCCCTAACAATATATGTGATTTGATTCTTGGGTTTGGGTCCTATAGTAGTTGTTACTATTTTATAGCTTGTACATTAAACTCAATTTTTATGATCTTATTGAATAGTACCATAATAAGATAGAGAGTTGAGTTTTTAGCTAGAAGCTTATGAATGGAATTCATGGAATTTTACAAATATTATTATGGGATTGAATTCATGGAATTGAGCTATAAGAACTTAGAGGTGGCTTTAAATGAAAGAAAGGCACTTGATTAAAACGCTACACTAGGAATATATGAAGGTAGAGTTAGGTGTTTATATATATATATATATATATATATATATATATATATATATATATATATATATTATATATATATATATATATATATATATATATATATATATAGAGAGAGAGAGAGAGAGAGAGAGAGAGAGAGAGAGAGAGAGAGAGAGAGAGAGAGAGAGAGAGAGAGAGAGATATTAGATAATTTATGGAAGCTTAGAAAAGAGTTAAGAGTAAGTCTTAAGGGAAAAAAGTATTTGGAGGAAGAATTTAAAAGTTCAATATTTTTAGATGTAGGTGGCATTTTCCTTACCATGGACAATCATGCTTTCCAACTTTTTTTTTATGTTATATTTATGTAAACCTTATTACACGCACAAGAATAATCTTATAGATTAAAGGAAATGTGTATACATCTCTACATGTTATTGTTTAGATACATATATCTGATCAATAATACTGCACAATTTTTATAGACATGTTGCCTATGTACACGTTATGTTTCATGATTCTTAATTTATGTTATGATGAGATGGATGCTATGATTATACATGAATGAATGATATGCATATTTGAAAGCAAAAGATGTATATGAAATGCTTGCATAACATAATGATGAAATCCATAGGTTGATGAAGGGAGGGCTCATATATTAGATTATTGTGCTACCCCAAATCACATAAAAGTTGATCAAATAAATGAGACTATAGTCCAATCTTAGGCAAATAGATTATATTTGTGTTAATAGTGAGATTATCCTCCAATTATCTCTTGACTCATGAAAAGAAATATTTGAATTTTAAATAACATTATAGCTATTAAAAAATCCAAACTTATTAGTAATTTGGACTAAGCAATCTTAGATAATTTTAAATAAAACCCATTTTTTAAGCATGTTTCTTTCTTTTATGAGAGTAACTCAAATGATTATTATAATAAATTATCCATTAAATATTCCAAAACTCAACAAATACAAAGTAAAAAAGAATATTAAGTAAATAAAAAGAATGAAAATTAAAATTTCATATAATATTTTTGTTGTTGAAAAAGAACATGTGTAAAACATTTGCCAATGATTTTTCACTATGACTTTCTGAATATTTGCTCTAGATTTTGCAAGAAAAATTAGAGATTTTAACAAGCAAGATTTTTAGAGTTTTTAATGTGATTTCAACCTTTATAATGGGCATATTTATAAGCCAAAAAATTAGATTAAAAACCTCTCACAATGTAATGTCTCCAAGAGAATAAACAAAGGAAGAATATTGATATAGCTCTCTAATTTATTTTATAAGCAAAAAATGAATTTCCTTAAAAATTCGGATTTAAATTTTGATATAGCTCTCTAATTTATTTTATCCTTCTAATTAACTAATGAAACAGTACACTAATATCTTGATTTAATATTTCATTCATTCAATCAAGTAGTTGATAAACCAAATGGTAATGATGATTCATTCGACCAAATGCAAAATTTCTCAGGAGTTTCATTTGCAGGTCAACATTTGTCACAACCCAATAAAATGCCTAAAGAGAAAGAAAAGATAAGATAAACACTAACTCTAAGACAAAACCTACTCAAACAAACTAAAGCATCTCCATCATGCCTTAATGTTCATATTCCATGACAGAGAGAACTTCTTCCCCAGAGGTAATGCCAACCCAGTCACGTCAATCATCAAGCTCTTCCCATTTGTTCTTCCATCCAGCTTCCCCAAATCCACTGAAGAAGCATCAGTGAAATGAACACCAGACAAATCTGAAACTCTTTCTCCATCTACCTCAATCTCCATTCCTTCACCTATACCTTCCAGCCCAAGAACAGTAATCTTCTCAATCAACAACTTCTCATCCAAGCTGAACTTCTCCATTTCCACCTCTGACCAGACCTTCACAGTCTTCCCTTCAATGCTTGCATAGAACTCGACATACGTTGCCTCCCCATCAACAAGCTTCATCTCAGGTCGCTCGTCGTCATCAACATAAACCTTGCCTTTGGCATCACTGTGGGTTGCACTGAAGGGGAAAGCTACAACAAGGGTGAAAGGAGTTGTTCTCGCCTCCTTGGTGAGCATTCCTCCACGCTGCATTGGTAGAATGGTGTTTTGATACAAATGCACATTGATCTCATTGAGAGGAGCATTGAGGGTAACATATTTGTCATCCTTTGAGATCACGGCCTTCGTTGTGTCAAACAGATTATACCAAGTTCCAGGAGGAAAAATGGCATCCACTGAGGTTGCCCCCTTGCTTTAAAACTGGGAGAAACCATCACACTGCTCCCTAGCAGAAACTGAGTGCTCAAACCATAGGATGCAGTGAAATTAGGAAAGGAGAAGAACACTGGCCTCGCCAGCGGTGCGCCATAGATGTGAGCTTCGTAGCTCAAAGTGTAAAGATATGGAAGTAACTTGTACCGTAGGCCTAACGCATTTCGAGCAGACTTTGCAACAGACTCCCATTGGTAGAGCTCCTGTCGAGGTGAGGCTAAATTAGCATGGTCTCTTGAGAATGGATAGAAAGCACCGAGCTCTATCCATCTGTTGCAGAGCTCTTCAGTTGGAGCTGGGTAGAATCCACAAATGTCAGCACCAACCATTGGCATGCCAAAAAAACCAAAATTCAATATTGTTTGAGATTGAGTATCTGAGATCCTCCCAAGTGCCCTTGTTGTCCCCAGTCCAGTGAGCTGCATAAGCTCCTGATCCCACGAAACTCGAGCGGGAGAGAACGAACGGCCTCTTTCCCTCCAGTTTCAGGAGGCCCTTGTTAGTTGCAATGGATTGAGAGAAACCATAAAGGCTGTGAGCGTTGTACTCCATGACTCCATTGTAATGCACTGCACTTGGAGCTATGGTTTTGAATTCAAGTGGAGCTTGAATTCCAGATGCATTTATCTTGTAAGGAGGATCATCCCATCTTGTCTTTGTTATATTCACGCAATCCAAGCAACAGACCCATGGAGTAGTGGTTAAGGGACATGAATGTGTAGTTGGAATCTTGCATTTTCCAGTGCAAAAATTTGAAACTTCATTCATGTCGATCCAGAGGCCATCTACAGGTACTAGTTTGTGAAATCTGGCAATCTCATCAACCCACCATGATACACCGCTTGGGTTCAGGAAGTCAGGGAAGTAAACAGGTCCGGGCCAGACTTGTGCTAGATAGGGCTCCCCTTCATACTTGATGAAAATATCTTGAGCCAGCCCCCTTAGATAAACACCATAGGTTAAATTGACATTAATACCTGGATCAACAATGACTACATATTTCATGCCCTTTGAGTGAATTTTGTCAAGGAATGCTAACAGCTTGGGGCGAGGGAAATTGACAGCACTAAGTGTGAAATCTTTTCTAGCATCCATATGATCATCATCATTCCATATTACATCAAGTGGTATTTGGGCATTGTTATAGCCTTCAACAACCCCTTCAACAACAGAGAGATTGTGGTAACCCCACCTGCATTGGTGGAATCCTGAAGAAACAAAAAGCAACAATGAAAGGTAAGAAACCTTGTATTAGTAATAATGGAAAAGAATGAACTAATAAAAGGAAATGCAATCCTCAGGTAATAAATCTATAAAAGTAATGATCAAAGGTGTTTTGAAGCTGTGAAAAGCCTTCATAGTTTAGTGAATGCAAGTTGTAAGAATCAAGTTTGCTATAATACAGTTGATCCCTTGCCACAACAAATAAAATTGACGATTAAGTTGGATAATTTGCGAGCTCAAGATGGTATCCACCATTTATTTTCCATCAAATGGTTCAAAAAAAGCAATTTATGGTATAGTTTCTCAGACATAAAGGTATTCTTCTAAATTCTTAATTATAAAGCAAATTGAGCTTGTGCCTGAGAAGAAATGTTAAAATTTTAATTTTCATTGCTGGTAACAACTTTAGAGGCTTAAGCTATTATGTTTTGACGTTTTAATGTGTTCGCTACAATTCAGGCAAATGATACAAAATACTTTTGCAAGTCCAACTTGTTATTACATTTGGGATTGATTTCACAAGAATATAGATTAATTTGCGGCAAGAGTCCATGATCATATCAAGGCCTTTCCACTTGATCAGCAAAAACAGGTGAAATACGTAAAATTCACCTGCTCACTTTCTTTGGGTGATATCATTCTAAGAAATTTTAGGAGCGTTAAGAGTGACATCATTCTAAGGAAAAAAAAAATAAAGAAATCTAAAATATTCATCCAGTAAGTTCTTCTTTGAGTGTCTCCATTTGGTATCATCTTTCTTTCAATCTCTTTAAACTTTTGAAACTAGTTCTCTAATGCACATCTTACCATTTTTATAAGAGATTGTATTGTTGAATTAGTTAGGTGATAGCAATAGAATAATTTCTAAAGTTCAAGGAATTTAGACATGGTTTTAATTGTAAACCATAGGCTCGTGCCAAGTGGAATTTTGGGGATTTCGTAAAGCTCAAGTAGTGAGGTGTGCTTGCTATAAATTAAGTAGTGGAGCCCTACCGTTTAAGCAAGATTGGATAAGGATTTCCTCACCTACTCAAGGGAGTGAAGGAATTAGACTTGTGATTTCAAATCCATTTAGTGGAATCCTAATCCAAGTGAAAATCAGGCATGGATGTAGGCCAACTAAGTTATGAACCACCTAATAATTCTTTTGTATCAAATTTGCTCTTTAGCTTTGTTGCGGGCTAGAATATACGCGGCGATAGACTTAGAATACTACGTCTTAGCGTTACACGAATATCCCTCTCACACACAGAAAACACAAGAATTTTACGTGGAAAAAAAGCCCTAAAAAAGGGAAAAACCACGGGGCCTAGCACAGTTGAAAATGATTCCACTAGAATTTGAGTCGGTTACAATGGACTAACTCGCCTCTGAGGGCGATCAGATTACAAGTAACAATGGTACGATAGAAATCCGAGTGTCAGGTGATGGTCTGACAGAGCTTTGGGGCTCAGATGATGGTCTGGCAGAAGTCTGGGCCTAAGGTGATGATCTGACGAAGGTGAGGGCCTCAGATGGAGGTCTGACGAAGGTGAAGGCCTTTGGCAGTTGTCCGGCAAAGCTGAGGGCCTCCGATGGTGGTCCAGCGAAGGTGAGGGCCTTTGGCGATGGTCCGGCAAAGGTGAGGGCCTCCGGCGGTGGTCCGGCAAAGGTGAGGGCCTCAGGTGGTGATCCGGCGAATGTGAGGGCCTCCGGCAGTGGTCCGGCGAATGTGAGGGCCACAGGTGGTGGTCCGGTGAAGGTGAGGGCCTCCGGCGATGGTCCGGCGAAGGTGAGGGCCTCCGGCGGTGGTCCGAAGAAGGTGAGGGCATTAGGTGGTGGTCCGGCGAAGCTCCGGCGGTGGTCCAACGAAGCTCTAGCGGTGGAGCGGCAGTGGTCCGGCGCGATTCCGGTGGTGGACTGGTGGTGGTCCGGTGAAACTCCGATGGTGGTCAAGGAGGAGCTTCTTCCTTCTCTCTTGTCTCCTTCTCTCTCTTGCTTGGGTCCTTTTTCAAGAGAAATAAGGGGTCTATTTATAGATTTCTGGAGTGGCATGGCTCATAAATAGGTGAGAGATCAAGGGTAAATGGGGAGTGGTTGGATGGACGGCCGATATTGAATCCCTTGATCATGGGCTATTCATCAGACATTTGGAGGCCTTAATGATTTCGGAATTCAGTGATCTTGGCTCATTGGATTCGTCTCATCGAGCCGCTCGATTTGACTATAAGGTCATCATATTTGGAAACCGTTTGGTAACTCAAACAGTGGTACGAAGCTTCCAACAGCGCTTCGGGTCCTTGATTTGGGCTTATTTGGGCTCGGATTGAGTCGAATTTGGTGTCGTTGGGTTCGTATTTCCGAGACGCTCAGTTTGACTATAAGTTTGCTAAAATCAGAGCTCAGGTGATCCTGAATTTAATTTTTGAAGTTTCCGGCTTGCTTTTGGCTCGAGATTAGTGCCTGATCAAGATAATTTTTTTATGACATATTAGTTGCCCCCCCTATTTTCGAACATCAAAGCTCCAGAAGACCGAAACTACTTGTTCCGACATTTTGCATTGGTCGAATCGCAAAAATTGCGTTCAAAAAATTATGATCTTACTCAAACTTGATCATAGAGACCCCATTGAGCTCCGAAAGTGTTAAAATTGAGTTTGGAAAATCGAAAAACGTGTCAGGGGACCCCAAAAACGTCGAAATTGGACCGTCCGGGCCAAAAATCGAGCCTGGACACGTGTAGGCAGCCGAACCGGCCGGCCGGCCGTCCGCTGTTTGCCGCCACCGCCGCCGACGATGCCCTGCCGCGCGAGGTTAACGCAGCCAGTAGTTGTCGGCTACAGTTAGTTCATTTTTTTTTTTTTGAGCGGTTTTTGCATAAACGGCCCAACCACTCGGGCAGTTTTTCAAAACCACCCTTTTTTTTTTTTGACAAGAGAGGAGTTTTTTTTTTCATAACTCCCCTAACTCCCATAACTCCCTCCTCTTACTATAAATACCCCCCCTGAGGCATGAAAAATTCACACATTCTCTTCCCCCTCTATTCTTACAATTGAGGTTTTCCCTTGGTCCTCCAAAGCCCCTCTCTTTGCAAGGAAGTCCAGAGATCCCCTCCTTCTCCCTCTATTCTTACAATTGAGGCTTTCCATTAGTCCTTTAAGGCCCCTCTCTTTGCAAGGAAGTCCGGAGATCCACTTTATTTCCCCCAACACCCTTAGGAGAAATGTCAGGTGATAGCCTTCCACCGAGAGATTCTGAGATCCGGGGTGACCCTATCTCACTGTATGATTGCGAGCGAAGGCCAAATAAGGAAGCAAGGGTAGATGAGACAGCGTCGACTGTTACAAGTGACTTCCTGATTCTTTTCCACAAGAATTTCCACTTCCAGAATGATGTGAAGACGATTGTCCCTAAGAGGTCTGATCGGGCTAGCCTTCCTCCTCCCTGGTACTTGACCGTTTCTGAGACCCACTTGCGAGTGGGGTTACGCTTTCCATCTCTTGCTGAGTTGATCGAAGTTTTACGGCAATATGGGGTAAACCTATCCCAATTTTCATTCAGAGTGATGTCGGTGACTGTGGGGTTGATTGTGCATTTAGGGATCGAGGAGCTACTCTGACGCCTGAGCACCTTTCACGGATGGGTCGATTTACTAGTGGCACGCATGGGCATGTATTCTTCAGATCCAAATTGTTGGATGTGCGTACCCGTGATCCTTCAAAGAACTGGGCCAGTGCATTTTTCTTTGTGAAAAATGATTGGGGCCTAATAGAGAAGTGGGGGAATATGAAGGATCTGCCATCCCTTTTCATGTCGGGGAAGAAAATATAATGAGGATCCTGAAGGTTCCTAACATTGAACATCTTCTATTTGAGGTTCGTCATATGAGTATGTACACCAAGGAAGAGTTCTTGTTCAAAGTTGGGCTGTCGTTCCACGCTGGAAGGTCTGATGCAAGGATGTTGAAGCCGACTTCCAAGGTTCCCGAGCCCCCTGCCCTAGCTTCAAAGGTGGCTCCTAAACGTCCGGCAAGAGGTGAAGACCCCCAGGTTTTGAAGAAAAAGAGGTTATAGTGGACTGCGACAGATACCTACAAAGCTCTACCCGACTCTTCCCCAGCCAAGTTCCATATCCCTGAGGATATTTTGAACCATCAATGTATCGGACGCCGTAAAACTGACGACTTGGTGAGTAACATTTTTCCAATGCCTTTTCTCTTTTGGTTTTAAGGTGGATTCTAATACATTCCTTATTTCAGTGGTCGCACCTTGGGACTGAGCTTATCGATGCTCTGAACGACTGGAACAGTGAATTTGTGAAGATCAAATATCTTCAAGGTGAGCTCAAGCGGAAGTACGATCATAAGACCAAGGAGGCAAAGGTGTTTGAAGAGGAGTTAAGCGAGGCAGGACTGAGTTGGCCAACACAATGCACTCTATATCACTTCAAAATCGGCAGGCAGATCGGCATCAAATATATCTGGCGGAGGCTCAAGAGACAATCACCCGGCTTTTAAAGGATCAAAAGGCCTCTGAAGAGAAGATAGCGTCGCTTGAGGCAAAGGATAAGAGGTCCTAGTCTCTTATAACTGAGAAGGATGCTACTTTGTCTGGCTCAGAACCTTCAAGAGTCATTCAAGATTTTAAGAAGTTCATAGCTTTCAAGACCATCATTCAGGATAACGTTCAGGAGGCTCGAGACCATATCTTTGATATAGAAGTGAAGGCCTTGGAGCAGCAGTGTACTGATGATGGATTTATCCGAGGCTTTTTTAAGGGAATTCGCCTGATGCAGCGGAAGACTGGAGTTCAAGTCGAAGGTGTGACCCCTAGCCAGGCTTCAGATGACTTTCCTTCATATTCTGATGGCGACGAGGTAGAGAGTGAGCTACAGAAAGTCCTTGATCTTGATGTGGATGAAGAGATTGTAGATATTGAGTAACATTTTTATTTTCTATTATTTGTACTGCTTTATTTTTCTTAGCGATTATGATGTATCAGATGTTTGTATTTATATATGTAATCTTCTGTGATTTAATAGAAAATTATTGATATGAACATTTCAGTGCACTTATTCAATTTAGTGAATTATATTTCTGCTTGTTTAAGATTTTTGATTTATCTGAGGCTCTTAGTAAATATGTTTCAACCTGTGTAGAAGAGGTTAGAAGAATCCACTAAGGATGTGTGATCTATCTGAGGCTGTTTGCTAGACTTTTGTCGATGGCGTTAACCTGTGTGGAAGAGTTCGAAAGGATCCGCCAAGGTTGTATGTCAGAGCCCTGCTCGATGACGTTAACCTGTGTGGAAGAGGTCGAGAGAATCCAACAATGATGTGTGATCTATTTGAGGCAGTTTGCCAGAGTTTTTTTGATGACGTTAACTTGTGTGGAAGAGATCGAAATGATCCACCAAGGATGTAAGACATATCCAAGGTTGTATGTCAGAGCCCTGCTCGATGACGTTAACCTGTGTGAAAGAGGTTGAGAGAATCCATCAAGGACGTGCGATCTATCCAAGGTTGTTTGCCAGAGCTTTCTCGATGGCGTTAACCTGTGTGGAAGAGATCGAATCAAATCCCCCTGGGATTGATCATCCAATGATTGAGGTGCAACAGAGAGTGCGTATGCCTCAAATTAAGGCTATAATAATTAAGTGACACCCACCTAGGGTGTTTGACCTATCCGAGGTTATTGATTAAAGCATTATCTAATACTTTTTAACCTGTGTGGAAGAGGTCAGATCGAATCCCCCTGGGATTGATCATCTAGTGACTGAGCTATAATAATGATTGTGTTGCTCGAATCAAGGATCTCAAGATTGAAATTCACAGCTTGTGTGAGTCTATCAATATAATTTTACTTGAAGAAGATAATAATATAATTCAATGAAGAAACATAGTCACATTGTGTTAAATAAAGGCATAGTTCCCTAAGATAACTTAGGGATGAAATAGCTACAAACAACATCGTTCAGAACTGAAGACATACAACACTGAAGGCACACAATACTAAAGACATATAATACTTAAAACGAGTAGCACTACTATGCTCTACTGATAGTACTTGCAAAGATTGTCCACATTCCAAGTTCAAGGAAGCATTTTTCCCTCAGCATCCTTCAATTTGAAAGTCTTGGGTTTCACCACAGCTGCTACTAAATATGGACCCTCCTAGAGGGGGGAGAGTTTATTGCGTTGGAGGCCTTTTCCTGCTGCCTCGATACTGCGCAGAACTAGATCTCCAATCGATATATACTGTGGTTTCATCCTTCGATTATAGTGACAGGCAACTCTCTGATGATATGCAGCAACCTTAAGCATTGCTTTATCTCTTGCTTTTGGAAGGAGGTCTAAGCTATATCTGAGTTTTTCGTCATTGCCGTTGAAATCAAAAGTTTGAACCATATGACTTGGGGCTCCAATGTCAATGGGAATAATAGCTTCTGTGCCAAAGCAAAGATTATACAGGGTTTCTCTTTTCGGAGTTCTTGCAGTGGTACGATAGGCCCAGAGGACATATGTGAGCTCATCAACCCACTGCCCCCCAGTCTTCTCCAATCGTGTCTTCAATCCCTTTAGAATAGTCCAATTAGTGACCTCCATTTGTCCGTTAGTTTGAGGATGAGCTACAGTCGTGTGTACTAGCTGAATATAGAGATCTTGGCAAAATGTGATGAAGACCATTCCAGTGAACTGCGCTCCGTTATTGGTGATAACTTTCGCAGGAATGCCAAAACGACATATTATGTTCTTCCATAGGAACTGTTTGGCATTTGCTTCTGTAATTTTTGTCAGAGATTCTGCTTCTACCCACTTTGTGAAATAGTCTACAGCCAAAATGATGAACTTCTGTTGACCCATGGCTATAGGAAAGGGTCCTACTATGTCAATCCCCCATTGGTCGAAGGGCTAGGGACTCTGTAATGTTGAGATCTCTATGGCAGGCAGGTGGGTGAGGTTGACATGTAACTGACAACTGTTACATTTTTGCACGAGCTCTAGCACGTCCTGCTTCATCATTGACCAATAAAATCCCTGTCTCAGGATCTTTTGGGCTAGCGCCCTTCCGCCCAAATGTTCCCTGTAAATGCCTGAATGTACTTCTCGGAGTGCATAGTTCACCTCTGAAGGAGGAAGACATTTAAGGTATGGCCCTGTGAAAGATTGTTTGTATAACTAACTCTCTATTAATAATGATGAAGTTCGCTGCCTGCCTCCGAAGTCATACTGTTACTGTCGGGTCTTCAGGAAGAACACCCTCTTGTAGGAAAGTGAGAATGGGGTCGATCCAAGAAACTTCTTTTGATTCATCTATCTATTGAATCACCCATAGGCCTTAAATGCTCAAAAAGTATCTCTTCAATATATTTTCTTCTGAAAACATCTCATGTCGTAGATGTGGCTAGCTTGGAGAGAGAGTCTGCCCTTGCATTCTGCTCTCGAAGGATATGGATGATCTGATGCTTCGTTATTTGGGCCAACAAGAATTCAACTATCTGGCAATATTGGGCCAACGATGGATGGTGGGTATCGAATTCTCCCTCCACCTGAGAGGCGACTAGTTGGAAATCGGTGTGAACCACCAAGTCCTGTACATCGCAATCAATTGCCAACCTCAATCCGGCGATCAGAGCCTCATATTCGGCGACGTTATTTGTTGTCAGGAACTTCAATCTAAGCCCGTATTCGAGTGTAGCTTTCTGTGGGGAGATTAACAAGATCCCAGCGCCGGCACCGAAACTCCCAGAAGCTCCATCCACATATAAAGTCCAACACAAGGAGGAAGGAGATGCATCTAGCAGTTCATTGGAGGTATGGTTAGTACATTTGACCACAAAATTGGCAAGCACTTGTGATTTGATGTCGGGTCTAGGTAAGAACTGTATATCGAATTCTGCAAGCTCCACTGACCATTTGATCAATCTTTCAGATACCTCAGGCTTTTGGAAAATACTTTTCAATTGTAGGTTTGTATAGACCCCGATCAAGTGTGCTTAAAAATAATGGCGTAACTTTCTAGTTGAAAATACTAACGCCAAGGCTGTTTTATCTGCTAATGGATAGCGTGTCTCAGTTTCTGAAAATACCTTGCTAATATACTAAACTGGCGTTGAATAGTATCATCTACCCGAACCAAGACCGGGCTTATAGCTTTGGAGAAGACAGCCATATACATATACAAAATTTCCCTTGGAACTGGCTTCGAGAGTAGTGGCGATGAGGCGAGCTAAGCTCGGAGTTGCTCAAAAGCCTCTTGGCATTCGTCAGTCCACTAAAATCCTGAGCTACGAGCACCTCTGAGAACCTTAAAGAATGGCAGATATTTATCTCCTGAGCGAGCCAAGAAACGAGAAAGTGCCGCAATCCTTCCATTTAACCTCTGGATTTCTTTGATATTTCTTGGGGGTAGCATGTCCCTTAGGGTCTTGATCTTCTCAGGGTTAGCCTCAATCCCTCGGTGGGTAACCATGAACCCCAGAAATTTTCCTGAGGCCACTCCAAATGCACATTTGGAGGGGTAGAGGCGCATGTTATAAGATCGAAGGAGGCAGAAGCATTGTTCTAAGTAAGAGATATGCTGGGATTTCTTGAGGCTTTTAACTAGCATATCGTCCACATATACTTCCATAGTCTGCCCGATAAGGTTCTTAAAAACCTTATTCATCAGACGTTGGTATGTTGCCCCCGCATTCTTGAGTCCGAATGGCATTACTAAATAGCAGTACAGCCCCTTATCTGCTTGAAAAGCTATTGCCTCCTCATCAATAGGATCCATTTGTATTTGATTGTATCTGGAGTAAGCATCCATGAAGCTCAACATCTGATGTCTGGAGGTGGCATCAACCAACTGGTCGATACGGGTAAGTGGAAAACTATCCTTGGGCAGGCTTTGTTGAGATCGGTATAGTCTACGCACATTCTCCGAGCTCCATTTGTCTTTCAAACCATAACAGCGTTTGCCAACCAAACGGGATAGTGCACTTCCCTTATGAATCTTGTATTTAAAAGCTTATCAACCTCTTGCTCAATTGTTAGCTAACGATCTGGTGCAAAGTTTCGCTTCTTTTGGATCACCGGCTTGTATGCTGGATTTATCTTGAGGGAGTGCATGATTACTTCAGGGTTGATTCCAGTCATATCAGCTGGACTCCATGCGAGTACATCTTGGTTTTTACATAGAAAGTCTACATACTCCTCTTCATCTGAGAGAAGTGATACGATCTATACTATTCTTGAAGGGTGCTCATCTAATAGAGAGACACAAATAAGATCTTCCACAGGGGAGGCCCTTTGAGGGATATCTATATTCCGGAGATCAAAGTCCTCGATGCTTAGAGTGATTGATGAGTGTGGTTGAGCCTGCCTAAGATAGCAAGATTGTGCTACTTGTTGATCTCCACGTACTGTTCCAATCCCCACTGGGGTAGGAAACTTCAGCTTTAAATGGAGAATTGAAGCAATATCCCCAAAGATTGTTTGGAGTGGCCTTTCAAAGATCGCATTGTAGGCGGATTCTGATTTCACTACAACGAATTTGATAGAATGCTCAACTTGTCGGGGGAATTCTCCAAGTACGACCGAGAGACTGATGGTTCCTTCTACCCGTACAGATCGATTGTCAAACCAGTATAGTTGGTCGGTGGCAGGTTGGAGTTTCTCTTGGTAGACCCATATTAAGGAAAGTGGAGTAGAATAGGACATCTACCGAGCTCCCATTATCTACCAAGATTCTTTTAACATTATACCACAGGTCGCCAATTCCCGCGCTAATCACCAATGGATCTTGATGAGGGGTCTTTATCCCTTCTAGATCAAACTCCTTGAAGGTGATGGACTGATCAAGATGAAGTTCTTTGTTGGTGGCTCTTTGCTCTCCGCAATTAAAACTTGGCAAGGCGTTGAAGGGCCCCTGGCGATGGTTTCAATTTTGTCTACTATTTGGTGATTGTTTGTCGATTGTCTTTGTTGTTGATTCTGCCCCCTAGTCGGACCAACTTCATCTCGGCCTGGTGGATTCTTGATGAATTGTTGGAGATATCTTTGTTGAATCAGTCTCTTAATTTCTTCCATGAGATGTCTGCATGCTTCAGTTGTGTGCCCGACTGCGGTGGAAGTGGCAATATTGTTTCTGATTTCCGACGTTTGGCTTCAAAGGGTGTGGCCACTTTACGCTTTCCTGATCTCGGATGGTCATCAATACGTTTGCTAGGGATGTATTAAGTGGCGTGTACTCCTTTTCTTGGCGAGACTCTTGTCACGGCTGTTAGGGTCGATGAGGAAGATTGTAGTTTCCTTACTTCTTCCTTTGCGAGGTTGGATTCTCCATTCATGGGGGATTTTTTCGCTTCCCAATTGTTTGCTCAAATTATTTCTTGTGAGCATTAATAGCTTCGTCAGCAGAGATTTGAACCTCTACTCGATGGATTAGATTCGCATATGAATGGACCGTTTCTCGCATGAGTGCTGAGTAGAAGGGGCCAGGGCGAAGCCCGCCCTCCGAGGAACACACCTCTAAGTAACTCTGGGTCTACCCCTAGAATTTGCCGGGCTTCAGTAGAAAATCTTTGAAAGTATTCTTTGAGAGATTCACCCTCATTCTGACGAATACCTGAAAGATGGGAGGAGTCTTTAACCATTATTCGGTTGGCGATAAATTGTTTAACGAATAATTTGGCCAATTTAACGAATAGTGGAATGGATCGGGCTGGCACTGAATAGAACCACGTCCGGGCTTGCCCTTTAAGGGTGGCAGGAAAAACTTGGCAGAGGAGCGCATCTGGAGCCCACTGAATATGCATAATGGTGCGGTAGTGATCAATATGCTCATAGGGGTCCGACATCCCATCATAACTATCAATACTCGGGAGTTTAAATCCTGTCGGAATGGGGTGTCGGAGGACAGCTTCAGTGAAGGGTGATGACTCCTGAAAGTCTTGTTGACGAAGAGATTGTCTTATATCTCTTGTGGGGAATCTCCTGTGGGGAACTCCTCTCATACTAGTCTCCATAATTCATGTCGTAGGGCATTACGGGGGAGTTCAGCGATGTGCTGCTGAGCTAAGTCCTCGAGGACGTCAGGAGGAAGGTGATGCCGGCAGCCTGTGTACGAAGGATGGGTAGAGCTTGCCGTGTCAGTAAGCTCATTCTCTGGATGTGTTGGAGGGTGCATCCTTGGCGGAGGAAGGGGAACCTCGACATGAAGAACATCTTCGAATCCTAGCAGGTCTCGAGGGAGAAGAATATCTTCTTGGTATACTCGTGCTGGTCCTCGAGTCTCTCGTAAGAGTTGAAGGATCTCATTCTGAGAATCCTCCATCTTTCTGATACGATCTTCTATGGATGGTCCTGAAATCCCTTCTCCGGCAGGGTTTCGACCACCGAGGTAAAGAGGGGTAAAAATTCTGGCGTCCCTGATTCAGAGATTGATTCGGGGATTGATGTGAATTGGAGCAGGAGGCTCCCAAGATACGATGGCTACGCATGTTGTCCAATTGAGGAGTATCTTAAGATAGTGGGATTGACTGTTTCCCATAGACGGTGCCAAACTGTTGATGGCTAGAATATACGCGGCGATAAAGTTAGAATACTACGTCTTAGCATTGCACGAATATCCAGCTCACACACAGAAAACACAAGATTTTTATGTGGAAAGCCCTGAAAAAAGGAAAAACCATGGGGCCTAGCCTAGTTGAAAATGATCCCACTAGAATTTGAGTCGGTTACAATGGACTGACTCTCCTCTGAGGGCGATCATATTACAAGTAACAATGGTACTATAGAAATTCGGGTGTCAGGTGATGGTCTGACAGAGCTTCGGGCCTCAGATGATGGTCTGGCAGAAGTCTAGGCCTGAGGTGATGATCTGACGAAGGCATGGGCCTCAAATGGAGGTCTAGAAAAGGTGAAGGCCTTTGTAGTGGTCCAGCAAAGGTGATGGCCTCTGGCGGTGGTCCAGCGAAGGTGAGAGCCTCTGGCAATGGTCCGGCGAAGGTGAAGGCCTCAGGCAGTGATCCGGCAAAGGTGAGGGCCTCAAGCGGTGGTCCGACGAAGGTGAGGGCCTCCGGCGGTGGTCCGACGAAGGTGAGGGCCTTAGGTAGTGGTCCGGCGAAGGTGAGGGCCTCCAGCGGAGGTCCGGAGAAGGTGAGGGCCTTAGGTGGTGGTCCGGCGAAGCTCCGACGGTGGAGCAGCGATGGTCCGGCGAGATTCCGATGGTGGACCGGCGGTGGTCCGGCGAAACTCCGGCGGTGGTCGAGGAGGAGCTTCTTCCTTCCTCCTCTTCTTCTCTTCTTCTCTTCTTCTCTCTCTTGCTTAGGTCCTTTTTCAAGAGAAATGAGGGGTCTATTTATTGATTTTTTGAGTGGCATGGCCCGTACATAGGTGAGAGATAAAGGGTAAATGGGAGTGGTTGAATGGACGGCCAATATTGAATCCCTTGATCATGGGCTGTTCGTCAGGCATTTGGATGCCTTAATGATTTTGGAATTCAGTGATCTTAGGCTCACTGGATTTGTCTCGTCGAGCTGTTCGATTCGACTATAAGGTCGTCATATTTGGAAACCGTTTGGTAACTCAAACAGTGGTACGAAGCTTCCAACAGCGCTTCGGGTCCTTGAATTGGGGGATTGAGTCGAATTTGGTGTTGTTGGGTTCATATTTCCGAGACGCTCAGTTTGACTATAAGTTTGCTAAAATCAGAGTTCAGGTGATCCCAGATTTAATTTTTTAAGTTTCCGGCTTGCTTTTGCCTCGAGATTAGTGCCCGATCAAGATAATTTTTTGATGACATATCAAGCTTAAATTTAATTTCTTGCATTATTTACTTGTTAAGTTCGACAATTCATATGTTTATATGGCTATATATGTCTAGAATGATATCCTAATATAGTTGTTGATTAGATTTCCTTATTGTGCTAAAACTTGCAAATACTCATTCTTACCATTCTAATCTTATCATCACCATATCTTGTGTATTTGCATATTTTCACTTGTGTACCTTTGGTGTATAATTATTTAACTACTTTAGCTTGTGAAGTTGAGTATTACATTAATATTTACTCAATAGGTTTCTATATACTAATACTTTTTAATATAATATCATTTATATTATAATTGATATCTTTGAAATTATTTATATTAGAATATTAAGTTATGTATAACTTAGCTCTTACTTTTTTGCACTTGTTCGTATAGTTGCTTGCGTTGATTGTGGGGATTTCGAAAGAAGTTTAAAGTGCACATTGCACACTCAATTCACTCCTCTTGGTTATCTAATTACGCTCGTACTAATATTTTCTAGTGTAAATTAGTTAACTTATAATTGACACCTATAAACTCATTTATATTGGTCTATCAAAGACAAGCCAATGTGATCTCGCTAAGGTCCTGTAGCTTCGTAATAGGCAGTTTTAGTAGTTGTGGTTGAAGACATTGGATGCTGTTTTTTTTAAGAATTTTGCATGACTATATATATATATATATATATATATATATATATATATATATATATATATATATATAAAAGCAAAAACTTAATAAAAAAACTTGTGAGATTTTAAAGTGATATCAATGTAAACAAAAAATAAAATATTCACCCAACAAGTTCTTCTTGAGTCTGTCAATTTGGTATCATCTTTCTCTCAATTACTTTAGGCTTTCTTATTTTGCACTAAAATGTATTTCTTAGAATTTATTTAGGTGAGGAAAATTATTTAGGTTAGAACCATTAAGTCATTTCCAAAATTCAAGAGAACTTTTGACATGGTTTTAATTATAAACCTTAGGGTTTTGCAAAGTCGAATTTTGTGAAACTTTGTGCTCTTGCCATCTAAGCAAAGTTGTGTAAAGGTTTCTCCACCTACCCAAGTGATTGACAATGATGCACCAACACTTTTCCACAAAGAGGTGTGTAGTGTCTGGCGCATATCGAACACAAGAAGCATCTCCAACACATGTTGGACATGTCCAATTTAAAAAAAAAATATTAAAAATAAATTAGACATGCATATCTTAAATGTTTTATTTAAAATATAAATATAATTTTGTATTTCAAAATTTTATTTATTAAAAAAATAAAAAATAAATTTATTATTTCCTCTCCACAACCCCAAATCAATCGCCCCCACTTAATTCTCCACTCTTCATACTTTCCCATTTTCACTTCTCTCTCACAGTCCATGACTAGGGCTTCACAACAATGCCCAATGTCATCTCAACATTGGCATTCAATGTCGTCACAACATCAAAGTTTCAAAACTATCTTAAAATCAAAGTCTGATACTATGTTGACATTGACGCTAGACACCAGTAATTTCTACACCCACAATCACACCCCTATGCTATCTCGACATCTCATTATTTTTCAAAATCATCTCAACATCAACATCTAACACCATCCTAACATTGAAACCCAATGTCCATTGCACAACATTGATGCCCGACTCTCGACAGCATTGACAACTCCCCTCACAATGCCTGACATGTGACATTGACTCACAACTCTCGATGTCCTAATAGCAATCATTTTAAGCGCAAATCTAAATTAATTGAATTATTATTTCTAAATTATTCTTAATATTCTACATATTCAATTTCTATATACTATTTTTAAGATATAAAATTATAACATCGTGACCAACCAGTTCAATAATTGATGTGTTTGTGTCGTGTATGTGTCGTTATTTTTGTATCTATGCATCATAGATGATGGATTTAAACAAGTGGTTTCTAGTCTGATTAGTAGAATCCTAATTCGGATGAGGATCAAATATACGTAAGCCAACTGAGTTTAAACCATTTAAAAGTTTTATTATGTCAAATTCATTTTTAATTCAAATTTAATTTCTTGCATTATTAACTTGTTAAGTTCTATAGTTCACATATTTATATGCAAACACATATCTAGAATGATGTTGAACAGATTTCTTTATTGTGCACAGTTTGAAAATTCTCATTATTACCATTTTAATCTTATCAACACCATATTTTGTGTACTTGGATATTTTCAATATACTTTGGTGTAGAGTAGTTTAATTGCTTTAGCTTATCAAATTAGTATTCCATTTATATTTACTCACTCAGTATCTTAATTTGACAAAATACACCGTATTCACTTATGAGGTGTCACAGGTAGGAATAAACTATATGATTATAAGTATATATATATATATATATATATATATATATATATATATATATATATATATATATATATATATATATATATATATATATATATATATATATATATATATATATATATATATATTACTAATATGTTCAAGTGTGATATCACTCAAGGTTTAAAATTGCGTAATTGGGTATTGAAGCGTTTTTCATTCATGAGGCAAGACGTAAGCTTCAAGGCATTTTGAGGCATAAGCCTCAAATCTAAAAATTATGTAAAGTAAAAAAACAAAAATTAAAAGTGTTTTTTTTATATAATACCCAAATAATATGTTAAAGAATGGTATATTAACTTTCTATTGAACTATGAAGTAACAAATTTATATACATATGAAAGAAAAAATTAAATAAAATGAAAAAGTGATAGTAATAAATTATATGAAATAGAATTGAAATCCAAATATCACAGGAAAAAAACAACAAAAAAAAAATGAATTACATAAACGTATCATATAGCATCAAGTTTAGCTCTAAATTTCTTTTTCTCAGTTCCCTGCTCATCTACATTTAATTACTAATAAAATTAAAATAATTGACAACAAATCAAAAATCATCTGTACTATCATTACTAAGAGAATTTTTATTTGAGTTGTCATAACAAATTGGCCTTTCCTTTGCGTCATCCTATAGGGTCGAATACCTACCAATCTACTTCTTTATTGATTTCAACAATCTTCCTCTTTCATAAATATTTTTCATCAACATAAAATAAGAGTAATACTTAAATTTTTATAGTAGATGGTAGTGGTATGCGGATTTTAAGTGATCCCCGGCGGCGGCTATGATGATGGTGGCTACAGCGAAGGCGGCGGGCTAGAGGTCAAGGCAGTTAAGAGGAAGTTAATGCTGCTTTGGAGCGCAAGAAGTCATGATTTTTTGGGTCTTTTGTATAGGATTTAGCTAAGTTTTAAATAATAACATACATAAATAAAGCTAGGTGTATGCCTCATGCCAACGAGGTGAGGACGTGGGCCTCAGCCAAGATGAGGCGTAAGCCTCATAAAGAATGTTTGAGGCATAAGCCTCGAGGCATTTTTCACTAAAATTGCGCAAAGACAAGCCTCAAGGCGAGACTCATATTGAACAATTTTAAACAATGATATCACTTAGATTATAATTGAAAATTGTAAACTAATTTATGTTTGCCTATCATATTGAGTATATCTTGGCTCCTACATTTATAAATTTATTTGCCTATTTGATTTTTATACCATTGGCTTCCATTAATATTTGATTGTGAGGATTTTAAATTAGGAAATTTTGAAAGAAGTTCAAAGTGCTCATTACATACCCAAATTAACCCTCCTTTTGTTTGTCTAATTACATTTGTGTATATACTAATAGTTTAGAGTGTAATATCATTTATATTATGATTAACACTTATATACTCATTTATATTAGCCTATCATATTTTATATATCTTCGCTCCTACATTTACAAACTTGTTTGTGTATTTATGTTAAATTAGTTGTCTTTTGTCAGTATTTGATTGCAAACATTTTGAAATGGGAGAATTTTGAAAGAAGTTCAAAGTACCAATTGCACACCCAATTCAATACTCTGAGCCCCACTGTTATTATACCTTACTCTACAATTAGTATCAAAACATTATTTACTTGTTAACTATTTGAAAGAAAAAAAAAAGGTACAACACCCTAACAATAAGAGAAAAAGCAAGGGAATACACCAAATTAAGGAGATAGAGAGAGAGAGAATCCTAATGGCCAAGGGAGAGAAATGTATTGTAAGCAAGAGCTTTTCTATTCAACTTCAATTGTTCTGCTTTATATAATATTCTATCAACTTTTTTATAGATTTGACCATTAATCAAAGTAAAATGATTCCCAATATAACTTGCATTAACCAATCCACAAAATCAAGAAGAGAATCAGCATACTCCTTAAGGTCCTTAATCACATTAGAAGTTCATGTCATGTCCTGAGTCTAAATCAAAAGAATTGCACATCATTTTATCTTTTAATCATCAATCAGAACTCACAAGATTCAATATAAGCAGAAAATATAACTACATTATTGATTATTGAATATTTATATATCTATCAGTTCCCAAAATAATATATACAAAAACCAATAGCAACATACTACAAAATAATGGACAAAACCAAATAACAGGAAACAAAACTTAAACCATCATTCACTGATTAACCTCACTCTGCATACCCCTTACCCTTACTTGAAATCATATAAAAATCAAATAATGAGCGCATAGCCAATAAGTAATCAAAAATCTTACCACTGAAAATTAGTGCACGAAAATAGAACCAATATGTTATAAATCATGTAAGAAAATCTATGAATCAATATATATTCTCTGCACCGGTCACCTATGTCAATTTAGTTGTCTTTTTCATATCACATCTTACTCTATCAATTATATCAGTTATCTCCATTATCAATCCTGAACATAAATGATTCAATCTCATGTATCATTAGTTTTATCAGTTATCAATCCTATTTGTCATATCTATCATTTCTAAATCCAATATCATGTATGCAATTATACAAGCCATTAAATATGCATATCAATATAAAATTCAACAAAGTAGGACATCAAGCTTTTTATGTGGTGTTTTCAACATCTTTAACTCCAATTGTCCACGAGTTAGTCATCGGTCTTTAATTTAATCCTAATTATAAATCAGTTTGTAATCAGTCTTTAATTTAACTTCAACTATCAATTATTTGGTCATCAGTCTTTATCTTACCATCATTGCTCATAAATCTTAAATCAATTCATAAGTTGCTTTCAATAAATCAATGAAAAGTCATAACTATCTACCTATCGGTGTAACCAGTCAATCAGTTTCAAGCTAAGTTCCAGAATTTACATCATAAATCTTTTTATTTTATGGAAAACTCATCAGCTCACCCTCTTATAAAGGATATTATATTTTAATAACCAATGGTATTAATTAAAGTGTTTACGGCCAATCTTCACTACTTACATACAAATGTCACATTTATCACATATCAATCTTACTATTTTCTCTATGCAGTTCAATATTATGTAAAAAATATAATAATTTATGAAATACAGGAAAAATCCATATACTATTTATTAATTTCAAAAAAAATCATAATTATTATTTACCCAGTGCAATCAATAATATTACAGTCAAAATGCTCATAAGAATCATAAAATGTCATAAGGTGAAAATTTGATAAATTAGGAGAAAATATATTATTATTAATTTAGGGGATATAAAAATTGTAAAAATCAAACCATTGAAAATAAAAGAGTCTAATCACTTACATCAATTAGAATAAAATTTGAAATAAAAACGACGGACAAAAAAGGATAGACTAATTAATTTCTTTGGGATATTCAATAAAAGCGACGGACGTAATAAAAGTCACTTACATCACTCTCACAACTCAAATCTCTCCCTATACTCCATGGTGGTCCCTTATATGGACAAAATTAACTAATGTAATGATGACCACTGGTTTAGCTTTTAAACATATTAAATAGTTTCTTTTATTCAAATCTGCATTTGAGCACATTTGTGCTCAAATATTGCATTATATACGTCTGCATTTTCACCATTTATGAATTAGATGTTGTAAATGAAGTACTTTGCTTAATTTTGTGAACTTATTTAAAAGTGAGCCATTTGAAGTGATATTATGTACTTATATGTGTATAGTCATTCTCAAACATTATCATAAATTTTATAAACACATACATGTATAAATTACAATGTATTGAATTCTAACACATCTCTCTATCTCTTCACGTTAGTTGTGAGATAATGACGGATCTAATTGAAGGTAAAGCTAAGAAAATCAGTCGCATCCATTTCATCCAAATAGAGGTGCTACAACCGGCTTGCACCGTTGACTTACTCCGGTGAGATAAATTCTGTAAAACTTAGGTTTTTAGGTCTTTTAAGCCTTGCACATGAATATGACTCCTCTAAACCATAGATCATTCTAGAAACCCTGTATTTAAATTTCAAACACAATAAATACTAGTGATTAGGATTTTACTCATTAGTGCAAAACTTTGGAGTTTCGTAGCATTGATTTATCACCCAACCTAGAAATGCCTTTTTTTTATTTTTTTTAATCATAATATATGTAATAAAGTAATATGTTAATAAAATAAAATAAAAATTGAATAATCAAATATCAATGAACCCAATTTGTCAAGACTTTAAAAAATAAAACTTATTAATGAATTCATATTAAATCATAAAAATGAATTCTAAAGTTCAGGCCATTCAAAACTAAATGCTAAATAAAGGATATCAAAAGTCCTATTAAATTAAATATACAACCACTAAAATTATAAAATTCATTAAATAATTCACCCAATTAATTCATTAATTAAAAGGCTGGACTTGTAAATTAATAATTAATTCTATAAAAGCCCAAATCATATAAACTCAAAGAGAATTACCACTCCACCTAAATGACTAATAATAAATTAATAATTAACCAATCAATCAAATTTAAATAGCTAAAGAAATTGTTATTCAATTTAAAGAACCATTAAGAATTCAATAATAAAAGAAAAATAATTAGTAAAGTGGATTAATCAAAATCATTAATGAATAATCAAACTTAAATAAATAGATAATTATTGGGTAACCCAAACTTACGAGGTTATTGACTTAGCCTTACGAAGAATGAAATAAATGTCATAGCTCTTGTTTAACAAATGTAATTATTATTCAACTTAATTAAATATTCACCCAAATCATTAAAAAAAAACACTTAAAACAATTCAAAGCCCTAAACAATCAATCATCACTCAAATTCAATAATTAAAACCCGCCATAAAATAAATCCTAAAATATCAAAACACAAAAACTTAAATTTAAATTAAAAATTTATTGGCTTTCAACAAACCAAATTCCTTAAGCAATAAACCTTCGAGGACATATCAAATACACATAATATTTTTTTACACACTAGAATTTGTTTGTTGGGTCTACTGACTCTAGCCTTAGGTTAGGCCGCAGTGTATTTAGTTTAAGGCAGACCCTTTTCTTTGAGGGTATCCTTGATATGTTTGCTTACTTTCAATACTGTACATATCATGGCATGCATAATTAAGTTTTCAAATTGACTATATATGTTTCATATTCATACATGCATTGTATATGCATCCATATTATTTTCTTCTTATTGCAAAAGAAAAGCAAAGTAGAATGTATCTAAGTTGGCTTATAAAAATAAATGTAAAGTGGCATTGTATGTATACAGTATACATAAATTGAGTTGCATATTATTATTGAGTTGTAAAGATTTAAATGTCATGCCTTATATATATATATGTATATAAGACTCCAAAAGATAATCCCTCCTCTGAAGGGTGTTCTCTTTCGGAATTCTATAGAAAATTAGGAGTCAGATGATGATAAGGAAGAACATTTATATTTATATTTCATAAATGTAGAAAATCAGATTTGTTCAGGTAGAAATTGCCCACCATACATTCTTGCAGACCCTGGGCTGTATGCTAAGATAATGAATAAAATATTTTTCTTATAAATTGTTGTTCATGCATCATTCGCATTGCTCAATTAGTTTTGTAAACATATTGTAGACCATTTGATTAAAATATTGTGAACTACATCTCATTGATTCCTAGGATAGAGACGCCCTATATTGCATGCATAAATTGATTGTTTCCAAGGGTATTAGTTGATAACCCACTCCAAATAGGCATAAGCCAAGATTGTACACATTTTCTCCTTCTACACATCTTTCCTATTATCTCTAAATTCAAAATTTTAAATTCAAATTAGAGATTTATAATTTAAAGCCTATACATTGAAATTTTCATAACCCAAGCATTTTATTAGATTTATATGATTTTTTAAAATTATTTAATCTTCATTTTAATCGAGAGTATTCTCTTAGGAGATGTAATTAACTATAGGATCTTGCCCTTATAGGATGTCTATGACTCAGAATTAAAATAAACCTTAGTTCTTTTCTAAGATAGGGGAAGAATATGAGGACACATACTTGTCTTTTAAATATATATAATTTAAATTCATAATCGAAAGCTAAATGGATGTTCTGCATACCCATGGGGTGAATTGAATATCCTTATGTAAATGATTATAAAAATAAATTAGTTATTTTACTTTCCTTATTGGGTTGATAGATGAATATTCTCTTCACCCTTTAGATGAATTGCATATTCACTATGTTGTTTCTGATTATAAAAATAAACTATAGTTTCTTTTTTTAAAATCGATAATAGAACATTCATCTATCTTTCAGGGTTGTATACTATTAAGCTATGCAAATTTGAATAAAAGAAACTAATTAATATATTTAAAAGCGAAACCAGTGTCCATTATTATATTAGTTTAATTTTGTTTTCATAACCCAAGCATTTTATTAGATTTATATGATTTTTTAAAATTATTTAATCTTCATTTTAATCGAGAGTATTCTCTTAGGAGATGTAATTAACTATAGGATCTTGCCCTTATAGGATGTCTATGACTCAGAATTAAAATAAACCTTAGTTCTTTTCTAAGATAGGGGAAGAATATGAGGACACATACTTGTCTTTTAAATATATATAATTTAAATTCATAATCGAAAGCTAAATGGATGTTCTGCATACCCATGGGGTGAATTGAATATCCTTATGTAATTGATTATAAAAATAAATTAGTTATTTTACTTTCCTTATTGGGTTGATAGATGAATATTCTCTTCACCCTTTAGATGAATTGCATATTCACTATGTTGTTTCTGATTATAAAAATAAACTATAGTTTCTTTTTTTAAAATCGATAATAGAACATTCATCTATCTTTCAGGGTTGTATACTATTAAGCTATGCAGATTTGAATAAAAGAAACTAATTAATATATTTAAAAGCGAAACCAGTGTCCATTATTATATTAGTTTAATTTTGTTCACATTCAACAAAAGGAATCCCAATCAAATTTTTGTTAGGGTTAGCAATCGGAACCGCCGGTGGAGTTGAGATTGTATCTCCATAAGCTTCAGCAACATATACTCCAACCCTTCAAATCGGCACTCCATCCGATTCTCCATGGTTGAAAATCTTTTTTTGATTATTGAGAACTTCTCCATCCCGGATTTGATTTGCTCCGCTTCGCCTTCCAACTAGGAGTGCCAAAAATTGACACAACACGAAAATCTGAATCGAACCTGACATGAATTTTTGGGGTTAGGGTTAACACGATTTAAGAACGGCTAGAGTTCGGGTCCCAATTTTTGACCTATTTGAATATCAGGTTGGGTATGGGTCAACCCGAAAACTCAATTTGAACTTGATTTTGACCGTCTTCATCCGACATATAAGCGAATAAGCTTCCGCCCACGAGCCCTAGTCGCTCTTCTGCCTTCCTCGGTTCCTCCTTCGATGACGTTCACCTCCATTGACGACATTCCCTCCTCCTTCGACTCCATTCACCTCCTTCGAAGGCAATCCTTCCTCCTTCGACGACGTTCACTGCCCTTGACGGCATTCCTTCCTCCTTTGACAACATTCACCTCCTTCGACGACATTCGTTCTCTCGGGTCAACGACCTTCACCTCCTTCGATGATGTTTAATGACATTCCTTCATGTAGGGTCGACGATGTTCCTTCCTCTTTCGATGATGTTCGGCGACGTTCCTTCCTTTTGGGACAACAACGTTCGTGGTTCCATGACATTCCTTCCATGTTGAATTTTATGACTTTTTTGCAAAAACGAGTCTGTTCGGGTCGTGTCAAATAGTGTCGAGTCAGTTTCGGGTTCAACTCGAACCCGAACCACAACCCAATTTTGACACCCCTACTTCCAATGCATCCACCTTTTTTGCCATCATCTCTTCAAAACATTGCTCTGATATCAATATGATGCATCTTGAAAATAAAAACAATAAGCAGATAAGAAATAAAATGCAAGAACCAAATATTAGAGCTAACTTTTTTATTATCTCTTCAACAAATAATTAAAGATACAATTGATCTACTATTTAAGAGGTATATCGGTTCTCCCAAAAATCATAGGCGTTGTTAGGAACAACTTCAAAGAAAAACTACAGCAAACACAATCACATAATGAAAATAAAATCAACCAATTAACACTAATATAAACCTTCACACTTCCCTCTCAAATCCGAATTCCAATTAGCCATCTTTTCCTAAATAAATCTTTCATAATTCCCTCCTAATAAAATCATCCATCTTTCCCTAAATAAACATTTCCTAATTACCTCCCAATCAAATCAACCCTCATTCCCTAAATAAACATTTCCTAATTCTCTTCCAACCAAACCAACCCCATTTACCTGAATAAACCTTTCCTAATTAGTTCCCCCTTAATTCCTCTTTACATAATGAATAATAGATTTCCTGGGCCCCACAAGGGTTTATCAAAAATATAATTATATTATTAATCATTAAATATTTACATATCTATCAAGTTTTCAAAATTATATATACAATAGTCAACAACAATATACTATAAAATAACAGATAAAACTAAATAGCGGGAAATAAAATCTAAATCATCACACACCAATTAACCTCACTCTGTAGGCTCCTTACCCTAGCCTAGAATCATGCAAAAATAACATAATAACTACATAGCCCAACAAGTAACCAAATTCTTACCACTTAAATCAATGCATAAAAAGAGAAATAATATGTAGTAAATCATATAAGAAAATTTATGAATCAATATATATTATTTGTACCGATCACCTATGTCAATTTATTAGTCTTTTTTTATATCACGTCTCAATCTATCAATTATGCCGATTATCTTCATTATCAATACTGATCATAAATCAATCAATATCACTTGTCATTAGTCTTATCAGCTATTAATCTTATATATCATCAATCATCAGTCACATCTATCATCAAGCTTATCTATCTTATCTATCATTTGTCGTATTTGTTATTTGTATATCCATCATATCATGAATGCAATTATGTATGTTATCATGTATGCTTATCAAAATGAAATTCAACAAAGCATGATATTCAACGTTTTATGAGGTATTTTCAACATCTTTAACCTCAACTATCCACCAGTTAGTCATCAATCTTAAATTCAATATGAATCATCGACTAATTGATCATCAGTCTTTAATTTAACCCCAACAATCTACCAGTTGGTTATCACTCTTTAGTTTAACCTCAACTATCGATCAATTGATCAACAATATTTATCTTACCATCATTACTCATATATCTTAAATCAATTCACAGACATTTTTCGATAAATCAATGAAGAGTTGTCACTCTTTATCCATCAGCGTAATCAGTTAATCATATACATGCTTTTAGGATTACACCACAATTCTTTTATTTTAAGAAAAGCTCATCAGCCCACCCTCATATACAATGTATTATGTTATAATAGTCAACCCGTATTAATTATATGATTTATAGCCAGCATTCTTTGCTTATATACAAATGCTGCATTTATCACATATAAATTCTATTAATTTTTATATTCAGTTCAATATCAAATATGAAATGCAATAAGCTATGAAATGTAGGAAAAATTATATACTATTCATTAACTTCAATAAATCATAAATATTAATTTAATTGGTGAAATGTAATAATATTACTGTCAAAATGCTCATAATAATCATGTCTATCACACCAAAAGTTGCATGGAAAAAGTTCAACAAATAAGGAGAAAATACCTTTTTATTGATTTAAAAGAAGATACAATTGTAGAAATCAAAATCCATCAAAAACAGAAGTAAGAGTTTAATCATTTACATCAATTAGAACAAAATTCTTAACAAAAGCGACGGATGAAAAAGCTATGGAAGACTCTCTCTCTCCCTTCCTCTCTCTCCCTTCTATTATTCTTCTCTTTTCTTTCCTTCCTCGATAATAAATGTGAAATGAGGGGAGAGGTGGTGGGATAGTAGGGATATTTAAATAAAAAATATATATTTTTAGTTCATAACACTGCGACGCCCAAGATTCAGCACCGCTATGCTACATGTAGCTCCCAAAGTTTCTATAGAACAGAGCATTCAATGTTGCAACTGCATTTCCTAGCACTACTACCCTTGTCAGCCCAGCATCTCGGCGCTCGCCATCCAGGGGCGCGATGCTCACCAACCCAACTTTGTGAGGCTTGCCAGCCCTAAGTCGTGTCGCTCGCCAGCCCAGGGCAGCGACGCTATCTGCTGGATCATATTTTCATGTTTTATCTGCTGGATCATATTTTCATGTTTCCAAATAAATTCATTTGAAACTTTTGGATTATTACATCTTATCACCTTCTTTTTTTTCCTCAACATGCAAAATGATATTAAAATCTTCTCCAACTAATATTGGACCAATTACTGAAGCAACAAAATTTCTAAGATTTTGTTAAAGACTCCTTATTTGAACTTTACAGCAACTAGCATAAACAAAAGAATAAGCAGTAGAAATTTTCCACAAGTTATATATACACTCACAAGTTGCTCAAAATTAGGAATCACCTCACAACTAAAACCTTCTTTCCAAATACTCCAAAGTCGAAACCTTATTAGAAACATATGCAAAAGCACCAAAGACAAATAATCTTTTAAAAGAGCTTTGCATATATATAAGCTTTCAAGCACGAAAAAACACAATTTGAAGTGAAGCAGGCCAAAATGCTCCAAAGCATGAACATCAAAGTCTTTGTAGCATGATACTTACAATTCTTGATGCAGAGTGTATGCTTTATGATGCTTTTAGAGCACAGAAAGTTTACACTTTTCTGAATTCTAACAATCTAATTCAACTTTTATGCTATTAAAAAAGATGAAATGAAAATAAAATAGGCAAAACAAAAACAAGAAATTTACCGCTTCTTATTTATACTAAAGATTCCCTTACTATAACTTAAGTCAAAAACTTTCGTCATTTCTACATCATCAACTCTTTCGTCAAATGTTGCCTTTTACTTCACCCTATTTACACTATATTTTCCCTTTAACTTCCGCATTGCCATTTATATGCTTTTTTTTCTTTTGGATTATTATCATATTATCCTCCACATTTATCCAAGTGTATTACTTATATTTCATTAGCCACAAAATTTGATGGTTAACTTGCTATCATGTATTTTTTATTTGTAAAAATTCATTTTAAGCTTGATCCATTATAATAATATTCATTCAAGATAAATAAACAATATAAAACTAACTTCAAATTAATTTGATCACGTTTTAATGTGTTACATTAATGAATCTAAATGAAAATGGTAAAAACATGAATTTTGCAAAATATGATTTTTTTTATCATCATTATATATTATAATATTTTTAAAAATATAAAATTAAAATGATGAAGCTTATGCAGCTTTGTTTCAAAATATCTAACACACACAATCACACACACACACACACACACACACACACACACACACACACACACACACACACACACACACACATATATATATATATATATATATATATATATATATATATATATATATATATATATATATATATATATATATATATATATATATATATATATATATATATATATATATATATATATATATATATATCATGGATTCCCTTAAATATCATCAAAAAAATAGTGGATTCCATGATTTCAAACTTTTTTAAGGTCTTTTTATTATATATCATGAGTATCATTTTTCTTAATCGAGTGTTCAAATTGCTTGATAAGATAATTACAATTTTAAAGCATAGAAACTTCTAAATTAAATACAATATTTGTTGAAGATAGTTAGAGGGTAATTTATGACTTCGTTTAGTGAAGTACATAGATAAAATTAAACTTTAAAGATGGCTTCAACATGTCATTTAATCAATCTTATGTTTCGCACACGTTCAATGGATGATGATTAAATTATTGTAAAATCTGCTGAAACTCAATCATCAAGTAATTATTGAATTATAATTCATAATGAATGATATAACCTTTACTTTAAAGAATATCCAATGAATTAGAAGAAAAAATAAAATTTGGAAGACAATAGTTATTCTCCTATTAGGATGAGAAAAATCCATCTCAGATATATTTTGGGGGTTAATAGCAAAAATGAATTCCAAGGCAAGCATGCCATATTTAGGTGATAAATTCACAATTTCTTAAGAGGATGCATGCTAACCACTTCAAAACAACAGGAAAAATTTTCATAAAAAATAAAAATGATCATTAAAAGCATCCATTGTAATATCAACAGAAAAATGATTAAACGAAACTTTTTTCTTAATAAATCAAGTAATCATGGTAAAGATGTGATAATACCTAGAGACCAGTAAGGCATTGGAGCTGGCCTGCCAATCAAAGAAGTATACTGATCAATGACATCGAGAGGCATTGGCCCTGATAAGAAGTAAAAATCAAATATTCCTCCGATGATCTTATAGGTTAGAGAGCTTCCCCTATAGAAAACATCCATCCCATTGCTGTTAAGTAGCAAGACTGCATGTGCAGCAGTCTCTCCATTCCTATTCCTCAAGTCCATATACACCGGATGTGAGCCGTAAAGATCCTTGTTAAGATTAATGGCAGAAATATCAGTTGTGTATAAAGTATAAGGATCATTTGGCTGAAGCTGAATCCCACGAGGCTGTGTATTCTCCCCCAAACCATAGAGTGAACTATACTTAGGCAAGCTAGTGGAGATCTCCAAGTACTGGTCCTTGAAGACAAGGGAGGCATAAGGATCTTCGGCCTCAGTGGTTGAATTAAAGAGTGTCTCTCCATTGGATCTTCTCTTAACTGCAAACCCAAATGGATCTGATATGTAGCTGAAAACAAGCTCTTCGCCGGAGAACTCTGAGGCCGTGAAGGGAAAGCCTGAGGTTTTCTGATTATGAATCTCTAGTGGTGGAGGTTCCTCTCTTGGAAGCAAGTTGTATGGAACTTCCCATCTCTCATTCTCTGCATCAGTTATGTGAACTCTCAATCGGTTCCTAGTTTCATGTCTGCATAACATCCAAATTTTTTTTGAGAAGGAGAATCCAAAAAAGATTGTTTGGTTCAGAATTGAATGGAACAATCTAAGTAGATTGTAGTGCTGTGTCAGAGCAAGTTATCAAATGGTGTTAGATTCAATGTCATTGGCTATAAGGGATTAGGGATCTCTCATTTCCCCCATTTCTTTCAGCCATCAACATACATAAACGATGGAAAGCTGGCAAACAAAATTAGATAGAAGACAATGGTTGAAACCTGCATCTATATCTTTGTAATACTAAGATGTCAGAGAATCAAACAAACAACAAATTTTAATAAGATGATATGAATCCAACATGTCAGACAAGCATTAAAAAATATAATTTCAGTACACCGATAAACTATTAAAAAACGAAATTGAATCCTGGTCATAAAAGCACTGCTCCAGTAAACCCATAAAAAGATTAAAGAAAAGAAAATTTTGAACCCCAGTCATAAAAAACATCGTTCAAAAATTGAATAATGCATATAATCAAAAGAGGGGCTGAATTCCTCAGAGTAAATCAGAAATTTATGAAATCGAAAAAAAAAAACAAAGAACACGAAAATGAATAAAATAAAAAACCTTATCCAAAAGGAGGAAATTTGTCTAGAACCTTCAGATTAAGCGAGTAAAATAAAAGATAAAGTATAATCTAAGAGCTTGTGGAACGCATGTGAGATCAACCAAGCAATGTCTGGGCACATCAAATAGAAAGGGAAAACAAAAACAAAAAAAAAAAGGAAAAAGGGGCTTTTAGCTAGAACTTTACAGCATATGCTGTGTACTTACTTGACAAAAAGCCTCAAATGAGGAATATCAGGGCCATAAGTGGAGGTGGCCTTCTTCAGTAGAAGATGTCCAATAAGCCCTCCTCCGTCAAGATTCTCTTGAAGGGAGACCAAGCGGTAGCCATAGCCAATATTCTGAGAAGAAACAGTAAGGCAACCTTTCGAGAGAAAGAGAAGCACAACGAAGAGCAAGAGCATTCTCTCTCCCCTCCACTACAAGCCAATGAAAATCGTAATGGGCTTTGCAGAGTTAACTGGCCGGTTGATTTATGAGCGAGAGAGAGAGAGTTCGAGAGAGAGAGAGAAAGCGGACAAGATCTATGATGAAAATGGACCGCTGCAGCGTAGAGCACGTGATGCTGTGGATTTCAGTAACGTTACCAAAAAATCGTTTTAGTCAGAAATTCTCTTATAAAAACCTCAATCAGTCCGTTAGTCTCGGAGAATCCGGCCCCTTTCAAGTTGATTCAAAACTCTCATTTATCAACTTAATATTTAAATTTTATTATTTATTTTTATGATATTTAAAATTTTAATTTTAAATATCATAAAAACTAAAACACTTGTCCCTCTGTATCACAATTTCATGCCCGCATGTTTCACATGCTTTATATTTTTTTCATTTCTAGGTCAAAGAAAGGAAAAATTATTACGTGTGGAGTCCGGATGGAGTCCGGACTCCAATCACCTGTTTATGTCTGTTTTTTCCCCCTCGTATATGCAATATATGTACAATAGAGAGAAAATATGTGTAAACATGCTATTGAAATACGGACAAAAAGTTACATCTGGACTCCGTACGTAATAATATTTCCAAAAATAGATACATTATTTACTCTGCTAGTAAAAACATGGATTCGCCGAGGATGAAATCGAGACAATATCACCAATAGAGCTAAAGATGGCAGAGGGATTTATGAAGTTTGAGCAAGGGACAAAGGTGAATAAGATGTTTGATAGTGGAGGAAGCTCTGCATCGACAGGGAAGGCAGAGGACAATGATTGAAGCTCCTTCCCAATATGATTATGTCGCGACTTAATCTTCATAATCAAAGTTTTTGGTAACTCATAGCCACTTCTATGACATATGGATGTAGATTTAGAGATTGGGCGAGCCTCGTCTATCTTTTAATCTTAATGTTACTTACAAAGTAAAAATAATGTGATCTTTTTGGGACAATTAGTGCCTAGTTAATTCTTTATATACTTATTTGCACTTGTCCTCTAAGTAACAACCTTTTTTGGAAGGTTTTTCAATTTATTGTTGCTGCTATTAGACACCTACAATATGTCATTAATAACTCTATTAGTCTTTTGACTAATGGGGCCATGGCTTCTTCATTTTTGGAGTTCGGTTAGTGTGCTTTTATATTTTCCATGCCTTGTCAAAAATTATTATAAAGAATTGGGCATGCGGCTTCCCTTAATTTAGGGGCAATGATATACTATTTCTACTATTTGATGTATAAGTAGTTCATCTTGATCTGTTGATTAGAAATTTTTACTATTGACCAAAAAACTTTGGGTTTGAGTGATTGGGACATCAGAGCTTGGAAAGTCTATCAGAGATGTGGCCGTCAATCTACGATTACGATTAAGTCAATGTACTTCTGAGTCGTATTATAAATTTTCTTTATTATTTTATGTTGTATTTGTTTTATTAGTGTTTTCCGCTTTTACCTCTTACTTAAGGGAGGTCGTATGTAAGCCTAGAGGGCATCATCATCTTTTATTTTCTTGAGTTATTTGTCCGAGGCTATATATAGCCCTCTTATTCCTTGTTCATGTTAATGAATGAATGATAATTTTTTTTGCATTGTGAGTTCTTGCGAGAGCTTGAGAGAGTTTGAGATAGGAATCCCTTGGAGAGGGAAGCGAATCACCCAGCAGCTTGGAAGAGTTCGGATTCGTGGCTTATTTTATGTGTTCTTTATCTCTAACCCTCCTCCTTCCTTATTCCTCCAACCCGCAGCCCCCCACCACCTCAAGCCTCTGTCCACCTCCACAAAATCCACACCAACGGACGCTAATCACCCCACCTCACTCGTTGACTAGCACCCAACTCCACCCTCACCCGTTGACTAGCACCCAACACCCAGCTCGCCCACCAAACTGTTGAGTCTAGTAAATAGGTTGTTAGACCTAAGTTAATGTCCCAAGGCTACCAAGAGGGGGGTGAATTGGTATTTTAAAATTTTAACCCCTCTTTGAAAATGTGTTGAACTAAAATGAAAATTTTTATTAAGTATTTATAGAAAACGTTTTTCAACCACAGAGTTTTTTAAACCAAAAATAAAATGCGAAAAAGTAAAAAAGTAAAGTAAATGACACCAGATTTATAGTGGTTCGGTCTAAACCAGACCTACATTCACTCCCCAGATGCACCCTCTGAGTATTGCACTAATACCAATAGTGACTCTCCTTTTGCACCCACAGCAAGGCGGAGAAGCCTTTACAACACACTCTTTTCACCACTACCCGGTGCGGTAGAGAACCGTCGTCCTTTCACACTCTCCTAGTGTGGGCAGAGAATCCTTCGTCCTTTCACACTCTCCTAGTGTGGGCAGAGAACCCTTCGTCCTTTCACACTCTCCTAGTGTGGGTAAAGAACCCTTCGTCCTTTCAAACTCTCCTAGTGTGGGCAGAGAACCCTTCGGCTGTTCGCACTCTCCAAGTGTAGGCAGCGAATCCTTCGGCTGTTCACACTTTCCAAGTGTCGGCAGAGAACCGGATCTCCTTGACAGATCTTCTCACAAGAATCTAGAAGGAAGAAAGAAAAGAGTGAAGTAATCCTAATTCACAAGTAGAGATTCTTACCTTTAAACTCCAAGTGAAGCCTTCACGCTCCAGTGGTAGGAATCCTCCTTTGAATGCACTCTTACACTCTCTCCTTGGCTATTCTCTCAAAATGCACGAAGATCAAATGACAAAAAGATTGGGTAGCAGTCTAATTTGGACTATATATACAAAAGACAAGAAAAACCATCCAAAAACTGCAAGTTTTTAATTCTGTACGCAGTGGATCGTCCCGTATGATCGTGGATCGTCCTGGACGATATTACTTAAAAGCCTTGAAACGAACCTCTTTGTATATGTGTACGAACAAAGTTCATCCGGTACGAACGGTTATTACAAGGTCGGTTCCAAAAAACTGCAGAAAAACCGTCCTAAGTTGGTTGTATCGTCTGGACGAAAATTGGTTCGTCCGGACGAAATTCTTATTGAGACCAGATCGTCTTGGACGATATTTAATTTCGTCTGGACGAAAATCTTACAGAGAGCAACTCATCATGTACGATAATTTAATTTCGTTTGGACAAAAATCTTATAGAGACCAGATCGTCCTAGACGATATTTAATTTCGTTTGGACGAAAATCTTACAGAGAGCAACTCGTCATGTATGATAATTTAATTTCGTCTGGATAAAAATTTTACAGAGAACAAATCGTCCCAGACGATTTTTAATTTCGTCTTGGACGAATAGGACTTAGAAAATTTTTCTGGCCAGTTCCTATTCGTTCCATATGATCTTAATAGGATATAATTGTCTGATCGTCCCATACAAACTGATATCGTCCCGTACGATCAGTATAAATTATATATGATCTCCTTATGTGTGTGTATGTTTTTATTCACTCAATTACAATCACTCCCTTTCAAGTTTATTTCAAAGAAAAGTACAAGCTTCAAATACACAAAGTATCTCATGCTGAATTTTATTTGAAGTCTTCGTAGTCTGGAGTTCGATTTTCCTGAAATGTTAGTACACACAAAATACAAATCTTCTAAAATTGTTAAGAGATAACTATACATTTGAACAATAATATTTCGAATCATCAAAACTATACAAGTTGCAAAAATATAAAATATGCAAATAGCAACTATTTTAACAATCTCCCCCTTTTTTTATGATGGCAAAACAATTATTGTTTGTATGATTTTAATTTAAACAAATCTCCTAAACTCCCCCTGAATTGATGAATACATGAAAATAAAGAGGCATTTTGAACTAAAGAACAATATTTTTATTTTTCAAAAATTTTTTTAACAAAAATACAAGACAATAACACAAGCCATAACACAAAATCAAAATGCAAACAAAACATACAAACATAATAATTTCTCCCCCTTTTTTACAACAACAAAAAGTGAAGAAGAAATAGACAAGAAATGTATGTAATTATATGAAATTCATTTGAAAATTTAATCTAAAGAGTGATTGATATAAGGTATGCAATCTAAAACTAATAACATTAGGTAAATCATAGAAATTCATAGAATTTAAGAAGTTATATAACATTGTAAGTACAAAGAATTTATCAAAGACATGATTCAATTTAGATATTTGAGATATAAAAAATCATTACAAGAGAGATGAATTAAAATTCTATATTTCAAAGTTCAATAGAAATATAAATGAACATAAGATCAATTTGAATTAAGAGATTGAAAGAATCTGGAAAGAAAAGAATTACCACATGTGGTGCTTTGCGCATCTTTTTCAAATTTTTGGCACATTTTTGTGCATCTTTTTACATTGGGCTTATTTTATGTCTCTTTTTCACATTTGTGAACCTTTGCGCATTCCTTTTGATTTTTGTACTCTTTGTATAATTTTCAAGAGTAATTGAAACCAATTCTTTCCAAGATCAATAATCTAAAATTTTAAATTTTTCTAAGTGTATAAATATCACTTGAGCAAAGAAATATAAAATAAGAAAGCATCTAAATTACAATAATAATATTAATTTTTATGTAGTCTAAATGAATAGACATGAAATTAAAAATTCTAATTATAATAAGTTATAAATAAATTTTAAATTTAGAAAGACTAGATTTTTTAATGAAATTAATCTCAAATTACAATCTAGTTTAAGCACAATTAAGATTAAAAAGACTAATGAAATTTATAAAAACTAAACACATTTCAAAAACAATCCAAATTTAAAGCAACTACAACATATATTGATATTAATGAAAAAGATTACAAAATCATTTCATAACATCAATACTAAAGAAAATACACTGAAGTTTAAAACAAACACAAACAAACACAACTAAAACAAACTAAAATAAACACTAATACAACAAACATCTAGAAGATCATCACTCAAATCTCTATTCTTCTGGAGGAGTAGGAGGAATTCCACCAAATAAGTTGAAGTATGAAGTCATCAACACAACATTGGTATTGATTTCATGAATTTTATTTCTTATACTACTAATGTCCTATTGTTGCTGCTGAAGTTGAGCATCAATTTGATCAAATCTTTGATCAAAATGAGTCTCAAGACTATCAAATTTCTCAGTCAAATTCTGATAATTTGATTGAGGTGCAGATGTTTGCTCTCCTTCTACTTCTTCTTCAGAAGCACTGGCAGGTGCTTTTTCTTTTTGCTCCTTGAAGATTGCTCTAAAAGAAGCATCATTGTAGTAGACCGGTTTCTCATATTCTTCATTAGGATGCACTAGATTGTATTTCTTTTCCAAAATAAATTTAATCAAGTGACCCAATGAAATATTCCTTTTTCTGATCAGCATGTCCAATTTCAGAAAGCCCATAAAGATGGTATAAGATAAGTTGGGCTTCATCAATAGGACTATTATTCATAATCAAAAAAGTCACAACAGAAAGAAGTGGAGTAATGTTGATCCTATCACCAGCTTTTGGAATAATAGAAGATCTAAGAATGTGATGGATGATTCGAGCATTTTTAGTCATTCCAGAAACTCTAGCAATATGATAATTTTGGCCATTTTCTCTAATCACCCTATTAACTTCAAACCATTTGAAGGTGTTCTCATTTATAAGGGTGTGGGCTCTAAAACCTTCAGTTCTTAAGTTTAGAAAGGCACCTAAGTCGTGCTTAGTGATTTCAACTTTTTGTTTAAAAATGAAAGAACTTATAGATGAGTGGTCGGAATTGAAACTCATATTGGCTAGGAAGTAAAGAAAAGTTTGTTTGTTGTAGAGGTGGACAAGAGAAAGAATGAATCCAAACTGAGTGGAAGCAAAAAGGTGCATTACCTTGAAGTTTATTTCGCTTTGAATCAGAATGCGTGTGATTTTAGCAGAAGCAAAACGAGGAAAGGATTCTTCATTTGCTTTTGAGAGAAAGTTTTTAGAAGCATTCCTGTGGGGATTCTTTGCTAACACCTTTTTTCGTTTGCTAGAGGAGGCCATTGTTGATTTGAAGTCGAAAGGGATTGAAAGTGATGTTTGGAGATGTGATTGTTGAATTAGAAAGCCTTCTTATTTAAAGAAAACAATACGTTTGTTCTGGACGAAAATAGTTCGTCCTGGACGAAAATTATCATTCGTCTGGACGAAAACATTTCGTACAAACGATCAAATTCGTCTAAAATGTAACTGCTTTTCGTAATCAACACAATTTACGATACATCCTTTCGTACATACTTTTTGACTTAACCGATCGTACAGACGATCAAAAGTTAATTCGTTTTAATGTCAGTTGAAAACCGTCCCCCACTATGAATCGACGTCTGTTCGTCTGGACGAACCAAAAGTTCGTACGGACGAAGTTCACAATTAAAACTGCCTTATCCATTTAATTGTTGCATTCAATCGTCCTGACGTTTGAGAGAAAAAAAATTTTGTCCTGGACGATCATTCAGATCGTACAAACGAACTACATTAAAAACTGCTCTTACGACGGTTATAATTCTCGCAAACTGAATTTAACACATATCGTCCCGTACGAAAAATTTCGTCCCAGACGATTTCAACATTTTTGGATTTTTGAATTTTTATTAAAAAAAATCAAACAAAACACAAATCACAATACACAATGACAAATTCATAGACTCTAAAATAAAATTATTCAAAACACACAAAAAAATCACAAAAACAAAAATCATAAAAACATAAACTACAAAAATATAAATATCAATGTTGCAAAAACATTTTTATTTAAACATTCAAATCAATTACACCAAACCTTGTTCTTAATGTACTAAAAGTATCAAAGGCTAAAGGTTTTGTAAAAATGTCTGCAAGTTGATTTTCAGTTGAAACATGAGTAAGTTCAATTTCTCCCTTGGATACATGATCCCTTATGAAATGATGCCTTATGTCAATGTGTTTGGTTCTAGAATGTTGAATAGGATTTTTGGAAATACAAATAGCACTAGTATTATCACAATAAATTAGAATATTGCCTATAGTTAATCTTAAATCAATCAACTGTTATTTTAACCAAAGTACTTGTGCCACACAACTTCCTAATGCAATGTATTCTGCTTCTGCAGTAGATAGGGTCACTGAATTTTGTTTTCTACTAGACCATGAAACTAAAGAATTTCCAATGAATTGACATGTTCCAGAAGTGCTTTTCATATCCACTCTACAGCCTGCAAAGTCAGAATCTGAATATCCAACAATTTCAAATGAAGAGCTAAACTTAGGATACCAAATTCCTAAGTTTTGAGTTCCTAGTAAGTATTTTAATATCCTTTTCACGGCTGTCAAATGTGATTCTTTTGGATCTGATTGAAATCTAGCACATAAGCAAACACTGAACATAATATCTGGTCGGCTAGCAGTCAAGTAAAGTAAAGATCCAATAATCCCTCTATATTTCTTTTGATCAATAGATTTTCCCTTAATGTCCTTATCCAACTGAACTGAGGAACTCATTGGTGTACTAACAGGTTTAGCATTGTTCATTTCATATTTTTTGAGGATGTCCTTAATATATTTAGTTTGACTAAGAAAAGTACCTTCCTCAAGTTGCTTAATGCTAAAACCTATAAAGTAATTTAAATCTCCCATTAGACTCATTTCAAATTCACTACTCATTATTTTAGAAAAATCATCACAAAGATTTTTATTTGAAGATCAAAAAATGATATCATCCACATAAATTTGAACAAAGAGAATATCCTTTCCAAATTTCTTTAAAAAGAGAGTTGTATCCACACTTTCTTTTTCAAAAGATCTTTCAAGTAGGAAGGTGTTAAACCTCTCATACCAAGCCCTAGGTGTCTGTTTCAATCCATATAATGCTTTTTTTAACTTGAAAACATAATTTGGGTATTTAGAATTTTCAAAACCTGGAGGTTGTTCTACAAAAATATCTTCCTCAATTACCCCATTTAAAAAGGCACTTTTGACATCCATTTGAAACAATTTAAAATCTTTAAAACAAGAAAAGGCAAGTAAAACTCTAATTGCTTCAAGTCTAGCTACAGGGGCAAAAGTCTCCTCAAAATTAATTCCTTCAATTTGATTATACCCCTTAGCAACTAATCTAGCCTTATTTCTAATGACTACTCCTGATTCATTCATTTTATTTTTGAACACCCACTTGGTTCCAACAACACTTTGATCTTTTGGCCTTGAAGTTAATTCTCAAACTTCATTTCTTACAAATTGATTCAACTCTTCTTGCATGGCTAATATCCAAAATTCATCAGAAAGTGCTTGATCAATGTTAGTGGGTTCAATAGTTGAAATAAAGGCTGAATGATTGACTTCCTTTCTTAATCCACGCCTAGTTCTAACACCCCCACTAGGTTCACCTATAATCAATTCCCTTGGGTGGTTTTTAGAAAATCTCTAGGCAAAGGGTTTTCTCTTTCCAAATTCTCTTCCACATTTTCTTCCAAATTTATTCTATCAATCTTTTGGGAGTTTTCCTCAATCTCATCTTCAACAACATTTGGCTCTTCCAAATTTCCAGATTAATCAAATACAACATGTGTGGTTTCTTCAATGACCAAAGTTCTTTTGTTGAATACTCTATAAGATTTTCCAACACTTGAATATCCAACAAAAATTCCTTCATCTGATTTTGGATCAAATTTTCCTAAGGCAGATTTTCCATTATTATAAATGAACACCTTGCAACCAAAAATATGCAAATGAGACAAATTAGGTGTTCTACCTTTTAGCAACTCATAGGGTGTTTTATTTAAATTTGATCCCTCATTCACCCTATTCAGAGCATAGCATGCAGTGCTAACCGCCTCAGCCCAAAAATATCTAGGAAGTGAGTATTCTGCCTTCTATTAATGTTCTGTTTTTCCTCTCAACTAGCCCATTTTGTTGAGGGGTTCTAGGTGCAGAAAAATTGTGATCAATCTCTTTTTCTTTATAAAAATTTTTAAATCTTTCATTTTCAAATTCTCCTCCATGATCACTTTGTATATAAATTATTTCACTCCCTAGTTTCCTTTGAATCCAAGTTAAAAAAATTCTGAATTCCTCAAATGATTCACTCTTATGAAAAACAAATCTAACCCAAGTGAATCTTGAGAAATCATCCACTATAACAAATCCGTATACCTTCCCTCCTAGACTTACAATTCCTACTGGTCCAAAAAGATCCATGTGAAGAATTTCCAATGGTTTACTAGTTCTAAGATCCTTATTAGACTTAAAAGAGGACTTCACTTATTTTCCTAATTGACATGCATCACAAAGGTGGTCCTTAGTAAAGTCTAGTTTTGGTATACCTCTCACTAAGTTCTTTTGGGTAATTCTCCTAAGGTTTTTCATACTAGAATGACAAAGTCTCCTATGCCAAAGCCATGATTCATCAGAAACAATTTTCAAACAAAAAGCAGTAGGAGATTGAATACAATTTAAATCTAGCATGTAAACATTGTTTACCCTTTTTCCTTTTAAAATATTTTTTCCATTTAGGCTTAATATGCAGCTAGTAGGTAAAATTTTTACATTATAGCCTTTATCACATAGCTGACTTATACTTAATAAATTATGCTTTAAGCCTTCAACTAATAACACATTGTCTATAAAAAAGTTTTTCAAATTTTCAATCATACCTGATCCAACCACTTTCTTTGTGGTATTATCTCCAAGTGTAACCTTGCCTCCACTCCTGGCTTCCAGCGTTATGAATTGAGCAGTATCTCCAGTCATATGTTTTGAACATCCGCTGTCCAGGTACCATATGCACTCACGAGGTCTTGTGTGAGAGCAATCCTGCAAAAATATCAAATGTTAGACCTGGAAACCCAAACAAGTTTGGGTTCACCTTTTAGCAAGTTATAATCAGATGCATTTATGATATGTCTAGGTTTATGCATCTTAGGTCTCCACACCAAATTAGTTTTCATCTTCAAAGTACAGGTGTGAGCTATATGTCCCAAAAATCCACAATTATTACATTTAACATTAGGAAAAGTATTCCTAAGTTTTCTTCCATTTGTTTTTCTTCTAAGGGATTCCATGTATTTAGGATAATATTTAGGATTTGTAAAATCTTCATGTTTGGGGGGTATCCTATTATCCTCAAGAGCTCTTATTGTCAATTTATAAAATGAATTCATTTCTTCCAAGATTCGATTTGTATAACTGATTCGATATGTTTTCCTCTCAGATTCATCCTTAAATTTTTTAAAATCTCTTTCAAGATCAGCATAGGATGATTTTAAATTCTCAAAATTCTTATTCAAGTCATCATATTCGTCAAGAAGTTTCATGTGGTTGTTATCTATTAATGCATGATCTTTCCTAAGGATTTCATGTTCCTTTTTAAGATATTCCTGTTCTAAACTTAAACTAGCATGCATCTTTTTCATTTTCCTATATGCATCATGCATGTATTCAGAAACTTCGAACAATTCATCATAGGTTAAGTCGCATACCTCTTCTTAATCTGATTGATCAACATTATCTGTCATCAAGCAAAGGTTGGTGACTTCTTCTTCTTTTTCAGTCTCAGATGAGTCTGAAGCTGAGTCTGCCCAAAAAGCTCTTTGAAACTTCTTCTTGCCCTTCTTTACAATTGGTTTCTCCTCTACCTTCTCCTTGCTAGGAGTGGCTTTGAGTTTTGGGCAATCAGTCTTGATATGACATGGTTTCCTGCATTCATAACAAATCACTTTATTAGAAACCTTGTCATTTCTGTTAAACTTACCTCTATTCCATTGTTGGCGTCTCTTCTGCTTCCTCTTTAAAAAGCTTCTGAATTGTCTAGTTATCAATGCAATATCATCTTCATCCTCAGGTTGTGAGTGTTCACTCTCTGACTCTTCTACTTTTAGTGCAATATTCTTCTCCTTTCGTGGTTCACCTGCATCAATCTTTCTTTGACTTACTCCTTGCTCATAAGTAATGAGTGAACCAAGAAGATTGTCAATAGAGTAAATGTTTAGATCTTTAGACTCTGTAATTACAGTAATTTTAGCATCATAAGTAGTAGGTAAATAATGAAGAATCTTATTAACTATTTCAGCATTAGTTAATTCCCTACCAAGTGCATGCAAAGAAGTAACAATTTGTGTGAATCTTGTGTACATGTCAGAAATAGATTCATTAGGTTTCATGCGAAACAACTCATAGTCATATAACAAGATATTGAGTCTTAATTGCTTAATCTCATTAGTCCCTTCATAAGTTATACAAAGTCTATCCCATATGTCCTTTCCACTTTTACAAGTGGAAACCCGCATGTAGTCTTCAGATTTTAAAGCACAAAAGAAGCTATTTAAACATTTGACATTTAGTTGTGCTAAGTCACGTGCTTCTATAGTCCAATCTGCAAAAAGTGTTTCTACCCTAACTCCATCAACTAATCTAGTTAGTTTTGTGTAACCTTCCTAGACTAGGATCCGCATACGATAATCAAGTGACTATAAGAAAGTACACATGCGTGTTTTTCAAACATCAAAAGGTATATTGTCAAACAGTGGAGGTCTAGTTATATAGTAACCCTCAGGTGTGTTTCGGTTTCTGAATGTAGCCATCTACGTTAATCAAAAAGTAGTTTAAACTTATGATTTTGAAACAAAGCTCTGATACCACTTGTTGAGTCTAGTAAATAGGTTGTTAGACCTAAGTTAATGTCCCACGGCTACCAAGAGGGGGGGTGAATTGGTATTTTAAAAATTTAACCCCTCTTTGAAAATGTGTTGAATCGAAATGAAAATTTTTATTAAGTTTTTATAGAAAACGTTTTTCAACCACAGAGTTTTTTAAACCAAAAATAAAACGCAGAAAAGTAAAAAAGTAAAGTAAATGACACCAGATTTATAGTGGTTCGGTCTAAACCAGACCTACATCCACTCCCCAGAGGCACCCTCTGAGTATTGCACTAATACTAATAGTGACTCTCCTTTTGCACCCACAGCAAGGCGGAGAAGCCTTTACAACACACTCTTTTCACCACTACTCGGTGCGGCAGAGAACCGTCGTCCTTTCACACTCTCCTAGTGTGGGTAGAGAACCCTTCATCTTTTCACACTCTCCTAGTATGGGCAGAGAACCCTTCGTCCTTTCACACTCTCCTAGTGTGGGCAGAGAACCCTTCGGCTGTTCACTCTCCAAGTGTAGGCAGCGAATCCTTCGGCTGTTCACACTTTCCAAGTGTCGGTAGAGAACCGGATCTCCTTGACAGATCTTCTCACAAGAATCTAGAAGGAAGAAAGAAAAGAGTGAAGTAATCCCAATTCACAAGTAGAGATTCTTACCTTTAAACTCCAAGTGAAGCCTTCACGCTCCAGTGGTAGGAATCCTCCTTTGAATGCACTCTTATACTCTCTCCTTGGCTATTCTCTCAAAAAGCACGAAGATCAAATGACAAAAAGATTGGGTGGCAGTTTAATTTGGACTATATATACAAAAGACAAGAAAAACCTCCCAAAAACTGCAAGTTTTCAATTATGTACGCAATGGATCGTCTCGTACGATCGTGGATCGTCCCGTACGATCGTGGATCGTCCTGGACGATATTACTTAAAAGCCTTGAAACAAACCTCTTTGTATATGTGTACGAAATGTTTTCGTACAAGCTGATCATCCCGTACGAACAAAGTTTGTCCGGTACGAACGGTTATTACAAGGTCGGTTCCAAAAAACTGCAGAAAACCGTCCTAAGTTGGTTGTATCGTCTGGACGAAAATTGGTTCGTCCAGACAAAATTCTTACAGAGACCAGATTGTCCTGGACGATATTTAATTTCATCTGGACGAAAATCTTACAGAGTGCAACTCGTCATGTACGATAATTTAATTTCGCCTAGACGAAAATCTTACAGAGACCATATCGTCCTGAACGATATTTAATTTCGTATGGACGAAAATCTTTCAGAGAGCAACTCGTCATGTACGATAATTTAATTTCGTCTGGACAAAAATTTTACAGAGAATAAATCGTCCCGGCCAATTTTTTAATTTCGTCCTGGACGAATAGGACTTAGAAAATTTTTCTGGCCAGTTCCTATTCGTTCCATGTGATCTTAATAGGAGATAACTGTCTGATCGTCCCGTACGAACTGATATCATCCCGTACGAACTGATATCGTCCCGTACGATCAGTATAAATTATATATGATCTCCTTATGTGTGTGTGTATATTTTTATTCACTCAATTACAATCACTTCCTTTCAAGTTTATTTCAAAGAAAAGTACAAGCTTCAAATACACAAAGTATCTCATGCTGAATTTTATTTGAAGTCTTCGTAGTCTGGAGTTCGATTTTCCTAAAATGTTAGTACACACAAGAGCAAATACAAATCTTCTAAAATTTTTAGGAGATAACTACACATTTGAACAATAATGTTTGGAATCATCAAAACTATACAAGTTGCAAAAATGTAAAACATGCAAATAGCAACTATTTTAACACAAACTGCAGACCCCTTGCTCCCCTTGGTCTTCCAAATTTGTAAATCTCATTATTACTTTCCTTTTATCATTTATTTTCTTTTGGGAGGTGATAATTTCAATCATTCAAAAAAATCAAATTTGAATTTGAAACATTTCCTAAAATAGGATTCTATTTTAGGAAAGTTTCTAAATTCAAATTCAAATTGATTTGATTGAGATTGTAATTAAATCCTATATCCTAATTAGAGAATCCCAATGAGGAAAGCATTAAACCTTATTTAATTTCCCTCCAATCATCTCCCTATGTCGTCGGCCCCCCTCTTGGTTCTCTATGGAATTCTTTCCAAAAAATAAGCTTATCTCTTGGAAACAATTCAAACCCCATCTCCCTCTCTTTCTCTTCATTAATTTTTCTTTCCTTTTCTCAGAATTAAATTTAAATTCCAATTCCCAAAATCCCTCCAATTAAAATCTGAAAATTCACTTCAGATTTTAAACTTCTTTCTCTCTCAAACATAAATCTTGATATCAACGTTGTGTTCTCTTTCTCCTTGGCTGAACCCCTTTCCCCACCCTCTCTCTCAAATCTTCTTCTAGTCTCTTAAGTTTGCCCTCTCTCAAATCGAGGAAGATCATAAGTTTTCCACCAACATCTCTTTCCACACATGAATGGCCGACCCCGAACTTGATTACGACGTTGCCTACAACGAGCAAGGTTTCGTTCACATCCTTCACTCCACTTTCTTCGACGTCAATCCGGCTATCGAAAACACCGTCGAGGAATATGTGGAGCGCATTCTAGATACTCTCACTGAAGCCATAGAGAGGCAACTTGGTACCGTTCAATGGTGGATTACGTCCAAGCCGTGACAAAGGTCTTCCAATCTTCCTACTCTTGTATTTTCGTAGTTTAACTCTCTCTTGTGGTTTGATTTGATTCATGAAGGTCATGCTCACCTATCTCTGCCAAGCCTATTAATCGTAGGAATTGAGTGTAACTTTCTATGCTTCTAATCTCATTATTAGCGTAGGGATTTTTTTGAAAGCTACTTAATTTTCATGTTATTGAAAATCTAAATTGTTTTGATAATCTAAATGCTTAGCATGTGATTTGGCCTAAGTGCAGCCACCCCTCTTATGTTTTCTGTTATCGTTTTGATTGCTAATAGTTTTAATCTTAATTGTTTTATTCAAGAAGTCGTGCAAATTCTCATCACATACATCTAAGACATTGTAGTTCTACATCATTGAGTCTTACATAGGTGATATGTGTGAGAGTTTGACTTGGGCTTCGTTTAGGATAACTTTTGTATTGCCTTATAAAACAGCTCTTTAGTATAAAAAATTTTGAAAAAGAAAAAAATTATACTAACAAGTTGTTTTAGAAAGCAGTAAGAAAGTTGTCTTTGACTAATGGGGCCATTAGTTGAAAGCTAATGCTGCCAATTAAGAAGTTATGAGCTCGAAATTTTATAAGTGCATTCGAGTTTGTAATTTTTTTTTTTCAAATTCTCCTAAAAATTATTTTATTACTGGTCATAAGTAGTAAAAATTATTGGCAATCGAGCAAAGATGACTTATAAGGTAAGAATTAGCGATAGCTTGTGATCAAACATGCACATTTATAATTATTTATGACTAACAATCGGTCACAAATCTTTTCAAGACCAATCACAAATACAAGTTAAATGTGACATGTTGTTGTGTTGGTCATTTATCCCATTGCGCTAGGCCACAATAATCTTCTATGGCTCATCCTTTACAATATATATATATTCATTTGATTAAATTTTGTTTGGGGTGATTTTTTTACTATTTTTTAAATCAATTTTTTAGTACAAAAGTTTTTCGAATTAGAAATTTTTATACTAAAGAGCTATTTTAAAAAGCAGTAAAAAAATCATCCCAAACGAAACATAAATTTAATTGTAAATTCATCCTTGAAAGTGTTTTTTCTTGAAAGTGTAAGTGTAAATTAATCCACAACCTATTGTGACACGGATTCCTTAGAAGAAGATAAAGATCCCTCTAACGTTGAGAGATTATTATGCCCGAAGATCTGATATAGAGAACCGTTCGGTTTTATCTCTATGAATAATAATAGCGCAGTGGTGAACATCAAAAGCGCAGTAAAGCGCTTTTATTGTTCATAGAGACAATCTGGGCTGTCATCTGTGTCCTGTCTCCGTAGGTAATAATTTCTCATAATATTTAGGAGTCATTTAATTTGGGACAGCATTTTTATTGTTTTTGTAACATTTTTGTAGAGAAAGTAATTATTAAAGTTATTATACAAAATAAATTTCTAGTATAAATTTTTTTTGAAAGCAATAAAAAGATAATAATCAAACATAAATTATAGTTATTGTATGAAAAATAAAATAGTACTAAAAATTGTCTCAAACAAAATCTTTGGCCTTAATATAACACCAAAAACTCTGTACTTTTTTTAAGCCAATAGAAATTTGAGAACTGTCATTCGTCTTTTATTTAAAAAAATTATCAATCCACCGTATCAAATACGTTATTTCTTAAGCAACTTTCTTGATTAATATTTTTCTTGTTTTTAATTGATATTTTACATCATAAGCTGCTTCATTCAACCACCTGTCGAATAAAGATATTCAATAAATACGTATTAATATAAAATTTTGCCAAATTTCTGCTCCATAATGCACAGGACAGTGACCTTCCTTGTCTTCTTATGAAAGCTCAAGAACTTTTCATTTTGGATAAGATCACCATCAGTTGTAAATGAGTCTCACATCTCGAGTTTGGAAGTTGGTATACTCCGATAACATGGGATGTGATGAAAGTATAGATAAATATATTTTATATTATAAAGAGAAGTATATATATACAAAAGATACAACAAGATACATATATACATTAGAGTAAACAGAGTAAGTGAATGTAAATAGCCATATCATTAGTAGAAGTTCAAATACTCAATACATCCAAATAATACTAGTTTAGATACAAGATAACAGGAATATAAATATAGAAAAAATATGAAGGAAAACTATCCAACCCTCAAAAAATAATAAATACCCAAACATAGTTTACTGCTGGTAATTTTGCTCTTGAGGTAGTGATCCACCAAATATACTTGAAGGACCAGCTGAAAAAGACAACGGGTGAATAAATCAAACTGAGCAAGTAATTATTATCTATCAAAACATAAATGGCAAAAAATGAGGAATGTAATATGGACAACAAAAGGGTAGAAATAACAACCTAAAGAGAGGAGTACTAATTAATAATCCCAAAATCAAAATAGCGATGAGATATTTCATATTTCCTACAACAAAAATCTAATATGTTAGTGATATTAATGTATGTGACAAGTTACAATCAATGTAATTATTTTAAATGTCAGAAAATGCAATCATACTAGGTATTATCATACCTCAAAATGACTTATAGTCATTTATTAGTTCCAATTCATGTTTGTTTATATTCTCTTACATTTAAACATATATATCTATTGTCGATTTATCATATACTCATACCAGAAGGGTAAACACCAACCCATGAAAATTCAGTGATTTTCTAAAGAGTCATCACTCTGGGGGCCCATAGATCTCGGCTATCCAAAAACTAATAAGGTTATACTAACATATACATAATCACACAGAGCAAGTGTTATTACAAATAACTAACATGCATTTTCTAAATCAACATAAAAATAGCAATGTTTATAATCAACATGATTTACAGTATGAGTATCATATAATGTATAAAATAAAACTAATTCTATGAATTAAATTGTTCTACAACATAAACCAATTTAAGTGATAAGAGTACATGTATCAATAAATCAAAATAACATTATTACTATCACATGATGCTTTTAGTATGAACAATAAATGAATATTTTCGAATATGCATAATGCTAACAAATATAGAAATAAGACTAGCAACATAATATTTAAAACTTATCACATACAACAAGGATAGGGCCCGTAAAAAAGAAGGGTATGTTTATTCTAAAATAAGTAAAAGTTAATTACCTTTAGGTGAATAACACAAAGCCGAAAGCCTAAATGATATCTAACCGACAAGGGAAAAAACCCGAAGGTCCTACAAGCAAAAATCTAAACACAATTAAAATAAATTAATTATGCAAAAAAATGTTAAATTTAATCAAATTTAAATATCCAAATCTATATATATATAATTGAACTTCAATATAATAAAATCCATCATAATACAAGGAAGAATAAGAAGGAGGAGAGGGAAAAGAGAGTTTGAAATCACTATAGGAGGAAAAACTTGTTGTAGGTGACTATTGCGAGAAAGAAGCAAGGAAAGAGGATTTCAACGACTACTACAAGGAAGAAAGGAGGAGGTTTGATGGCTAAAGGAAGTGAGTGAAAGAGAGAGAGAACTACAGCGAAGGAGAAAAGAGGAGAAAAATGATGTCTTAGAAAGAGAGAGGTAACGGGGTGGGAGAATTTGTCGAATATGGAAAGAAACCATGATTGGAGAGGGGAAATTATTACTGCTTCGCATGCGGTGTCACGCCCCAAGATCTAACTTGGAAAGAATGTCAATCAATTTCCTAAACAATTTACCAGAGTTATCTAAAACCTTCAATTAAACAGTCTATCAAACATCTATAAAATTTAAAACATCAATATACAAGTCGATTCATATCTCAAAAGTCATGTACAATACTCAGGAACTACACTACAATCACCAGTACTGAAATCTATCCTGAGTACAAAAGAATCAAAATCATCAAAAGACAAAAAAACCTGAAGATCCGGATCAATTCCTATCTTCTGCTCCCTTGCCCTGACCTGAAAATATCAACCACATATAATGAGCTTTACAAAGCCCAGCAGGTCACCTAATACCCATAACTGAAATCAAAGCACGGCTATGCTATCAATATGCATGTCAATCAATCAATCATATTAGTCAATGAGTCTATGCAATACGGAAATCCATAGTCAATGAGACCAGTCAATGCAGCGGCAGGCAAATCGATAAATCAACTCAATAAATCCATGTCAATCTCGAAGAAATATGTACACAATAGGAAATCAATCAATCCATCAAATCAATCTCTATCAAATCAAATCAATGCGGTCTAATCAATAATATCTATTCAATGAAATCAAATGAGGGAAGCAGTACGATAAATCTCAATCTATTCTAACAGTGAATCCATGCAGCAGTCAATACAGTGCAAAAATAGTAACAATGAATCTATAAGTAGAAACCAATGAATCTATAGGCAACAGTGTCAATGATTCTATACTATTCATGTCCATGCCATCAATGCAATATCTATATCCATCCATTTCTATATCAATGCTCAATGTCGATGCACAGCAATCAATCAGTGAAATCAATGAAATCGTACGATCTAGTAAATCCAATCAAAGTCGATAAAGCAGGAATCTATAAAACAATGAATCTATAAATCAATACGATAAACATGCAATTCAATACTATATACTGGACAAGTACAATCAACTGGCTATGTTGCTGTTGTAGAATCCATATTGCTGTTGTAGATATCCATACAATGATTCTATCAATAAGAGCCGTCACTCTTTTCTCCCGTCGGCATTTCTATAAACTCCTTATGACTCCCAATCGTTATATCAATAATCAATGGTTTAAAGGAAAGCCCATCAGCCCACCATCCTGTACAGGTCAATTCTATCTTCAACCAATGTTCAACCAGGTTATACGTGTTTCCAGTATCAATAATCAATCAATAATCAGTTCAATAATCAATATTAAAGCAATCTATAACAATCATATCCATAATCATAAGCATATCAATCTAATCTATCAATTCCAAGCAAATCAGAAAATCTACGAAAATCGGGCAGCGTAACGGCAGTCGGTCAAATTTACACAAAAATCCTGCAAAAAAGCACAATTTCCGAATTCTTCCAAATTACAGTAGAATATCTATGACATCAATACAAGACTATTGTCCTATAGAAACCAAATCAAATCAAGTCCTGATATTTTTCTATTCGATTAAAATCGCGTAAAATCAATTCCGACCTGTAAAATCGTCACAGAATAAACTCAAATCGTGTACAACAATCATATCTATAATATACTAAAAGTTGTGTCAAATCGAAATCGCGTCCAAAATTCGACTACGAAAACACAAAACAGATCACAACTCGGTCAAAAACTCAATATCTTTGAAAACAGAAATAGGATTCGGAGTCCTTACCATGAGATCTTCACTTTTCCTAACAACAGCGTTGGACGAAAAGCGCTCCGCGGCCTCCAAAATACAGCTTTTCTCTTTTTCCGTTTCTCTTTCTCTCTCTAAAATCAGATATTTTGATATTAAATGATTTTCTCTCTCATCAAAACGAGCTGATTTTCATATATCCTTAAACTGATCGGCCCGGCCGATCGCCAAATCGTCCCAGGACGATCAAACCAAAATGGATCATCCTAGACGGTTCCCAGAACTTATCTCAGGACGGTATTTTGAACAGTGCAGATCGACCTGGCCGATCTCACTATCGTCCCGGACAATTCTGGGAGGAAAATCCAAGCCAGAGAGGAACAGTAAGGGAACGAGGTCTCACATGCGGCATGGGCGGTTTGTTCGCGTTCCTGAAGGGGAGCGATGCGGGGCTAGCTTACGCATTCATGAGAATTCCTGGACCAGTTAGAACCGATTTGAGCTATGACTTACTACCCCCTTAAAAGAATTTGGCCTCCAAATTCATACATTAGTTCTGAAACATCTGCGGATACTTTACAATCATCTATTCTTCAATCTCCCAAGTGGTATAGAATAGATTAACAATGAAGCTACTGAACTCCATACTCCAAAATATGCTCTGGTACATCTTCATAGCTTAAATATTCTTGAATCAACAAAGGATCAAACTGAATAATGCGATAGTTATCATGCACGTAGCATCAAAGGAGGGAGACATGATAAATATTGTGTGCTCCAACACGCCTCGAAGAGCAAATCTATAAGAAAAATTGCCAACTCTCTCGATCACCTCAAAAGGTCCAATGAAGCAGAGCTGAAGCTTTCCACTTTTGCCAAATCTGGTAACTGCACACATGGGTGAAACTTTAAGAAAAATATAGAAATAAGACTAGTAACATAATATTTAAAACTTATCACATACAACAAAGATAGAGCCCATAAAAAAAGAAGGGCATGTTCATTCTAAAATAAGTAGAAGTTAATTACCTTTAGATGAATAACACAAAGCCCAAATCCTTAATGATATCTAACCGATAAGGGCAACAACCCAAAGGTCTTACAAGCAAAAATCTAAACACAATTAAAAGAAGTTAATTATGCAAAAAAAAAGTTAAATTTAATCAAATTTAAAAATCCAAATCCATATATATATATATATATATCATAATTGAACTCTAATATAATAAAATCCATCATAATACAAGGAAGAATAAGAAGAAGAAGGGACGAGAGGGAAAAGAGAGTTCGAATTCACTATAGGAGGAAATACTTGTTGTAGGGGACTATTGCGAGAAAGAAGCAAGGAAAGAGGATTTTGAAGGCTTCCACAAGGAAGAAAAGAGGAGGTTTTGGTGGCTAAAGGTGGCGAGGGAAAGAAAGAGAGCATGGAGGCTGTAGCGAAGGTGAAAAGAGGAGAAAAATGATGCCTTATATTCCAATTTTCCTTAAATGGAGAGAGAGTGGGGGAGAGAGGCAACGAGGTGGGAGAATCTGTCAAATATGGGAAGAAATCGTGATTGGAGAGAGGGGAAATTATGACTGCTTCACATGCGACATGGGCAGTTTGTTCACGTGCCTGAAGGGGAGTGGGGTGGGGCTAGCTTACGCATTCATGAGAATTCCTGAACCAGTTAGGTCCGATTCGAGCTATGACTTCCTACCCCCTTAAAAGAATTTTGTCTCCAAATTCATACCTTAGTTTTGAAACAACTACGGGTACTTTACAATCATCTCTTTTTCAATATCCTAAGTGGTATAGAATAGAGTGACAATGAAGCTGCTGAACTTTACACTACAAAATATGCTTTTGTACATCTTTATAGCTAAAGTATTCTTTAATCAATAAAGGATCAAACTGAATAATGCGAGAGTTTTCATGCACTTAGCATCAAAGGGGGGAGACATGATAAATATTGTGTGCTCCTACAAGCCTCGGAGGAAGAGCTAATTTATAAGAAACTTTGCCAACTCTCTCGATCACCTCAAAAGGTCCAATGAAGCAGGGTTGAAGCTTGCCACTTTTGCCAAATCTGATAACTGCACACATGGATGAAACTTTGAGAAATGCATGATCACCAACCTTAAATTTAACACTTCTATACTTAGGATCAAAATATATTTTCTTATGCTCCTGAACTAAATTAAGCCTTTCTTAGATTTGATGAATCTTTTAGGTAGCTTGATAAACTAATTGAGGTCTAAAGAGCTTCTTCTCACCGACCTTAATCCAATACAAATGCACTTTATGCCATAAAGAACCTCATAAAGTGCCATGTTGATTCTAGCTTGAATGTTGTTGTTGTAAGCAAACTCCACTAGTATAATATAGTCCTCCGAGCTTTCACCAAAATCAAGAATGCAGGCTCTCAATAAATATTATAATGTCTGAATGGTGCACTTCTGTGAGAGCTCGTTCCTTTGATTTTTTCTTTCTGGATCTGATTTTCCTCCCAGGATCGTCCGGGACGATATTGAGATCGTCCAGGACGATCAGTGCAGTGAATACAGCTGATTTTCTGGAGTGGATCGTCTAGGCCGATTTTGGATCGTCCTGGGACGATCAGAGCATGGCACAAGTTAGAGAGCAAATCGTCCAAGAAATTAATTATCATCCTAAGATATCGTCCTAGACGATTGAATTTTGTTCACATCGTCCTGGACGATGTGGCGATCGGCCGGGCCGATCAGACTTGTTTTAAAAGAAAATCAGCTCGATTTGATGAGAGAGAAATCATTTTTATAAAATAAAATATCTGAGGAGAGCAAAAGAGAAGGAAAGCAAAGGAAAAGCTGGTTTCCGGAGGCCGCGGAGCGCTTTTCGTCTGACGCCGCTGTTGGAAAAAGTGTTTATCTCGTGGTAAGGACTCCGAATCCTATTTCTGTTTTCGAAGATGTTGAGTTTTGGTCATTTTGTACACAGACTTGTGTTTTCGTTACCGAAAAACGCGCCGTATTTTGTATTGACGAAACTTTCACCGCACAACTTTTGATATGTTATTGATATGATTTTTTTACACGTTTTGAGTATTTTCTGTAACGATTCTACCGATTATTTTGGGTTCTGTAAGATTTTGATCGAATAGATAAATATCAGGATATTGATTGATGTTGCTTCAGTAGAATAGAAGTCTTATAATGTTGTCGTGCACGTTCTGTATTAATTTGGTAAATTGTGATTTTTAGAAATTTTTGTGTAAATTCTGTATACTGCCGTTATGCCGCTGGATTTTCGTACGATTTCCGATTTTTTGAAATTGATGATTTGAATTGATATGCATACGAATGTGACTCTTTGATTATTGATACTGAAAGACAAGTGGAACCTGGTTGAACCGTTGGTTGGAGATTGACTTGACCTGTACAGGATGGTGGGCCGACGGGCTTTCCTTTAAACTATTGATCATTGATATAACGATTGGGAGTCATAAGGAGATTACTATGTCGACGGGCAGCCGACGGGCACAGAGTGACGACTCTTATTGAACCAACGTATGGATATCTACACCAGCACTATGGATTTCTACAACAGCACTATGGATTATTGATAGCCAGTGATCGTACTTATTCAGTAAGACTATTGTATTGAAATGCATGTGTAAGGCATTGACTCGTGATGGATTTATTTCTTTATTGATTTGGATTTACTGACGGATTTATGGACTTATTGTTATCGTACGATTTCATCGATTTCATTGATATTTATATTCTATCACTGCACATTGCTACTGTTATAGATACTGTATGGATATGGATACTGTGATTGATTCATTGATGTTGCGGATATGTATACTACTGATTTATTGATATTGATTCGCTTCATTGATACACTGTATTGAACTGCTGCATTTGATTCATTGCTAGTCATATAGTATTATTTTGATTGATTCGATTTGATACGATTGATTTGACTGATCGACTGATTTCCTACTGTTTATTGATTCTTCTACCGCTGCATTGACTACTGATTTGATTTCCGTATCTGCATAGATTCATTGATCATGTGCAATAGACTGTTATGGATTTTATTGATTGACATGCATATTGTTTTCGGTATCGTTCTTTGATTTCAGTTGTAGGTATTAGGTGACCTGCTGGGCTTTTTGAAGCTCATTATATGTGGTTAATATTTCAGGTCAGAGTAAGGGAGCAGGAGATTGAGGTTGATCAGGAATCTCCAGGTTTTTGTCCTTTTTGGTTATAGTGATTCTTTTGTACTCAGGACAGGATAGATTTCAGTTCATGTGTTTGTGGTCATAGTGTAGTTCCTGAGTATTGTATATGATCTTTTGAGATATGAATCGACTTGTACATTGATGTTTTAAATGTTATAGATTTTTGCTAGACTGTTTGTTTGAAGTTATAGATAGCTTTCGTAAATTATTGATGGATTGCTTGAAATTCTTTCCAAGTTAGATCTTGGGGCGTCACAACTTCGATAGATCGCCAGTCTGCATATGAAAAGCAGTGCTAAAATCCAACCTCATACCCAAAGCTTCTTGTACTTTCTTCCAAAGCCTTGAAGTAAATCTCCCATGTCTATCTGACATGATGGCAAGAGGAATCTCACGTAGTTGAACAATATCATCCACATAGATCCTTGCTAGCTTTTCCACAGAGTCGTTCTTTTTGATCGATAGAAAATGAGTGATCTTGGTGAGTCTATCAACTATGACCCATAATGTCCTTTTTTCGGCGCCCCCTTAACTATATTCTATGGAAAGAAACACACTAAAAAGTATTAAATTTTCACTCAATGGGATGAACTCCACAAATAATAGAATTGACATCTATTTATAATAAGTATAGGATCAGACTGAAGTGTCACAGTGTTGGACAAGGTGGCACTGTAGCGATGCAAATTGAACTAGCATCCCAGCCCTGTAATGTTGACTCTGTTGCAGTGCTGGATGATGTGGCACTGTTACTGCCCAACTTGATACATCTTTTCATTAAGTTGACACGGCCCTTAGAAGTTATAATTTCTTCACCATGGCATCATAAAATATAAGCCCTACGGCACTTGGAACTATATTGCAGCGTTGCAGAGTTCGAAAAGCTGGCACTCTTAATTATGTGAATTTTCCCTAGCTATCCATTATTGCAGTGTTATTTTTGGGTGCAACAATACTGTGATGTGATGTGGTACTGACCTTTGAAATGTCGTGGTGCTTGCAAACATAGAAGGTGGTCATCTCCATGTTGAAATCAGTGCTTTGGTGTTGATCGATATGGCACTGTGGCACTGTTCAACACTTGTAATTTTTATTTTTTTCATGCATAATTCTTTTACAAACACAACTAAAATAACATATTTTTACTGAATTTAACACAACTAAAATAATGCACAATTTACACTTATCAATTACTTGTGGAATTTAGAGGAAATCTGAAAAACCTCTAACACTTAATCTTGGGTTTGGTTTGTCACAAGTCAACATGATATGACCTGTTTTATTTGTGGATCATATTGGGTTGTGTTTGTGACATGGCTTGGGTGATGGATTTGTATAAATGGCTTTGGATATTCTTATTGAAAAAATAATTTTTTTGATCTAGTGTGAACGTGCTCAATCAAATCCAAAAATCTCCAGAGCTTAGCGTCATAGCACCATGTAGTCTCAGCACTGTAACGCTCCCTCAATCAAATTTTTAAGAATTTCAGTGAAATTAAACTTGAGTCTATTACAACCAAACTGCCAATCAACCATCATCATTGGATCAACTCCAAATCATTGCCATCGAAACTTCCCTTCTAGATCACAATCACCTAACTATAATCCTCAAACCACCTAGATCTAACAATAAGAATCGCACTATAATGGCTCACTAGTATTGTAGGAGGTTTATCTAACTGATCTAAACTAGCACAATTAAAAAAATTAAGTCAATAAATGGTGTATACAATGGGTGTCACATTGTTTCTGGTGGTGCGAGTCCTTAGTAATACAATGCATAATAAATCTCTTTTTTAAATTAGAACTTTGATGTAATATTTTCATATAAATATAAAAATATATTATTTAGTGATCTACTCCATCTTAGGGAATCAAATCAAATAATGATGAAAAACTAAAGTTTACAAGATCCATATTTCATAGATTGAATGCATAGGGAACTTTGATAATAGAAAGTAGCAAGAGATTTGTAAAGATGATGAAGAGAAGAGGGATAGAGTGGGCAATGAGGCTATGTAGGGGTTCTAATGGCTTCCTCTTATCACAGTTCTATTTAATTGGAATATAGGTGACCACTTGCCATCATAAGAAAGGAGAAGGCAATAAATTTTATCACTTGTATAATTGACAAGTTATAATTGCCCCTATTAATATTTATGAGGTTAATAAAAAGAATTGTCAGATTAAAAATAATAAAATTCTCACTTTACTAGATAAATAAAAGATTTAATGACCTTTGAAGAATGGATGAATATGATCCATTGGAAAAAAAGGTTCTTATACAGTGAAATGGTTTAAATTATAAAATATTTAATCAAAAGTAAAGGTATGCCTAATTAGACTTTTAGATTAAAAAGTGTAGTGGAAATATGTAAGAAATGACAGTGTTTGAGTAGTTTTTTATTAAACTTTAGGGTAAGTTCTTATGGTATTTTTGGGGCCACACCAATCCTTAAATAACAATTATAAATCTATTATTAAAATAGTAAAATTTTGACTATAGAGACAATCATCATGATATAATTGAATTCAATAGTAAGAAACTAGTTGAGGCGTTGGTCATCTTGATCTATTGGTTAAGAGCTTTGGCTATCAATCAAGAGATTGCGGATTCAAGCCCTATGTATGTGATGAGTATGTGAATTTATTTTAATTGACTTAAATGTCCTAAAAAAAGAAATCAGCTGAGTAATGCCACATCATTTCCATTACTCTTTGAAAAAATCAATAAATTTTCAAATCATATATGAAAAAGCTTCGAAGGAAAAAAAAAAAAACTACACCAAAGGCCATAAAATAAATGATGACGAGCAAATATTTAAAAAAAAACGGTTAAAAATTCGTTTCACGCTGTCATTCATGAGAAAATAAATTTTATGAAGTTTTATTTCAATACTTGACTTAATTTAAGTTGAACTAACAAAAAAAAAAGAATAAAATTAAATTTTGTGGATTTAGTTTATTAGAGTTAGCTTTCCATTTCTATAAATAATATAGATTTTATTTAGATTTAGGTTTTGTTTTGGACAAATTTTTTTATAGTTTTTCTTTTTAAATCGCAACCATAATTTTTATTTAATAATTATTGTTTCACTGTTTTCAATAATTTTTTGTACTAAGAAGCTATTTTCTATAGCAGCTTGACAACAACTTTTATAAAAAAGTGTATCCATTCCAAATAGATTCTTAATGTATTTCATATATTATAGTAATTAGTAAATAAGAATATTTTTTAATTATAAATAACTCTTATTTTCTCTCCAAAATTTTCTCAGCCTTTTTTCTTTTTTAATATCTACTAGTATGTAAAAACAATTTAATTCAAAGACAGGATATTACAAAAAGGATCGCAGATAAAGCCATTGGGAAAGGAAAAATAAGGTGCAATTAATCTATGAATGTTGGTCCCAGTGAAAACCTTAAAGGTTGAATTTGGAATTTAAAATAATAAATTATGAAATTTAAAATATTTCTAAATTAATAAAATGCAATTTAAAAATTGTAATATTAACAGAGTGAAATCAACCTTGACTTGACATGATAGATGAAATGAATAACTATGATAAATAAATTAAAAATAAAAATTAACACATAAAAGTAGATGCACTTTAACAATTTAAATGTGTACAAATTAAAGATATAACAACATACCCAAGTATTTTTATGGAATTGAGTGTATTATATGCGAGGCTTAAATTATATATTTTCAAATATACCTTTGATATATGAAATGAAACTAATTCTAAAGTTCTAGTGTCCTTAATTTCCTCTAAAACATGCCACAATGTCATTCTTTTTTGACCTTTTTTAATAAAACTATGGCCACTCTTGATCGTTTTGATTATAAAATTTTTCATATTTGAAGGGAAGATAATGTTTGTGCAAATTGGTTGGCTAAGGAAGGGACGACTCTATCTTCTATTGAATTTTTTAGTAAATACTCATATTTCAGAGTTTGAAAGGTATGCTTAGATTTGATGCCTTGGATTTTCCTTATATCAAAGAAAGTAATTGGAGGTGTTTGAGGTTTCCTTTTGATGCTTCTTTATTGCTCGTGTTGGGGGTTGATCATTGTTCCTTTGAATCTATCACTCCATCTATTCTAATTTAATTTTTTGATTCACTATGAGCATTATTTGACTATATGTTTATGGCAATTATTTCCTTTGGATTATTGGTGTCATGTGAGCGGATATCTCTTATGTTGATGCTTTTGCCTCATTTGGAATGTTGTTTCTCAATTTTAGCTTCCTCTATTTATCTTTGCTATGGTTGGTCGGGCTTCTATTAATTATGTCAGACTCAGTCTTGAGCTGGGTGGGTTTTGCTTTCTTGCTATGTTTACATCCATTTGTCACTTGTAGATAGTGATTTTATTTCATCTATTTCTCTTTACTAGTTGTGGTTGGTTGGGCTTGAGTTTCTTATGTAGCATTACACCTGAGTTGGGTATTTTAGTTTTCTAGCTGGGTTTTCAATTTTCCTGTTCAATTTTTTTTTCTTTTTGGGTGGTGATTTTATTACTTTTGTTTTTCTCTGCTAGTTGTGGTTGGTTGGCTTGTGTTTTTTTTTGTGGTATTATAACCCGAGCTAGATATTTTAGTTTTACTATTGTTGTTTTCTTTCTTTTGACCGTTCATTTAATTCCTCTGTTTCTCTTTGCTGTGGTTTGCTGGGTTTGTGTTACTTATGCTCGATTATACCTGTGTTGGGTATGTTCTTACCTGCTACTCTTAGCATCCATTTGCTTGATCATATTATGTTGCCTTTTTTTTTCTTTTTTTTTGAATTTTCTCTTATTTTTCTTTTTAGTGGTTGTGGTTGGATGGACTTGTATTACTAATGTTGCATTATACTCGAGCTAGGCATTTTTGTTTTTCTACCATTGGTTTTTTCCTTTTTGCCCGACAAATTTGGATTTTATTATTATTCTTTCTTATAATTTTTGGGCAGTTGAATTCATCTTTTCTATGGTGGTTTCTTATGAGATTTTTTTTTACTTATGATAACTTAGACAATGAATCTTTTCTCATTAGGCTTTATTTTCTTTTTTGGATGCAACTCTTTGAGCAATTAGAGAGTTGTGGAACTCTTGTAAGGATTTTGTACTCACTTTTGTTAATGAAATAAAATGAAACCTTAAAAAAAAAAAAGGTATAGTAGAAACAACTAAAAAGAATTATTGCAAAAGTGCCTAAACACGTCTAAGTATGGAGAAATTATTAGATATGGACGACAGGAGCAAAATTTTTAAAGAGGAGCTCTATTATGTCAACGCAAAACAAATCAGTTTTAAGAAATTTTGAGAAGTGAAAATTCAACTAAGCATGTAAAATGAAATATTTGTAGAAAAATAGTGATAATTTTTTTCTCAGCAAAAGCACTTAAAAACTTAAGAAATCTTCATGTGAGAGCATCCCTCTTTAATGATAGGATATATGTAACCAAACGAACATAACTAAAAACAAATTGTTGGAATGAGATGTATTTTTTGAATCATGACTTCGAGCATGGTAAATTATTATTATTATTTTATTTTCTTATTCCCCTAAATCTATGGTATAAACCTATAAAGATATTTGAAATGTAGAAATAGTACTAGGGGTGTCAATTTCGAGTCATGGGTCGGGTTCAGGGCAAACCCGGAACTGACCCGGGTTCAATCGGGTCGACACTAACTTGACCCAGGTAGGCAAACGGGTCGAAAACAGAGACCCGGACCCGACCCGTCGGGTTGACCAGACCCGACACGGGACGCACAGGCGGGCAGATCGGGGCACGTGGTGGACTCGCACGAGCCGAGGACTCGGGCGCGCGGAGGGTGGGTGCGCAGCGGACGCGGGAAGGGCGTGTACGCGGCGAGCGCTGGCGCACAGCGAGCGCGAGGGCAGGCGCGCGCGTGCGGGCAGGGCAGGCGTGTGCGGGGTCGTGGGAAGCGCAGACGCGACTTGTGAGCGGGCACGACCCGAGAGCGGGCAGCTCGGGCGCTACTCACGAGCGGGCAACGGCAGCTGTGCGGCGCGGACAGCATCGGGCAGGTGGTGTGGGCAGCTTTGGGAAGGGCGCGAGCAGCCGAGACAACATCGGGTAGCTCTTTCTAAGCGGGTTTCCGGGTTGACCCGGCAACCCGTCGGGTCAACCCGAACCCAACCCATTTTTCAAACGGGTCAAATCCGAGAACCCCAACCCTTAGCCATTTTGAAATCGGGTCGGGTCCGGATCGCATTTTTGTGTCGTGTCAAATATTGACACCCCTAAGAAATACCATAGTTCTATATAAAATACTTAGGTGTAAGATTAGTAATACAATGCTGATGTTTCATCCTTTCAAATGGTGTTTATATGATTAGTTATTGTTGTGTAATAAAATATTCATGGTGGAATTCTTGTACAAATATTCTATATATATATATATATATATATATATATAAGAGAAGAGTTGCAATAGACACCAGAGTATTTAAGTGAAAAACTCAAAAAAGAGAAAAGCTATGGAGTTTGGCCGAGCTGAAATGATTTTATTAGTTTTTTTATCGATTGCAAATGATACCCTTCCTCGATGGAAGGTGCTGATATAATTTAGTAAACATATAATGTATATAATATATTACATAGTGGAAGTTGGAATAAACCAATGCCATAAGTGTTATCTTTAAGAGATTATTTGCATGTTTATGTGGTCATACTCCTACGAACAAAAGAAACTATATGCCAAATAATCTTGATATTAACGTTCAAAGTCAGTGCTGATGTCGACGATATGCATAGATCTTATAAGAGATGGAGTGCATTAACACTATTAGCACTAATAAATGATGAAGTCAGCGTGCATCAGTGTAGTTATGGTAATGATGTTCAAAGGATGTAGTTAAATGGTAGTGATCAAAGGATCGTAGTCAGACATAATTGACCAGAGGATCGTAGTCGGGCAACAATGATCAAAGGAAGGTAGTTGAGTGATAGAGGTCAAATGACCGTCACGAAAGTTTGCAGTTTCGCACCCTTTTCCCATGGTGGTTAGAGAATAATAGTCTGGCAAAAGTGGTTGGAGGATCTTGATCGAGCGAAAGTGGTCAGAGGACTATAGTTCAGTGATGGTTGGAGAATCCTCTCCTCCTCGACCACCGCCGGAGTTCGTCCAGCCACCCGAACACGTCGGGATTTTGCGTGATATTCAGGAGAATGCAGGAATTCTACCCAACTTCCACATGATGCTGAAATCCTTCCCAATTTACAATAGAGTTCCCTCCTGCCCAAGTGAAGCCGGAGTTCTCCTCTGCCACCAACAGACGCCGGACTTCACCCTTCGCCAAGTTTCTACCTGATGCCGGACTTCTACCAGTTATCGGACTTCGTTTGACGTCTATGCAAAGATGGATTTCTTTCCTTTGTTGGACTTCCACCTGACGTCGTCCTTTTGATCTTCGTCGTCAGACAACAGTTCTTCTGACCTCCGTCGCCAGCCGACTACGGTCCTCCTTACTTACGTCGCCCGCCGACTACAATCTTTTCGACATCCTTCACCCGTCGACTACAGTCCTCCTGACTTATGTCGCCCGCGGACTACAGTCTTTCCGACCTCTGTTGCCCGCCGACTACGGTCCTCCTGACTTACGTCGTCCGCAACTACAGTCTTTCCGACCTCTGTCGCCCGCAGACTACAGTCCTCATGACTTACGTCGCCCACTGACTACAGTCCTTCCGACCTCCGTTTCCAACCGACTACGGTCCTCCTGACATACGTCGCCCACCGACTACAAGTCTTCCGACCTCTGTCGCCCTCCGACTACGGTCCTTCCGATCAAACGAACATGTCAACAATGACTCTTTGTATTAACATCATGTAATGTACTCCATAAGATGTACATCAAGCTAAGACCTTCCACCAAGGAAGGACCTCATTTGTAATCAACTACAATACTAGTGGATTCATTCAAACTGGGCTAGGCCCTGTGGTTTTTTCCCCCCTTCAGGGGTTTTCTACGTAAAAATCTTGGTGTCTCATAAATGTTAGACCCTATCTCTTTATCTGATTGCGTCCCGGATTTTCGTACAACGCTAAGACAATAAATCTTATATTTCTCTACCGCCGCGAATACTCCTGGGCGCAACAAAATCATTTTTTGTGTTAAATATCTTCACATCGAGCTTTTTAGCTCAAAGATATATTTGCTAAGTTTGAATGGTTTGGAATTTGAATATATAAGTTTTTAATTTAACCATACATCAAGATTTGTGTCTGGTTAAGTCGCTTTTTTATCACATATAAATTATATACGTTATATATATATATACACCTAACAAATTCATATAGGAAAATCCGCAGCAGCAACAGACAGTAAAGCCGAAGTGCCTAAGCATAGCATTCAGGAGGACTAATCCCTTAAACCAATTTCAATAAGACGCCGCATCACTAATTTATTGCTAATCTTCATTGCGGTAGATTTTCTCCTTGAAGAAAAGGCAAAAGGCTGCAGTTAAGCTCGATTATTTTCTTGCTAGCAAGCCTATAACCTCATTTTCTACTCGTTATTTAAGGAATAATCCGCCGCTTGTAGATGTTCATTGCCTGCAATGATTGTCTTCGTTCCCTTAATTTTTTTACTGCTGAATTTCTTAAGAACAGTTTAGATTGTGCTTCTTCATGTTTACTGGACCTGAAGCGTTCAACTAAAATGTTGTACCCGTTCAAATAATAGCTTCAATTCCGAAATTTGATTGTGCCTTACAGTCATTTATGGTAGCCCTTATGTCCTTCATTGTTGCAGTAAAGTGGCACTCAGTGCTTCATTAATGAGCACTAATGAGCAAATTCTTATGTTATTGAGTTCATGAAGGAAGTAAAATAGGAAGAGAGAAAAAGAAGCTAGGGATCTTAATGTTAATGATGAATTTCGGTAACCTAATTTCGTCGGCAACGAAGAGCAGGAGCTGCTCATGGCCACACGATCAAGGCAGGAACTAAGAACCTCGACGTGGCTCAAGAACTACCACTTGGAGTAAAACTAGCAATATGTGGCTTTCTGTTATGAATAGCCGATAGAAGTCTTGTCATCATTTGCTCAGTTGTTGAGGTATTTAAGAATATGTATGATATATCATCAAAAAAATTATATTTATCAGACATGAATTTCAATATAAATATAAATTGAAAGCTTTAAAAATTAAAAATTGGATAATTTAAACTCTAATTTCCGCAAGCTTATAGTCATATTGAACATCTTGAGAAGACGAACATAAGACACCAAATTCAATCCAATTTAACCTAAATGGGTCCAAATCAAATGAACGAAGCATATTTGGAAGCTTCATAACATTAATTGGATAATCAAATGATATCGAAATATGAAGTGCTTATAGTTAAATTGAGCAGCTTGATGTGATGAATCCAACCAGCCCAAGATCATCAAATTCTGACATCAGTAAGACACTCAAATGCTTGATAAACGATCTATGATCAAGGGAGATGATATCGGTCTTCCATTGAAACACTCTCAACATACATTTGATTTTTCTCAATTTACTAGTCACGCCGCTCACAAAAAACTATAAATAAACCACTCATTCTTCACTGAAAGGGAAGAATAAAAATGGAGAAAAAGCGGATAAGAATCAGAGATCTCTCCTACTTTTTTCAGTCATCATCACTGCTGACAACCATCAATTGCAACCACCAATAACCACCATCATCATCGAAAATCGACATCATAAATCATCAACAATTCTAGAATATTGTCAAGATTGTAGTCAATTGTTGTAGATCTTTGTATTTACCTCTTCTTTAATGGTGAAGAAAAGAGGATTTTGTATCACTTATTACATAGTGAATTCTGCAATGGGTCAGGCCTTGTGGTCTTTCCCTTTCCGATTTTTTTCACGTAAAAAATTCTCTGGCCCAATTATTTTTCTCTGCTTATGCCGAATTTCAATATAAATATAAATTGAAAGCTTCAAAAATTAAAATCAGGACCATTTGAAGTCCGATTTTAGCAAGCTTATAGTCAAATTGAACATCTCGAGGAGAAGAATCCAACGACACCAAATTTGATCCAATCCAAGATTAAATTGGTCCAAATCAAATGAACAAAGCCTATTTGAAAGCATCAAAATTTTCATTGGATGACCAAATGATATCCAAATATGACGTGCTTATAATCGAATTGAGTTGCTAAACAAGGTAAATCTAATGAGCCCAAGTTTGCTAAATTCTAACTATATTAAGACACTTAAATGCTCGATAAATGATCCATGATCAAGGGAGTTGATATTGGTCGTCCAATGAAACACTCCTAACATGCCCTTGATCTTCTTCCTATTTACTTGTCGTACTGCTCTCAAAAAATTATAAATAGACATCTCATTCTTCACTGAAAGGAGAGAAGGAAAAATAAAGAAGAGATGAGAAGAATCAGAGATCTCTCTTACATTTTCTAGTCATCGTCGCTGCCAACGACCACAAATTTCTTCCACCAGCAACCACAATAATCACCGACGATCAACATCAGAAATCATCAACAATTCTAGAATATTGTCAAGATTGTATCCAATTTTGTATATCTTTATATTTTCATCTTCTTCAATAGTAAAGAAATGAGGATTTTTATATTACTTGTTCCATAAAAAACACTGCAATTAGGCCAGGCCCCATGGTTCTTCCTTTTCTAGGTTTTCAACATAAAAAATTATATGGTCATATCATTTTTCTCTATTCATGCTGAATTTTTGTGCATTTCTAAGAAATGAAATCTATTCTCTATCGATGCAATTCTTCTAGCATGCAACAATGTTTAGTTTGAATCAGTAATGAATTATAATCATTATAGGGAAAACATATGATTGTTTGAAAGTCATCTCGCAAAATAATGAAATATCAAAAAATTTCTCTGCATTTTTTCTTCTTTCTCATTGTTCTTTCTTCCTCATCATCCATTTGTTCTAGGAGTTATCTGTATCCTCAAAATATTCAATTATCCATATTATTTGGGGCTCATGCTGACTTGCTCTTCATTTGAGATAACTTTCTTAATGTTTTATAAAATAGTTTTATATTATAAAAATTTCTAGTGCAACAAATTTTTTTTATGAAAAAGTTGCCTTAAAAAATAGTAGGAAAGTCATCACAAACGAAACCTTACTCTTCATACAATACTATAGTTTATCACAATCTCCTCTCCAACTTTCATAAAATGTTTGGATGATTCTTTATTAATGTAGAATAATGGAAGGAATCGAGAGAAATCTTGTGATTCATGTTTGCCCAACACTAATGGTGGTGAAACAAGACTAATCTATCAACCCCCTAAACACACACCAGATTCACCTTCTTTAGACAATACCATGAAGGAAAACAAATCAGGTCGATGTAAACATCAATGGTGGCTGAGACCAACAATCCAAAATGAAATCTCTCTGCATCAGCCTAACTCTAATGATCAAGTTGTTGAACTCATTAAATCCACTGATGATAAGCTTCATGATGATAGAACAATTACTCGCCATCACTAGCCTATACCAATACACCTCATAACAAACTCCCACCACTTCTATCTTCACAAGCCTATGGCCATGAAAAAATTTTTAACGCCTAAAATTGTCTAGAAATGAGAAAAAACTATCTTTTGAAACTTTTATATCTTACCTATATACTAGGTATCCAATTGTGACATCTTGAGATCTAATGGAAGGATTAAATTCCTAAACTTAAATTTTAACTCAACCAAAATATAGAATAAATCAAAGCTATTTAAAAATTCAAAATAATAAATATTTTGTTAAACATCATCCAATTTTATTTCACAAAACTCATATACAATAACCTAGCTAACAAGCAATCTATTCATCAAAAGTGTAATAACCTCAAAGTTAATATCCCTAAGTTCTAGAAAATTAGCTCAGTGGGCCCTACAGTGTTAAACTTGTGGGTGCTATAGCACCAAACTCTCATATTTTGTTGAATTTAAGAAAGCGTTGTGGCGCTGGGTCAAGAGCGCTGCAACATTATATCTTAAAATTTATTTATTTTTAATATCTAAATCCTTAATCCTCATTTAATATGCCTTAAGCCACCCCATCCCCTCCCACATTTCCTTCTTTACCAAGGTGAGAGATACAAGATAAAGGGAGAGAAAATAAGAGAGAGAAGGATGAAAGAGGAGGGCGAAAGTGGGGATTGGGCTACTATTTTGTGTCGTTCCAATTATGAAAAATATTCTGATCGTGGTAGGTCATCTTACCCCTATACCTAATTATGATTTTGTGTTTTGCCTATTTTCTCTCTCTTATAATTGATAAAAAATATAGTATCTCTCGTTTTAATGATTTCCCACTATAGAATTTTTTATATGTGGTAGCTATCGTCACCCCTAATATTTTGATTGGTTTATATTAAAATTTCACTAATGCATTTTCCATATATGACATTTAATTTGAAATGAATATTGTAACACTAAGTATAAAATAATCAAGAGTTAGCATATTACTTTTGGACATAAGATACATGATATGCATACATTTGTTATTCATTTAATCAAACATGTAGTTTGACATTCTACTGCATACAAATAAGTTTGACGGTAGTTGCATTAGATGTATATGATGTTTTGGTATTATGATCTATATGATATGAAATGTGTGTAAAAGCAAAAAATGTTCGTTAGAAATAATTAATTTATTAAAGTTGGTTAAAAGACATGTTATTTTTATAGGAGCATGGGCAGACATACATTCCTTTAAATAAGATTCATAGTGTAATCCTTAGTGATGTGAAAAAGGAAATATAAGAAGATTGATTGATATGATATGATAAGTTAATGGACAGGAAATGAAGATTTCTTATATGAAAGATATCTGACTTGTTCTATGTGATATAAGACTAATTCCTAAAAAAAATAAGGCTGGTTCCTGAAAATAAGAGTGATATGACAATTGTGTCATTATTTAGAAATTTTAAAATATTTTCCAATGCTGTTACAAAAAAAGTTTTATAATTTTTAAAATTTTTAATTTATTATTAACGCTTTATGTCTTGTCAGATTAGCGACCCGACCCGATAACGCCTTTCATTTGAATTCCGGAAAATAAAGAATGGAAACGCCGCGCGACCTCTTCACTGTTTCTCCAGCTCCAGCTCGCGCTCTCGGATTCCTCCATTTCCTTCGGTTCTGCATTAGCTTATTCCTGCCGGAAGTAGACGACGAACTTGTAGAAGATCATAAATCAGGAAGAGGTATGGTTGCGCCTAACTTGCGCTTGACTTGCGCTTTCGTTGCGTTTAAGTTAACCGTTAAATTTTAGGGTTTAGGGTTTGGTTATAATTTTTTCATTATTTGTTTAATGTAATGTACTGTTCAAATGTTTATTTTCTGATTTTTCACGCTTCTTCTCTTCGTAAATGGATGATACGAAAGGTTTACGCTATCTTCTAACTTTTATGGTTTTTAGTAATAGTTGTATAACTAGCATATATGTTCAATGAGGTGTTAAATTTTTGTTTTTTTTTCGGAATTTGAAACTTCTTGAAGCTCAATAATTAAGAAATGTAAAGTTGCGCTATGGTTGCGCTATGGTTGCGCTATGGTTGCGCTATGGTTGCGCTATGGTTGCGCTATGGTTGCGCTATGGTTGCGCTATGGTTGCGCTATGGTTGCGCTATGGTTGCGCTATGGTTGCGCTATAGTTGCGCTATGGTTGCGCTATGGTTGCGCTATGGTTGCGCTATGGTTGCGCTATGGTTGCGCTATGGTTGCGCTACGGTTGCGCTACGGTGTTCTGATTTTTCTTCTTTTTATAGATGAAGACTCCGTATCAAAGGCCAGTTACATCTAGATGTTATGTTACATCTTTCCGTAAACATTGTGATGCATTTGTCGAGATCATTGATGATGAAGTGGAACAAACACTAAAGGATCTGAACATTCATCAATTTCTGAAGTTCCCGGCTTTTCAGCAGTGCATACCACTTCTTTTTGAAATTCTTAAATTTTGGAGTCCTGCTGATGAAGGCTTCATCGTCCTGGGTCATGTTTTGAAATTCACTGCTGACGAGGTTGCTTTGCTGATAGGTAATATTTTGAATATGGAAATTTTATTGCTATATGTTTTTTTAACTTTAACGACTGATATTTTCTGACAGGGATGCCAAACAGAGGCATTGATATAAAATGGAGGATTGATCCTCTAAATGGACCTCTGTCTACTGAAGTTAAAACAGATATTGCAATATTAGACAGATTAGCTGATAATCCAACAACAAAAATTAAGACCTTTATTATGTTTTTGCTATCTAACCTTTTCTTTCCCCTAAATAGTCATAAAACCCCTAGAAGGCTCACAACTGTTGCAAATAATTTAAGTGAGTTTGCTTCAATTAATTGGGCTTCAAGCTTAAGGAACTTCATGGTTGAGGAGTTCAACACAATTTTTGAGAAGTATAAACTCCAAAGACCATTGGGTTACATCAATGGTTTTTTTCCTCTTCTACTGGTACGTTTCCACTCCTGGTTATTCTACATGTTTAATGTTTTTTAATGCTAAATTTAAAATTTTTATGTTTGGAATTATACATACAGATTTGATTTTTGGAATATTTTCCTTTGAATAAACCAACAGATTCAGAATTAAGGCCCCGTTTTCTGAGATGGCAGGGGTATACAGAATTATACTTCACTCAAGAGAATGCAGCAAAATTATTTAAATTTTTAAAGAATACTGAGGTAATTTTTTAGCTTACATGATGCAATTTGCGCTAAGGTTGCGCTATAGTTGCGCTATGGTTGCGCTATAGTTGCGCTATAGTTGCGCTATAGTTGCGCTATAGTTGCGCTATGGTTGCGCTATAGTTGCGCTATGGTTGCGCTATGGTTGCGCTATGGTTGCGCTATGGTTGCGCTATGGTTGCGCTATGGTTGCGCTATGGTTGCGCTATGGTTGCGCTATGGTTGCGCTATGGTTGCGCTATGGTTGCGCTATGGTTTCGCTTTAACAAATTTATATGTTTTTTGCAGATTTTTTCTTGTCTTGAAAATGTTACTAATGAAGAGGCCGAAAAATACGGGGTTGATATTATTGCCATACAGAACTCTGAAACCCGTTCAGGCCATGAACCACTTAAATTGCAGTCACCCCAAAAAATAAAGGCTTCCGCAAGAAAAAAACTTGTCACCACCCCACCTCCATCCCCACCTCTCTCTCCCCCTCTCTCCCCTGATTCTCCACAAATTGAACCACCAGAACCTCAAACTGTGCCGCCGCCAACTCAACCGTCTACTCGTCCACCGACTCAAAAAATTTCCATTAGTCAACCTTCTGCTGAACAGCCACCTATTACAAGGGCAGATTTAGAGGCTGTTCAGAATAAATGTTTTGAAATATTTGATAAAATGTTGAATAAAATTCAAGAAAATGTTGGAGCTAGGTTGGATCGGCTTGAAGATATTGTGGAGAAACTGCAGGCAGATCAAGACTCAATGAAGTACAAATTTATTGAATTTCAAAAATGCAGTGTGATCACAATCAAGAGAAGCCGCATATATCCAGTTCTGCCTCCAGCTTCCAATCAGTGAATAAGACGGCTTTGCATCCTTCAGCAGAAGCAACACAATAAAAGTTGTTCCTCCACCTTCCCCAATGGTTAAAGAAATTCCTCCACCACCAACACAAGTTGTACCTCCACCATCACCAATGGTTAAAGAAATTCCTCCACCACCAACACAAGTTGTTCCTCCACCAATACAAGAAGTTCTTCCATCATCGGCCAAAGATGTGCCACCAACAAAAGCTAGTTCATCACAGAAAAGAAAAAGAGAACATGGGTGAAAAAGAGGAGATTTCATCAAAAAAAAAAGTAGTTCCATACGTAAAGAAGAAGACCAAAGAGGTTATATCTGTAGATAATATAATAGTTGAATCACATCCTGCATTGGAAATAATGGACTATCCAGGGAAACCTTTTCTAGCAGAACAAAAACAATAATTTATGGATGAATGCTTCAAAAAATTTAATACAAAGTAAGTTTAGTTGCATTAAGGTTGCGCTAAGGTTGCGCTATTGTTGCGTTATAGTTGCGCTATGGTTGCGCTATAGTTGCGCTAAGGTTGCGCTATGGTTGCGCTATGGTTGCGCTATAGTTGCGCTAAGGTTGCGCTATGGTTGCGCTATGGTTGCGCTATAGTTGCGCTATAGTTGCGCTAAGGTTGCGCTAAGGTTGCGCTAAGGTTGCGCTAAGGTTGCGCTAACATTTGTTTTTTATTTTTTTGTAGGGAGCACAAAATATTTGTTTTTGGAAACATCGAAATAAAAAGATCATATATTGACTTTCTGCTCACAAATGATTGGTTAGGTGATAACCATGTTGATGCATTTGCTTACTTTTTACTTGAGCAGAGTAGGTTAATGTCAGAGAAATTTCAACGTTATTTGTATATTTCTCCATTGTACAGGGTAAGTATAAATAATATTTTAATATTTTTATTTCACGTTTCTTTTTCCTTATGGAACTGAATTATTGCAGGTATACAAGTCATTCAATCAGGATTATCAAATTTTTATCGAACACATTACTCCAGTTTCAATTGAAGAAAGCAAACTTATTGTTCAACCCATAATTTACCAGAAGCACTGGGTTCTTCTTGTTGGGAAACTGAAGGAGAAAGTCTGGAAACTGTATGACTCATTACCTAATCCTGAACACAAGCATATTTGTCATGAAGTTGTAAGTGCAATTTAAATTTTAAATTGAATCCTGATTACTATGTTTATATACATAATAAATGTTTAAAATGTTTTATTCGTACAGATAAAATATTTGCACGAGGACACCGTAGGCTGCTTTTCTAGCGATATAACAAAATGGAAACTCCAGACGGTTCGTGGAATTCCAACACAAACAAACAGCTACGACTGTGGAATGTTCGTTTGTAAATATATGGAAAAGGCAGTTCTACGAAAGAAAACAGACTGGATTGCTCTAAAGGATTGGCAAAAGCACATGCCAAAATTTCGGGCAGAGCTAGCTTATTTTCTTTTTCTTCAAACAAGAAAGTAACATGTGCATATTCTGTAAATTCTACTTTGTTATATTCTGTAACTTCTGCTCACAAAATCTGTAAATTCTACTTATTGTAAAATATTGTTCATGACTTATAAATGTACATTTTATCATGTAATTATATAGTTTTTGTTTGTTAAGTAACATGTGCATATTCTGTAAATTCTACTATAGCGCAACCATAGCGCAACCATAGCGCAACCTTAGCGCAACTATAGCGCAACCATAGCGCAACATTAGCGCAACTATAGCGCAACCATAGCGCAACCATAGCGCAACCTTAGCGCAACTATAGCGCAACTATAGCGCAACTATAGCGCAACTATAGCGCAACTATAGCGCAACTATAGCGCAACTATAGCGCAACCATAGCGCAACCATAGCGCAACCATAGCGCAACCATAGCGCAACCATAGCGCAACCATAGCGCAACCTTACCATAGCGCAACCATAGCGCAACCATAGCGCAACCTTAGCGCAACCATAGCGCAACCTTAGCGCAACCTTAGCGCAACCATAGCGATAAGTCAACATAAGTCCAAATAAATATTATTACATTTCAAATTTAAACTATGTCGCAATTTTATTACAATCAATAAATGAAATCATTCAGTCCAAATAAATATTATCATATTACATTGCATATTCATTAAATTCCAACTCCGAAGAAAGAAAATCCATCATCAACTTGGTGTATTCAGCTCCAGGTTGGCTTGATGGTATGCCGGTTATATATTCCTCACTGAAACATTCAGGCATGCTTGAAAAGTTCATCTGTGTTGAACTAGGATGTGTTGAAGAAGGTTCATCTATTGGGTTATCCCCCACCAAAGGCTTCTTCTCTGTAAGAAACTAGAGTTTTAGTCTTAGGATTTGGAATTAAATAATTAACAAGTTATTAAAAGCTTACTCTTAGGTCGTTTCTTCTTTTCCCAATGGCTTTTCAGTCTTGCATTTGATATGCCTTTTGGTCTACGCTTTATAGGATCTTTCAAATTAGCAGTTCCACCCTGGGAATCCGCAACGTCCTTCTCATTTCTTTTCTTGCCACCAAGAATAAGGTATAATTTTTTATACATGTCTTGCAATGAGGAAAGAATAAACTCCTCTGCCTCCTCATTCCCTTGAGCTTCCGTGCTCATTTGATATGCAAACCTGCTCACCTGATTTCTGAATATGAATCCCCTACCACCTTGGAAATTATTACTTCTTTTAGAATTAAGCAAGTAACCTGAATAAAAAACTTGTCGAGCCCTTGCTGACCAACGAAGTAATAAGTACTTCTCAGGAAATTTAGCCATATCCAACTGTTTAAAAACCCTCAAACAATGAGAACACAGCAATCCCATGGTTTCATACTTCTTACAGCTGCATTGAATGTTACCTTCTGTTGCATCAAAGTGAACAACCCAAGGATGGTTTTGATTCTTTTTCTCTATGTAGTTGACTATATACTTTGAAGAATCAGTTGAGACAAAATCTATACTCATTTCTCCCACAGCCTTTATAAATTCTTCCTCAAAAAAATTGAATATATTCTTCTTGAGTAAAATCTAGCAGCTTGTTTTAATATTGAGCTGTTCTTTATCACGGGAACAATTTCAGATTGACTACATTTGTAATCCTCATCTTGCTCATTTCGCCGCCAATTCTTCAGTACCTTCTCCAAGCCAAGAAAACAGTCAGTTATTGAACTTGTTGGCTTCGAAATGCCATGACACACATTATTAGTACACTCACTACGCTGCGTTGATAAAATGCCCATGCAAAAGGAATCCTTGTTGAAAGCAGTTGACCACTTTCTCCTAATCTTATAAAGATCCTGCAACCATTCATGGTTATGAAGATTCCCTTCCTTCATCATTTCATCCCACGCTTCCTCAAACACTTCCTCAGAATCACACCACCTCATACACTTATGGAAGAGTCCTCTAACTTTATTATTGCTATTGTAGATGGAAACTTTTGATGGAACCTTTTTAAAGATGTGCCATTGGCATAATCTATGACGAGTATGAGGTAATGCAACTTCTATGGCCCTGGCCATAGCTTGGTCCTGATCAGTGAATATTGTTGTTGGATATTTATTACCCATTATTCGTACAAATGTTTTAAACAACCATGTAAAACTTTCAATTGTCTCTTCTGACAAAAAAGCAAGCCCAAACAAAATATTCTGCCAATGATTGTTAACACCAACAAATGGCGCACAAACTAAATTATACTTGTTCAGCCTGTAACTAGTATCAAAAATCAACACATCCCCAAAACATTCATAATCAATCCTGCTTCTGCCATCAACCCAGAAAAAAATTTACCAATCTATCCTCATCATCATATTGAACATCCCATGCGAACATGTGGTCCTCCACTTGTCGATCTTTAAATAATTGAATCAAAGAATTAGTGTCACCAATTTCAATCCTAGCTCTTTTTTCTCCTTCTGAATAAAATTATATGCATCCCTCTTAGAGAATCCGACATTCTCACATCCACCAACTTCCTCTGCAAGGTAGGCATATGCATCAACGGTTCTAATCCCTGCATCTGTCATTGATTTCAGGACTGAAGCTCTTTCCTCAATAATATTCCTACATGATCTTAAAAGGTGTCGGTCGGCTGGGCTAGCTAATTCATGGTTGTGGGATTCAATAAATCTTTTGACATGCCAGTAACCATCTTCATCTGTGACAAACCTCACCATGGCTGGACAACCGGTTCTGACAACTGGTCTAGTGAATCTCTTTCTTTCTCTTTCCTGAAGTATGATCATCACTTTTCTTGAAACCAGCTTTTGAACAAACAAAGTCCTTCGATTTTATCTTTCTAGAATTTGGCCAAAAACTGTGATGATCCTTTCGGACACTAAATCCATTATCGTGAGCATAAGTGCAAAAACATTCATATGCTTCTGTCTCATCTTTATAAACAGCCTGAAAGAAACAGTAAAGCACAAGTAAAGCGCAAGTAAAGCGCAACCATAGCGCAACTATAGCGCAACCATAGCGCAACCATAGCGCAACCTTAGCGCAACCATAGCGCAACCATAGCGCAACCATAGCGCAACCATAGCGCAACCATAGCGCAACCATAGCGCAACCATAGCGCAACTATAGCGCAACTATAGCGCAACTATAGCGCAACTATAGCGCAACTATAGCGCAACTATAGCGCAACCATAGAGCAACCATGGCGCAACTATATCTACAAGTTCAGTTTTTTTATTACTTAAAATCAATAATGAAAGCTAAGAAACAACAACATTATATATTTTTTTTTTTTAACTTTTTCGACAAAAGAAATTTATTAAAAATCGCAAAATCAGAGATCCTAAGACTAATGAGCTGAAACCTACGTCTTCTATCTGCGGCGATAATATTAAAACTGACTGTTTACAACTTTCTAACTTACCGAAATGTTGAAACCAGAGGAATTTCCGGCTACGTTAGGTTCCGATTCCGATTCATGCACTACCCCTTGCGATTCATGCATCCTTTCCGATTCGTGCATCCTTTCCGATTCATGTACTCCCTCTTCCATTACCTCTTCGACCTCCCTCTTCGCTGAGCAGTCCATTTCTTCTCTGCAATTTTCTGGCTCATTTTTTCTTCTACAGCAGTCTTTATTTGCGTCTTTCGCGGCTTCCAAAATGAAAAAATATGGCGGCAAATGCTTAAAAGTTCAAATGAAAGGCGTTATCGGGTCGGGTCGCTAATCTGACAAGACATAAAGCGTTAATAATAAATTAAAAAAACGCCTAATAGATGTCGCATTTTTATTGGCGACCGAACGGAGAGATGGCTTCGGTCACCTGACCCAATAATTTGCCCGTGTGAGCAGCATCCTTTGAACACTGTTTACAGGTTTTGTTGCAACAGTTTTCATGTAGGATTTTATCCCTAGACTTGGACAGCGTCCAGCGCAAGGAAAATCAGAGGATAGGCGCCATTGCCTTCCACTCGTGTAATTGCTTCCTCTCTAGAAATGGAGGAATACTTGCAGAATCTGCGGAGTTTGAGGTCTCAGATTAACGGTGTGTTTGATTCTCTTCTACTCCTTCCCGATGAATATTTTAAAACTTCAGATCTCTCTTTCTTCAACTTCCTCTCTCAAGAATATTGATTCCGGTCGTTCTACATTCCATCTCCTCTCTCTTTAGAGAAATCGATCCTGTCATTGTGTCTTAGCTTCTTAAGTTTGCGGGTATCCTTTTGATAAACGATTATTTTCTTGCATGATTTGGGTTTTGGTCACAGATATTGAGGAGGTGGCTGCAAAGAGGTCGGTGGAAGAGCAAAGTCAGAAGACAGCGATCGAGACCTTGGAGAAGGATATTTTTTCAGGTTTCTCTGTCTCTCTCTCGCCCCATCTCCCGTTGCGCGCGCTCTTCCGAGTGCTTGCGGAAATAGCTGTCTAAGCTAGCCTTATATTTGTCATTGACATCCATTATAACTACAATGCTCTTCTGTTGTCTGAATATACGCTAAGAATTTTGATAAGGCATAACTGCGTACTTGAAAATGGTTTGTCAACCACGCAAATTTCTATTATATTTTCGTTTGAATCCAAGTATAATATGTGCTGCAGTCTTCGTTAAATGAAGCATTTCAAATGCAACTCGGCAATTGCTCACGAATATGGATAGTTGATTTGCCCCATAGCTCATATTTTTAGAATTGGTCTTCGTGGCTTGAATCCAAATGTAATGGAAAAACCTTTTACTCGGGCATATAGAATTTTAAGCAGTGTTGCAGTTATATATAATCCCTAAGTTTCCGATTGCCCCTTATTTACCTTTTTTGAGAGTTATTAGTTTATCCATTTCTTAAGAAGCGATAGCACTCAACTATTGATCTATGTTTTAAATAATTCATTACCAAAGTTTCTTGTACTAATATCATGCTTGTTTTAAATTTTACTCGGAGGTTTGACTTCTTATAACATGTTAAAATGACCAAAAGAATCATGAGAAAGAGGACTCTAGTTAGCAGTCATACGTGCTGGAATGCAAGTTGTTTAGATGTCATTTAAATAAAGTGCGCTTTATTCCCATGGTCTGTTAATACCAATGCATTTGTCGCTTCTGGCACTCTGTTAAGCTTGCAGTGGAAAATTATTATATCCTGATGAGTTACAGGAGCCCATGCTACTTCTTCTCGCAGTTGCTTCAGAAACAACTCGTTTAAATGCTGAATCTAAGGAATTGGAGAAAGAAAGAGCTCAGATTTGCGGCCAGATATTTGAGAAACAGGAGAAGATATCCTCTTTGGAGAATGAAACATCTACTCTTTCACAGGTTGTGATGTTCTAATTGAACTAATTTAGATTTTATGTAATATGTTACTTTGTCTGTCTGAGTCAAAATTTACTGCAAAAACTGTATGCAGTGAATTGCATAAAGCATTGTTAATCGTCATGGTATTTTTCAGGTTCAAAACATATTGTGAAATGTGTATTTAAGATTATAGCCATATGCAATGCTTCTTTCTACATTTCTGAAGGCATCTATGTGATGGTGTTTTGGTTCGAATTTTTAGAAGTCATATTAGATTAAGATAAGACAATCAAGATATTTCGCCCCAATTTGCAAATATTTTATTATTTGTTTCTAAATTTGTCATAGGCGTTAGCCCCTATAATTAAGTGGCCCTTCCGGTGATGAGAGAGAATTTTTTTATTAAGGCTAGTTATTAGAGTCTAAGTGCTTGACACATAATAGTACTAAATTTAACTTGGGATTGAAAAATTTATCGCCTAAAACATAAAGTAGATGGTGAGGGGGATTGCGGTAGGAAAGGATAATTCATTATTCCCTAAACAACCCCTAATTTGAATTTACCTCATAATCCCAGCCTTTATTATTGTGAGGGTCCCACTCAAGCTACTGCCCAAGCTAGACTTCTTCCCCCCTGCTGCTTCCGCCTCCTATAGACCTGAATCGGTCCAAGGAGGACCGGTTCAACTGGCCCAAGGGCCGGTATAATATTACCCCCCTCCCAAATACTCTCATTGTCCTCAAGGTTAAGGAAATTGTGCTTCATCCTCTCATAGGGTTCTCAAGTTGTGTCGATATCGGGTAGTACCTTCCATTCAATCATCACTTATTTGTCTCCCTTTTTATTCGATCTTACCCCTCTTAGCTCCTATGGTTCTTAGACTACTTCCAACTCCTCTGTCAGTGTAACATGTAACTCTGCACTAACAGCATGCTCCCTTATAGCTCTCATCAATTGTGACACATGGAAGATTGGGTGTATGGTGGCGGATGAGGATAACTTTAGACATACGCCACTGCTCGGATCTTGTCCAAAATCTCATAGGGGCCAAAGTACCTTGGGCTAATTTCTCAGTACTCCTGTTAGCAATTGTCCTATGGTGGTAGGGTCATAGTTTTAAGAACATCTCCCCCACTTCAAACTGTATGTCTCTCCTATATGAATATTTATGCTTCTTCATTATTTGTTGTTCACGTTCCCTCAATAGATGTTTCTTCAACTCCTCAAATACCTTGTCCCTTTCCTCAAAGTACTGCTCAACTAAAGAAACTGATGTGTTTCCTTTCCCAAAATTTACTAGGTATAGGGGGTCCCTTCCATATAACACTTTGAAAGGAGTCATATGAGAAGCATAATGGTACGATGTATTGTACCAATACTCGGCCCATGCTAACCATTTTCCCTACATCCTCGATGTTTCAGAAGTAAAACACTCCAAGTAAGTCTCCAAACTCTGGTTTACTACCTCTGTTTGCCCGTCCGTCTAAGAATAGTAAGTGGTGCTTCTCTTGAGAGTAATATCCTGCAACCTGAACAGCTCCCTCCAAAACTGGCTGAGAAACACCTTGTCTCAGTCAGACACTATCGACTCTACAATCCCATGCAGTCTAACAACCTCCTTGATGAATGCTGCTGCCACTATCACTTTGGTGCAGAGGTGTTATAAAGGGATAAAATGTGCATACTTGCTCAACCTATCAACTACCACCATAATAACTATGAACTCCTCCGATCAAATCCATGGACACTTTCTCCCATACCCTGTTTGGAAGTGATAATAGTTGTAGTAACCTACCTGGAGCTATGACCATGTACTTGTTTCTCTGGCACACCTTACACTTTGCTACCATCTCCTCCACATCCTTATGCATCCCCTTCCAGTATAACTCAGCAGTCAGTCTCCTGTATGTCTTCTCTACCCTGGAATGGCCTCCAATTGCACTCCCATGTAACTCCTGCAGTAGGTGGGGAATATGGATGGAAGTTTGGGGCATCACAAACCTCCCATGATGTAAGAGTCTCTCCCATGATGGCTACTTGTATCCTTCATCAAATCCTCTCTAATCTTCCTCAGCTCTTTATTCTGCATGCTCCCTTCCTTGATAGTCCCCTAGTCTACCATTAGTGGTACTGAAATTGTCATCCCCTTGAGCTCCCCAACACATCTTGGTAAAGCATCAGCCACCTTATTTTCCATCTGAAAATTACAGCCTAGCTGTTTTGACAACCACTTTTGATTCTCCGCAGTCACCATCATTTGTTATAACAAGTATTTCAAGCTCCTTTGATTGGTCCTGACAATAAAATGCCATCTAAGCAAGTATGGACGCCACTTCTGAATGGCTAACACAATGACAATCAATTCCCTGTTCATATATAGACTTTAGTCTGGCTCTAGTTGTCAACACCTGGCTGAAGTAGGTTATGGGCCTATGATTCGGCATCAGCACTGCCTCCAACCCATATCCGGATGCATCTGTCTCCACCACAAAAGTCTGTCTGAAATCTAGTAAAGCCAAAATTGGTACTATGGTCATTATCTTCTTAAGTTTCTCAAAAGTCTGGGTAGCCGCTTCCCCCCATAAGAAGCTAACTTTCTTTAATTGCTCTGTCAAAGGCCAAGTTATATTGTTATACCCCTTCACAAACCTTTGGTAATAACACGTCAATCCTAGGAAACCCCTTAGCTCCCTCAAGTTCTTAGGTAGAGGCACTTCTGCATTGCTTCAATTTTTGCTTGATTGGCTGCCACCTCCTCTTGAGATACCACGTGCCCCAGGTACTCCACACTAGTCTGTGCGAAGCTGCACTTTTCAGATTGGCCCTGAGCTGATGCTCCTATAAAGCTCCAAAGACCATCCTTAAATGCTCCAGATGCTTCTCTTCAGTCTTGCTATGCACAAGTATGTCATCAAAGAAAATTAAAACAAACCTCCATATGTACGGCCAGAACACCCTAGTCATCAATGAATGGAAGGTAGCAAGGGTGTTTGTAAGCCCAAATGGCATCACCAATAACTCGTAGTGCCCCTCGTGCGTCCTAAAAGGCGTCTTCTGAATATCCTTCTCCTTCATCCTGATTTGATGGTAGCATGACTTCAAGTTCATCTTGGAAAACACCACTGCTCCATACAGCTCATCCAGTAGTTCATCGATCACAGGGATGGGGAACTTATCAGACATAGTCTTCTTATTCAACGCTTTGTAATCCATACAAAATCTTCAGCTCCCATCCTTTTTCTTGACCAGTAAGACTGGACTAGAGAAAGGATTCACACTTGGCCTTATGATCCATACTTCTAATATCTCCCTGATAAGCTTCTCAATCTCATCATTCTGAATTTGAGGGTAACGGTACGGCCATACACTAATCGGGGATACCTCCTCCTTTAAAATGATGGCATATTTTTGCTCTCTGGGTGGTGGTAAGCTTTGAGGCGGTTGGAAGACCTCACTGAACTACTGTATGAGGGGTTGTACTACAAGAGGGATATCTTCCTCTTCCCCTACACTGATCCCTTCCAAGTGTTATAGTTCCACCAAATATCCTCCTCCCACCTCATGTATGGTCCTGATCATGGATTTGAAAGATACTTCGGCCTTGGACAACCCTGTATCGCCCTAGATCACCATCCTCCTTCCTCCCACCACTAGTTCCATCCTCAATGCTTTCAATTAATCTTAGTATCCTCCAAGGTCTACAACCATTTTATCCCCAGGATGACATTAGTACTCTCCAAGTCCTAGGAAAGAAAATCCTCCCTCACTAAAATTCCCTGAATCGTCAGCACTATTCTCCTACAAACACCTCTACCCATCTCCACCTTTTTGCCTGCCCATCATCACCCTATAGCCCCCTGTATCCACTAATTTCACCCCATCGTCAGCATTGATAGATTGTTTCTTGGACCAATTCTAGTTTATGCCAGGCGGAACAATGGCCACTTGGTCTAAGTTTTTCCCACCTTCGGTTGGGGTTCAAGGTCAAATTCAAAGCAAGGAGGAGTCGGCTAGAAGGGAAAAACAATTCAGGAAGGGCTGTTTATGGATTTGCTATATTTTGTATGCTTTAAATAGGTTGTTTATCCTAGGGTTTCGATTTTATTATGTTTTGGCTAAATTGAGAATTTCTTAAGTTGAGAGGGCTCTAGCTGGAGGCTAGGGATTTGGGAGAGTCGGATCTTCCTCTTCAATTGAAGATCAAATAGTATATTGTCTTTCTTTCATAACTATTTCAATAAAAAGCATTGTTGACATGTTCTTCATCCTACTTTGCAATTTTCTGTTTTGCTGAAATTAAATTTCAATCATGATTTTCTCAATTTTTGCATCCACTTCCTATCATTTTCACAACTTCAATGATGACCATGTTGAAGGTTAATCTCAATCGGAGGGGATTTTATACTTTAAATGCCTCAGAACTCCTGTAAAATAATAACACTTTATAGTTAATTTAATGCCACCATGATGATAATCGTGTTAGAAGCTAATATCAATCGGAGGGGTTAATTATCAAAATTTTGGAACTCAAAATCTATTAAAATTTTAACATTTAAAACGAAATTAATCACTTGTAATTTAAAGTAAGACTTACCCACCTTTCGTAGATGTTTGACGAAGGCGATGAATTCAAGAATAAATTTAGCTCGCAAGAAGCAAATGTCGAATTGAGAACATCGTCAAGATTCATTCTCAAATAATTTTTTGCTAATAATGATGTATCATGTATCCTTTAACTAGTGGTTGGGACTAACAACTCCACAAAACTCATAGCGTGGCCCAATGGCTTTAAATGGTTATGATTGGTCCTCTAATTGGTGGCTTGGCGCAACGACTCTACAAAGAACCAATGGCTTAGCCGAATGACTCCGTATGAGAAATGATTATAATCGAAGCTCTCTGATCTGGTGGCTTGGCCCAAGGACTATTATATTATGATTTCAGCTAAAACCCGTATGTTTCCCAATGGTTAGTACTATTCAATAATGAATCATAGGATATAATTGATAAGGCACAAATCCCTTTATTAGCTAAGGTTTACTTGAATTCTGTTAGACAAATATTACCTTAGGTCTACAAGGTATTCCTGTACGAAAAAAATTGATGATTGTCAACAAAGATCCTTCAATCAGATTGGGTCGACTATCTTCTTTAACTTGTACGATAGACTATAATGTCTTGGGATGATGGAATCATGTAATATTGATATGGTACATCATCATTCCTTTCATCATCTGCTTTAAAGTGTAATGTGATAAATTTCTATCTATAAATATTAAATTTTAAATATCTAAAAATTATTGCTACTATACATTGGGTATTAAGTGTATCTAATACTAACCTTAATCAAAAGTGCTATCTCATTTTTCAGGAGGTTTAATTAACTATATGGGCTTATATCTATAAGAAATCAGAATTAGATCTTAAATTCCTTGCATATGGGGCGAAATCTTTGGGTATTGTTTTAATCCGTTTTCCAAAAATTTCTCCCGGAACTTAATCAGTTAAAACTCTCCCCGAATATACGCGGAGAGGTCGGGCCCGATAAGCCTTATTTTCGGAACCCAAATTTCGCATTATTTTCTTTTATTTATTCTAATTATTTGTTGGGTGACTATTTTTTAGTTACAAATTAAGCGTTTGTCTTTCATCTATTAGCAACCTTTGGATATGACAATGTTCTGAAATTCCCTGAATGGAATTGCAGTCACTTGAACTTCTCCGGCAACAAATAGTTAGTGCATCTGAAGGTCTTCAAGAGAAGAGGTACTTCATTAAGTTTTCCACCTGTATTACTGCACTGATTTGTTTAATTCATTCATGTTGCCTTGGTAGGATGTATTTTGCGAAGATCATGGAAGATTCAGTTTTCAAGCTACAACAGGGTCATGTAAGGCTGGATAAATAGATTTTTATAGTTCATTATACTTTCCGTGTAGGATACCTTTATATTTTCTATTTTTCTTATTTTCTTTCTAATTTTATGTCAAACCTTTTGGTTATTCTATGTAGGACTGGCTGAACTCATATGAGCAGAAGATAACGACAGCAAACCTCGTATGGCTTCATCTTAATTTTGGTTTTTGTTCTACCTTTTATCACCTAATTGTGACTATAAATTGTGGACTATTCGAACACATTGAATATTCTGCTTTTCTTATATTGATGGATTTTGACATATTGTTCATGTTGTGTACTGACTAAATTCACATTAGCAGGAGAGGGAAACGGTGGTGAGTAGCTCAAAATCTATAGTTAGATACTCAAATTAGTTGAGTTGCATGCTTATTTTGTGTTCAAATGATTTTGATGGGAGGGTTTCTAATTCCATCTTTGTTCAGCCCTTGAGTTGTATCACTTACTGTGGGGAAATATGTGAACATTATTCTATCCTCGAGAGACAAAAGGAGTGAAAAACATATAAAAAAATCAATGCACAAAACACACTAAGAATTATATATAGGTTCTTCCAATGTTAGCTATGTTTTATTGCCGCTACTACAGATTTCACTATAATTTATTATGGTATCATCACAGGCCTAATTTTCTTTATCATTTCTCTCCTGGTGATAAACTAAGGACCTCTCAGTTACAGAAAATCAAATGTTCTCTTAGTTATGGAATTCTGATTTCATTTTTTTCTTTGTTTATGATAGAAGATGGGCTGATCTCTTTAGTTCTCAATTTTAGCAATTTCAAAATTTTGTTTCTTCAAAGTGTGTTCCTCCCAATGATTCTGCGATATTTTCTGTTGCAGGTTGAGGAACATTATAGTAAGCATCTGAACGTTCTTGGAGACATGGGAATGCTAAGGGTTGCATCATCTGTGAAAGCTTAACCATTTTTTTTTTCTGTTTTACGGAGAGTCACTCTAAAAGGAAACTTGATATTTATGCTTTGAACATGTGTTATATCTGAAATGTACACAGAGTTATTAGGCATCTGGGCTGTAGAGCATCTCTTTCATTGTAACTTATCTCTACATCGCCTTGCAGGTCCTTCAAGTGAAATGAATCTGGACAAAATGGTCTGAATATTTTCAATTTCAAAGTAGTTCTCTTGTAATACTGTGTGTTTCTTAATTAAATATATAACAGAGAGATACGATGGGTATGAGTTACAAGAAACTTATCGCACAAGTTGAATCCAAGAAGGCCGAGTATGAAGAATTGAAAGCACGAAAATCCGAACTTTGTGATGAGAATGCCAAGGTACTGCCACTTGTTAAAGCAGAGAGAGACATTTTCTCTGATTTTTATCTATGCCATTTTGTTTGTGCTAAGCATTCCTACAGTGATACTAATATTGCCGATATGCTTCTGTATCAGTCAAAGCAGCTTATGGTGGAGTTAGAGCAGAAAACCGAAACGTTCACTGTGAGCCCAAAATAAAAATCTGCTTGCGTTCTTATATGTTTCTTCCTATTCTAAATAATTTTTTGTTGTTTAAACTTTTTATTTTGGGTGTTCAGCCCGCTCTAAAAGCTTTGGATGTGGAAGCTTTGGAAGAGGAACATAAGGCTCTGCTGGCTGACGAAGCTGGGGAATTGGAATACTTGAAGTCATTAGATGATCAAATTACACAATTGAAGGTAAGTTACTTTGGCTTCATTTGGCACGATTTTTTACCGTTTTTTAAAGCATCTCTTTAGTACATAAATTTCTTAAAGTAAAAAAAATTGTATTAAAAAGTTACTTCAGAAAGCAGTAAGAAAACCGTCCCAAATGACGCTTTTGTCTTCCTGTCATGTTTTTAACCTAGATGAAATTTTACCAGTAATTCTCACTTCAAACAATGCAATAATTCAAGTGGTAATCTTATTTGTTTGATTCAATTTTGATTACTACTAAACAAAGTTTATTTTTACTAAATCACTTGAGTTATTTGGCTGCCATAATTTTATTTTTTTTAATGATTGCAGAGCGTTTCTCATGCTGTGAAGTGTCAGTGTGGAGAGGAATACATGGTAGAACTGAAGGGCTGAAACATTTTTCCACCTGTAAGTTGGGAGGATAGCCCTCATTACTGACTTCGATCCTCTGAGAATGGAAACTTTTTTGTGATTTTGTTGGAAGCGAAAGTGAACATACTCTAGCAGTATCATTATTGCTAGAAACATAATAGGCAATTCCCCTCTACAAAACACACGAAGAAAGAACTAAGAAGGCTAATAGAACAAATAAACACCTGCATGTTGTGGTGTTTTTTTGTGGCCATTATTTTAAATGGCAAATATCCTATATTTTCCCGTTATTTGGCCGATAATTGAATCCGGTAATAGATTTTAAAAGGGAATATATATATATATATATATATATATATATATATATATATATATATATATATATATATATATATATATATATATGAGAATATTCTTGATCATAGGCTTCATTTTGGAATGGATTTTTTTTTTTTTTTTTGTAAAGTTATTTTTTAGTACAAAAATCAATTAAAAGTAGGAAGAAAGTAATGGTCTAAAGTTGTTTCAAATGAAAACTTAGTCTTTATTTTTTATCATTTTGAGCTTGCTTTATAATTTTTTAATATATCATGATTAATAAAGACTTAGGCTTTGTTTGAAATAGTTTTCTTTTTGCTTTTTAAAGTAGATTTTTAGTATACAAATTTTTTGTTCAATAATTTTTTGTATTTGAAAGTTGTTTTAGAAAACAGTAAGAAATTTATCCTAAATGAAGCTTGGGGCAGCTTTCTTCTTGATTTCAAAAGCAGATTTCGAATGCAAAAAAATCTAGTTTAAGAAAGTTTGTTTTAAAATGATGCTTTAAAAAATAATAAGTTGCCTGAAATGAAGCTTTAGTACTTGTGGTTTATTATAATATATTTACATTTCTCTAATTTTTTGGCTTATGTTAGATCCTCAAGTCAAAACTTATTTTACAGTTATTTTTTCATATTTTTTTTATTTTTTATTTTTTAATATTGATTTTTACAATCAAGATGCTAACCTCATGATTTTTTCATGTTTGAAATTGCATTTGTAAAATTCGATCCTATGCTCGAGCCCATTAAATTTGTGGTATTATGATTTGTATGTTTGATCCAGGCCATAAAGGCTTTTATTTAGCTGGCATGTAATATTTCTTTTCTAGGTTTAGCAAAATATTTTAGTTGTATTATATGCAGTGATGGAGTCAGAAATTTTATTTAGGGGGGTCTAAATTAAAATAATTTTGTTTGTTGTCTCATTACTGGGGGTCTCCCTTTGGAAGCAAGAGAGGAGCGAAATATATTTAAATGAGTTTTACTCAACATTCTTTAAAATATTTTTATTTCAGCTAATTTAATTGAGTTTCAATTTAAGCTAAAATTTATCCGAGATTCTTTAAAATAAAGTCCAAGATTTTCACTAAAACATATATATATATATATATATATATATATATATATATATATATATATATATATATATATATATATATATATATATATATATATATATATATATATATATATATATATATATATATATATATATATTATATATATATATATAGAAAAAAAGGAAATGTATTGATTGCATTGCATAAATCTGAATAAAAATATAGCTTAATGATTGAAGAAATCAACAATCTTTAGCTCGTTGGATTCGTCTCGTCGAGCCTTTCGATTCGACTATAAGCAAATAAATTTTGGAAACCGTTTGATCATCCAAATTATGTTTTGAACCTTCCAAATGTGCTCCGGGTCCTTGATTTGGACTCATTGGGGCTCAGATTGTGTCGAATTTGGTGTTGTTGGGTTCGTATTTTCGAGACGTTCAGTTCGATTATAAGTTTTTTGAAATCGGAGTTCATATGATATCGGATTTAATTTTTGAAGTTTCCGATTCATGTCCGATCAAGATAATTTTTTGATGTTATATCAATAGCTTAGTCTTGATTAAGAAAAATAAATTAATTCAATTACTTATTTCTCTTAAATCGAGCTTGTATATAAGAGAATAATCGATTTATCATATATAAAAATGTACAGGCGATAAGGTGAACCTTTGCTCTTCCTTGTTCTCCTTCCGTGGTGGTGATTGGTTAAAGAAGCATAAAATTCTTTTGCCATCATTGCAAACATTGTCACCCTAGCCTGCTGTTGCACTCGACCACATCGTTGCTTGAACCCTATTGGGCACTCTCCCTCTTATCTTTCTTCTTTCACTCTCTGCCTTTACTTTATCTATAACTCTGTAACTCTCCCCTCTCTATGTCCTTCACTCTCTATCTCTCTAACTCTTTCCACTCTCTCCATCTCTCACTTTCTCCCTCTATATCTTCTCTCTCTCTCTTTTCTCTCTAAAAAAAAAAATATTTGAAGTTTTTTTTAATAAATTTATCGACACCTTTCGTTATCGTTGTCATTGTTATGCGTGTGAACGTATAAACTCAAATACTTAAAATCTTCAAAATTTTTGAATGTGATGCATTCGATGCATAAGAGCAACCCATTTGTGCTTTTTTTAAGCGTGACAAGGAAACTTGTAATTAACATTTGCGATGTGTGGGTAAGCCCTATACGTGTTTTTCTTAGTACGATGAGAAAATGTTAAATACTTCTGTGTATTTGCGGATTTAGCGGGGAAATGTTACGAGTCTTCAAACATGTTCATGAATACTCATGCATATATTTCTTGACTTGGTGGAATAGAAGATCTTTACAAGCACTATCATATGGCACCAACAATACATTATTTCTTAGAGTGGTCTAAGGGCCTATCACTCTCAATGATGCCTCCATGCGGGGGAGATATGTAACATCAATTGTTCCATGACCTAGCTAGTTGACCTAATCTGGTATGAATCATTGCTTATTCAAATTTAGTTATTCATGATAAGTTATATAGCCTCTAATTAACTTTAAATAAGTTTAAGAATTGAAAGGGAGGAGAAAAAATCAAGAGGAAAAATGTTCTTTTGGGCATTGCGCCACAACAACATTGTTTTCTCTATTTGGGAAGAGGAATTGATAGAGTGATGCAACGCTAAGAATGAGCGCTACAATGTTACACTCTCCTTGATTTTGAGGAATCTAAGATAATCTAGAAAATTTTGATCGAGTGATGTGATACTATATAGTTGAGTGTCCTGGTGTTGGCCACTAAAATTACTTTTTATATAATAGAAATGTAAATCCACCATCTATGAGAGATGGGAGAGTAGAAAGGAGAGGAAGGAAGAGAGAGGAAAGGGGGAGAGAGATTCGGGGGTAATGGAGCTGAATTCATCTATTGAGCCAATCATTGAGTTTGTTAAGCATGTGGTAGACTTATGAACACTTGTCTTTGAGTTCAATTCTAATAAATATATAATAAGATATAGAAAAAAATGAGATTTTTCTATGTTTAATGATATTTTCACCACGTAACTTTTTGTATATTGTATAATACTTTATTTTGAACACTTTGACTGTACGATCTATATACTATAGTACATGGTTATATATAAAAAAATACACTATAGTACATGGGTATATTTCAAAATAAAAAAATAAAGAAAAAATCATAACTACACAAAAATTAGAAAAATATATCTATAGACTCATACAAATTATATCCTGAATCTTCAGATTCTTAACTGAGTCTTTCCTCTTTCTATAACTTGAAATACAATGCAGAGTCGGTGTGAGCCAATACAGTTTAGTAGGTCATACCCACTAATCTAGATTTCTAATAATTAGCTCATTATGCATATTACATGAATTTAAGAGCAGTTGATAACAAAGCATTATACTAGGCAGAATATGGCTTGTAGATAACGAAATAAAAAGAATATACACTAAAAATAAAATAATAATTACTTCAGTTATCGTAGCAGAAAGTAACATATTATATATATATATATATATATATATATATATATATATATATATATATATATATATATATATATATATATATATATATATATATATATATATATATATATATATATATATATATATATATATATATATATTGTATTGATGATAATGAAAAGAAACCTCCCAAAACATTGATCTTGGGCTTAGCCTGTCATCATTCAACACGATATGACATGTTTTATCTGTGGATTATATTGTGTTAGGTTATGACACTGCCAAGGCTACTTTCTTCCTATCTGTAGCATGACTATTCAAGATTTTTTTTAAAGGCCTAATTTAGATAAAGCGTGTAATACCCATATTTTTACATAGTAAAATAAATTTTTTTTGGAGTCACTATAAGTCAAATTTAAAACTGTCTTCATCATAATATAAACATTGTTGTGCTTTAATTATAATAATTTTCTCCTAATTTAAGGGCAGTGTGGAAAATTAATGTATGTTAGTATAAGTGGAGTTTTTAGGACCATTAGGTGTCAGTTTTGCAAATCAATTTTATCAGAATTTTTTATACAAGATATGTTATTTTATGAATACTTTTTTTTTATAATTTTTATAGCCTCGATTTCAAAGATATAAAAGAATTTGTATGATCTTTGCATTTAAAATTAAATAATTTGCATAATTACATTTATATCCTTATGATATTTTATTATAAAAATATTCAAAGTCATTAAAGTCCATTTCCTCCTCTTAAATTTATTTTTAATAAAAAGCACAATTTAAGAAATTAAAGAAAATAGAAGAGAAAAGAGAGGAGATACGTAAAAGTACCTAGGTCGTAGGATAATTTTTGTTAGTCCTTCACATTGGAAATTTTATTTGAGGTTGAATACCATTATTCTACCTTTGATTTCAATTATTTTATATATTTTGTGTTTTATGCATTTTTAATTTGACATGTTTATATTTAATTTAAAATATACAAAATTTATAATATCTTTATTTTTAGCAAACTTTTATCACATAACTTTTGGTATGTGATAGATGTCTTAAATATGAGCATTTTGACTAAAATATATTAAAGTTTTACTACGTATTTTTATATTTTGGATGAAATATCATAATTTGGGTAATTTAGATAAATTTAAAATTTGAGAAATAAATTTTAAAATATTTGTATATGTGTATATGATATGCATACTATTTATAATATAACTATTATGGATTCATACATGTAAAAAAGAATACATTAAAATTTCATATGAATTTTATTAATTTTAGTTAATATGCAAATTTTACATGCATTAAGATGATACAATGAATTAAATATTAAGTGTAGTATCAGTTGTTTATTATGTTATATATATTATAAAATGTGTGTAAGAAAGGCTAGCTAGAAATAATTGACATATTCAAGTTGGCTGGAGATATATTACCTTGTAGAGGAGGGTGGGCCGACGGGATTTCTTTTAAAATAAGGTTTGTAGTGTAATCCTAAATGATATGAAAATGAATTCATAAAAGAAACATATTGATATGTATGATACATTAATGGGTAGAAAGCGATGACTTTTAATATGAAAGTCACATGACTTAAATGACTTATGATATAATTGATTCCCGTAAGGGCCTATAGGATTAAATACAAGCAAAATACCACAAATGGCTGAATACCTTTTCTTACTTGTAGTGGTTGCATATACATATGATAGGATATATAATATATATATATATATATATATATATTATATATATATATATATATATATATATATATATATATATATATGTGATAAATTAGGTAATTGATGTGACATGATTTACGCAATATTATATGCTATAACTAATATAAGTATTTGATAAGACTGATAAAACTAATACAAAGTCATTTGATATATTTGAATCACATGATTTATATGGTATACATGCATAACATAGATATTGTACGGCATATATATGATAATGATAGGTGTACTGATGTAATAAGATGATATATAAACTAGTTTGTAATTGTTGGGTATAAGATTAACAAAACTTATTATTCATTGTTCACTTAGTTATTGATCACTACTCTTAAGATATATAGTTACATTGATGTTTTATTGATCATATGACCTATTACTATATTTCATTTATTATTATATGATTTTATTGATAGTGATTGAAATTTACATGTATATTGTTGATATTACATTATATTGATTTTAGTTTTAGGTTCTGGTGACCTACTAAGCTATTAGCTTACTATATAATTTTACATATTTTTTAGGTAGGGTCCAGGATCCAAGGAAGTGAGACAAATCTAAGATTATGTTTTTATTTTATTTTTTTTAATTAGGAGCTTAGAAAGTTGAAGTGAATGTAATGATTGATTGATCTCCTAGTTTTCTATACTTGAATTTTGAGGGATGAATATAATTTAATATTTTAATGTATATAATTTTTTAGTTTATTCTATTGGATTGATTTATATTGATGAAATTCATGTAAACAGTAGTTGATTATTAATTAATAGATAAATAGATAATTCTTTCAAAATTAGACTCTAGAGTGTTACAAAGTGCATGTAGCATGTGCATATCTACCAATTTAGCAAGTGTAACCCACTAGAGCTGCTGCTATTAAAACATTCTACCATAATAGAATTTCAGTCTTTAAGAATTTATCCCTCCTAAAATCCTCCAAATATGAAGAGAGTTGATGTCAAGTTGAAGGTATATTTGATATCTATCATTACTGCCACTCTGCTAATTGAGCCTTTATCACTAAGAAAACATCATTCTTAGACTTTCTCATATGGAGAAAAAATTATTCGAAAGGCAGAGGAGAAGAAAAATGCTGAACTATAAGCTTATTAATTATAACACTAGCACTCATCTATATAACCAACTCTATAATCCGAAGTGAGTATTATAACCCATAATAAATTTAAAAATCTAAAATATGTGAAGAAAAATAGGTTTATTCATGACTTAAAATGATTTTTTCGGGCCAACAACGCCAAACCATCACGCCATATAAGAAGCATGTGAGTTTGTCTGCTATAATGCATAGGCTCTATTTAATCTCCCCCAGTAGAGGAGAAGAAAAATGCTAAACTATGAGCTTATCAATTATAACCCGAGCAATCGTCTATATAACCAACCCTATAACCCAAAGTGAGTATTCCCATCCATAATAAATTTAAAAATCTAAAATATGTGAAGAGAAAAAAGGTCTATTGATGACTTAAAAATGATCTTTTTAGAGCCAACTATGTTGAACTCTCACCCATATAAGAAGCCCGTGTCTTTGTCTGCCATAATGCATAGGTTCGACGAAAACCCCCCCCCCCCCCCCCCCCCCCCCCCCCCCCCCCCCCCCCCCCCCCCCCCCCCCCCCCCCCCCCCCCCCCCCCCCCCCCCCCCCCCCAAAAAAAAAAAAAAAAAAAAAAAAAGCGAGTTAATTACAATACATAAAAGTTGTACTATTGTTATTAAAACTACCTTCAATTCCAAGGAAATAAAGGTTGTATGACTAAATAGAAGGTCTAGGTTCCTCCTCAGGAAATGAATGAGTAATTACACTACGGAAAAATCGTGCTTTATAGGTGACATTTTTTGGCTGAAAATGATCGTTTTTTGGCTTTCTATCTAATTATAAGGTCTGGGTTCGCTTACTTCTCATCTGGTCACCACTTTGCTAGCACTTTTTCTTATTCTTGTCCTATCTAAACTAGAGATTATTTAGATCATTTTCTATTAGTCTTTCTCTCTCAACCAATTCTAAAAACTCTTAAATCCTTAGAGTTACCAACGAATGCTCGAACTCATCTTTCAATCCTCTCAGAAACATGTAGCATTTCTCATCAATAGAGCTAACCAGTTGAGGTGCATACCTAGCTAATGTGATAAACTTAACTTTCTATTACCTTGCTCCAATGTTATAAAAGCTTCATGTGTTTTCTATAAGGCTGATGGGGGTAGAAACCAATTCCTGAAAATATTGAAAATTCTTCCCACTTGATCTAGGAGTTCAATTACTCTAAAATTTCTCTCACTATTATCCTATCCACCACCTCCCTGCTTCATTTTCAAATAGAAAAATAGCTAGTGGAACTCTCATATCTTCCAAGCACTATTTGCTATCAAACATTTTCTCAGTTATCAATAACCAATCTTATGTTGCATGTGACTCAACAATTCCATTGAACAATGTAGGTTTTATCTTATGAAACGTATGCCTATCCTCTTCAATTTTCTTACTTCCTAATTGTCTACTCTGTGCACACTCATCACCTGAGCTATCAGACTAGCAAACTGAATTTTGATTTTAGAACTCACTCGAGCTACTATATTCTACTCATTTGGAGATTTATTGTAGATGGGTTCATTACAATCAATATAGTTCTCTTTTCTAATAAATTATAATTCAATCATATATATTCATATCATGAATGCAAAAGAAATTAAATCTTAACACTACCCATTTCTACCTTTCTCAATTAGTTCTTACTGCACTTATTACAATTTAGTTCTGCTATGGTAACAAGTTTATGACGCTTCAAGATCAGATATAAAAGAATTATCTATTCATCTTTTATTTATTTTACAACAATTACTATTGCTATTTATTTAATTAAAAAAAAAAAAAACAAAAGCAACATATACATTAACTTCATTTTACTATAATTATCATTCCTCAAAATCAATTTGTAATAACTAGAAGTTCAATCAACACATCAATCTATCTTTTTATGCTCCTAACTTAAAAAATAAAATAAAGTATGGAAATTCACAAGATGAGCTAACAATTTATTAGGTTATCAGAACCTATCAGTACAATCAATATAAGACAATAAAATATTATGCATTTAATTCTTTAATCAAAATCAATATAAACATGAAACTGTAAGACATAGTAATTACTATAAACAGTGTCATTTTATATAAAAAATAGAAATAATTATAAGAAATATAACTTATAATCAATATTTATATACATGATCAGCATGTTATGTTAGTTATGGATCCCATATAATGCAACAGTTCTATTATGAATCTATAATATGAATTATGCTTTATTTCAATATATATGTCATTTTATATATGTATTTAATATACTTACATTTGTCTAATATGTATAGTACAATATCAATACATTTTATATCATGTATTTTATATGTATCATCTGCCATTGTATAAATATTATCAATCTTATTAGTCTTATCATATGCATATAACAGTCATGTCATGTACCATATTATATCGTGTCACTTATACATTTTTTCATATATGTTCGTGTCATATGCATATATAAATAATGTATGACACATAATTATATGTTGCATTTTTCTTGTATCAAGTCTTGCAGGCCATTCACACCAAATATGAATTAATCTCAATTATATTAATCATATTATTAAAAATCAATCTCATATCACTCATCTCAAATCAGGTAGCTTTTATTTAAGAATTTGTTACTTTCTTCGCATCGGCATATTCTAATATATCATTCAATCACCTTATACCTCCATTTTCATATCACTTAAGATTACATCATAAATCTTATTTAAAAAGAAAAAGTCCATCGACCCACTCCAGTATATAATAGAGGTGGAGCAAAAAATTTTACTTTTTTTTTTTGGGGGGGGGGGGTGGGGGGGGGGGGGGGGGGGGGGGGGGGGGGGGGGGGGGGGGGGGGGGGGGGGGGGTGGCTAAAATAAAATAGTTTTGTGTGTTGTCTCATTTGGAAGGTTAGAATATATTAAAAAAATTATATTTGTAGTCTCATTATAAGAGCCAAGAGGAGCTGTAAGATAAAAATTAAAAATGCAAATAACATGCCCTTAGAGCTTAGAAGACATAAACATCTACCACGGGTAATCTTCATTTGGGCATGAGATAGGAGTGAAAGGAAAAACTAAAGCCATGCTCGAGGTCGTGAGTTGTGAGAGAGGAGCAAAGTGGAAAACAAACCATTGATGCTTTTAATGTGTATAATAAAAGATGTTGAAGACTTCTCTGGATTAATAAATAACTTTAAAGGGAAGAATTACAAAAATTAGAGCAGGTTTCCTCGTTGGCGAATTTGTTGCTATGTTAAGCCACTAAAAAAATTAGCTTTTCATCATTCCATCCACAATGGAAAGTCATCCTCCCTCTCTCTTTCAATAGTTTATCCCATTAGTCTTTCTCTCTCTACAACTGAAGCATTGCATGGTCCGGGTAGAAGGTGGATTGAAGACTTGAAATGAAAAAAACCAGTAAATTGTAATAAATAAAATAAAAGCTGACAAGGGGTTGTACCATTAAGTGATTTTTTTTAGGGACACCCCCTATGATACAGAGTAACATGTCTCGAGCTAACCTGAATCAATCAATTATTTTTAGTCAGTATTTCTTGCTTTTATACATATTTCACATCATATAAATCATAATAAGTATCATATACATATCATATGCAATAATTATAACATGTAGATCTAATATGTATGCTCTCTATATTCATGTATTATGCCAAATGCATATTAGACAAGATAAATTATAAATTAATGCATATCATATATTTTATAATTAGATGTAGTACATTGACTCATAATTATTTTACAATTAATGTTATTCTACTCATTTCAAAAAAATGACATATAGACAAAACTAACTAGTGAGATTTCAATATAAATTAGTTAAAATGATCAGAAAAATGATGTCTACTATATACCAAAATTATATAGTGAAAAATCATTAAAATGAAAAACCTTACCTTTTTTTACCAATTTTAAAAGGAAAAAATAAGCAAAATATAAAAGTATTGAAAACAGATGTAGGGTTAAGATTACCTATCACGATCAGAGCACTTTTCACTATTGAAGCAATAAAAAATATTGGCTTGATCCCCACTATCTATCTACTCTCTTCTTCCTCCCCCTCCTCTCTCCTCTCCTCCTCTCACCTACTCTCGTCTCTTCTTCCTCACTCGCCATGCACAAGGAATGGGAGGAGTGCCTTAGTGGTGAGGGATTTGATGAAAATGCTTCTAGATATTTTATTAAAAAAATTGATTTTTCGGACTAAACATCATGGCACTCAAGACCCAGCAGCATTAAACTTTCCCAAATCCAAAAAAACTTGAGAGCTTAGCACTGCAGCCCCCACAATCTCAACACCACAGTGCTCCACCAATCAATCTTTTAGGAATTCAGGAAAATTAAATTTGAGGTTATAACAATATTTGTGTCGCATCCATTTAGCTTAATAGAAGAATTTAATGAATCCTAGAAGTCACTGAGAAGACTCTTACCATTTCAAGAAACAGTATCACCTTGATCCAATAAGACACTATCTATGATGTTATTGATAATGATGAAGGTTGATAGCGGTGTCAATATAGTTGCGGATTATATTACACAAAGGGGCATTTATCAAGTATGTGAGATTCTAAATAATAGATCCACTAAATTATTCTACTAAGAATTGTTGGCCTCTATTTATTCTCTAGAGTTTTCCATTAGGGGAATGCTGAATTCATTCACTTGTTAAGCGAGTTAGTCGGCACACAAAGTTTCAGCTTCACAGATCCTCGATCGAGTTGAATTTGAGTTGGACCAATACCACATACTTTAATCTGATGAAATATTAGTCAAACAAATTTGGAATAGCTAACCTCCTATTGTCAATTAGACCATTCGCTAGTCCCCTCACTGCATATAAAACCAACATGGTTCTAAACATCTTTCAATGATTTCTGGCAGCAAATCAAGTACTCACAACTTCCTCAAAACCCCAAATTCTACAGACTGAAGTGAAATCTGTCCAAGATACAAGGCTTTAACATGTCGGTTACACAATCCAATCCTTCTTCGATTCAAGCTTGGATGAATTGATGAAGAGAATCCTGTCTTCCAACCAGGAAATCTTTGCCTGCCCTTCACATGGAGCGTATACATGCTTGGTGATGCAGCTGCGCATCCCATTACGAAGCAGTTGAACACCCTAGATGGTACTTTAACCCTTGACAATGACAATAAGCATAACCCACTGTTACAAGTTCCATAACTGAGGGCCTCCTTATTATCAAAACTATAAGAAATGCCAAATGGTTCTGATGCCATTTCAGTCTCCAAATCATCTGTTATAGGAATGCAGCTCAATTCTGAGTCGTAGTTTTTCTCAATTAGTTCTTCAGGCACTTGATACTTTGCTCCCAACGTCCGAGTACACGATTTCCTGACACACTGGATTATCAAAAGCTTAATGTAGCCAAAGTTTTCAAATTCAGAGTACCATTTTAGCCATCTCTGAATCAGGCCTGAAAACCAACATATTATTAACTCGTCATCTTGCAAGACTAAGCTAGAAACGTGCTTTGGATAACCTTGAAGGCCAACTATACCATAGCTAAGCAGGTTGCTCTTTATACAACTAGTTGGCGCCTCTAAAGCAATTACTTTTTTATTACTTTGCTGTTCAGATCTGGGTTTCGGTTAAGTACCTTTTAAGTAATTCAAGAGTTGTGGCCGATTCTGATGAAACATAGTCCATTGCGTGCTTTCTGAAATTATAAAAAGACTCCCTGAGATCTTGAGGCAGAACTGGTTCAACAATGTACTTGGACAGGATGGCTTCCTCATCAGCTTCGATCTTGGCATTCACATCTTGCATCCATATCTTCATCAATGACTTAAACCAATGATCAGTTTTCATTCCTGGTTTTCGAAACTGAGATAAATGATCCAAAATAGGAGTGCTAAGCCCAAGTTGCTTGATCTCAGATTCTTTTATTCTTCTCAAACCCCATCCCAGCCATTTTTTTACCTATTCTTACGGTTAAAGAATCCCAAACTTCCTGTTTCTGAGAAACAAACATCTGCACCTTATCCTTCAATTTGTGCACAGCTCGTAAGGCCTCAGCTTCTCTTGTTCTAACCTGAATAGATGTGCCAAGAAACTGCAAAACATGAGAGTTAACATCAACAGCTAGTGGATCCATCTGATTTTCCACATCTAAATGAAGTGAACTCATTAGAAAGTTTAGAATATCCGACTTCAAACTCATTGCAACATCTCTAGAACCTGAAACCAAAACAAGAATCTCATCCATGTATCTGCATACATTAAGTTTATTTCCTTCAGTAGCCTCTAATTTCTCTTTGCTGGAATCACCACTTTTTTTTATCTGTCTACGGAACCACCAGCGTAGTTTCGGCTGTTCTAAACCTTTCTCCTCATTGGAGCCTAGGCCTAGGCCTTCATATCTCAAGGACATTCTAATCACTTCACTATCAAACATATCCAGATAAATGTTCATCAGGATAGGGGAAAGAACTCCTTCCTGAGGCAGTCCATGACCCTTTGGGAATACTCCAAAGACCAGGTTAAGAACTTGGGCATCAAACAATTGATAAATGAATTGAAATAACTTAACATCCTGAATTTTTTTCCTCCATCATTGATATTAATTTAGAAAGAACATTTATGTCAGCAACTTTTCTCATTGATATTGTGAACCACCAATCAGAATTATGAATTTCTCTCTTAACATATCTCAGAGCTGAACGATGCCCTCTTCCACTCCTGCAGCCATGGGATATTTTAGAGAAATGAGGCCTGTAGACAACCTCAAGTACTACTCTGACAGCCTCTTGTATAACTCTCAACTTAAGGTTAGGAAGAACCAAGCATTGTCTCTGATCACTCTTTTCATACATTGTCACGCTATTTTCCTTGACATCAAAATCACCATTCGTAATCTGTTTTGCCATGGTAGAAAAGCAAAGGTTGTCAGTCTGTGTTGTCAGTTCAACATGAGAGTTCAAGCGCACCAGATCATAGCAATCCCTAAGAGTGTCTGCATTAGCAATAACTACATCCATTAGATCATAAAACTTCTCATTGAGATATCGCGCTTTCACCATCTTCTTGATGCGTAACTCAATCAATCTCTTCAACTCCGATGGGCACTTGGCATTCTGATTATCTGTTGACAGAGGCTCATCTGTAAGGCAAGCTAAGCTTTTTGCCAGCGATACTGTAGGATCACCTTTCCTAGGAGAATTCTCAACATCTTCAAGCAGGAATCTCTCTCCAAAATGTCGGGACCATCCACCTACTTTATTTTCTGCATAAACATTAGTGTGTCACAGTTTTCCTATAAACCTCGTTACAGTCGTTATAGCTATTTGTTTTTTTCTGAAAATTTACCTAACCTAACCGCCGGAAAACCTGACGGCAATGGTCTTCTTCTGCATCAGCAACGAGAGTCGGCCCATTCCGAACCACATTTTCTACATCGTGATTATCCTGCTTAAACCCAAAAGTCAGTCTCCTCATGCTAAAAACACCAATACGAAACTAACAAATAGAGTCATTTCATCAAACAGATAGTTTGCATGACGCATTTAAAAATGCCGTTGACCAATATCTCGATACTTGACAGTAATCAAAGTTCTGATTACGCAAACAAGCAGTATAAAGCCTGATAAAAATGAGACCTTTGAAATAAAGAAGATTGATTTACCGAAACAATGAACTTCTACCAAGTACCAGCCCGATTTTATTGAAAAACAAACTTGCTATAATGCTATATAAGAAAAGAACAGCATGCACCGTCATGCCGAGCTCCTGACGACGAGACGTATAGCAATCTCCTTCCGCTGATAACACTTATTAACCTCATCGTCTTGCTTTGGCGGGCAAGAAGCAGTCGAGTGAAGTGGTGTGGGGCACTTTTGGAGAAAGGACCAATGTAGTAAATAAGCCAAAGACAAGATCGAACTAAATGACGTGACCTTCGATGGGTGGGAAGGCACGAGAAAGGCACGAGAAAGGTCTCCGAATCTTAAAATCTTGAACTTTGGATTCTTTCAATTCAATATGTTGTCCTATTTTTAAATCTTATCAGAAACTATGAGAGCGGCTGATCCATAAATGTGGGTTAAAATTTTGTAGACGTATCCACAAAAATATTTATATATTTATCAAGGTTTTTGAAAATCGGACTGGACAATGAACCGGAAGAATGAGAGGTTCACGGTTAAACTGGTTCGACCCGACCGGGGTCGAATTGTATGACGTAATAAATAATAATAATAATAAAAATTATAAAATAAATGAGAAATTTTTTCCTAATACATTCACTCTATATGTATTAGTTGCCTCAAAAGATTCAGATATTTGAGGATAGAGACATGCTATGCATTACATATTCACAATAAAGCAAGCAATGAACCAAGCATATGATAATCAGATCAATAACAGTTGCAAATCTCAAACTAATTATGTACAAACTAAAGACCAGATAAGATTAGTCATGCTAATACGTTAAAAAAAAATTTAGTAGCACTGATAAGACCATGAAAAATTTCTATCTAGTAAACAATGTGTACCTAATTAAAATCAAATATTGTATATGCATTTCACATATAAAAAAGAGCCTATATATGAAAAATATCATCACAAACTCATGTATACAGTTCTGAATAGGGGTGTCAACTTTTGACACGACACGAAAACCCGACCCGGACCCGACCAGAAAAATCCGGGTTGGACCCGACCCGTTTGAAAAACGGGTCGGGTTCGGGTTCACAGATCCGACCCGTTTGACAAAACGGGTCGGGTTCGGGTTGACCCGGCGGGTTGCCGGGTCAACCCGCGAACCCGTTTTAATTCAAAAAAATTTGAATCCCGCGCCTGCCCGCCGGCTGCCCGAGCCTGCCCGCGCCTACCCGCCGCGCTGCCCGCGATGCCTGCCCGCGGAGCCCGCCCGCGCTGCCGCTGCCTGCCCGCGGAGCCTGCCGCGGAGCCCGCATGCGGGGCTGCCCAGCGCTGCCTGCCCGCGGAGCCCGCCTGCCAGCGCTGCCTGCCCAGCGCGCCCGCCGCGCCATCGCGCCTGCCTCCGCTCTAGCCCGCCGCACCGCCGTCCGCCGTCCGCCAGCAGCCTATCCGGGTCGGGTCGTGTCAACCCGGCAACCCGCCGGGTCGGGTCCGGGTTCGGTTTTTCGACCCGTTTGTCTACCCGGGTCGGGTTAGGGTTGACCCGTTTGAACCCGGGTCAGTTCCGGGTTCGACCCGAACCCGACCCGTGACCCGAAATTGACACCCCTAGTTCTGAACTCATGATATTAAGGAACAATGAATCAAATAAAACTAGGGTAAAATCATTAAACCTGGTGTTAGGTAAGCTGCGCGGGTTTTCTTAGTACTACGATCAAGCCGGATGCTGTAAGCTTCCCGTAGCTCCACCTTTTGCTTCTGGGATATCATCGTTAGGCGATCGAAGACGAAAGAGTCGAATAGGAAAAGAGTTTGGATTGCGACTTGCCGAAGACGAGAAGAGTCGGGATCACGACCTGGGAGGAAAAATTGAAGCTGCAATGAATCAAATAAAAAACTTTGGTAAAACGGTAAAACCTGGCGTTAGGTAAGCTGCGCGGGTTTTCTTCGGCCTACGATCAAGCCGGATGCTGTAAGCTTTCCTCACCTCCACCTTTTGCTTCTATGATATCATCGTTAGGCGATCGAAGACGGATGAGCCGAAAAGGAGAAGAGTCGGGATCATGACCTGCTGCCGAAGAGGAGAAGAGTCGGGATTGCGCGTGACCTGGGAGGAAAAGTCGTAGCTGCGTATGCGTATGGAGCTTATGGACTTATTAGGGATTTAGGGTTACACGGTTCAGTTAAAGCCTCTTTTAGCCGTGGATTGTGAAATCAACGACGAACAAAATCATGATTTTGAACTGTCCGGTTCGATCAAAACCATCCGGTTCGTCAGTTTTACGGTTCGTCTGGTTTTAGGCGGTTCAATGCTGAAGCGGTTTACAGATTCTACTGGACCGGTCAGCCGGCCGGGTCACAGTTTAACCGACCGATTGGTCCAGTCCAGTTTTCAAAACGCTGATATTTACATATTTAATATTTTTTACATCAATCAACTGTTAAATCACATCAAAATAATCACATATATATAAACTTATTGAAAATATGAAATACAATTTCATGCATATATTTTTATATGATTTAGATACTAAAATAATATATAAGTAAATATTAAAATTTAAATATTAGATATATAAATTAATAAGAATCTATGGTATGAATGCAAATCCCCTCATTTTATTTTATTTTTTTGATATCCATGCCCTTCTCTATAAGAGGAAGGATGTATGTGTGCTGATGGAGGGGCCATCCAAAGATTTAGGATTAACCTCCTTGCATGACTTGATTGGGACTAATTCATAGTCCTCTTAGGTAGCTTAAGGAAAGGGGGAAGATATAATATTGAATTTAAATTTACTTATAATTGGTACTAGAATTTATTTAATAAAAATGAATTGAATTTAAAAGAAAAAAAAAACGGAGAGATAGAGTGTGCTATTCAGGTTTAGGGTGGAAGTAAAATCATACAGTAAAACAAATAAGAAATAAAAAATGAATAGAAAGACAAAAAAGCGTCAAGATTTAATATGGAAAAACTTGAAACCGATGGAAAAAATCATAGAGACGTACCACACCAAGAAATCTTCTATGAAAATTGAGAAAAATAGTACGTATCTCTCTTCTCTCACTCTCTCTTTGCTTCTATTCTCCCATACACCGTTCTCACACTATAACATATAAATAAATACAATAGAACCCATCAAGGGACACAACCTTAATGAAAAATAATAAAGAAAACTATCCAGCTAACCTTGCAGCATTACAACACCAAGTTAGAGCACCATGACACTCCCATTCTCTAATTTCACCACTTAGGTCTTGTGTGAAATAATTAAAGTGAGCTATTTAAATAAAATATTAATTTTAAATTTTATGTTTCAGATCGTACAGTACGATAATATATTCATACTATTTGATTAGCTCATCTCCCATTTTAGATTGTCTTGTACGATATTTAGTCATACAATACAATCAATTATATCAAATCAAAGAGCATCCAGGATGAAACAGGGTTTGTTCAGTGACGATTCTGTTAAATTAGACTTTATTATTTATATCATACAGTATAATATTTAATTAAGATTTGATCATGATTCAATTCCATGATAAATAGATAAAATTAGGCAACATTCATTAATAATCATACATTATGATTAATTCAAATTTCAAAATTTAAATTTATCTAATTTTGGTAACATAGATTCAACGGTGAGATTTTATTAAAATAAATGAATGTGTAATGTGATTGCATGTTTTACATTACGATTAGTTATGTTGTTAATTTATTTAATTAATTTAATTAAATATTTTAATTGATTTCTCAACTAATAAATCATACAATATGATTGGGATCATACAATATGACTTAATAGGGAATTCAAATATTCAATTTTATTCCCCCATGTGAGAGTGTGCTCAATTATCTTGCCAATATACACCTAATTATATAAAGGACTCACGAAATAGAAAGCAAAAACTCTTGTTAGAATTTTAAATAGCCTTAACACTACACTTTCTTAAGTTTGCTTCTTTGATCCAACTTTGTGTATGTTATCTCTAAAATGTTAGTAGCACATAAAGGGAAAAAGTAATATATATAAAAAGCAGAGAATAGTAAATGATCAATCCAATAAAGCCTAGCAAATAAGATTTTAATCTAAAAATTCTTTAAAAAATAGTATAGTGTTCCTTGCATGTTTTTATACCTCTTGAATTTTATGCAAAATTTTAGAAGTCATTTGATATAGCTAGATATTTGAAAAAATCGATTTTCAATATTTTTTATTTTTAAACCTATTTTAACCATTCCATAAATTCTTAAAAAGATGTAGATGTACTCTTAAAGTCAATAAACACTATTGAATTTTTTCAAAGGCTGATTGGCGTTTTAACATGCTATTTATAATTTTTAAGTAAAAATAATAATATTTTTAAAGTTATCATTTCACTGCTTATGGATCCATTGCCATTGCATTCATCCCAAAAGGTGTATCTCATTGCCATTTTTACCTACCAGGTCGCATATCATTAGCTAAGAATTTTCTTAGACTTATTATATCATATATAGTAAGAGTATAGCCACACTTCTATGATTGTAGCTAATTCCTTGCATATTTTTCAATCACTTCTTATGATCAAACACTACTTGATTTTGAGTATACACCTATATTTATTCAATTCATTTCATTCTAAGTAGATAGTCTCTACTCAGTCTAGTCCTACACTCTGGACATTAGAAACTTCTCTTGAATGTATATAACCTTTTCATATATCAAGTATTTGAATCACTCACAAATAACTGAATATTAAGCTTAATAGATAATCATTTCAACTATGTTTTCTCAAATAAATTGCATATGCATGTGTATAAAAATGAGACAGTACTTGACTAAGAAATGCAAACCCTATTAGCTCTTGAATGTATCTTGTAGTTATGACTGCTCGATTATCATTATTAGATGATTGGTTATATGATTTCTAGTCATTTTATCATAATCATTCATCATATGATTGTTCTAGGAATACAAATGACCTATAGCATGACATCTTAATAATTTCAATGCTAATGAAATTAACTAATTTAAGATATCATGCCTTAGTTTAGTTGTATCCCTTGAGATGAGCTAAATGTGTAGCTTAACACACTTATAAAAATTGACTTCTATTACATTAATACTTTCATACACACTTAGATTCTTTAATAATTCATAACCCCTTAGTTACTTAGCATAGAAATGTTGTAATTAGGTTGATAGTTTACTAAAAAGTCTTTTACATTGCATGACATATGACTTAGTAGGTTAGTTAGGATGCTTCTGACTTATGCAAGATTATTTAGCTATTTTACTACACTTGAAGTAAGATACAATGTTTTATTTTCTAGGTGCCAGACATATGATTATTACTCTTTTACTTTTATAGGGCTTTAGGTCAAATTTAAAAATACTAAATCGATGAATATCCGCAATGTGATATACTTTTTTACTTTTTTTGTGTTTTTGTTGTGCAATGATAGCTTCATTTAGTACCAATTTTCCTTTTTAATATTTTTTCAGAAAGCTTCATATATAATATGACATAAGCAAATGTTCTCAATGCAAAAAGGTATATTTTTGGACTAAGTGGTAATGATTAGGAGTTGGGGACCACATAAGCTTAAAGCTTATTGCCATCCTTATTTTAGTATATATTTAAGTGTTTGACCACTTAACTAAAAGTTCTAACTTCTTTTTTAATTTTTTATTTAAATGTATATATAAGTTACCTTGCCCATCTGTAATAGTTTGTTCTTTATTCTTTTATAGTTATCACAAAAAATTATTTTATTTACTTTTATAATTTTATAGTAATTTTATATACTAATTTTTCTTTATTATTATTGATACGTCATCACAAAATTAGCTTGATCAGGCACGAATCTCGAGGCAAAAACTAGTTGGAGACTTCAAAAATTAAATTCGGGAGCATCCGAACTCCGATTTCAACGAGCTTACAGTCAAACTGAGCGTCTCGGAAATACAAACCCAAAAACACCAAGATCGACCCAATCCGAGCCCAGATAAGTCCGAATCAAGAGTTCAAAGCACTGTCGGAAGGTTCAAACCGCAATTTGAGTTACCAAACGGTCTCCGATTTTGAAGAGCTTATACTCGAATCGAATGGCTCGACGAGACGAATCCAACGAGCCCAAGATCACTAAATTCCAACATCATTAAGGCCTCCAAATGTCCAACGAATGGTGCACGATCGTAGGATTCAATATCGGCCGTCCATTTGACCACTCCCTATTCGCCCTTGATCTCACACCTATTTACGGACCATGCCACTCCAGAAAATCTATAAATAGAGCCCTCATTCTTCACAAGAGAGCATCTAAGCAAGAGAGAGAAGAAGATAAGAGAAGGAGGAAGAGAAGGAAGGAGTTCCTCCTCGACAGCCGCCGAACCACCGCCGGACCACCGCAGAACCTCGCCGGACCACCGCAGGAATCTCGTCGGACCACCGCAGGAATCTTGTCGGACCACCGCCGGACCACCGCATAATCCTCGCCGGACCACCACAGGACTTCGCCGGACCACCACCTTAAGGCCCGACGTTCAGTCCCTACGTCCTGCCAAAGACCCAACGTCTCATTTAAGGCCCGACACCCAGTCCCTACTTCCTGCCAAAGATCCGACATCTTGTTCAAGGCCCAACATTCAGCCCTACGTTCTGCTGAAGACCCGACATCCTACTCAGGGCCCGACATTTGGTCCCTACGTCCTGCCGAGGACTCGACGTCTTAAGTAATTAATTGTAATCTGTTCCCCCCTGGAGGTGATCCAGTCCTTTGTAACCAATTCAAAATCTAGTGGAATCATTTTCAACTGGGCTAGGCCTCATGGTTTTTTCCCTTTTAAGGGTTTTCCACGTAAAAAATCTTGTGTTCTCTGTGTGTGCTAGTTATACGTACAATGCTAAGACGTAGAATCAAATCTCTATCGCCGCGTAATTTCTAGTCCGCAACAGATTGGCGCCGTCTGTGGGAACGCTAATCCCACTACACTAAGGAATCCTCCAATGGTCAATAGGCGTAGCCATCGCATCATGGGAACCTCCCGCTCTAATTCACACCAATCCAGGAATCAGTCCCTGAATCAAGGACGACAGGCATCTGCCTCCTTTCACCCCAATAACCGACACCCTATAGGAGAAGGAACTTCAGGGCCGTCCCTAGAAGAACGTATCAGAAAAATGGAGGAATCTCAGAATGAGATTCTTCAGCTTTTAAGGGGAGCTCGAGGACCAATGTCGGTACCCCAAGAAGATGCTCTTCTCCCTCAAGATCAGCCAGGATTTGAAGACATTCTTCATGTCGAAGTCCCCCTTCCTCCACCAAGGATGCGTCCTCCTACACGTCCAGAGAATGAGCTTGCCGATACAGCAAGCTCTACCCATCCTTCGCGCACGGGTCACCGACAGCATATGCAGCCGGACGTCGGACGTCCCCGAGGACTTAGACCAACAGCGCGTCACTGAACTCCCCCGTAATACTCTACGGCATGAGTTACGAAGATTAGTCCGAGAAGAGTTCCCCACAGGGAGTATCAGGCAGTCCCTTCACCAACGGGACATTCAGGAGTCATTACCTTTTACCGAAGCTGTCCTCCGATATCCCGTTCCGGCAAGATTCAAACTCCCAAATATTGATTCTTATGATGGGACTTCAGACCCCTACGAACAAATCGATCACTACCACACTATTATGCATATCCAGCAGGCCCCAAACGCTCTGCTCTGTCAAGTTTTTCCGGCCACCCTTAAAGGGCAGGCCCGGACATGGTTCTACTCCCTACCCCCTCGGTCCATTCCCCTATTCGTTAAATTGGCCAAATTGTTTGTCGAACAATTTGTCGCCAACCGAAGGATGATTAAAGACTCCTCCCACCTTTCGGGGATACGACAGAACGAGGGTGAATCTCTCAAAGAGTATTTTCAAAGGTTTTCTACAGAAGCCCGACAAATTCCAGGGGTAGATCCCGAATTGCTACGAGGTGTATTTCTTGGAGGGCTTCGTCCAGGCCCTTTCTACTCGGCACTTATGCGAGAAACGGTCCATTCCTATGCGGATTTAATCCACCGAGTAGAGGCCCAAATTACTGCCGACGAAGCTATCAATGCTCATAGGAAGCAATTCGAGCAAACAACCGGGAAGCGAAAAAATCCCCCAAGGACGGAAAATCCCCCCTCACAAAGGAAGAAGCAAGGAAACTACAATCTTCCTCCTCGACCCTCACAGCCACGATGAGAGCCCCGACAAGAAAAAGAGTACACAACACTTAATACATCTCGAACAAATGTATTAATGGCCATCCGAGACCAAGAGAGTGTAAAGTGGCCGTACCCTTTAAAGCCTAATACCGGAAACCAAGAACAGTATTGTCATTTCCACCGCAGTCGTGGACACACCACTGAAGCATGCAGGCAGCTCAAGGAGGAAATTGAGAGACTGATCCGACAAGGATATCTCCGGCAGTTCGTCAAGAATCCAACAGTTCGAGAAGAAACTGTTCCAACTGGGGGGCAAGATCAACAAAAACAGGCGACGAACAATCGCCAGATGGTCGGCAAAATTGAAACTATTGCTGGAGGCCCATCAACGCCTTGTCAAGTTCTAATTGCAGAAAATAAGGAGCCACCAACAAAAAAGCTTCATGTCGATCACTCCATCACTTTTAAGGAGTCTGATCTAGAAGGCGTAAAAACTCCTCATCAAGATCCACTGGTGATTAGTGCAGGAATTGGCAACCCATGCTACAATGTTAAGAGGATCTTGGTAGACAATGAAAGCTCAGTAGATGTTCTATTCTACTCCACTTTTCTTAGCATGGGCTTATCTAGAGAGAAACTCCAGCCTGCTGCCGGTCCACTATACGGATTTGACAACCGGCCTGTAAGAGTTGAAGGAACCATTACTCTCCCGGTTGTGCTTGGAGAATTCCCCCGTCAAGTTGAGCACCCCATTCTATTCATTGTAGTGAAGTCCGAATCAGCCTACAATGCGATCTTTGGAAGACCACTTCAAACAATTTTCGATGTTGTTGCTTCAATTCCCCACTTAAAGCTCAAGTTTCCTACCCCATAAGGGATCGGAACAGTACGAGGAGATCAACAAGTAGCACAGTCATGCTATCTTAGGCAGGCTCAACCACACTCATCAGTTACTCTAAGCATCGAAGACTTCGATCTTCAGAATGAAGATACCCCTCAAAGGGCCTCCCCTGTAGAAGATCTTACCTGTGTCTCCCTATCAGAAGAACATCCCTCTAGAACAGTACAGATCGGATCACTCCTCTCAGATACAGAGAAAAAAGAATATGTAGACTTTCTACGTACAAACCAGGACGTATTTGCATGAAGTTCAACAGATATGCCCGGTATTAATCCTGAAATAATTATGCACTCCCTGAAGATCAACCCAGCATGTAAGCCAGTGATTCAAAAGAAACGAAACTTCGCCCTAGAACGTCAGCTGGCAATCGAACAGGAGGTTGATAAGCTTTTAAAAGCAAGATTTATAAGGGAAGTACACTACCCATCTTGGTTAGCCAACATCGTGATGGTTCGGAAAACAAATGGGACTTGGAGAATGTGCGTGGACTATACGGATCTCAATAAAGCTTGCCCCAAGGACAGCTTCCCGCTCCCCCGAATAGATCAGCTAGTCGACGCCACATCCGGACATCAGATGTTAAGCTTTATGGATACCTACTCTGGATACAACCAAATACAAATGGATCCCGCCGATAAGGAAGCAACATCTTTTCAAACGGATAAAGGGTTATATTGTTACCTGGTAATGCCATTCGGGCTCAAAAATGCAGGGGCAACTTACCAACGACTTATGAATAAGGTTTTTAAGAACCTTATTGGGCATACCATGGAAGTCTATGTGGACGATATGCTGGTAAAGAGCCTCGAGAAATCTCAGCATATCTCAGATTTGGAAGAATGTTTTAACCTTCTCCGATCTTACAACATGCGCCTCAACCCCTCCAAATGTGCATTTGGAGTCACCTCAGGAAAGTTTCTGGGATTCATGGTTACCCACCGAGGGATTGAGGCCAACCCGGAAAAGATCAAGGCCCTAAGGGACATGCTACCCCCTAGAAACATCAAAGAAGTTCAGAGACTGAATGGAAGGATCGCAGCACTCTCTCGATTTCTGGCTCGTTCGGGAGATAAATATTTGCCTTTCTTCAAGATCCTCAGAGGGGCTCGTAGCTCAGGATTCCAATGGACTGATAAATGCCAAGAAGCTTTTGAACAACTCCGAACTTATCTAGCCTCACCACCGCTTCTCTCAAAGCCAATTCCAGGGGAAATTTTGTATATGTACATGGCCGTCTCTTCTCAAGCTATAAGTTCGGTCTTGGTTCGGATGGATGATTCGACTCAACGCCCAGTCTATTACATCAGCAAGGTACTCTCAGATGTTGAAATGCGTTATCCATTGGCAGACAAAACAGCCTTAGCATTGATCTTCTCGGCCAGGAAGTTACGACCTTATTTTCAGGCACATGCGATCAGGGTTTATACAAACCTGCCGCTGAAAAATATTCTTCAAAAACCCGAAGCATCCGGAAGATTGATCAAATGGTCAGTAGAACTTGGAGAGTTCGATATACAGTTCTTACCTAGACCCGACATCAAGTCACAGGTGCTTGCCGATTTTGTGGTCGAATGTACTAGCTACACCTCCGAGGAATTGCCTGATGTATCCCCTTCTTCCTCCTGCTGGACATTATATGTAGACGGAGCTTCTGGGAGTTCTGGTGCTGGTGTTGGAATCCTATTAATCTCCCCGCAGAAAGCCACACTTGAATACGGGCTTAGACTGAAGTTCCCGGCAACAAACAATGTTGCTGAATATGAAGCTCTAATCGCTGGATTAAGATTGGCAATTGATTGCGAAATCCAAGACTTAGTGGTTCACACTGATTCCCAACTGGTCGCTTCTCAAGTAGAAGGGGAATTCGATACTCACAACCCACTTTTGGCTCAATACTGTCAGATAGTTAAAATCTTGTTGGCTCAAATAGCAAAGCATCAGGTCATCCATATCCTTCGAGAGAAAAACGCAAGGGCAGACTCACTCTCCAAGCTAGCTACCTCTACAACGGGAGATGTTTTTAAAAGGAAATTCATTGAGGAGATCCACTTCCCAAGCATTCAAGGAAATTCATTGAGGAGATACATCATCACAAAATTAGCTTGATCAGGCACGAATCTCGAGGCAAAAACTAGTTGGAGACTTCAAAAATTAAATTCGGGAGCATCTGAACTCCGATTTCAACGAGCTTACAGTCAAACTGAGCATCTCGGAAATACGAACCCAAAAACACCAAGATCGACCCAATCCGAGCCCAGATAAGTCCGAATCAAGAGTTCAAAGCACTGTCGGAAGGTTCAAACCGCAATTTGAGTTACTAAACGGTCTCTGATTTTGACGAGCTTATACTCGAATCGAACGGATCGACGAGACGAATCCAACGAGCCCAAGATCACTAAATTCCGACATCATTAAGGCCTCCAAATGTCCAACGAACGGTGCACGATCGTAGGATTCAATATCGGCCGTCCATTTGACCACTCCCTATTCGCCCTTGATCTCACACCTATTTACGGACCATGCCACTCCAGAAAATCTATAAATAGAGCCCTCATTCTTCACAAGAGAGCATCTAAGCAAGAGAGAGAAGAAGAGAAGAGAAGGAGGAAGAGAAAGAAGGAGTTCCTCCTCGACAGCCGCCGAACAACCGCCGGACCACCGCAGAACCTCGCCGGACCACCGCTGGACCACCGCAGGAATCTCGCCGGACCACCGCAGGAATCTTGTCGGACCACCACCGGACCACCGCAGAAGCCTCGCCGGACCACCACAGGACTTCGCCGGACCACCACCTTAAGGCCCGACGTTCAGTCCCTACGTCCTGCCAAAGACCCGACGTCTCATTTAAGGCCCGACACCCAGTCCCTACTTCCTGCCAAAGATCCGACATCTTGTTCAAGGCCCAACATTCAGCCCCTACGTTCTGCTGAAGACCCGACGTCCTACTCAGGGCCCGACATTTGGTCCCTACGTCCTGCCGAGGACTCGACGTCTTAAGTAATTAATTGTAATCTGTTCCCCCCTGGAGGTGATCGAGTCCTTTGTAACCAATTCAAAATATAGTGGAATCATTTTCAACTGGGCTAGGCCTTGTGGTTTTTTCCCTTTTAAGGGTTTTCCACGTAAAAAATCTTGTGTTCTCTGTGTGTGCTAGTTATACGTACAACGCTAAGACGTAGAATCAAATCTCTATCGCCGCGTAATTTCTAGTCCGCAACAATTATCATGTAATTATCTGAGATATAGATGAAACTGCAATAAGCTAATAGGATAAAGTCATATTTATGAACTTTAATAAATTGATGAATTACTTAAAAACTAAGGATCTCTCCCAATCCATTTAAAAAATAATGGATCTCTTTGTGTCTCCTAGATGAGATACAAGCTAGCCAGGTATCAAAATCATCAAGTGCTAGTGTATATTGATAACATAATCAATCAAACATTGCATAATTGTAATGTGTTCTTTATTTACAGATATAAAATTTTACATCGAATACAATGATCCTTAAAATAGAGTTGTTTGGTTAGGCATCAATTTTAATATACATAAGGGTCATCTTAATACACTAGGTAGTGGTAGTCTTGACCCAAATAAGATTATCTCCAATTGAATAACACTAGTTGTGTATAATTGGGTTATTTTATTCACTTCTTTGTGTAGGAAATTTCTTATATTGCTAGAAATTATTAGTCTTGCATCTTTCTAGATCCACCATTTTAGAATTCATCTATTTAGAAAATATTACTTTTCTTAATTGATTTGAAATAATGAGACTAGCTTTGGACAACACAATTCATCATTATTTACATAGCATATCACAGTTGGGTTGGATTGTCTATCATTTTGGTTAAATGATTTCAAAATTGATGGATTGGGGATGATGGACCCATGAAAACCTACCAAAGATTATTTCTACCATTTCTTGAATTTCTAACTTCTCACCCATTCCCCTTCTGCACTCATTTTATTACTTTATTGAGTCTTTGATGATTCAATGACGTTGATCATACAAACTTTTGTTTGAAAAGATGATTATCTTGCTTGGTTAAAGTGATTTACTTTCTACCTCATAAACTTATCTATCTTTAAAGATAAACTCCACTTCCAAATTAATAATTTTTTAATCATAATTTTTCTTTTTATAATTGAGCTAAATTGATCGAAATAATGGTATGCTTTATTTATTGAGGATTGCTTTTGGAGATGTTCTTGAGTGTGACGAGTATTAGAGAGCCTTGTACCTTTGGGAGATGTAGTAACTCATTCTCTTGATTTAAGTTGATTTCAATAATATGACTCTTGTGAATGTGTGACACGACTTTAGATAATATTTATTAGTCCTATCATGTTGGACCACTTTTCTTATCTCTTCTTATATAATCTCATATATGAGGAGAACACCTTATATCATCTCCTCTTTTTTCTCCATAATAAAAAACGTATAAATATAGATGTTTGATGTGATGGACTCACATGAGAGCATATATTGGTTGTTGCTCGGAATCGATGTATTAGGTATTATAGCTTATGAATAAAATTTTATACGCATGAAGCATGCTTGGTTGGGTGCATGTGCTAAAAAGATCTATCTAGTTCTAAATGATGAAGCCTTAGAGGTTTTAAGTGAAATAACAAACATTGTAATGCTACCCCCATTGGAGAAGTCGAATGGTGGTCATCTAAAGAAAAAACAAAAGCGCTTTAAAGAGAGAAAAAGGTTAAAGTGCATCTATATGGAGTGAAAGTCCATAGCAAGGTTACTTGTAAGGCAAGTGCCCATTACCTTCATTATCATTGTTACAACATTGTAATTGTATTGATGTAATGAGTGTTTCGATTTAATAACACTCTTTACTTAATGTCATTGATTAGTTATACTCAACTATATAATATTTGTCATTATTTGCTTAGGTTAAGTTCCAAAAGATCTAAACAACTAATTTGTTATGCTTAATAATTTTGTTAAACCATGTTTGAATTGTTTGAATCATTAGTTTGAACTAGGCTCAAATTTGATTTGAATCATGTGGGAATTTGGTTTCAACAAAGTTCTATCATCCTATTCTTATTTTGAAAAGGGATTAGGAAGACCAAAAAAGAAAGTAGTAGTCTAAATTGGGTTATAATAATATTTAAATACAAACAAATTGAACTAATTTAGTTAATGACAAACTTCCCATGAATAGTTCATGACTAGAGTAGGAATGATAAGTAAGAAACTAATTGAAGTATATGTTTCTAAAAAATAAATACTTGTCTAATTTTATCAATTATCATCATCATTTGACATATAAATATCTTTTTAGGGAGTGTTTGACAAAGGGATTTATGCTCGATTTGAGCAGGATTTACACTAAATCATGCCAAACATGATTTATGGCGCTGTTGAAAGGTACAACGGAATAAATCGCCCGTCTAATCATTTTTGCGGTAAACCCTGGATTTACTAAATCCTATAGTTCAACGGATTTAAGATTTCAGAGCATGAGAGAGGGGAATAGCAGACAACGAAATCTGACTTCCAGCGTCAAGTTACAAATAACCGCCTTAAATTAAGATTACATTGCCGAACAATTTATGAGAATTTAACAGAATTTAATCCTTACATTACCAAACAATTTTCAAAATATAACTTTAACAGGATTTACTAAATTTAAATTTACAAGATTTAATAAATCCTATTCAACTTAAATCCTAATCATTGCCAAACAGCCCTTAAAAGTTTAAATCGCAAGAATCCCCAATTCCTAGCTCCATCACTTCCATTTCTTATGCCCTATATATCAGTATCGCCGTATTATCGTCTTCGAGACGCTGCCGCCGGCCGTCAAACCCTCTCTGCTGCCCCTCCCGCCCGGCATACCCTCTCCTCTGACTATCTCTCCCTCTTCCGTTCTGCTGTCTTCTCCTTCTCGCGCCGCCCCAAGCTTGCCCCTTCGCGCTTCCCTCCCTCGTGCCCACTCTCTCACTCGAGTAACGAGCCCACTGCTGCTGGCCGCCGCTTCCTCCGCCACCTCTTCCGTCCATCCACTGCCTCTTACAATGCCTTAATGAACTCTCTTCTTCTTGCTAATCACACCGCTGCTGCTTCGTCAACCTTCAGCTCTCTTCTTTCGTCCGGCCTCTCCCTCACTACTTCCTCTTTCACCATCTTCCTCAAACTCATCCTCACCTCCCCTCGTGCTAATCGCTTCGATGATGCTTACTCTCTCCTTGACAAAATGCTCCATTTTGGTCCCCTACCAGATGCTATCACCTACTCCACCTTCATTGCTGCGCTATCGCGTGCTGGAAGAGTCTCGGAAGCTATCGGTGTTCTTGACCTCATGCTTGACAATAAATGCAGTCCCACACCACAAGCCTGTACTTCTCTCATCCATGGCTATTGCTCTCAGGGAAAGATCAAGGAGGCGAAGCACTTTATGGGTTTGATTGAAAGCTATGGGTTTGCTCCGGATACCTACATGTACACAGTATTGATTGATGCCTTGAGTAGAAGTGGTGAATTTGATGAGGTTGAAAGGGTTTTGGGTGAGAGCCAGGTGAAGGGGTGGAAGCCAGATGAGGTCACGTACAACGTTTATATGAATGGACTCTGTAAAGCTGGAAGGGTTGGTGAAGCATTTGGGCTTTTGGATGCTATGAGATGTAATGGTCTGTTTCCGAGTCTGGAAACTTTGAATATACTTTTTGATTGTTTGTGCAGGGTTTGTAAGTTACAGGAGGCAGTGGAGTTATTGGGGAAGAGCGCAGAATTGGATTGGAGCCCTGATGTTATCTTCTACAATACTATGATGAGTAGATGTCTTGATCGTGGTTGGTCTACGAATGTTTTGCGTCTGTTGAGTGATATGGTTAAGAGGGGGATTGAACCAGATGCATGCACGCTTACTCTCATAATACGGAGTATGTTCTCTGATGGAAAGCTTCAGCTGGCAAAATATATGATGAATGGTAGTCGGAGTTTTGTTCCTGATGTTGTAGCATTCAACACATTGCTTCATCAATTTTACCTTTTTGGAGAAAATAAGGAGGTTATAAATCTGTTTGCTGATATGGTTCAGAAGAATGTTACTCCAAATAAGTTCACCTACTGTGTTTTGATTGATAGTCTTTATAAGGAAGAAAGGATTGAAGAGGCTATTGACGTTGTTCTTGGGACCATCAGAGATGATTTCATGCAGGATTTGATTAGTCGTCTGTTACGTTGGTTAGCTGGTGGTCAAAAGTTTGGGGATATTCTAAAACTGTTTCAAAAATTAGGGCAAGATTCTATCATAGATGTTGCCTGTTTCAATTCATTAATTATTTCATGTTGCAAGATGGGCATATGTCGAAGTCAAGATTTTTACAGACTTTCTATAATTATTGAACAAATTCTTGGGATTATGTAGCATATCTTCATGGAGATGTGACCCTTTTAATTAGAAGTAGATGTTTTCTTGTGAGTGCCAGGAATTTTCTCATTGGAGGCATCATGACTTAATGATGATCTGTGCTGCACTGAGGTTACTCTATTGAACCCTATTTGAAGAGTCTTTGATTAACGGTGGGTATGGTTATCCTCCCATGTAGGTCACTCCCTAATTGAATGTCCTATAAGATATACATTTCCAACTTTGAGGCCTCCGTGTGTTTGTTTTGCTTTTCGATTTTTGCATTCAACTTTTTATAATTACATATAATGCAAAACATGATTAATGATATTCCTTTTTTCCTTCTCTCATTTTGAAGGTAATGTTCCCTTAAAGTTATTGAAAACCAGCAAAGTGTGATGGGTTAAGCTTTCGGGGGTTCACCTCCATCTTGACTTAAAATGTCCTTTCCCTGCACTCACACAACAATACAAAATAAACAAAAATGGGTAAACTTAAAATGATTGCTTATGTTCCATTTAGCTTGCTTATTTGCAAAACAATACAACAACAACATCAAGCCTTTATCCCACTATGTGGGATCAGCCACATGAATCTTTTTTCTCCATTGTGTTATATTAAGAGTTAAATTCTCGTTTAAATCTAATAAAGAAAGTTCATTTTTAATATTTTCTAACCAAGACTTTTAGGTTTACCTCTACATTTCTTAACATAAGTCAAATCCAATGCATCTACTTCCCATACCGGGTCATCGGAAGGTCATCGTTTTATGTGACCAAGCCATCTAAGATGACTCTCTCTAATCTCATCTTCCACAGGAGCTACTCCAACCTTTTCATGTATATGCTTATTTTGTATATTGTCTCTAAGAGTAAAGCCACTTGTCTACCTGAGCATTCTCATCTTTGCAACACTTAACTTAATATTATGCTTCTGTTTTAATGGCCAACATTCTCCACTATAAAATATTGTAGGTCTCACCATCATCTTATAGAATTTTCCCTTAAGTTTGAGGGTGGCCTTTTTAATCGCACAACAAGCTTGACGCATTCCTTTACTTCAACCATCCAACTTAAATTCTACTAATGATATCGCCATCTATTTCACCATCTTTCTAAATAATAGATCTAAGATATCTAAAATGTTTACTCTTATTAATGACTTGATTGCCCAAAGTCACAATCCTCCCATTAGATCTATTACTACTATAATTACACTCCATATATTCGGTTTTAGATCTACTCAAATGAAATTTTTAGACTCTAAGGTTGACCTCCATAATTCAAGTTTACCTTAACTCCCTCTCTAGTCTTATCAACAATAAGAATATCATCAACAAAAAGCATGCACTAGGATACAAACTCTTTCAAATGTCTAGTGAGAGCATCCATGACTAAATATTTTATGATTTTTTAAAAAAAATATAATTTCTTGTATTTAAAATTTTTATTTATTTAAACTATAAAATCTAAACTTCTTATTTCTTATCCACAATTCTAAATCAATCCCCCACACTCAATATCTCATTCATAAAAAATTCTCATTTTTATTTCTCTTTGGCCGGTCACGACTTTGATTTCACAACAACGTCTGATGTTACTTCAACATTGACGTCTAACTTCATTACAATATCAACATTTCACAACCATCTCAATATCAAAGTCTGATACTATCTTGACATTGATGCTCGACTCTTGCAATTTCTACACCCACAACTTGTCAACTTATCTTTGTCCAACGTCGTTTTAACATTGATGATCAATGCCCTCTCAGCATTGATGATAGACGCTCTTTTGAAATCGATGCCCAATACTTACTACATCACTTCGATGCCCGATTCTCGACAACATTGCCGCATCCTCTCTCAATGCCTAATACACGGCATCGATGCCTGACTCTCGATATTCTAATATTAATTATTCTAAGCATAAATTTTAGTTAAATGACTTATTATTTTTAATTTTTTTAAAAAATCATATTTATTCAATTTATATATATTATTTTTAAAATATAAAATTATAATACTGTGTCCAACCCGTGTCTGTGTCCTATATTTTTAATAATTGACGTGTCCCATGTCTGTGTCGTGTCATTTCCGTGTCCCATTTCCGTGTCTGTGCATCATAGAAAATAAGGTTTGTGAACTTTGCTCGTTACATGCTAGAAATGGTGTTGACATAGGACCAACATTGCCATATCTTCTGAAGGAGACTTTGGGATTATTTCCGACAATAGTTGTTGTTTTTATGCCTTAAGACTATAGATTTAGTGGAGTGGGCGATGCTAGTGTAAAACAAACAAAAGGTGCTAATGGGGTGGGCTATTTACTTGAATTATGGGTAATGTTATGGTGGGCGCTGCCTCACTAGTGTAAGAGTTTTGGCAATTTTATGCATTTTCTCAGTAGGAGCTTTTCGTATCAACACTAGATAGCTGACCTACTGGTAAGGAGCATTAGGTGGCTACAGGAGTCCATGGGGAACCAAGTCGATGGGAGTAATCAAGTTGCCAGGGAAAACTCAATTGCTCAAGCCGACTATATTCAATTAGCCTGTGAGAAGCTCAAGTAGAATGAGAGTTGGTGACAATTCTGTTGTAATGACAGACCTTGGTTCACTTGATGATTTTTTGGTGAATATACTCTATCATCTCAAAGTCAGTAAATGAAGTTTTGAAAATTATTACCCAACCTCTATAAACTAGTTGTCAGTCTTGCTATTGATGGGAGATAACTTGCTAGTAACTGTGTATGTTCCTGTTGAATTCTTTAATGAAGATAGTTTTTATGTCAACGTTGAATTTGATTCACATGTTTGAATTTAACATCATTTTAGGAATGAATTGGTTAACACAAAATTATTCCTTTATATATTGTGTAGAGAGAAGAGTTTAAATTTAGACTAACAGGATAGGAAAGTTTTATGTTATATGGTGCTAACTAGATCATTCCTCCCATATTCTATGTAATCAAGGCCACAAGAGTTGTTGGGGAGGGATGACATTTTTAATAGATTGTAGGATCTTAGTGTTGCTGTTGGCAGGATTGATGAGGTGCTGACAACTTGGGACTACTCGAACATCTTTTTATCTGACTTCACTGAGATAATATTGTCTCAAAGCAGTCACGACTTTTGCTGATTGAGTTCTACTATTGAAAGGTTCATCAATTGAGTTTAGTTTATGAAATGGATCTGTTACAAGTGGTTTGGCGAAAATTTCTCAGACTTATATTATTTTTCTTCATATATATATATATATATATATATATATATATATATATATATATATATATATATATATATATATATATATATATATATATATATATATATATGTTCTGCCTAATTTCTTTTTAACTTGGTCTTGAATGAAATGGCATCACATGTCAATGCACTTGCTCCCTTCATGATGGACTGGATTCTTGCTTGATGTGATTGTCAATTTGGTAGCAATGTTGATTTTTTTAGCTTCAAGTTAAGGAACACATTTCTTTGAGCAATCTTCTTAATCAAATTACATGGCATATGAATGATGATCCCCTAGCATATTCCAATTTACAAGTACAAAGAATAATAGTCAATTGCTTGGACAGCCATATGAATGCCATATCATCCAAATAGAAAACAAATATCGTTGTGCTTTCAATCATCCATATCTTCTCCCTAATCACTGTCTAGAAAATTATGAAGTTGAAAAATCATTAGAAGAAGTGTATAAAACTCTATTAGATTTCTTACCTTAGATTTTACTTGATCCTTTTAGCAGCCTTTAAATATGTGGCCTTGCACGACTCCATGTATTAGCTAACTAGTCCAACTCCATAGAGAATATTTAAACAAGCATGTGAAGTTTGTCAAGCTTCCAATTAAGCTTTAAATAGAATAGGATCCACCACCTCATTTTTATAATATTTTGACAGCCTTATTTTGCAATTAGTGGGGTTGCTAATTGGGTTAGAATAATCCATCTTAAGTTCTTGGACAATATTATATGCATAGCTTCTTGTAATACAAAATCTTCTTTCATTTTCTTTACTTATAAGTTGAGGAAGTAAGTTATGGGCCTTATGTTCGATATCTTGAACTCTTGAGTCATGTTTTGCTTGAGCTCACTTAACATTTGAGCATTTCTTTCTATGAAAATAAGATCACCCACATACAAAGCAACTAGGAATATATTTTTATCTTTCTCATTTATATATAAAATCGACTCAACAATATTGTACGGAATATTTGTTTTGAAATTTAATTAATGCTACAATTCTAAGCACGAGGTACAAGCTTCAAGTCACATAATGCCTTCTTTGACTTCAAACCTATTTCTTCATGCCCATCCTTCGCATAATTCATAGAAGGTTACACATAGACTCCTTTATCAAGAACGTCATTTTAGAAAGAATGTCATTTAAGAAAGTTGATTTGACATTTATTTGAAAAATCTTTCATTGATTTTGAGTTGCAATGGATAATATTAATCTTTTAGTTTTCAAATGGGAAACTAAGCAAATACCTCATCATAAGTGATGCTAACTTGTTGCTTGTATTCATTTACTGTCAATCTTGCTTTCGTATTGTTCCACTTCTTCGTTAGCATTTTTCTTTATTTTGAAAATGCATTTTACATCAATGGCTTTTTGACCTGTTGGAATTGGGACAAGCTCTCAAATCTCATTCCTTTCTATGGTTTTGATCACCTCATCAATAGCTTTTCTCCATCTTTTAACTTGTATACCTTTGTAGAAATTTATTCTTGATTAGCAAGAAGATAAATGAGATTAAGCTCATTAGTTATCTCTTCAATCTCTTGCAAACTTCTAGTTCTTTTCTACCATAGATTATTTTTAAAAGTTTTAGGAATTAGTTGCGATGTATAGTTTTGCTCTTTGCTTGCTTCATCTTCTCCTTAAATAGATATATATGCTTGTTGTGTTGCCAATTTAATGATCCCCTTCATTGAACTCCATATGTCGAAACATGTCATTTTCTTGTTATTGGATCAAAGAGTTTGTAAACCTTTGACATTGCATCATATTCAATAAAGATAAACTGGATACTCTTGTCATCTAGCTTTTTTTTTCTTTTGATTTAGATATGGGCATAAAGAAGAGTACACAATAACTTCATGTGACAGACACTTGGCATCCTTTTTCTCTATATGCTTCTTGTGGACTCGTGTCCTTCAAGCTTTCTATTGGGCCTCTATTAAGTTGGTAGATATAACAATAAACAGTTTCATTCAGAACTCTTTGAGCAAGTACTTGCATTTTAGTGCACTACGAATAACATCGAGAATGATTCAGTTTTTTTCTTTCCGAAATGTTATTTTGTTGTGGTGAATCCAATACTGTCAAAAGTCGTTGAATGCCATTCTCCTTATAATAATCTAAATAAATTTTAGATGTAAATTTTTCATTATGATCAGATTATAATGCTTTAATTTTACAGACACTTTGATTTTCCACCATTGTTGTGAAATATTTGATGATAGGAATTGCTTTTGAATTTTCTTTTAATAGATAATCCCAAGCTCTCATGCCATAATCATCAATAAAAAATAGAATATAATGGTTTCCTCCTAATGAAGAAGTTGCGGGTCCACAAATATTGGTGTGGATGAGCTCCAATGGCTTTCTTGCATGATATGATGCTTCTTGTGGGAAGTTTCTCCTGTGTTGCTTACTAAGAATACATCCTTCATATAATTGTTCCGGATTGTTGATGTGATGTAAAACATATGTGAATGGATGGTGAATTAGGAACTTGCACTCTTGATTTAGAGAGCAATATTACTTAAAAGCTTTAAACGATGAAACAACGAGATAAAACAAGAGAGCGGTGTCATAAGTTTAGGCTAAGTCACATATATAAAAGTTAAAACCACAAAAGTAATCAATTACTCTTAACATTGCATGCGAGATGTGTTTCAACAAGAAATCCCTATACTAACAATAAGACTAGTCACTACAAGATGATCCCTCACTCAACTCTTTCAACTTCTAGGCTTTAGCGGAGAGAATGGCATGAACCTTCATGAATCACCTATAACCACAATTGAAAACAGACTAAGGGGCTGTTTGGTATGCAACATTAGTAGGGTTAAGTAATGTAATTACTTGCATCTCTTGAATTAGGATGTTTGGTTAATTTTGAGCGGAAGGAAAGGAAGACGCTCGAAGCATTAGTGGTGTATTTAGAGGAGGCCGATCCCGTGACTTTGAAACCCGCTCAATTTGAGCGGGTTAGAAATTCTCTCGCGTCGCGCGATAACCAGCCTCGCGGGATGGTGTCACGGATGCTGTTCTCCCCATGTGGGCGGCGTTGATTCTCGGAAGCGCCCCTTTGAAGAGAAAATTGGATGTCAGGGAAAGGCAGTATATCGAGCGGCGTTACGTCGTCAAGTGTGTGGGCATTTGGGTCCGCGTGGTGGTCGAGAAGCACGGCAACCATGTCGGGGATGTTGACGTCGTCGGAGGGCCCCGCGGGGAAGTTGACATCGTCAGCTACGAGTTCGAGGAGGGCTTTGACGACCTCGCAGGTGCAGTGCTCGACGGCGTAGTGGAGGGCGAGGGCTTGTCGAGGTTGAGGCCTTCTCCCATGACCATGAGTTTGACGAGTTCGACGTCAGAGGAGTCCAGGGCGCGGCGCATGCCACCGGAGTTCTTCTAGTTTTGCGACTATGTCGAGGGGGAGGTGTTTGGCGAGGATTCCGGGCGAAAGACCGGATTTGGCTACTAGATGGGAGCAGGTGGACTAGAGTTGATGCATCTCTTCTTTGCGGGCGGCCATTAGCACTTTCATCACGTCCTCGATTGAGGATTTCTCCACCATGTTTTCGAGCTGCTTCTGCACAATGCCATTAATGGATCTTTTAGCCAGTTTATAAAATAATCACAGTTAATTAACGTAAAAATTAGTACTTTAAAAAATTAATTTTGAATATGCTATTGTAATTTTGCAGGATTTTGGCATCTCCTGATCAAAATTAAAGCGGCTACATGGAAGCCAAATTGTTTTTTTTTTCTGAATTGAATAATTACTTTTGATATATTGCATGCAAATTATTAAAAAAAAAGTTTTTACTTTACTCTGGATTTACATAACCAAACAAGGGAAATAATTCTCCTGTGTTTATTTTGCAGACGACCAAACATGATCAAAGTATTCGGAATGTACTACATTTACTTTACATTGCATTTACTTTACACTGCATTTTCTTTTCAGGCAACCAAACCCCTAAGAGATTAAAGATTTGGAGGAGAGTTTACCCAAATACTCAGAGAATATGAAGCTTCCAGTTTGATCCCCAAAGCACTGGAGGAAGAGTAATCAGCGATGTCAGGGTTTGGGAACCTTGAGGAGGGCGATCATTGACTTCTTGGATAGCAGGGCAACAAGAGTAGGCCTCCAAACTGAGTGGACAGCAACTGGGAACATGTAGACAGCAGCAAGTGATGGTGGGAAGCCCTTTTTGGCACTCAAAGACTTCCAACATCAGTCCAAACAGCAATCTGGGCGGTGGGACTGTAGTTTGCGAAGTCGGAGGGGTCTTGGACAGCACGAATGGCCTCTCGGGAAAAGCTGGGCAGCTGGATTGGCCTGCTGTAGCTCTTGGACAGCCACCAGGAATCTCCCAAAGAGAAGGAATGTGGAGGAAGAGGCTTGGGAAAGGGGTGGCTAGGACTGCAGGAAAACTATGTAATTCCTGTCCAAAACTCTCAATCAGGAATGACTAGGCTGAATTCAAATCCAATAAGAATTTAATTGGATTCAATTTAAGGAGTTGATTGGGGATCCTTATTGGAAAGAAGTAAAGAGGAAGGAGCAGGGGGGGAGGGACCAGCCAAGGGGAAAGGTAAGAGGGATTGGCTTGAGTAAATAGTGGTCCCAATGTATTAATTAATGCTTCTAATCAAATCTGAATTTTAATTCAGATTTAATTGAAATTGGAAAATTTTCCTAATAGGATTTGATTAATAGGAAAGTATTTGAATTTCAAAAGTTAATTGAATCCAAATAAAGGTTCCCTTCCTAAACGTCGTTGTGTTATTTTAGGAAGGCTATTAATTGGGCAATTTGAATTTGAAATTCAAATTGAAGATCATGGTGGCCGGCGGCTAGGGTAGGTTTATGAGGGTGATGGTGGGTGCTTGGGAGCCGGCGGGTGGGGTGGTGGGTGGAGGATTCCGGTGGCGGTGGGATAGGGAAAAGGCTAGCGGGTGGTGAAGAAAGTGCTAAGTACTAACCGCGAGTCTCGGAATCCACCGGCGAACAGGTGATGTAAGACCCTCTTTTAGGGTTTCTCCTCTCACGAACTCACAAAGAGATCGAACAAGAAAAATAGGAATTTTTCATTCATAATCATCATCCCTCTCCTAGTGAAGAGGGGGGATTTAAATAGCCAAATACATAAGGGAAATGAACAGTGACACTCTTGCCCCTAGGGCATATACATAAGACAAAGCCCTCAAGTGAGGGTATAAAGGGAAAAATACAATATCAAATTAAATACATAAAATAACTCAAAAATAAATAGGCACGATCGTAGCCGTAGATCATCGGCCCCGTCTTTGGTAGACTCTCCATGGTCGGATGTCCTCATCATGATGTGAGGCAATTCATTCACTATGGACTGGGTTGGCAATTCGTTTGTGTGTTTGTGCTTGATATTTAATAATAGCAAATTAATTGTTTGACATTTGAACATGTATAAGTGAATTATTATTAAGATCTCTTAGAGTAAAGTTTTTTTTTTTTTTTTCATTTATATGAATAATGTAACCTTTCTCCAAAAGTTGGCCCAAACTCAAAGTATTACTTGTTATGCTTGGCACATGAAAAATATTAGAAATTAATTGATGACTTTTATCTTTCAATTGGATGAGAACCTCCACCAGCACCTTGGAAGAATCACCAAATATGACATATCTTTCCATGACTTCGTCTAGATCCACAAAAAATTTCTTTGTTGCGGCACATGTGACGGCTTGTACTAGTGTTAGATGATAAAATCGCCCCCTTATTGGTTCTTTATAAAATTTGCATTCTCATTACCTTGATTTTAAATTTTGTGTCAACAATGTAAAGCATATTAGTCATACTTCATATAGTTATAATATTTATCATACTTTCAATTCTTCCTTGATCCATGTCCTTTTCTAGGACTTTAGTTTCTTTCATTATTATTATGGCCTTCTCTTCCTCAACCATGCCCATGACCTCCCTAGGCCGTGATCACAACCTCTTGCTTTAACCTCATTCATTTTTTAAATATTCTTTGCCTCAACTTTCTCCGAAGGAATTCTTCTCTTTGTTTGCCTTTGTTTAAGCTCATTAATTGTTATGGACTCTAAGTCCTTTGACTCTTTAATAACTGCTACAATGTAATCAAAATTTGCATCTAACAAGCATAGAATTATCTTTACTTATTAATTGTTGACGAAGATGGCTAAGATTTATGAAATAGGTTTGACACATTTATTGACTTCATGCTTAGGGCTTCAAATTCGCATCGAAGAGCTTGGAGGCAAATCTTTATCACCTTTTGGACTCCTTTATAAGCCTCTAAGTGAATCTTCCGTGCTTGTATGGCGGTGGTAGCTACCAATATCTTCTCGAATGTTGATTCATTTATTAGTTGATAGATTAGTTATAAGTTTTATTTTTGTAAGCCGTTCTTAATTTCTTGGAAAACATCTCTTTGTTAAGTGTCGAGGGTGGCTCTTTCTTGTCACTCCATAGCCTTTATCAACAACTTCCCAAATATCTTGGAATCCATGAAAATCATTCATTTGAATACTCCATTCTCATAATTGGTATTGGTGAGATGAGAAAAATGATGTTTGTATAAGATTGTTTTTAGTTATAATTTGGCTATAATATCACTTTGATAGAAATTAAGAGAAATAGAATGATTAATACAAAATCGGTCCAAAAAAGTAAATGGAATTGGAAGTAGTTTTTAGCCACAAATAATTTGCCTTGTCATTTCAAAATAATCCCATAAGTATAGAAGCTTTTTGAAGATTTCTAGAGAAAATATAGTTCTAAATAAAAAATTATTTAGATATATCCAAAACTCATATTCTAAAAATAGTATTAAATTTTAATGCATTTATAATGTTGTGACATAATGCCTAGAATTCTAACTCTTATAATTCTATGATGCATTTGAAATTCTCAAATTACAATTTAGTTGAATTTAATTTACAACAACACCCTCCCTAGACCTTGAGTTAGCCTCACTTCCATGCGCTGGGTACACCCTTTTTTTTTGGGTTAATACCTATCTCGTCTTTTAACATGAATGGATGGAGAATGAAGATTCATTAAGCCGACACCAAATAATGGGGTGTGTCGGTGGTGGTTGTTAATGATGATGGAGGTTGATGGTCTTTTGCATTTCATATTTTGAAGAATTTTCCTTGCCAAGCTTTGAGTTCTCCGTTTCTTTTATTTCCTCTTGATTATTTCTTCTCATCATGTGTTCCTCTTGCCCTGCTTATAACTTGGTGTTGTTGAAAAGAAATTTCTTATTGGAAGAACCTATTACTATTGACATATTTGGTCTTCAATGAGTAGACCGTTCTATAATAGACTATCATGTAGCATTCTGAGTGGCGTATGCATGTTAACACAGCTTATACGGTGCAATTTGTCTACTGGCAGCTACTACTGCTTCAATTTCTGCAGGAAATAATGAAGGGATTTTCCTGCTGCAACAGCAATCTGTTAACGCTTAGTTTCATCCTCCAGGAAAGATAAATTTTTTTGGTCTTTTGAAACTTTCTATATATGTTTGCTGTTGGCATTTTATTGTAAAGTTTCTTTATGATTAAATTTGGTTACTTCATAGTATTCCTGAATGCTAAACCGTCCCATAAAGGCTTGGGTTTGCGTTACAATATATGCCAACCCAGAAAAACAGTTTCGATTGTGGGATGTACGTCTGTAAATATATGGAAACTGCTATCCAACATCAACCTATCAACTGGGATGAGCATCAAGACTGACAAGATAAAATGCTTAAATTCAGGACAGAATTTGCATACGCTATTTTTTGTGCAACAAAAAAAAAATATATACATGCATTAATTATTTGTATATACATTCTTCAGATGTATATTGTTCATTTGTTTTTTGTTAAATTCATTTGTTAAAATTAATTTGTAACTGTAATTTTATACATTTCCCGAGAAGACAATACATAATGGAACAAAACAACAATGTATGATCTTATATTAAGATGATCATATGAATAGACAACAATCATTATACAGTGGAACACAGGATCACAACAATACACAGCGATACACAACGGTACACAAAAGCGATACACAGTGACGATACTCGCCATCAGCAATTGAAGGTGTAGTTTTAGTTGTAGAACTTGAGCACGAGCATCCATTCTTTAGCTGCAGAACTTGAGCTCGAACATCCCTTCATCAGTTGTAAGACTTCTGCAGCTTAGGAATGGATGCTTGAGCTGAACTTCTACAACTGAGTAAGGGATGCTCGTGCTCAAGTTCTGCAACTAAGACCACTCCTTATGTAGGTTGCGCACAGGTTGTTGCTGTTGGGTTTGTATTCGACAAAATCCATACATTGTCATCAAACGATACAGATATACACATCGGTACACAGACAGAGAGAACTAATGATACACCATAAATATAATAAAAGAAAATAAACCCCTTCTTAAATATCAGTAAACATACAACCACCACCATAAATATTGCAACAACCCCGCTTAAATAACTAGACAATATTTAACAGTACACATAGACGATACAGAGATACGGTACATAGAGACGACAGGTATTTGCTTTCCATGGCCCATAAACGAATTTGCGCTTCCAAGGATTACATGCATTCCATCCTCTGTACTCCGACCGGATTAGCTCTCCTATTATACTCTGTCAATTTCCAGAGGGCTGCTATCCTGTCAAAGTTTGGAGGAGGGAATGCCTGTCTGCCTAGGAAGAGCAAATGGCTTTATGGGCCTTTGAAACACAACTGCCATTCGACCGTGGAAGCACAAATGCCTTTAGGCAAGTACTGCTATGGAGAGAACGAGTCATGCACCTTAAATAACATAAATGCTCCAACTACCATCCATAAATACCTTAAAAGCTACAACCATCCACTGTAAATGTTACAACCAACCTTCTTAAAATAGCTAAACTGCCACAACTATCCACCATAAATAGTATAGGAAAATCACGAATACTCAGCAGTACCTAGCGATACATAGTGGTACACATTAGCACCTAGTTGTACTTAGCAAAGGTGACAATAGTAAAGAATGAAGTTTTACAATGAATTTGTATGAATATTACAATACACAATGTAAATTATAATAATTTCTTGAAATACAAAATGAATTTTTGTAGTATGTATTACAATTTCAAATTGAAAATATTACACATCATCTTTGTTCTTTGAATCAATTATTGCCATCATCATTCTTATATATTCAGGTGTCAGGTGGCTGGCTGATCGACAGAGAATTTACTCACATGTAAAGCATTCTGGAATGTTTATGAATTGAATGATTACGTATGATTACATGTATACATTGATTTGAATCGAATGATTACATTCACTCTAATTTTATTTTTGTGCATTCATTTTAGTAATATATATTGATCTATAGCCCACTCTTTAGTTTTTACATATTTTTCAGAAAGGGGTTAAGATCCAATGGAGTGAGTTTGATCATAATCTTATGCGAACTGTGCTGTGTGAGGGAATTGCTCTTCTTTATTCAGTTTGATTTCACGCCAACAAGAGACAAAGGTTTGGGGAAATTGTTGAAAAATAAGTGGTTGTACTGTGTGAGGGAATTACTGGTGTGGTTTGGCTTTAAAGTGACTTGTAAAAGGCGAAGTACAGAAGATAGAAGGCTATGAGAACTTGCGGTTGTGAGAGAACAAAGAATAGAATTGGTTCTCTGTGTGGTTTTCTTTGGTTGTGTGGACGGTGGAGTTCTCTTCAGATTAGCGGAAGAAGATTTAGGCTTCGTTTGGGACGGGTTTTTTATTGCTTTCTAAAACGGAGTTTTAGTTCAAAAATAAAAAAATTTGTACTAAAACTCTGTTTTAGAAAGCAATAGAAAAGCCGTCCCAAACGAAGCCTTAGATGAAAGCTTGTGAGTGATGGAAGCAAGTACTGCTATGAGTGAAGAGCGATCTTTGTAAAAGAGGAAGAAGAGGAAAAAGAGAAATTGAGGGAAATGATTTAAGGTGAGTGGCTTGGTGATATTACAATATTATTATTGTCTTTTAGATTTTCTAAAACTAGTAAAAGTTTTTGAAGAAAATTATATCAATTTTGTTAGGATTCAGTTAGTATATGCAGATGCGAGGTTACGAAGTAACTTACAAGAGATGAATGGTATGAGGTGTCAGATTTGAGGAGACAACTCGTCACAGAGGTAAGTGATGCAAATTTTAATTATAAAGTCAAATGCTTTCATTTATAGGCACGGATAGTTGTATTTGAATTAATTGAAGGGTAAAAGTGCATTATGTTATTCAATATATTGACAGTGTCTTTAGTCAAGTATGTTGGTATGAGCGGCCACATGTACATTTGAAATGCTTGAGTTTAAAATGAGATATAATATGGTTATTTAAATGTTTTCCTAATTGATAATGTTTTGAAAATAAGAATTTTACGTTACGTGTGTGTATATATATATTAATGCAAACCTTATAGTAGAAATATCTCTTATGTTAAATAATGAATTAAGACGAGTCAAATGTGAATTCATAAATTGAAGCCTAAATAAATATCATATTAGCGAAGGTTGGCAAATAAATGATATTATATATGCGCCATAGGTGGGGCAAAATGAACCTCGAAGGAGGCAAAATAGACCTCAATATAATTCAATAACGATAATGCTTGGTTTTACTAGGGCTATATTGAATTATTATGAAAGCTATGAACGCTAATCATAAGTTAAATGATTTACATAACTTGAAATAGCTAATTATGATATTATACTTAGACTGTAAATAAAATGAAAGATGATTTTGAACATGTTTTAAGTTATTTTCCAATTACCTTATTAATTATTTTAGCCATGATATCAATTACAGTATATGCTATAATGTTTCATATTCTTTATTTTGAATTGCATAATTTTTTGAGCTTCATAGCTAATCAATTTTTATATTGGCTGTGTTATAGGAAAAGGTAAGGAAAAAATTGAAGAAAATTAGGCTCAAGTAAATGAATATTTAGGTTTTACTGTTTAACAGTGTTTATGAGTCTTCATGCGAGGTATATAACCTGTCAAATTATGATGATGTATTTTGATTTTCTTAGTGCCTCTGTAATTAATTTTGGTGATGCAATTGAGACTTTTTAATGCTTTCATTTATTTAGAATTTGTATTATTCAGTAAATAAATTTTACACAAGTATTCAAATGTTTAAAACTATTTGATCTTGAAAATTTTGAATGTTATGTTTTCTCTGTGACACTTTGCGTTATTGGAGACATGCAAGATACTATTATCTGATCATAGGACAGTGCTTCTGATGTGGTCAATATGGACATAGGATGATTGACTGCCCGTAAAGGGGATATAGAGAGAGATTTAAGTCTATGATGGATCAGTCAGGCAGGCATGTTAACAAAGAATTATAGGATTTAAAATATCTAGTCAAGGCTTTATGATCGGGATAGATGAGAGAAATGTGAGCGGGTTAGATGAAGCCCATATCGTTAGTGATGACAACACCACCTTAAGCAAGAGTGTATAGCTTGATTCAGCTGGAAGTGAGAGATGAACTTGAGAGGTCCACTATAGTTCTCTGTTCTGAATGTTTTTATTTTGATAATTGTATAAAATTGCGTAATATGAGGCTTGCCTTGAGGCCCGCGTCAATGCAATTCCAACGAAAAAGGCCTTGAGGCTTATGCCTCAAACTTTTTTATGAGGTCAAGCCTGTATCAGTTTGTAGCGTGAGGATATACCTCACCCTATATATATATATATATTTTATTAAAACTTAAATCCTAAAATAAAGCCCCGAACAATTCATACCTTCATGAATTCCCAAGCTACAACAATGTCCTCTCGACTGCCTTAACCTCCATATGTTATTTTAGCCGCCGCCACCCCCGCCATAGCTGCCACTAGGGATCACTTAAAAGCCAGTCACCCCCACCATCTCGTCCTCTAAAAATTTTGGAGTATTAATCTCATTATTATGTTGATAAAAAATATTTATAAAATAGGAAGATGACTAAAATAGATGAAGAAGAAGTATGTTGGGTGACATTGTACTCCATAGGATGAGGTAGGGGAGAGAGCAAATTGTTATGACGATGACTCAAATAAAGACCCCCTCAGTGATGACAATAAAGATGATTTCTAAATTTTTGTCAACTATTTTAACTTTCTTTATGAATTAAATGTAGATGAGTAAGGAATTGAGAAAGAAGAACTTTATAGTTTAACTTGATGCTATATGATACTTTTGTGCGATTCTTATATTTAATATTATTTTGTTCTTGTAATATTTGAATTTCAACTCTATTTTATGCAATTTATCACTTATCACTACGTCTTTTACAAAATTTGGTTATTATATAAAAAACTTCTTTTATCCTTTGCTTTCACTTTATACAATTATTTGATATTGAGGCTTACGTCTCAATTTGCCTTGAGCCTTATGCCTTGCATAGCCTCATGAACAAAAAAACGTCTCAATAACATTTTTTTTTTGTATATTTTCGCCCTCATAAAATTAATAAAAATATAATATCTCTCATTTTAGTGAACTTCTACCATATAATTTTTGAGATATAGTAGATATCATTATTAGAAGCATTTTAGTTGGTTTATATTGAGTTTTTTTTTTCCATTTGTTTTGTATATATATCATTACAATTGAAATATGTAGAGTAATGATGGGTATATGATGATATGGAATTAGTATATTATATTTAGATATGAGATACATGATATGTATAAATTTATTATACATTTAGTCAAACATGCATTTCGGCATACTACATGCATAGTGATGAATATGTTAAAGGGGTGTCAAAATGGGTATCCAGGTCAGGTTCGGGTCACTTAGAATTGACCCGGGTCCAATTTAGCTGACCTAAACCCAACCCGATCTGGTAAGTGAATTCTAAAGCTAGACCCAAACCCATCCCATCGCGTTATCGTGTTGACCTGACCTAACCTGCAGGTGCCAGAGCGCAACACATGAGCTCTGAGTGCTAGTCATGTGTGGGAATGTACAATTGCGGGAGCGTCGGACCGTGCGACTTGCAAGAAGGCAAGTGCAGGCAGCCGAGGGTTGAGTGCGAGCGTGCGAGATTGCGCTAGCGGGCAAGGGCGAGGTTGCTTCAAGAATATAAGTGATAGTGTGGGTGCAGATGCTAGCCTCACGAGCGCGATTGCGTGGGTGCGCGAGTGATATGGATGTTAAAATTGGTTTTTGGGTCGAATTCGATTCCATCCCCAAAATTGCCCACTTCCGGTTGCTCCAACACAAACAAGACCTAATTAAACAAATGGGTCAGAATTTTAGACCTCGACCAAATCCACTGGGTTTTTGGGTTGACATGACCCAACCCATGAACCCGCCACTATACAAGGCTACTAGCACTAGCTTTCGAGCGGTAGCCAAGCGTGGGACGATGGGGCGAGCACGGGATGCAAGGGCGAGATCGAGGCGCGATCGCGGTGCGAGCGTGGGGCTAAGTCGTGATATGGGGAGCAGGGCTGGGTCACGGTGTGAGTGCGAAGTGAGGTCGCAACATTAGTGTGAGCGCAGAGGGGGGGGGGGGGGGGGGGGGGGTTCGTGGTGCGAGGCTGTAAGCGCGGGGTGGGGTCGCTATACTTTACAGGAGATTACCAGGTCAAATTCAGGTTGAGTTCGAGTTTTCATATTTACCCCAACCTGACTCGAATTTACAATCTGGTCAGAATTTGACACACAAACTTAGCCCATTTCCCAAATGGGTTCGTGGTGCGAGGCTGTAAGCGCGGGGTGGGGTCGCTATACTTTACAGGAGATTACCAGGTCAAATTCAGGTTGAGTTCGAGTTTTCATATTTACCTCAACCTGACTCGAATTTACAATCTGGTCAGAATTTGACACACAAACTTAGCCCATTTCCCAAATGGGTTGACCCGAACCTAGAATTTTATGATCAACTTTTTGGTCTGTGTCGAATATTGACACCCCTAGCAAGTGTTGGGCAAGGTGCCTATGCAGGGGTGTCTGGGTAGACTGGCAAAGTCGGATAGGACTCGGGTCAAAATTGGGTTAGCAGATTTGACCTAGACCTGACCTAATTTTTTAGATGAATCAAAAATTGAAATTCGAACCCGACCTATTTGTTAAACGGGTCAACCCGAACCCGTATTTTCTTGGTCGAGTTATCGGGTCGGATCAATAATTTACACCTCTAATATATTGAATAGATTCACATGTTATGATTATTGCATATGATGTGCCCATGATGTTATTATGTCAATATACGACGAGGACATATGATATATATGATGCATTACATTTGATAGAGAATATGATATATATGCATTGATATTGTATGACATGTATAGAACATGCGTAGAACATATATATATATATATATATATATATATATATATATATATATATATATATATATATATATATATATATATATATATATATATATATATATATATATATATATATATATATATATATATATATATATATATATATATACTTGGTGCATTACAAATTGATAGAGGTATAAAAATAATAGATTATACTGATCTTTTATATGACTATCGATCATTGATTTTAAGTTACATTGTTTATATTGATTCACGTTGCTTATTTGAATGATATTATTTATTATGACTTCTAATTATTCTAATTATTATATGTTTGCATTAATTTGAATTGAATGATTACATAAATACTATTTTTATTTCATGCATCAATTGCAATTAGGTTTTGGTAATCTATTGATCTTATTACCTCACTCTTTAGTTTTTACTTGTTTTTTAGGAAAGGGGTTAGGATCCAGTGGCGGAGACTGATTGAGATCTCCAGGTTTAGTCATGTTTTTGTTTTTTTTTTTGTTTTATGCTTTTGTAATCAAAAGTATAATGGGATATATTGATGTATTGATTGAACTTTTGACTATTGTAAATTTATTTTTGATGGATAATGAATAGTAAAAATAATATATATTGATGTATATGATTTCTTTCATTGGATTTAATTAAATAAATGAAAATTATAGGCTCTAGTAATTAATTAAAAGACAAAATAGATCTTTCTTCAAAATTTAAATCTTATGATGTTACATAAAGTCATTTGTTAGCCAATATTTACTTAAATTTGTCTCTTAGACTAATATTTATCTCAAGTCTATAAGATAATCTTGTTCGAAGCAACCCATAACTATAAGCCAATATTTACTTAAATTTTGCTTTTGCCCTTCCAAACAAATACCTTTACCCCTGGACTGGTCTATGTGGCCAAATCACCAGTCAACCTCATAGGTTCTTAGGTGACTAGCTTTGTTGCTTAGCCTTATTGAATCACAATTGATTCAGCAGACCATCTTTTCACTAGCCAACTATTAAGTGATCCTCATCTCTAAACTTTCCTTAGCTAATTTAATGGACCCCATAAAATTCACAGAAACTAATTTGAAGTGTAATTTCACCTTAGAGTGAAGTGTATGCCTTAATATATCTTAGGCCACCATAGATGATATGATGGTCCACCACAAGACAAACAATATTTATCTATGAAGCTTTTCATAGAGATCGTTAAACTATAATCAATAAATCATAAAATTATTGAGCTTCATTATTTGGAGGGTTTTGAATATCACTGATCAGAAACTTTTTAACATTTGACTCGAATCATATTTTCAATGAAGGGCATTATGAAGCATTCTAGAGGCTCAATTCTCTTCATTATATATGGGCTTCATTGATATTGATATTATTTAAATTTTATAATACATTAAACATTAAAATATTATAATGAATATCTTATTATAAAAACTCATGTATTATACATTGTAGGAGAAAGATCTAAAACAAGCTGAATTAAAATTGGGCTTTTCCAACATATCAAAAGGGAGAAATGTACCAATAAATACATTAAACTTCATTCTTGCATGATTTTTGTAAATATAAAGTAAAAAATGTAATGTATATTTGCTTGTGGAAGAAATAAAAAATCTCATATTTTCTTTGAGGTAATTTTGTTCATCAACCCTAAACCCTAAACCCTAAAGAGGGTGTTACTCAACATAAATTCAACCCTAATAAGGGTCATGTGTATGAGTTTGATTGTGTTTGTAAGGATAGAAGTTATTACTAATCCAACGATGCATTTCATGTTTAGAGAATTATCACAACAAGGCCCTATGGCTGATGCGATTAGCGGAGGCCAACATGATATAGTGATGATAATAATGAAGACAACATGATGATAATTAACAGAGGGCAATATGACTAACAATAGTGATGATGACGATCAGTGGAGGGCAACATGACTGATAATAGTGATGATGACAATGAAGACAACAATGATGATTAGAAATTAAAATTAACCGACGATCAACAGAGGGCAACATGACTGACAATAGTGATGATGAAAATGAAGACAACAATGATGATGTGCAATATGACTTATATATATTTTCTTTATATATATATTTTTATAATTTTCGTTGAAAACAACTGTTAGCTATTGGGTAGGAAATTATTAATTTTGTTCAGCAAAATAAAATCAGTAGATTAGTAGCTATTCGGATGCAAATAAATAGCCGTTATAGATTTTTGTAAAATTGCAATCATATATATTGCGACCAATTTTCTTTCAAGACAAACAATCGTTAATATCGTTTTATAGTAAAAATTACAGTCACAATATTCTAGTAATCATGTTTGGTTATAGTTACTGATTTTGAGGACCTTGAAATTTATTGTAAGTGTCAAATTGGTGATTTTAGGTGCATATGCTTATAAGGTTGAAGACTAAGGTTTCATTTCGACCGCTTTTTATTGCTTCTTAAAACAACTTAATAAGTGACTTAAACAAAGTCTTATATGCTAGAGTTAAAAAAAGCTACTTCAATTTATATTAAGATTGGTCAGTGGTTGGGAGAGATCTTAACTATGTCAAAAATTATGTATTCACATAGGATATATACAATTCTTAGAATGCAGTGAGTAGTCTCAATATATAAGCTATGAAGTGGTATTGTTCCAATAATATTGTCAAATCAGTTTTGCAGGCTTGTATTATCATGTCATTATGGGAGTAGTAATAAATTTGATGATTTTTTTTCCAGCTAATATTATTGAGGTCTAATGGCTTTGCTATATAAATTAAACATGTATAGATAATTTGGATGAATGAGATCAGTATCGTGGAGGTCCAAGTTTATTTAGAAATCTTATTTAACTTCTTTTTTTTTTCTATTGTTATTGATAAGATTCAAAAAATCCTATGAAGAATTTAATTGTGCAGGGTACCACTCAATTGAAGGAATATTTGACATACTCAACTGATGATAGCCTAAAGGAGAAGGCCAAATCAAGGAACTTTTTTGAGGATGTATTCATTCATAGTCAAAGGATGAAGATTACATATTGTGGCATACGCACGATGAAGTTATGAAAATTAAACTTTATAGGGATGGAGTATACTTGATAGATGTAAGTTGGAGATTTGTACAACATATGTTCATGGAAGATGGTGGCCTTTTGGCTCCTTTGAGCATTCTTAAGGCTAGAATACATGAAATTGGACACAATAAAGAAGTTCCTATTGAGGTGATTGTTGAAAGGGCAACAGCTGATGTAGGTCACTATATTCTTTACCAAAAGTGGCAGCATGCCTAGGATGCAATTTTGTTAAAATCATATGAGACATTGAATATTATGGTAGGTCATAAGAGGAAGGAGTTTCTAAATGCAACGAACTAGCAATACATCTAGTACGAGTTTGCGTACAAGTTCAAATGGTGTCCAACTAAACCCTAGTCCAAGCTCACCCGTGCATGGTGTCAAGAATGTTTAAAGAACTTATTTATGTATTGAACCTTCATTAAGTTTCTTAGTTACCCAAAATTTTCCTTTATGTTGATGTTTTATTAATGTTTATCTACATGTCTATTTGAAGTGGTTTTTAATATTAAGTTTTTATTATTTGAGGACTATTGGTATTGTGTTAAGATGTTTTTGGTTTTAAATTATTAATATTAACATTAGTGATAAAAAATAATAATAAATGTAATGATACCAAAAAGATGCTAGTGATGATTAAGTTAAAAATTTTCCATATTATCAATTAATAGTTATTTATTTTTTGTAGTTGCTTTAATCCTTGAATTTCTCTTTTAGAAATTTATTAAGAGCATTGAATCCTTCTAAGTTTGTCTCATTATTCATTGATAGCACTTCTCATGCAACAACACATCATATCAAATGACCTATAAATGTGTAAGGTCCCATCAAATAATTTTTTAGTTTTAACCTGCATGTGAATGCTGTTGGACCTGATGATATTCTAATAGAGGTGTGGAAATGCTTAGGAGATGAAGTAATTTCATGGCTTACTAAAATTTTAATACTATTTTGAAGACTAAAAATATGCCAGATGAGTGGAGAATGAGTGTGTTAATTCCTATTTTTAAGAATAAAGGTGATGCACAAGATTATGCAAATTATAGAGGAATTAAGTTAATGTGCCATACTTTAAAACTATGGGAGCGAGTTATGGAGCATAGGTTGCGACGTGATACTAATGTTTCTCAAAATCAATTTGGATTCATGCCGGATAGGTCGACTATGGAAGCCATACATTCATTAAGAGGTTTGATGGAGAATTATAGAGAAAATAAGAATGATCTACGTATGATATTTATTGATTTAGAAAAAGCATATGATAAAGTTCCAAGAGAAGTGCTATGGAGAGTTCTTGAAAAGAAAGGAGTCAATAATGCTTATATTCAAATCATTAAAGATATGTATGAAGGAGCTATTACTTATGTTCAAACACAAGGTAGTTTGACCAAGTATTTCCCTATTTCAGTTGGGTTACATCAAGGATCAGCCTTAAGCCCATATCTTTTTGCTTTAGTCATGGATGTTATCACTAGTCATTTGGAAGAGGATGTACCTTGGTGTATGCTTTTTGCTGATGATATTCTTCTTATTGATAAGACTAGAGATGGAGTTGAAGGTAAACTTGAATTATGGAGGACAACCTTAGAGTCTAAAGGTTTTTGCTTGAGTAGATCTAAAACAGAATATATGGAGTGTAATTTTAGTAGTAATAGACCTAGTGAGGGGATTGTGACTTTGGGCGATCAAGTCATTAATAAGAGTACACGTTTTAGATATGTTGGATCTATTGTTCAGAATGATAATGAAATAGATGGTGATATTATTAGTAGAATTCAAGTTGGATGGTTGAAGTGGAGGAATGCATCAAGCTTGTTATGTGATAGAAAAGTACCCCTCAAACTTAAGGGAAAATTCTATAAGATGGTAGTGAGGTCTGCAATGCTTTATGGTGCCGAATGTTGGCCATTAAAAGAGTAGCATAACACTAAGTTAAGTGTGGTAGAGATGAGGATGCTCAGGTGGATGAGTGGCTTTACCCTTAGAGATAGGATACGAAACGAGCATATGTGTGAAAAGGTTGGAGTAGCTCTAGTAGAAGATAAGATTAGGGAGAGTCGCCTTAGATGGTTTGGTCACATAAAACAACGGCCTTTCGATGATCCGTTTAGAAGAGTAGAGGTATTAGATTTGACTTATGTTAAGAAAGGTAGAGGTAAACCTAAAAAGACTTGGTTATAAAATATTAGGAATGACATTTCTTTATTAGATTTAAATGAGAATTTGACTTTTAATAGGACACAATGGAGAAAAAGGATTCATGTAGCCGCCCCCACATAGTGGGATAAAGGCTTGATGTTGTTGTTGTTGTTGAAAAATCATGGACCAGAAAAACGATTTCTTTGTTTAGAGCTTACCTCCTTCCCTAAGCTTTCTCTTTCACTTTCCTCCAAAAGCATGTCAGAAATTGATGTCAGCCGCCATTTTAGCCAAGCTCCCGCTGCCCTCTCCCCCTCCTCTTGCGTGCGGCCGAACAAAACAAGCCAAGGGACCGAACCGGTCCGGTCCCTAGGCGGAAATGGGAGCTTAAGGGAGAAATTACATGTTCAATTACGCATATGCCCCTTCCCTTAAAAAGTTCCTTAAGGCTCATGAGGGGAAGTTTGGGCAAAAGACTAAAAGTTTACTTAAACAAACTTCGACGATTTTTAGTTTTAAAATAGCGTGAAATTAGGTATATGTTCTTTAAACCATTTCAATCAAAATTTTGTATAAAATTTATTGCGTCAAATTACGACGACTTTGAAAATTTTCCCTAATTTCATCACGGCGCGTTGAAATATGTGCGAAGCATCTGATGGAAAGTTTTCGAGTTTTACATATATGGTGTAGTTGTTATCTGCTATAGAGTGCAAATCCCCTATTATTCAGTCTCTATGCATTTCAATTTTAATTTTGGCAACGCCCATCATATCCCCTATTTAAGGAAAATGAGCTTTCCCACACACTAAGAAAAATGTGTATGTTAGGTGTCGTTAGACATTGCGACCATGGTCTTCAATCCCACCATGCTACGAAAAATTTGTATGAGTCTCCAGAGGTACCTGCTTAATAATGCACAGTGATTTCCCCATAGGTACTATGGTGCATACGGGTACTTAAAGGTAATAAACATGTCTTCTTGACTTATATAGCTGCACTTAAATCATCCAGAGTAACTATACTTGCAAAGCATACATATGATACATTATCAGGAGTTTCATGATTTGAAGCACCAATACTTACTGATAATCCTGATATATTATATGTTTATTATCTTGCTCATCAATTCTAATTGTGCTTAGTAGTTGTAGCAAAGAATAATTTGTAGGTGAATTAACTTATAGAGATCACATCAAGAACTATAGATATTATTGAAGTTTTATGTAAAAGAAGAGATACTATTAAAGCCATTCAGCATGATAAAAAAACTGCATATCTTACCACTAGGGATTTGATTAATGGTTGAGGTTTGAACTAAAAGATTACTTTATAATGAACTTGTCACACCTAGTGAATTTTACGTTTTCATAACTTGATTAGTCTAACATTGTCATTGCCAGGTCTCAAGTCCTGAATAAGAAAAGTGGAGGGTTGCGTTATGTAGTTGACAGCCATCGTAAAACTTGTCGAATAATAATGACATGAATCCTTTAAATAATTGTGTTAATGCTAGGACGTCCATAGAAGCGACGTGTTGTATTTTCTGAATACAGTGAAAAGTGTGCAAAGGCTGCTGCACCGACACCCGGGTGCAGTGTTAAATAGGCAAGGGTTCCCACATTAAGGATAGATGTGGGTAAAAAAGCTAGTCTATGAAACTAAAATTAAGATAGGAATTTGGAATATAGATTCCCTTAGAGGAAAAATTAATGGATTTAATAGATATATTGATTCATAGAAAATTAAATATTATGAGCATTCAGGAAACTAAATGGGTTGGGGAGAAGGCTAAAAAGATTGATAGTTTAGGATTTAAGCTTTGGTATTTGGTAGGAGTCGTACTAGAAATGGTGTATGTATGATTATAGATAAGAGTTTGAAAGATAATGTTATAAAAATTAATATAATTTGAGATAGAATTATAACTTTAAAGATTAGGAATTTTTACATACATAACACATTAAACTATTAAAAATACATATTCAACGCCTAAAGTTATGTATTTACTAATATACCACCTAAAATCTTTATTTCCTTTTATTCTACCAATCCCTTTAAGGTTCGTCAGAAATCCCGTTCATCCAAGGTTTGAGAGCGAAGCCTTTGCTTCTGCTTCTCCTCTCTCGGCTGCAACAATCTCTCGGATGCAAGGTAAGATAGCAAAAATCTCTCTTGCCCCCCTTCTCTGTTTTTGCCAAAATTTACGATTGTTGGAAGGTCGAATGAAGCCGGAGTCAGGAAGCAGGGGAAGAAGAAACAAAGCTCCGATGCACGAAGCTTCCGCCTCTGCGACCAAACTCATTTTTTCCTCCTCGCCGTCATTCTTCCAAAATTCACCTTCAATTAAGGGAGAAAGTGGAAATGGTGTGAACTATCTGCTTGCCCAGATGATTCAACTTCAAAAATCTTATAGGACAGCAACTGAATGCCCTTCCCTATTCTCTTTCTCTTTTATCTGGGAAGGACTCCTCCCCAATGGCTTCAACTATGGGATTTATCTCAAATTCATATGCACCATATTCAAAATTTATTTCTCACATATGTGACCCTTCTTTTCAAGCTTCCTAAGTCTCCCAAGCCTCATGCCAATTGGACTTGCTATCTCTAGTTCAGGAAGAACATGCAGGTAAACCTTCTTCACTTAGTTCTGGGCCATATGCATGGTCTGATCTTCTTGATGCCCAAGCTCTAAGCAACAATGTTCATGTTGCCGAGCAAGTTGATGCATGTGGCCAGAAATGGAGAATGTATGGGAGAGTGCTCACCACATGCAACATCTCACTGGAGGCCAACTGTCTGCTCTCCCCTTTTCGCCGACAATGGGGGTTCCTCACGCAAACGAACGGAAGACGACAGGCAGATAGGGATTTTTGACAGAGCTTAAACTGAGTGGTAGAATAGAAGGAAATAAAGATTTTAGGTGGTATATTAGTAAATACAATTTTTTGGGTGTTAAATATGTATTTTTAATAGTTTAAAGTGTTATGTATGTGAAAATCTCTAAAGATTATTATTAAAGCTAATATTGCTAATATTATAAGTGCTTATGCTCCTCAAATATGTTTAGATATGAGTTTAAAATTAAATTTTTGAAATGACTTAGAAGAATTAATACAAAAGATACCTCTTGGAAAAAGAGTTTTTATTGGAGGTGATTTAAACGGACATGTTGGTAGAGAGGTGGATGATTTTAAAAACATTCATGGTGACCATAAGTTTGGAATGATAAATGAAGGTGGCAAGATCATATTAAATTTTTGTTTCGCTTATGAATTTTAATTGCTAATATCTTATTTATGAAAATGAATGAGCATCTCATCACTTATAAAAATGGATATAGCACAACTCAAATTGACTATTTTCTTATAAGAAAATTAGATGGTTTAGATTGCAAAGATTGTACAATTATTCTAAGTGAAAATTTATATACCCAACATCGATTATTAGTTTTGGACTTTAAGATAAAAGGGCAGAAAATAAAAAATAAAGTAAAATAATATTATAGGTTTAGATAAGGGCATTTAAAGAATATTAACACAAATATTTTTTAGAGTAAGATTTTAGATCTTAAAATTTTGTTTGTGCATGAGGATGCTAATGTTATGTGAAAAAATGTGGCTAGTGATATTAAAAATATTGCAAAATATATGCTTGGAGTATCAACGGAAAAAGCTCATATAGTAAAAATAGTTGGTGGAAATAAAAAATGTGCAAGAATAGATTAAAAATAAAAATTTTTGTTATAAAAATTGGTTTAATTATAAAAACTCTAAAAACTAGGAAAGATATAAAGTGGCACGTAAAGAATCAAAGAAAACAATATGTGATGCAAAGACCATAGATTTTAGTTATTTATATAATATATTATATACTAAGGAAGGAGAAACATATATGTATAAGTTAGCCAAACAAAGAGATAGGTGTAGTAAGAATTTAGTTCAAGTGAAGTGCATAAAGAATGAAGATAAAAAAGTATTATTCTTAGAAGATGATATTTAACAAAGGTGGATGAGATATTTTGCTAAACTTTTAAATGAAGAATGTGAAAATACGATTGACTCTAGTGACCTTAGCATCCTAAATGAAAATAAAGATTTCTATATTTATCGGTGTATTAGTAAAACCAAGTTAGAGAGGCTTTAAAGAAAATGAAGGGTGGGAAAAACTATTGGACCTAATGATATTCAAATAGAGGTGTGGAAATGCTTATGAGATTGTTGACCTACTTTTTCCCTCAGGCAAGGTCAAGGAGTTGACCTGGTCAAATTTGACCAGGCTAGACCCCAGGACCCATCCCCATGGGTTCAGGGAGTCAAGCCAAGTCTGTTTAGCCCAGACCCAGGTCATGAGTCAAACTTGTTGACCAGGTCAACCAGGGTTGACCCAAATTGACCTTGATTCCCTTCTAATTGATTTCAAACCAAATTCAGGCCTCCTCGAGACCATTTCTCTTCACCCTTGGACTCAGTGGGTTGAGCTCAATCTACTGGACCCAGGCTTGTGCCCTGGGTCAACCTGATTGACCAGGTCAACCCAAGTTGACCCAATTGGCCTAAATGGGTCATTTTAAATCTAAATCAAATCTAAACCCATTCTTTGGCTCAAACCCTGACCTCTCTTGACCTAATAGGCTAAGTTCACCAAGTCAAGCTTTGACTTGGTTAACCTAGGCCTCATGAGGTCAATTCTACCTATTTAGAGCCCATTAAGAGCTCATTTAATGCATATAACTCCTCATTAATGATTCTAAATGGGAACCACGGCTAATTTGAATTGATTTCCCTCCTAATTACCTATTGATTGAATCCTAGCCGTTGATCCTATGCCTTGGCCTTTAAATAGCAAAAAATTAAGGTATTGAGAGGACTTTTTGCATCTTGCTCTCACCTTAGCCTCTCTAAGCTCGAGGACTTTCGTTTGAGAGTTCCTGGGACTTCCCCACCTCATTCCCAAGCAAATCTCGATGTCAAGACCTTGTCGGCGGTGAGATCTCCGGCGAACCAAAGCCTCAAATCTTCCAAAGCCATTTGTGATCGATCCAGGCGTTGGGAGCTCAAGGTTCCTTCTACAATTAGGAGCATGGACAGTCTACAAGTGCAACAAGGCTAAGATCTTCCGAATCCACCGTGTGGATTAGGTAAAATCGTAAACCCTAGTTCACAATTCTTAGATCTAAATAACTTCTAGTACAACGCATTTTAGAACGCGATTTTTCCTCCCCATAATTGCTCTTCACGTTTATAGTATAGATCTAAAATTCTATGCAATTTGATTCACCCGATCGAGAGAAATCAGAAGAATAACATTTAGGGCGTCGGTGTATACGTCGTTTCAATGGTGCCAGATTGGGTGTGATCGCGTAGCTCCACGTTAGGATCCGACTGCGGTAGCCATCAGTTAGATCGAGTTTTCGTTCAACTCGATCACAGCCGTTGATTCGATACGGCGCGGGATCGAACAGCATTCCCGCGTGCTGACTCGGTTAAGAGGAAACCTCGTGGACCTCGCTGTTTCGAAAATCACAGGCTAATGATTTGCGGCGGCGCCAATCATTTTAAATGATTGGGCACCGCCGCCGCGGTTTCAACCCGCAAATTGGAGAGAGACACATGTCGGCCGCTGGTCATTTAAATTTAAATTCATTTTAAATAGTTTTAAAACTCATTTTTCTTCATAAAGTCATTAAACAATATTTATTTATCCAAAATTTACGTATAATATACCGAATCGTTCGTATTTTCGTCCTCTTTAACTTAAATTTATTTATTTTAATTTAAAAATATTAAGTATATTTTGAATTATTTTAAAAATAGTAAAACCCTATTTTAAAATATTATTTATTATTATTATTACTATTTAAACTATTATTTTATTTTATTTAATAATAATAATAATGTTTATTTGTCTTAAATCAGAAAATTTACTGTCTTTTAAAATTATTATGGTCATTACTTTTTTATTTCTTTTTATTTCTATTATTATTATTATTATTATTATATTTATTATTATTATTATTATTATTATCATATTCTTTAATTTTTATTTAAAAAGTTATTTTCATTATTATAAGTATTGTAACTAGTATTTTAAATATTATAAAATTATTTTCAATTATTATATTATTATACTTATTATTATTATTATTATTTTGATTATTTCATTTATTATTACTGTTATTATTATTTTATTATAATATTATTTTAAAACAATTACTATTACTTATCCTAATTCAAAAAAAAAAAACTTTATTATTATTATTTTTCTAAATAACATTAAATTTCAGAAAATTTATTTCCTTTACTTTAATTATTTATTAAATAATAAATATTTGCTAATAATTAAAGCATTTTCCTATCTATTCATATTTAGATATTGAATTATTTTCTAATTAAATTAAATTTAGGTAATTTAGTTTAAAAATTATTTTTTAAAAATTTCTTTAAAGATTTCAGAAGTTTTAAGTTTTGCTTTTTATTTAATCTAATGATTTATTTTTAATTTTAATTATTTTAAATTATTCTAATATCACTTTTAACCCTTTTAAGCTTTAAAAATTCACAACTTATTCTTTTTTATATCAGATGTTTGTGTATAATACCTTAAATTTTTAAGAAAAATTTATATTTTCATTTAAAATTATTTTTAGAAAACAATTTTTGATAGATTTCTATTGTGTTCAGTTATTTGAATATTTTAGTATTATTTAAATTATTTATTATAATAATTATTTTTTAATTAAGAATTATTTTCAAATTGTTTTCAAACCTCGTTAGGGTGGCATGTGGATATCCCCTATACTTACCTGTATTATGAATTGATCTATCTTTTAATCATACTATTTTCCAAAATTTATATATTTATGAGTATTTTAAAGTATTTTGAAATTACTTATACATTAAATCCTAAATTTCGGGAGATCTACTCTAATGAAATTTTAAACACTAGGCTATGCATATGAAGAACAATCATGGGGGAATGGATTAGTGGATGATTGAGTCTCAATCATTTAATAATCACTTTGTTAGGTGTATTTAGTTTTTTTTACTGTACCTTACATGCGTAGGATGCACGAGCACTTAGTTTAGACTCTCCTAAATCTAAGAAAATTATGTGTTTACTGCTTTTATGTATTCCCACTTTGCAGCTGATTTAGACCAAATCCATAAAATCACCCCTTAATTAGATAATTTAGATAATTCAATAAATACTCAAACTTTAGAAATTCATAACTAATTGTAGAAAACTTCAAATCCGGCAAACGCAAAGCCTAACTACTCCCCTTAAGCCCTAGTATTTACCTAAGATATTAGAAACCCCAAACCTACCCTATTTTTCATAATGATCTTTTGGCCCCCCTTAGCCTAGTACCTAGGAGGACCCGAGACTTTTCAAATTGGATAATATAATTTAAACTTCAAATATCATTACCCCAAGCATTTAAAATTGATCAACAAACTAAATTAACTTAAGTGGACTCTAATTCATTAATATTTGAACTTTAACTAAAATTTTCTTTTCTAACGTTTAACAAATTCTAACCTTAGGCAATTTGAACTAATCATCCTACATAGGACTTATCTTTTCTTGTGTGTACTTTGGGATTGGTACTCCTTAGATTAGGTCCGTCCCACTCTTAGTTAGGGTCTTTGCATAGTTAGGGTTCCTCCTCTTTAGCTAGTATTCTTCCCTACTCTACTTCTTTCCAACCTTGCAGGCTATTCCATCCTTAACCATCTTTATCCATTCCTTTCTTCTTTCTTGATTTCTATTATAACTAATCTTTTCAAACTTCTTTTCTTGGCAGCAGTTCCATGTCTTCTTTTGCGCCTTCAGTTACTTTTAGCTTTGGCTCAGACACACGGGTTACTCTTCCTAAGTCCCTGCTTTCCAGTCTACCCGCTAGAGGGATCATTTTTGGTTCCTTCACTAACTCAGAGTTCATCACTCTTGGCGGACCCACCCCCATAGAGGTTGTTGCATTCTCTCCTCCCCAAAGGTGAGGATGTGCAGCCATGCGTCCCTTTAGATGTCCAATTGCTCGGCAGACGGCCCGGGCACCTGCTTGTCCCGTTCCCGTTCTTGCACAGCCAGTGCGCCGTATGACTAGGTGACCAGTGCCTAGGCCACTCCCAGTTTCCCCCGTTCGTCCTGCGGTTAAGCAGCCAGTGCCTACCGCTCCTGTTGGATAGGTTGCTCTGGCCCCTCAGCATCGGTAGCTTGTCGTTGTTACCCCTCTCATTTTGGCAGAGGTACCTCAAGTTCGGGTTTCCCCTCCCACTTCCACTAGGAAGAGGGGTGCCCAGATCAAGGAGCCTTCGCCCTGTTCTGGTCGGATTTCTATTTTTGCTCGACTCTCTCACCCTGAGACCATCGGGCAGACTCTGACTCTTCCTGTTGTCCCTGTTCCCCCTGTCATCCAAGCAGTGGGTTCAGATGTTCCGTCCTTCTCCAATTCTGGCCTTGGGAGAAGGGCTAGGAGGAAAAGGAATATGAGACTCAGTATGGCTGCATCTGAGGTAGATAGGCAGCAGATTACAGAGGCGATAGCTCACCAAGAGCTAGTTCAGAGGACGGTGGCTCCCAGGCAGCGGAGACCACAACTAGTAGTAGTTGCACCCATCTCAGATGTAGTTGTAGCACCTGAGATAGAGGTGATCCAGGGAGGACGCTTCTCTCCACTAACACACAGTGGGGATGAGGAGGACGTTGCCCACATTGCGGCGGCCCCTCCTATCACTATTACTTTACCCCGAGGTAGGGTCCTTAGGGACGCTGGTGTTCGATTCCTCTCTCAGAGGATTTGAAACATCGTCCCCCTAGCATGTGGTAGAGGGCATGTCAGTCGGGAGAGGTTACTCCGACAAATCTCTCAGACTACTTTTCAGTTAAGGAGATAGGCTACGAGGCAGATGTGGCAGAGAGGATATCCATCTCAACTGTCGGTAGAGATAACTCCAGTTGTTAGACTACCGACAGTTACTCCTGCTATTGGACGACGCCCACGTCGCCGCAGATAGAGACAGCAGCGGGAGCTTGCTCGGCCCTAGATTAGTTCAGCAGTGGTAGTCCCTCAGCAGCCAGTTACCAGCACGGATCCCTACCGCAATAGGTGGGTTTGGAGACGTCGGTAGGCTGACACCCCTATCGAGCCAGTACAGTCAGTGGAGACAGTACGATTAGTTGAGCTGGTATAGTTAATGGAGATAGTACGACCAATTGAGGTAGTACAGTCAGTGGAGACATTACAGTCAGTTGAGGCAGTACAGTTAGTTGAGACAGTGCAGTTGGCAGAGGCAGTTCAACCAGCAGACGTAGTAGATCAGATGGATGTAGCAGTTCCTTCCGGGTCTGAGGCGGTCCCGATGAGTTCTAATGTAGAGGCAATAGCTCCTCCTGATAGATTACCAGATCAAGGTGAGACAGCTTTAGCGCCCAGCCCCTATAAGATCACTTCCCCTATGAGTCCCTATATAGAGGCACTCCTCTAGGCCTTTTCGGAGGATGATACACTCGGAGAAGAGTCGGATGAGGACATACCAGTACACTAAGTCTGTGAAATTACACGTCGAGGTCACTCGGACAAGCAGAGAGAGCCTGAGGACCAGGATGAGCAGGAAGACCTCGAGGCAGGAGGACCTCCGAGATTAGTAGCTACAGACGCCACAATCTTGCACTTATAGACTCAGATGGCCACTGGGAAGATCCATCTCTAGGACAATGATTTGGTACAGCCTTTGGGCAAGGCTACTCAGACAATTCATATGGTCTTCAGTCCTAGCCATAGTTCTAGCTGCAGTGACAGTTAGAGTTACAGTCAGGGCAGTAGTGACAGACCTCTTTATAGTTCTGAGAGAGAGTGTCAGCTAGCACTCGAAGACATAGCAGATGATTAACACAAGCTATACAGAGTTTAGAGGCAGTTGAGATGAGACCTCCTCGGGCCAAGTCGATAGTGGCCACTCCAACTTCTTTACTAGCACCTATTTTTCTTTTCTTTCTTCTATTGTAGTTTTAGATAAGCACATTTTCTTTTCTCTTTTTGCTTGTACTAGAGAAATGTGTGAAAGAGAAAAGATGGTTGTAACCTCAGAAAGGAAGACAGACCCCTTCCAGCACTTATACTAAAGGACTTTGTTCTTCCTTCTATTGATGATTAATCAATAAAAAAAGAGATTGATTTTTGAGTTATTTTAGCTCTCTTGCTTCTTCTAGCTCTACTCTTTTTTTAGTAATAATCTATGAAAGAGTATGACCTGTCTATCTCATCACATGGGTAGAGAGATTTCTTTATTTTCTCTTGAACTAAAATCTGTTTCAAAATTAAAATTGGATTTAGAAGTGAAAATTTTCTTCATTATCTTGTAATTCTCTATCTCATAGATAACTTTAGCATGCTAATGAATAAACTTCATAATTTTCTTAATTAAGTTGTTCATTTTTATCATAGGATCAAATTTATTTTGTAAGTCATTATTCCTTATACAAGAGAATAAATTTTCTCCTCTTATATTTGAAAAATGATCTTACAACCGAGAAAAAATTTTCTTTTAGAGGTTTGGAAAAGGAATCCAGTTTCAAAAATTAAAAAGATGCGCAAAGTGCACAAATAATGAAATATGCACAAAGTGCATCAAATAATTAAAAAATTGTGCAAAGCACACCAAAGTTAAGGAAGTGACATCAAATGAGTCCAAAAGTAATAAGTAAATGGCTTTTCTTTCTAATAAATCTCTAAATCTCAAAAAAATTATGAATTCTTTTGATATTTTTAACACTTAAGTTTGAAAATTATGACTTTGGATTCATCACTATGTAATGATATTCTATCAGATATAAAAATATATTTTTATACAACAAAATTAAGTAGATTTAATTTTTTCTTCTAATTTAAACCTCTTTTTGAATTAGATTTTAATTCAAAAAAATACTCATATAAGAGAGATAGCAGACTCTAACTGGTATAGAGCTTGAGCTGAGTTAAAAATTTTAAATTATTGCTCTTTTTGAGATTGGATGGAGTTAATATGCTAAATCCTTTTGTTGTATGTTCCCGTTGGTCATTTTTGACTAGGTCCATACAATAAAAATATCTGTTATATGTTTTAGCTTCCCTAGTTTCACTTGCCACCAAAGTGTGGTCTGGGATATCAAAACCAATGATTCAAGTCTTTTATTTTTAAGATGTGATACTTGGTTTGTACCCACCTATGTTAGTCAGGTGCGGTGGTAATAATCCATGATTCTTATATGAATTTCTTCCTCCTATCAATCCTACTCTGATAGTTGTAGCCCCCAGTTCATTCATATGAGTTGAATGTGACCAGGGATATCAAAGTCATTAGTTTAGACTCTTTGTAGATGAGATATTGGGTCTATACTATCCTATGCTAGTTAAGAGTGGTAATGTTGATACTTTATCCTGATTCTGATTTTAGTTATACATTAATTTTGTTATGATTATGCTCCACAGTTCATTCACTCTATTTGAATGTGGTCTAGGTTATCAAAACTAATGGTTCACTTTCTTACAAAATCTTGTGTAATCTAAAAGTTCGTTAGGGATGTTAAGCCCTATAGAACTGGCACAAGCTAACCAAGAGAGAGGTGAATTGGAAAACTTTAAAACCAAAGATAAAACTCCAACCAAAATCACCACAAATAAAGTGCGGAAGAAAAATAAATGAGGAAGCGATAATAAGAAAAGAACACACCAGATTTATAGTGGTTCGGTCAAACCTTGACCTACATCCACTCCTTGGAGGCACCCTCCAAGTATTGCACTAAAACCGTGACTCTCTTTTAGCCCCAACAGGTAGGAGGAGAAGCCCTTACAGAATCACTTCCACCTTCCCCGGTGCGACGGAGTTGCTGGGTCCTTTGACACCAAAGATATCTTCTTCTTTGGTGAACTTACCTCGAGACAAGCCTTGAATCTGATGGTACTAAGGTGCGAGTTTGCCGGAGCAACCGTGTGGAATCCCCTCCACTCCCTTGAGTTCCCCCCTCACAGGATCTTCTCCCTCTCAAACTCCACCCTTTCCTCTCTCCCTTTCAAGCTCTCTCTTCAAGTTTCCCCCACAAGAACGAAGCTACAATGGTTGCCAAAGACACTTACAAAGTGCCTTGCCATAGCTTAAATAGAAGCTCTCAAAACAAGCTCATTAATGCAAGTTGTCGCCATTATCGTTCAGGATGATAGGCATATCGTCTTGGCCGATTAGCTCTAATATGAGGAAAATGTCCTGAATATCGCCTTGAAATGAAAATGAACGATGTCTAATCGTCCCGGACGATCTTGCGATCGGCCCGTACGAAATCCCCATTAATTGCTTTCCAAAACTGCATAAGAAATTTTGAAAAAGTTGTCCTGGATCATCCTGGACGATATTTTATAGTCCAGGCCGATCCTCTGGACGATGTCCAAAAATAAGTTATTTCTTAATAGATCTGGCGGCAGATTCTTGTTGAATTGAGACGATCGTCCTGGCCGATACAAAATCATCCATGACGATGTATTTTGCATAAAGACGGCTGCTTTAATGAGGATGCCCTAATTAGGGTTTCTACTTTTGTCAGATCGTCCAGGACGATATAAATATCTTCCCGGACGATGTTACAAAAAATAGAAATCTTTTAGGGCACAACAAAAAACCTTCCAAGTTACAAATCATCAGATGCCACACCAAATACAACAGACTCAAGAAAGAAAAAAAGATTACAAACTGACTCAGACCTAGTCTACCCAATTTTGAGCTGATTCCAAATTGCAGTCCGATCGTGTGAACCTGAAATGTCAGTACATAAGGCAGTTATAGAGAAAAAAGAATGTTTGCTATCATCAAAATCATAAGCCATTGATCCGCAACATAATCCCTGTCCCCAATTTTGTTCATGTGGCGAGCATGGCCTGAGTTATCAAAGCCATTCACAATTCCCTCTCTTTGTATTCCAATCACTACAGGATGTCCTCATACTAATAGTAACAAATAGATATGATAAATGTTTCGTCTACTATGTGTTATCTTCGAAAGTATGAGGTAATTCAGATCTATGATTGAGAATACATAAAATAAGAAAAATACATATGATAAAAAAAGAGGAAAGCTTTTAGTAGAACAAAGCAGGTTGCCCTTGTCATAAGAGGAACCCGGTAATACTTTTTACAAAGCATAAAAGCCCCAAAGGTTCTTCTTTCATCTACTTCAAAGCATCTTGGTGTCTGCTTCAAGGATGAATATAAACCTATCTGGTTAAGGTCTTTCATGATTTTGATTATCTTTGTTAGTGATGTAGTGCATCATGTCCTAGATGGCGACATAACTATCTTGTGGGCTTAGATTCTTCTAAGGAAAGATTAAGCCCTTTTGCCCTCTTTCAACAACCCACTCTTCCATTCATACATTGCTCTGAGCTGCTAGAGTACTCCTATAGATGAGCTAGAGTTGCTTTCCCTCCTCACAGGGTCCTACCAATTATGGTAGGTGTTACCACTGTGACCTTTTGATGATCATTGAGCTCACTCATGACTACTATACTAGGTGGCAGAAGTGTTCCCTTGTCATCTCGAGTTGTGTCCTTAGTTGTGATGTTGTACATCTTGCCTCAGATGTTAGCATCACATCCTCAAAAGCTCTAATTTTCTAGCGAAAGATCAGCTCCTTGGTTTCTTTACCAACCTACTTCAATATTCGTACCCTACTCTTAGCTGCTAGAGTAGTCCTATGAATGTAGTGTTGTTACTTTTACTCCCCACAGGGTCCTACCTAGTTAGGGTAGGTGTTACCCCATTAAGCCTTTGATGTTTATCAAATCTTACTCATAATTACTATCCTTAGGTGGTGAGTGTGCCTCCTTACTACCTAGAGATATGTTCCTGCTATGATGTAGTATATCCTGTCTTGGATGTTAACATCACTACTTTGAGAATTTTGATTTTCTAGTAGAAGATCAGTTCTCCTACTTCTCTTCGTGACCTAGCATACCATTCATACAATAGGCCCAGTTGTCAGATTAGTCTTATGAATGTGTTGATATCACTTTCACTTCCCACAGGGTCTCACTAGTTTGTGTGGGTGTTATCATTGTGAGCTTCGTCCTATTCAAAGTTGTGGTCCTTAGTGGCGAGTGTGCTCCCTCACTACTTTGGTTCCTTTCCTCTCGCTTGGTGATATGGGGCATCGTGCCTTAGGTGCCACCATTATCTTTTTCTTGAGCTTTGATTTTCTAGCAGAAAGTCAGCTCTTTAGATCCTTCCGCCACTTGTTCTCCCATTGAGACTCGACTCCTAGCTGTCGGAGAGGTCATTTGGACATGTTGATTTAGATTCTACTTCTTACAGGGTCCCCATCAACTAGTATGGGTTTCCCGCTGTAGCTCCTTTGATGATTGTTTCTTTTAGGCTTAGTCCTATTTTTCATAGTAGAGGTGCCCCTCGCTACTTTCGCTATTTTGACTCCCTTGGAACGAGTCTGCCCCTCTACACACTTTACTGAGGGTGTATCTCTTCCAGCTTTCTTTGGAGATGTCGTTATGATGTCTTCCTCCCCTTTTATGTAGGGATAGGGTTCCCTAAGAGATCCTGACAGTATTTGGATACTCATTGCCACGACGATTTGTCCTTAACCATGTGATTACCAGAGTGCTAGCTTGAGATTTCTTAGGTGACTCTACCCTTAGAATTCTTCCATTTACCTACCATTTCTCCCTTACATCTCTACACAGATCTATGTCAGGTTGATGCTGAGGTGACTTTCACCTTCTACCCTGTTGTTTTGATACAAACAAATAGGTAGTTGGTTTTACTTACCTGGTTGAGAGAGACTGATAGAGCCCTTAGAAGGTATTCCTCACTACTCTTTTTTCTTCTGATTGTCCTATTGTGATCAGGCATACATCAGATACTGACTCTTTATTCACTTAGTTGAAATGACAAAGTGAGTATTGAACCCTTCCTCGTTTATGAGACCGAGCTGGTTGAGCAGATGTTGAAGCTTACCCGGTTGAGAGAGCCCAACAGAGTCACTGGGAGGCATTCCTCAACACTCCTTTACTCCGGATGTCCTGTTAAAGACTAGACAAGCTTCCATTTCGTGGCTTAGTCACTTTTGTTGAGGTCAGGCAGAAGTGCAGAGTCACCCCAATCCACTATTTCGAAAAGATCAGTAGGAGAAGGGATCCTTTTCATCTTCTACCCCATTATCCCGATACAGTCAGACCGGTAGTTGGTTTTACCTTTCTGGTTGAGAAAGCCTCATAGATCCCTGGGAGGCATTTCTCAACACCCCTTTACTCCGGATGTCCTGTTAAAGACTAGACATGCTTCCATTTTGTGTCTTAGTCACTTGTACTGAGGTCAGGCAGAAGTGCTGAGTCACCACAATCCACTGTTCCGAAAAGATTAGGAGGAGACGAGATCCTTTTCACCTTCTATCACACTCTCCTGATATAGTCAAACCGATAGTTGGTTTTACCTTTCCGATTGAGAAAGCCCGACAGAGTCCCTGGGAGGTATTTCTCATCACCCCCTTACTTCGAATGTCCTGTTAAAGACTAGGCAGGCTTCCATTTTGTGGCTTAGTCACTTTTGCTGAGATCAAACAGAAGTGTTGAGTCACCCAATCCATTATTTCGAAATGATCAGGAGGAGACGGGATCCTTTTCGCCTTCTATCTGGCTGTTTCGATATAGTCATGGAGATAGTTGGCTTTACTTACCTGTTTGAGAGAGTCCGACAGAGTCCCTGGGAGGCATTCCTCGCCACCTTTTTACTCTGAGTGTCATGCTGTGATTATGCGGGCGCTAGATTTCGTGACTCCTCTATTTGTTGTTTTGATATGATCAGGAAAATAATGAGTCACCCCAATCCATAATTCTAGAAGGATCAGGAGGATATGGGATTCTTTCACCTTCTATCCTGCTGATCGATATAATCAAGCAGGTAGTTTGTTTCACTTTACCTAGTTGAGAGAGCCCGACAGAGCCCCTGGGACGCACTCCTCACCACTTCTTTCACTCTTTATCCTGCTGTTTCGATATGGTCAGGCAGATAATCGGTCTACTTTTACTACTTTACCCTTGGTTCTCTCTTTAGCTCTGCCCTCACTACAGAGTAAGGCTAGGGGAGAAATTCTTTACCTCTTTTTCACCTTAATGACGATCCTTACTTTGATTCTCTATTCGACTCTGCCCTTGTTGAAGGGTAAGGCCAGGAGAAGGCCCCACTACTTGCTCACAATTTGGTGACATCTTACTTATATACTACTGCCCTTCGCTCTCTCCTAGGCTCTTCCCTCGCTGAAGGGTAGGGCTAGGAGAAGATCTCCCTACTTTCTTCCACATATTTGATATCCTTTCGCTTGGGGTCTTCACTCTACTTTCTTTGGCATAGTCCGTCAATGCCAACATGAGCGGTTCCCTAGTTGTTAGCCGCTCCTGTTGGGGTTCTGTTTGTTAACCTTGATTTTGTCAAACCTTGGGTCCTATGGGTTAGACCAAGCCTCTTGAGCTCAGACCCATGTCTTGAGTCAACTTGGTTGACCAGGTTAACCCAGGTTGACCCATTATACCAATTTCGAGCCTAAATAAATTCCAAACCCATTTCAAATTCTCATAGGCTCAAACTCCCATATCTTGGACCTATTTGACTAGGTTGACCAAGTCAATGATTGACTTGGTCAACCCAAGTCTTAAATAGGTCAAAATGATCTATTTAGGTCATTTAAAACCTATTTAATGCATTAAATTCCTCCCCAACCGATTTTGAATTGAAACCATGGCCTGATTACCCCCTTTCCCTCCTAATTCACTATAATCTTAATCCTAACTGTTGATCATGTGATTAAGAGCTTTAAATAGCAAAAATTAGGATTTTTGAGGGGACTTTTGGCTCTTGCTCCTTCTCTAAGCCCCCTCAATTTCTGAGATCTCGTGTGAGCACTCTTGGAGACTCCTCCCACTTTCTCTCACTCAAACCCGACGGAAATACCTCTCCGACGGCTAGATCTCCGGCGACCCGAGGCGTTTTCCCTTCCTAAGCTCTGTCTTCTTGATCCAAAACGAATCAAGGGGTGGGATCAACTGGACAGTCTACAAGCTCAGAAAACCTAAGATCTATTGGATTCACCGTGTGGATCGAGGTATATCGCTAACCCTAGGTTAGAACACTTAGGTTTAAATAGATTTTTATTTTCTGCGTTTTAAAGCACGATTTCAATTCCCCATGATTGTTCTTCACTCTACATCATATGTTTAAAATTTTGCTTGATTTCATCCATCCAATCAAGAGAAATCTTCAAAAAACGTGTTAGTGTTACGGTTCGATCTCGTGCATGCGTCGCCCGTCGTTTGAACCATTGATCTTCAGATCAACAGTTCAGATCCAGTGATACCGCGCGTCCGTCCGACCGTGTATCGACGCCTAATCAAATTTGCGCCCATCCGGCTTGATCAGAGCCGTTGATTCTGAACCTCGTGGAATCAACGACCCAGATCAATGCCTACGTGGATGAGTGGTTTAAGCCGTGATTGCCGCAAGATTGCGGCAATCATTGCCTGGCGGCGTAATGATTCATTGCGCCGCCGGCAATGATTCGCCGTGGGTTTGACCCACCAATTCTGGCGTGCTAGGTGTCCCGGCCATCGATTTAAATGTTTTTTTAAAGTCTATTTTTAAGTAGTTTCTTCCATAATTCACCAAAATTCCAATTCTTATCCAAAAAATACGTATAATATAACAAACACTCGTATATGAATTCTCTATAATTTAAAATTACTTTTAATTAGAAATAATATTTAAATTTTTAAATATTCTTAAAATAATAAAAATAACTTTTTATTAATTATTATTATTATTATTATTAGTACTATTATTATTATTATTATTATTATTATATTTATTATTATTATTATTATTATTATTATCTTTATGTTTTATTATTAATTTAAAACTATTTCATTATTATAATTATTGTTATTATCATTATAATAATAATTATTATTATTTTAAAATTATTTGTTTATTATTATTATTATTGTCATTATTTTTTATTATTTTTATAATCTTTATTATTATTATTATTATTATTATTGTTAGCCTTATTTTAAAACTAGTATTATTTTTATTATTATGTTTATTTTAATTATGATCATTTATTGTAATTATTACTTTAAACTATTTTGTTGATGCTTTGCTTATTATTATTATTATTAGTTTAATCATTACGATATTATAATCACTTTAATCTTTTATTATTGTTATTATTTTTATATTTTGCTAATATTATTATAATATTGTATTTACTTTAATCTTTTCTTATCATTACCTTAATAATTATTATTATAATCATTTTTAGTATTTATACTATTTCAAAATTATTATTATTGTTATTATTTTAAAACTATTATTATTATTACTTTGTTAAATAAATATTAAATTTAAAAAAAAGTAATAATTATTTTCAAATATGGATTATTTTAAATTATTTTAAATTTGCAAAATTCATAACTAATTTATTTTTAAATCGGATTTCGGCGTGCAACCACTCATTCTTTTAAAAAAAATGCCTATTTTAATTTAAAATTATTTTGAAAAACTAATTTTCACTATTTGAAAAAATTTCTATTTTACTTAGCTATTTTAAGTATTTTAACATTTTTTAAATAATTATTATAATAATTATTTTAAAATTAAAAATTATTTTTAAGTTATTTTAAAACCTCAGTAGGTAGACCTATCAATTTCGAGTCACGGGTCGGGTTCAGGTCGAACCTGGAACTAACCCGACACTATTCGGGTTCGGGTCAACCCGGCCTGTATTTATAAACGGATCAATTTTTCAGACCCAAACCCGACCCGCTTCGGGTTCGGATCAACCCGAACCAGCCCGCGGACTCGAAAGTGGGCTGACGGCGGCTGTAGCAGAAGCCTCGCCTCCGTGGAATTAACCAGCAATGCAGAGCGCTGGGCTCCTCGCCTCGGGACGCGGCGTAAAAAGGCACGGCAAGGTGTCTGGCCCCCTGGGGACGCGACCGTCGCGACGTGATCTGGCCTCAGGGCAGGCGAGGCTGGCGAGCTCGAGGCAGTCGGGCAGTACGAGCAGACGAGGGGCGCCGGCGGGGGCAGCGGGCAGCGCTGGCTGGAGCAGCGGGCGGGAATAAAAAATTTTTAAATTAAACCGGTTTTCGGGTTGACCCGCAACCCGTCGGGTCAACTTGAACCCTACCCGTTTTGCAAACGGGGCAGTTTTTTGGACTCGAACTCGACCCGCTTCAGGTTCGGGTCAACCCAAACCTGAAAATTCCGGGTCAAGTTCGGGTCAGGTTTTTGGGTCGGGTCCAATATTGACAGGTATATCGGTACGGTGGCCAGTTGATCTCCTCTATATGTAATTATTACAAATTGATATATTTTTCATTATCTTATTTTTCGAAATCTATATATATTTATATGTTTTTTAAAATTACTTTAAAATAACTTATATTTTAAATCCTAATTTTGGGAGATCCACTATTTATGAATTTTAAATATAGATTGTGCATGTGAAGAGCAATCATGGGGGGTGGATTAGTGAATGGTTGAGTTCCAATCATTCTCTAATCACTTCGTTAGGCACATTTACTTTCCTTTTATTATACATTACATGTGTAGGATGCATGAGCACTTAGTTTAAGTTCTCATAGATCTAAAGACATTGTGTGTTTACTGTTTTTGTGTACTCCATTCATTATTATCTTGAGGGTTAGTCCAAAACTCAAGTTTAAATCTCTATAATGTTGTGACACCCTAAGGACAATAATTAAGAACCCGTCTAACAAACTTAGAAAAATTCTAGGAGCTAGGATAGATCCCTGATTGACATGAAAATTTTAACATTTAAACTTAGTGATATCATAAACCTCACATAATTTTCTATGACTTTTAAGGGGTCTTTAGACCCCTTAATTAACCAACCATAATTTAACCCATTAATTAGGATCCAGTACCTTCTAAAAATGACAATAAATCCATTTTAACTCAGAAAATACCCACAATAGCTCAAATTGTTCAGAATTAGGTCCTTAATCTTAGATAAATAGGGCTCCTTAGGTTGACCTCAATCTGACGCTTAATTTTAACTTCAAAATTAGGATAATTAAAAATTATTTAAAATTTCAAATTCTTCCCAAACACTTGGGAACACCTTCTTAGGTCATTTTTTACCATTGGGGGTGATTCCAATCAGTTTGGAGCTGATTTGGATCAAAACCATAAAATCATGCATAATTAGGAAATTTTAATAATTCATTAAATGCCTAAAACTTATAAAATTCATAACTTTGCTTAGAAAACTCCAAATCCAGTAAACTCAAAGCCTAACTACTCACCTTAAGGTCTATTATTTACTTAAAATGTTAGGAACCCCAAACCTAGTTTATTTCCTATAGTGACATTTTGGACCCCCTTAGCCTAACATCTAAGAGGACCCGAGACTTTCCAAAATTGGCTAATATAATTTGAACTTCAAATATCACTACTCTAAACATTTAAAAGTGATCAAGAAACTAAATTAACTAAAATGAATCCTATTTCATTAATATCTGAACTTCAATTAAAATTTCCTTTTTAGACATTCAACAAACCTGAACTCTAAGCAACTTCAACTAACTACAAAACTTAAGATCTATCACAGCCACACAAACCTTACACACATATAGAATTATTTGTTATGGCACCACTTCTAGATCTAGGCTAGGCAGGTGTTTCCTTTTTACTGTGCCGGGTTTTCCGATGATTTTATTGCATGTTGTGAATGAATTATTGTGTTTGCTTACCTTTACTACACTGTGGATTGATGCGATGTGTGTTAGATTTACCACTAGATTAGGGACTATATATATATATATATATATATATATATATATATATATATATATATATATATATATATATATATATATATATATATATATATATATATATATATATATATATATATATATATATATATATATATATATATATTGCTTTTCTTGCAGGTTGTAATTCTCATGCAATGCTAAATAAAAGGGGGGCAACTGTCATGATTTCTAATAATATTTTGTGCAGGTGTTTGCTCAGCCCCCTTAAATTAATGAAGACTAATATCATTAAATATTAACTGTTATAGGTGCTCCAGAAGCTGCTTAGCCTTCAATAATTAAGAGCATGATCAAGTGTGGCTGTAATGCGCATTCTTTTTATATAACTGCTTGGGATATTGTAAATACTTGAGATTTTTATTATGATAATCTTGCAGGTGACTCTAGATTTACTGCTTTCCATTTATGTAAAATTTGTAATAACTGGTGAGAGTTGTGAAAGTGTTTTTGAATGTAGATATTCTTATCTAATTCGAATTCCAAAAGAAGAAGACATCCTCAAAGGGGAGAGTCTTCTTTCATTTGGAAGATCGAGTTTGGATGGCTTTAGATATCCAAAGAGAAAATGTAATACCCCATTTAGGGAAGAATTGTCTCTTCGTTTGGATATTCAAGCCATGACGGATCTAAGGAGTCCAAGAAGGAGAGATCCAAGGAATCTAAGGAGAACAAATCCAAAGAAGACTAAAGAGCTGAAGACCTATAGGCTTAATATCTCACTCAAAGTCATTTGCGTCAGTCATATGCTTAGAAATCTAGGTTGTTGGCAGTGGGCCCGACCACTTTATTTTCTACAGATCATAGGTTGTAATTAAGGGAAGTTGGCTTATGAACATTTATTTGATTAATTTATTTATATTGATGTGTTTTATTTTATGATATATGCCTCTAGGGTCATCTACTCTTTCTAGTTTTATTGGCGAATTGCATGCCGTGTTTTGTTTTAGCATGGATATTCGTTAGGCTCTTTTAAGGACTAAATTTTTTTCTACTCGTAATTAATGTTTAAAATTTTAAGATCTAAATAACATATCAACTTAACGACTATAGAGAATTGTCGGAGCCATCCGGGGTCGCATGCATATTAATGCATTCTCTCTCCCCTAATAAGACACATTCCCGCCTGCGGGTAGAGTTCGGATAATCTGACCTATAAGGGTGAAGTGCCGGACCTGAGGCCCAATCTTTTCTAAAAATTATTTTCTATAAGCATGTTTTTAAAATCTTATGCATACCTGATTTAAAAACTTCAGCTAGCATACATTGCATTAGAAATAAATTAAATTAAATTTTAATTATATTAGTTAGAAGCATTTATCCAACATAAGTTTAGAATTAAATAAGAAACTCTCTAGATGTCGGTCCTACTTCCAAAAACTAAACCACCCACCTATCTCTCATAATTGACTTGACAGTATGGTTTTAAAGCGATTAGGTGGTTAACTGGCTCCCCAATCCAGGTCGGGATAAGTCAAGATTTTGCATTGCATTAGTTAGGACATGGGTATTAGTGTTGCTTGTAGAGCACTAAACTCAATCTAGATTTATGATTTGAGGCTACTACATTCGATCTCGTAGTATGCCTAAATAGTAAGAAAGTTTCCCATTCTTCAGGGACTATAAATCCTACTTATCTACGTCACATGGATGACGCTACCTCCATCCTTCTCTCACGCATGTGTTGAGTGCTTGATTTCTTTTCTCCAGTTTCTTCACACTACCTTAGTCCCTCCAGATGTCAGTATGAGTCGTGTACGTTGACTAAGCCCTTTGTACCTTTTCTTTCCCTTTGAGAAGATTTTCTTAGTCTTATCCCCATGTGCCAATCCCATTTTTGGGAAGAATAATTTATAATCATTAATCAAGAGTTTTTTAGGCTCCTATCTGAGATGTAATTAACCACGGGGGCTTACGCCCGTGGGAAACTGAATCCCACCATCTACTAAACCCCATCCGAGCTGATGTATCGGGTGGGGGAAACCCGTTGTTTTGATCAGTTCATGTATATTACTACCCATCGGGGTGCTCTGGCGAGAGCCGTTATCCTCAATGGTCAGTCGAATTCACGATCTAATCTGCCCTTCCATTGGCCTGCTTATGTCGATTGTAAAGGCCTACGATCGTTTTGTCCTACGGGATAGTGCGACCGTACCCTTTGCATTTGAACCCCATTAGCGGTGCTCTTTCGGAGGTCCACAGAGATGAAGGAATTTTTTGGCTTACTAAACTTTTTAATACTATTTTGAAGACTAAAAAGATGTCAGATGAGTGGAGAATGAGCGTGTTAATTCATATTTTTAAGAATAGAAGTGATGCATAAAATTGTGCAAATTATAGAGGAATTAAGTTAATGTGTCATACTTTTTAAACTATGGAAGTGAGTTATAGAGCATAGGTTGCAGCATGATACTAATATTTCTCAAAATCAATTTGGATCCATATCGATAAAGGTTGACTATGGAAGTCATACATTTATTAAGAGGTTTGATGGATATATAAAAAAAATAAGGAGAATCTACTTATGATATTTATTGATTTAGAAAAAACATTTGATAAAGTTCCAACAAAAGTGCTATAGAGAGTTCTTGAAAATAAATGAGTTAATACCACTTATATTCAAATCATTAAAGATATGTATACATGAGCTATTGCTTGTGTTCAAACAAAAGGTGGTTTAACCAAGTATTTCCCTATTTCGGTTGGGTTACATCAAGAATCGGCCTTAAGCCCATATCTTTTTGCTTTAGTTATGGATGTTCTCACTAGACATTTGCAAGAGCATAACTTGGTGTATGCTTTTTGCTGATGATATTCTTCTTGTTGATAAGACTAGAGAGGGCGTTGAAGGTAAACTTGAATTATAGAGGCCCACCTTAGAATCTAAAGGTTTTCGCTTGAGTATATCTAAAACAGAATATATTCAAAATAATTTTAGTAGTAATAGACCTAGTAAGGGGATTGTGACTTTGGACAATCAAGCCTTTAATAATAGTACACGTTTTAGATATCTTGGATCTATTATTCAGAATGATAATGAAATAGATGGTGATATTATTAGCAGAATTCAAGTTGGATAGTTGAAGTGGAGGAATGCATCAAGCTTATTGTGCGATAAAAAAGTACCCCTCAAACTTAAGGGAAAATCCTATAAGATGTTTGTGAGACCTGCAATGCTTTATGGTGTCGAATGTTGGTCATTAAAAGAGAACCTTAATACTAAGTTAAGTGTGGCAAAGATGAGGATGCTCTGGTGGATGAGTGGCTTTACCCTTAGAGATAAAATACGAAATAAGCATATACGTGAAAGGTTGGAGTAGCTCCAGTAGAAGATAAGATTAGAGAGAGTCGCCTTAGATGGTTTAGTCACATAAAATGGTGGCCTTCTAATAACCTGATTAGGAAAGTTGAGGTATTAAATTTGACTTATGTTAAGAAAGGTAGAGGTAGACTTAAAAAGACTTGGTTAGAAAATATTAGAAATGATATTTCTTTATTAGATTTAAATGAGAATTTAACTTTTAAAAGAGCACAATGGAGAAAAAGGATTCATGTAGACGACCCCACGTAGTGGGATAAAAACTTGATGTTATTTTTGTTGTATAACATGATTAGTCTAATGAAAATATATGCATCTATAATAAAATTATTTGAAATTGTTAAGGAAGATGAGATACATAATCAACAAACAAATGAAGTTGGTGTTTTGATAAATGATTAGAAATCTTTTGACTTTATCTTGATAATGAACATAATAATTGATATTTAAATGATTATAAATAAATTATAACTAGTCCTATAAGAAAAAGATCAAATATTTTGAATGTAATGAAATTAGTGTATATATCCAAAAAATAATTATAAATTTTGGGAGAAAATGGATAAGATTCTTTACTAGATAAAATACCATATTTTCATAATATTTTTTGATTTAATATTCCAAATATGCATTCTATATATAATACTTTTATTATGTTCACAATACTCTATATATAGCTATACGCTTATATAAATATTTGCAAAAATATTTAAAGCACTAACATTAAAACATAATAACAATGACAACAAAATTTAGGCAAAATTTCACCATCATGCCTTCCTCTATTTAAAAGCTATTATTGAACTTCAAAGAGTTGAGAGCTTACAAAATTTAGATATATAGAATTTAGTAGTTTTTTTTAATATAAACCTTTTATTTCTATTTATCTGATCAAAAGCAAATAGACAAATTAAGTGATATTAGAAGTGGGTGATTTATTAAAAACCTGACAAATTCACAAATTCCTCGTTTCAACTATCATATCTAATCAATTCAAACCAATTACAAAAAAATAGCTTTAGGCCTAGACCGAAGTAGTCAAAGAACCAATTCATGATTAAAATTGTGTAATCGATCTAGACAATCTAATTTTTAAAATCTTGTTGATCAGTATAAAATAATAAAATAATAGATATTTTGAAGTGGTTACCACTAACCAGTACACTTAGATGTCAACTTACTCATAAACAGATAAAAATTAATTACTGTTAACTATATTTCATCAGATTACTTCCACTAAATAGTGAATACTTAAAAAAAGAAAAACAAAATCGAATTCCTTTATATATAAAAAATAAGCCTCCAAAGAGTACCAACAACTTACCTTATTTCACAGTTTTCTTAAAATTATAACTCTAGCTATATAAAATATAAAAAGAACTCTTTTCTACTATGAATAATATTTGTGGCAAGTACAGAATTCTTAATTCTCTAGTAAAAAACTTTTTTTCTTTTTAAAATAGAAAATGCAAAGATAAAATGTGAGTACCAGTCTACAAAATCGAACGTTTTTCAAAAATTAAAAATTGAAGTGATAAATTTTAGATAATCAATAGACAAACACTAAAATAAAGTAGTAATTATCTCAACACTTTCTTAACAATAACTACATTATAATATTGTAGCATGGTGTATATATAATGTACACAGTCTTCATTATTGTGAGAGACAAGAGAAGTAAACCTCCGAGTTATGATGTGAAGACCCAATGATTCTTAAGTTATGTTTCAACAAAATTTACTCTCCGCTGGTGCATCCTCTTCTTAAAATAGTTATTAAGCTTATTGTTTATACCAACTATGTCATCCATGAAAGTCACAAATGTCGCTTCCTTATTAATCTTGTTAAATATTTTTATCACTGCCCACCAATTCTTTAATAATTTTCTCATTTCCCAACAAAACTATATCATCCGCAATATTAATGAGGTCATCCAAAAAGAAGGCGTAAGCTATCATTTCATTACATACAGCCTCATATAAGTGCTTAAAGATCATAAGATTGAGCAACGATAACTCAATATTGTCATCAACTTTTAGCTAGGGAAGAGATAGAATGTTGCCACTGAAATTAATATCTCTAAATGAATTAATTTGGCTCTTACAGAATGATACTCCAGCCTTTTTGAGCTCTATGGCTGACTGTATATTCTTCTTATAGCTCAGTAGATACTCTCCCTCAGATGTCAATATCTTTTTATCTATATTTAAGGTGTGAAATCATACATCGAGTATAAGATCTTCTGACGAAACCAAAGATAGATTGTAGGAAATTTTAATTAGAGTATTCACATCTCCAATCTGACTTGATAAATTTAATAAAAATGATTAATTAGTCCAATAAAAATAAATATTAATTAAGATAATTAATTAAAATATTACTTCTAATCCACCAATGACAACCAATATAGTGAGCACTAAAAGTGGGAGTTCGATCTCGACGAGAAGAATATCTCGCTTGAGATCGGGAATAACATTGATCATTCTTGCAGCTCCAAATATCGGATCAAGAGAATTGTATTCGTCTTACTCCCCGGTGACGAATCTCTTATCATTTAGCATAATTTTTAAGGTGAAACAGCCATTGATGATAATAATCTTGAGGAACTTATCATTCTCCTTAAGCTAATCATGATAATAGAATCAATCACATTCTAAATAATCCTCATTATCCTCCTCGACTTAAAGGCTATAATTGGAAGCGATAAGGCATGGCTCCACCTTTATCACCACTTCCAATGATGGCCTTCAAGTCGAGGAGAACGACGAGGACTACTTAGAACGTGGCCGATTCTACCTTCATGATTCTCTTAAGAAGAAGGACGATTTCCTTAAGATTATTATCGTTGATGACTGCTTTGCCTTAGAAATCATGTTCATTGATAAGAAATTTATCACTAGTGAGTAGTATGAATACAACTCTCATGATCCGGTATCTGGAGCTGCGATAAAGATCTATGTGATTCTCGATCTGAAGCAAAATATGCTTTTCCTCGAGAACCAGCTCCCACTTTTAATGCTCATTATATTGGTAATCATTGATGGATCAGATGTAACATTCAAATTAATTTTCTTAATCAATATTAATTTTTATTATACCAATCAATAATTTCTCTTAATTTTATCAAATCAGATTGGAAATGTGAATACTTTAATCAAAACTTTCTACACCTCTCTTCGACTTCACCAGAAGATCGTATAATCAATAAATGCTTTCACATCTTAGATATATACAGAAAGATATTGGCATCTGAGAGAGATTACCTACTAAATTACGAGGAGAATATACAGTCTGCCACAAAACTCAGAAATGTCAGAGAATCGTTCTGTAAGAGCAAAACTAATTCTTTTACAGACATTAATTTCAATGACGACATTTTATCTCTTCCCCAAGTTAAAGTTGATGATACCACTGAGTTACTATTACTCAATCACATGGTTTTTAAGTGCTTGCATGCGACTATATGTAACGAAGTGACCACATGTCTTTTTTTTTTAATGACCTCATCAATAATGCGAATGATATAGCTTTGTTGAGAAATGAAAACATTATTAAGGCCTTGGTAGGAATTGATGAAAATATTTCAAAAATATTTAACAAGATTACCAATGAAGCGACATTGGCGGTCTCATAGACGACATAGTTGGTTTAAACAGTAATCTCAATATCTATTATAAAAAGAGAATACACCGATGAAGAGAAAATTTTGTTAATACATATATTAAGAATCCTTAGATCTTCACCTCACTCCTTTGATGTTTACTTTTTTAGCTCTTACAATAATTAATATCGTGTACATCATGCTGCAATATTACAACGCGTAGTTATTTTTAAGAAAGCGTTGAGATAATTTCTACTTGATTTTAATGCTTGTTTATTGATTATTTAAAATTTATCACTTCGATTTTTTAGTTTTTGAAAAAAGTATGGTCTTTTAGATTGGTGCTAATGTCCTATCTTTGCATTTCTTATTGTGAAAAGAATGAAATTTTTTTTATGTATTTGTCGCAAATAGTATTCACATTAGAAAATAGTTCCTTTTGTATTTTACGTGTCTAGTGTTTAAATTTAAAAAAACTCTACTACAAAATATGATAAATTGTGTTTACTCTTTGGAGGATTTTTTTATAGAAATGAATTTACTTTTATTTTTTATTATTTAGTTACTTAGCATTTGAAGGAAATAATATGAGGAAAGATAGTTGACAATAATCAATTTCTATTAATTTATAAGTAAGCTGCTATCAATGTATAATGAATAATGGTAACCACTTCAATTAGTCTATTATTTTATTATTTTATAATGATCAACAAGGTTTTAAAAATTGGACTATATGGACCGATTATACTAGTTTAATCGTGGATCGATTCTTTGTCTAGTTTGGTCCAGTCTTAAAGCTGTTTTTACACGTAATTGGTTCAAATCGATTAGATCTGATAGTCGAAATGGGGAATTGGTAAATTGGTAAGGTTTTTTATGAATCACCCACTTCAAATATCACTCAATTTGTCCATTTGTTTTTCATCAAAAATATAAAAATTAAAAGTTTAGATAAAAAAACTAATAAATCTATATACCTAAATTTCTTAACTCTCAACTCTTTAAAGTTCAATAGGAGCTTTTAAGCAGAGGAATACATGATAGTGAAATTTTGTTGTCATTAAACTTATAATTTAATGTCATTAAACTTATAATTTAATGTCATTAAACTTATAATTTAATGGTAGTGCTTTAAATTTTTTTACAAATATTTGTATAAGTGCGTATAGCTATATATATAGTATCATAAAAATAATACAAATATAACATTCTAAAATTTTTATTTAGAATTGCTATGTGTTAGAACGTTCATGATTGTTAAGATATATAAAGTTTAATGTTTTGTCTTCGTACAAAAATTTAGCGCATGCAGAGATAAAAAGAGAAATGCAACAATTATAAGAGAAATCAAAATTTTCATGTGAAAAACTCAAGAAAGGGAAAAACATTAAAATGATTCCAATATTCTTTGTGTTTGATTACAAACGCTCCATCCATCAAGGGAAGGGAATAATAAAGTACATGTTATAATATTGAGGTTGGAAAAGCTCTTTGGTAAGAATTTAGCATAAATCTATGTGTTGAAGTTGGGATTCATAGTTGATACTGATGACATGCATCGATCTTATGAGTGACGATGTATGTTGACATTATTAATAATGGTAGGTGATGAAATCTACAAATGATAGAGTAGCCATACAATAATGATTGGAAGATTATATGTCAATGAATTGTAGGTGGATGATCATGGTACAAAGGACTATACTTGAACGAAAAATGTTAGATGGATCATAGCCGATTATAGTGGTCCAATAACTATAATAAGATAATGACGGCATTCTATATCTTCTCTAACTAAAAATTAATGACACCACTGAGTCATCGTTGCTCAATCTCATGGCCTTCGAGCGCTTATATGCAATTGTAGGTAATGAAGTGATAGCTTATGTCTTCTTTATGGATGGCATCATCAATACTGTAGATAATGTAGCTCTGTTGAGAAATGAGGAGATTATTAAAGATTTGGTGGGCAGTGATGGAAAGATTTTCAAAATATTTAACAAGATTACCAAGGAAGCGACATTGGCGGGTTCTAGGGATAGCATAGTCACTGTGAACAATAAGCTTAATATCTATTGTAAGAAGAGGATGCACTAGTGAAAAGCAAATTTTGTTGAAACATATCTTAAAATGTTTTGGTTTTCACCTCACTACTTGGAGGTTTAGTTCTCTTGGCTCTCACAATAATTAGGATCGTATACACCATGCAACAATATTAAGATATGTTATATTAAGAGAGCATTGAGAGAATTTCTGCTTTGTTTCAGTGTTTGTTTATTGATTATCTAAAGTATATCACTTCAATTTTTAGTTTTTTTTATAAAAAAATCAATCTTGTAAACTGGTACTAAGGTTCTTTCTTTGCATTTCCTATTGTGAAAAGAAGGAAAGTTTTTTATTAGAGAATTGAGAATTATATACTTGTCATGGATAATATTTATATTGAAAAAGAATTTCTTTTATATTTTTTGTTACTAACGTTATAATTTTAAAAAGCTCTATTGCAAAATAGGGTAAGTTGTGATTACTCTGTAGAGGATTTTTTTTATAGAAAGCAATTCGATTTTTTTTTTTCTTTTTTTAGCTACTCAAGATTTGGAGGAAGTAATCCGAGAAAAAATAATTGACAGTAATCAATTTCTATCAGTTTACATGTAAGTTGACATCAAAGTGTACTGGTCAATGATAACCACTTCAACTGATTTATTTTTTTATTATTTTATACTGATCAATGAGGTTTTAAAATTAGATTGTATAGACCGATTGCCCCGATTTAATCATGGATTGATTCTTTGACTAGTTCGGTCTAATCCTAAAGCTATTTTTGTATGTAATTCATTCGAATCAATTAAATCTGATAGTTGAAATGGGAAATTTGTGAATTTGTCAGGTGTCTAATGGATCACCCACTTCTAATATCACTCATTTTGTCCATTTGTTTTTTATTAAACAAATAGAAATGAATGGTTAAGATTAAAAAACTACTTAAATCTATATATCCAAATTTTTAAACTCTCAATTCTTTGAAGTTCAATAGTAGGTTTTAAATAAAGAAAAACATTATGGTGAAATTTTGTTGTCTTTAACATTATAATTTAATGTTAGTGTTTTAAATATTTTTATAAATATTTGTATAAGCATATTGTTATATAGAGTATTATGAAATTAATCAAAATATCATATCCCATAATTTTTATTTAGAACTGTTGTGTGCTAGAATGTTCATGTTTGTAGAGATATATATAATTTAATGTTTTGTCTTTGTACGAAAATTTAGCACATATAGAGGTAAAAAGAGAAGTGCAATGATTGTAAGATACATAAAAAATTTTATATGAAAAAACTCAAAAAAAAAAAAAAAACATTAAAATGGTACCAATACTATTTGTGTTTGATTACAAGTGCTTCCATCCATCAAGGGAAGGAAATAATAAAGTACATGATATAATATTGAGGTTGGAAGAGTTTTTGGCAAGAATTTAGCATAGATCTAAGTGTTGAAGTTGAGATTCAAAGTTGATATCGATGACATTCATCGATCTAATGAATGATGATGTGTGTTGACATTATTAGTTATGGTAGATGATGAAGTCTATAAATGTCATAATAGTCATACAATAATGATTAGAAGATTGCATGTCGATGGATTATATGTGGATGATCATGGTATGAAGGACTATAGTTGAGCGAAAAATGTTGGATGGATCGTAGCTGGTGACAGTGGTCGAATAACTGTAATTAGACAATGGCGGCATTTTATCTCTTCTCCAGTCAAAAGTTGATGACACCATTGAGTCATCTTTACTCAATCTCATGACCTCCGAACGCTTATATGTGACTACATGTAACGAAGTGACACCCTATGTCTTCTTTATGGATGACCTCATCAATATTGCGAATAATATAGCTCTGTTGAGAAATAAGGATATTATCAAGGGCTTGGTGAGTAGTGATAGAAATATTTCTAAAATATTTAACAAGATTACTAAGGAAGCGACAATGGAGGGTTTCATGAACCGCATAGTCATTATAAAAAGTAAGCTACTCAAAGGATCTGCCGGTGGAAAGCAAATTGTGTTAAGACATATCTTAAGAATCATTGGGTCTTCAACTCACTACTCGGATGTTTGCTTCACTTGGCTCGCACAATAATTAAGACTGTGTACACCATGTTGCAATATTACAATTAATAATTATTATTAAGAAAGCGTTGATAGACTTTATACTTTGTTTCAATGCTTATTTATTAATTATCTAAAGCTTATCAATTTAGTTTTTAGTTTTTTAAGAAAGTTCGATCTTGTAGACTAGTACTAACATTATGTTATTGCATTTTTATTGTGAAAAAAATGAAAAATTTTTTACTGAAAATTTGAGAATTCTATACTTGTCGAATATAGTATTCACACTGGAAAAAAATTCTTTCTCTGATTTATATGGCTAGTGCTATAATTTTAAAAAGCTCTGCTATAAAATAGGTTAAGTTATGGTTACTCTTTGGAGTACTTTTTTTATAGAAAGGAATTCATTTTTTTTTTTAGCTACTCTACATTAGGAGGAAGTAAACCGAGGAAAGGTAGTTAATAATAATCAATTTCTATCAGTTTACAAGTAAGTTGACATCATGGTGTACTGGCTAGTTGTAACAACTGCAATTAATCTAATATTTTATTATTTTATACAGATCAACGAGGTTTTAAAAATTAAACTATATAGACCAATTACACCGGTTTAATCATGGATAAATTTTGACTAGTTTGGTCCAGTCCTAAAACTATTTTTACTTGTCATTGGTTAGAATCAGTTAGATCTAATAATTGAAATGAGGAATTGCTGAATTAGTTAGATTTTGGATGATTCATCAACTTCTAATATCGCTCAATTCAATTTGTCTTTTTCTTTTGATCAGAAAACTAGAAATGAAAGGATTAAATTTAAAAACTACTAAAATCTATATACCCAAATATCTAAACTCTCAACTCTTCAAAGTTCAATAGCTTTTAAGTAGAGGAAGACATGGAGGTGCAATTTTTTCAAAATTTTGTTATCATTAACAATATAATTTAATGTTAGTGCTTTAAATGTTTTTGCAAATATTTGTATAAGCATATAGCTATATACAGAGTATTGTGAAAATAATCAAAATATCATATCCCAAAATTTTTATTTAAAATTGTTGCGTGCTAGAACATTAATAGTTGTAGAGATATATAGAGTTTAATATTTTGTCTTTGTATGAAAATTTAGCACATACAGGGATAAAAAGATAAGTGCAATGATAGTAAGAGACATCAAATTTTTTTTGTGAAAAACTCAAAAAGGGAAAAATATTAAAATGGTTCTATTATAATTTGTGTTTGATTACAAGTGCTTCCATCCATCAAGGGAAGGGAATAATAAAGTACATGCTATAATATTGAGGTTGGAAGAGCTCTTTAACAAGAATTTAGCATAAATCTAAGTGTTAAAGTTGGGATTCAGAGTTGATATCGACGACATGCATCGGTCTTATGAGTGATGATGTGTGTTGATATTATTAGTGATGGTAGGTGATGAAGTATATAAATGTCAGAGTAGCCATGCAAAATTGATTAGAAGATTGAAGGTTGTTGGTGGATGATCATGATATGAAGGATTATAATTGAGCGAAAAATGTCAGATGAATCATAGCCGATGATAGTGGTCGAATAACTGTAATTAGACAATGGCAGCATTCTTCTCTTCCCCAGCCAAAAGTTGATGACACCACTGAGTCATCGTTGCTTAATCTCATTACATTCGAGTGCTTACATGGGACTACAGGTAACGAAATTATATCATATGTCTTCTTTATGGATGGCCTCATCAATACTACAAATAATTTAGCTCTATTGAGAAATGAGAAAATTATTAAGGGCTTGATAGGCTGTGATGAAAAGATTTCCAAAATATTTAACAAGATTACCAAGAAAGTTACACAAGAGAGTTTCCAGGAAAAGATATGAGTCGATGTAATTTAAAAGCTTAATACTTATTGTAAGAAGAGGATGCACTAGTGGAGAGTAAATTTTATTGAGACATATCTTAAAATCCTTGGGTCTTGATCTCACTACTCGGAGGTTTACTTCTCTTAGATCTCACAATAATTAAGACTGTGTACATGCTGCAATATTACAACGTGTAGTTATTATTAAGAAAGCGTTAAGAAAATTTCTACTTAGTTTTAGCGTTGTTTATTGATTATCTAAAGTTTAACATTTTAATTTCTGATTTTTGAAGAAAGTTTATTTTCTTTTTAGATATATTAAGTGCTTGTTTATTTATTCTCAATACACAGTCTATTTTAATTTAGATATCTTCAAGTCATGTTATGCTCAATCATTTGCACTTCTTATGAACTGCTCTTAGATTTAGTTAAATGCATAATAATTAATTTATTTTAAATTTTAGATCGATAAGTGTGACCTTCTGAGATGTGTTGACTTACAGTTTATCTGCATTCTATTTCACGGTCTATGAAAGGGAAAGATCCCGTTGAGTAGCCGAGTCAAGATCTGATATGTCTTAGTCTATTAAGTATTTCTCTTTTTTATTTTTGAACAATCAAGGCTAGGGGTGTAAACGAGTCGAGTTTTAGCATTATCGAGCTCAGCTCGTTACTCGGAGAACGAGCTTGACCTCGAGCTCGAGCTCAGAAAACGAGCTCGAACTCGAGCTCAGCAAACTATAAAAGAGCTCGAGCCGGCTCGCGAGCTGCTCGATTTCACATCCATCTAATTTTTTTATTTTTCCCGCCCACTTCTTAATTTTTCACCTGGCATTCGTCCAAAATTTTTATTTTTTCCTGCCCATGAATGGCTGCCATCTCTTCTTCTTTGTGGGAAATGACTGTCATCTTAAAAAGCTATCATAATGACCAGCTTTAAAGGACACTTTTCATTAATAAAAAGCTGCCTTCTCTTGAAACGAGGCAATGAAATTATTATTTTTTTTAGAAATACAAATGAAATTATATGAATTAACATTAAAAACAAGAATTTGACATTAAAAGCAACGTTTGAATCTCATATTATAAGCCGTCTGCCATTAGTTTCTTTAAAATACCCTAAATATTATAATTTCGAGCCGGCTTGCGAGCTGAGCCTCGTCAAGCTCGAACTCGAGTTCGTTTGATAAATGAGCTCGAGTTTGAGCTCGAGCTCGTGGCTCGATAAGCACGGCTCGCGAGCTCATTAACGAGTCGAGCTCGAGCCAGCTCGAGCTGGCTCGGCTCACTTACACCCTTAATCATGGCTAGTAAATTAAATGTTTATGTTTGATATTTTCATTTATAGCCATCCAAATATTATATATACATTTTAAGGAGAAATAAATAGAAGTTTTTTATGATGATTTATTTTATATATACTAAAAGTTATTAGCAACTCTGTAATATATTGTTTATTTAAGTTTACCTGAAGAAAGAAAATTTGAAAAGTTTTACAAAACTCTAATCTTCGGTTGGCCTATTGCAAGTCAACATGATAGGACCAATTCCATTTGTTGGCCTTCTCAGATTAGGTTACGACACTAAGAATCTCAAAGCTCCACTTGAGTTCCACCATTGAGCCATTATTTAACAGTCATCTTTGTACCACTACCAGACCATTATAGTTAGATCACCATCAATTGACTACAGTCTTCTGACTTCCATCACTTGATCTAAAATATTTTGACCATTAATGCTAGCTAATTTGATGCCTATTGACCCCATCACCTTCCATCACTGATAATGTCAATGTACATCAATGTTTATAAGATTGATGTATGTCATTAACACCAACTCTGACTCTCGACGTTAGAATTGAGATTCTTGCAGGACTTCTTTATTCTGGTCTTCTATTATTTAAGGAGTACAACTAAGCAAATAAGTTAACAATCTCTTAAAGATAGCTCTCATATCAAATGGCACTTCCAACATCAACCACATAATATATTCTATATATTATATATTTACTACATTGAATCAATATCTTCCCCCAAAGAAGGTCATCATGTGTAACCAGTAATAAATTCTAGTTAAATTATTTTAATTGGGCTTGGCCTTATGATTTTTTCATTTTCTTAGATTTTTCACGTAAAGACTTCGTTGTCTCTTATAATTCTTACACTTCTCTTTTATCTATGTGTATGCTGAATCTTTCATGTAAATACTAAGACAAAAACTCTCTATCTCCCTTCTGCCATGAATATTTTGACATAACAATCTTATAAGAATCTTCTTCCAAATGCTTTGCTTATTTTAAAATTTTTATTGTATATTTTCAATCAAATTGTTTGGGTATTATATATGAGATGTGTTGACCTTGTTTTTCGCTCGAGCAATTTCTGTCGATTTATTTAATCGAGCATCGTCGAATCTAATTCGGGCTCAAATCGACCCGATTCAAGCCGGATCGGACTCGAACATGTTCGATTAGACTCGAATAGTTGGTTTTCATCGCGTCGTACCTGGTTTGATTTAAATTGATCGTTATTTCGAACTCAATTTCGGATGACTAATTTCGTCGCACCGGCTCGAACCAAATTCGACTCGAATTAAATCAAATTTGGACTCGAGCTTAAGCCAATCTTTAGCCAATTTTAATTTGATTCAGCCCTATTTGACACCATTAAAATCCATTTGACTTTCGTTAAGTTTTGAATTTACTTCCTAAATCGAGAAGCTACCTCGACGGCCACGATCGACCGAGATTGCTGCTTCAGCCGAAATCCCGCTTCGCAGGTGATTCTCTGTGCCTAGAACAGACGTCGAGCAGTGGGGGAAGACGCTTGAGGAAATTTTCGAAGGCTGAGGCGCGACGACAAGGGTTGGCGGGCTTCCTTTTTCGGCGTCGTGCTCAACTTACTCGGAACGAAGCTGAGTGCTTCGGCATTCTCACTCAGACTCTCTCCCCCGCTCTCTGGCTCTCGGTTCCAAAGTCCCCAGGCGCCCAGCTCCCTCTCACGCCGACCCCCCCCCCCCTCTCCGATCCCTCTCTCTGTTCGCGACACACCCGAAGGCCGAAGCCGCCCAACCTCCCTTGTTCGCGCGACCCCAGCCCGACTCCGACCTCCCTGCGTTCGCAAGACCGAACCCGTTGCCCCACTTCCCTCCGATCTCCCTCCTGTTCGGACCGAAACCAGGGAACTCCTGCTCTCGTCCGACCCCAGCCAGGCCACGATCCCAAGCCGACGGCAGCTCCCGTCCCCTCCCTCTCGTCTTCGCACGCCGAGACCGAGCCTGAGCTCGTCGTCCTGTTCGTGAGCCCCGATCGACGCCGTCTGGACCAAGCAAACTCTTCTTTGCAAGGTGAGTATCTCTTCTTCCTTTTCCCTCTCTTGGTCTTCTTCTTTTCCTCCTCCTTCTACTTCTTCTTCTTATTCTTCTTCTTTCTATTCTTTTTCCTTTTCCTTCTTTCCCTGATTTTTGCTCTCTCCATTTTCTTGACATTTTCTTTTTTTTTTATTTCTTTTATCTTGATCTTGAATGTTATGAATGACTTGGTTGGTGAGAGGTTTCATTCACACAAAATTTATTTCACTTGATTAAAGTTGAAATTTGGGTGGAGTTTTATGGTGTGTATGTCATCACACCTTTCCTTCTCTTTTATTTTTAACAAATGCTCCTATTCTTTGTGATTGATCCCATAATAGCTTGTGCAATTAGTTTAGGTATAATGTGTTGATTTGAGTAGTTAGTTGGTATGTAAATTTATGCCTTTGATTCATGCCATTTACATTAGAATGTTTAGGTGTGAACCTTAAAGAATGCATGAGAGGTATTATAGTTCCTTTACAAAATCATGCACACTAAGTGTTTGTTTAAATGCCTCTATAGGAAGGTTGTCATGTTTTTTTTGTTTGAGTTAAAATTCCATTGTGTTTGTAACTCATAGTTTATAGTTGTATAAGATATTTGGTAGATATTAATTATCTCATTCAAGAAAATTATGATGGCATTGTGGTTTTCTCCCACATTTGTTCATTGCCTTCTACTCACTCGATATGAAACCTAATGTGATACGAAAGCTTACATACTTGGGAGTGTTAAATACTCGTGTTGGAATCAATCTTTACATGGTGCAAGAGATTTTGATTTAATTATGGTTATTGAAGCTTTGTCCCTTGTGGTGACAAAATGGTAGTGTTTGTTTTCTTTCTTTTAAAATTTCTAAATATTTGCTTAAGTTGATGGGTAGAACTAAGACTCTTCTCTAATCTTGAAAATTTGTGAATGTTTAAGTCTTCAATACTGTGTTTATAACCTACCTCATATACGATGGAATTTTATTTGTGAGTTAAAAAATTATCACTCTATGGCTTTTGATATTAGCATGCGCAAGTTCCTTTTGAGTTTTGAGATTTGTTGCTTCATGTTTCTAAAATATTGTTGACGGTTTATGTGTGAGGTTCTCTTGTTTTAAGTGCGGATGAGACTTTCATGATGTATAAGGCATTACACTTTTGGTCCTATTAATTCCTAGTGAATACTTCTGCTTTTTATGTGAAGCTTTATGTTATTTTGCAAACTTGACACAAACTATCATGTGTTGATCTCTATGGTTTGAAAGTGAACTATGGGTTCAAGAGAATGGTACTTGAAGCATGTTGTACAAGAAAATATTTTGAATGGGAATGGTGGCAAATTCTAGGAGTTCATTTTGAACTTCTACCAAGTTCCAATAGAAGGAAAAGGCATGTGTTCTAAACATATTCCTCTTGCAAGTGAATAATAAATACCTTGCTTCATGATAAAGTGTGGCATTTGGGTTAGTTTTGTGAAGAATATTGGAAAGCAGGTTCTATAAAGAAGCATGAATTGTTTTTATTTATTTATTTGGTTGTCAAGAGAAGTCACAAGTTTTGTCCAAAACGAAGTATTTATAAATTATACGTGTGCTTTGTTTCCTTCATGCTCCAAGTAAGCTTGTAGTCTTTGGGTAGTATTGGCCGAAAATTTATATGGCTTTCATGATCCGTTGATGCATGATTCATGATCTTGTTTGGGAGGTTGGCATGCAAAGTTTCCTTACACACATAGAGTTTTCACATTGGGTTTTGGGATGTAAAGTTCTATACGAACGGTAATAGGCGGTTAGATTCATGCTTTTATATTGGCGAAAATTACATAGCTATGGTAAGCGAAGAGGAAAATATTCTTAAGGCCCTATGTGAGTTTGATACAAGTATTGCCATTCCTCACCAAAGTACTGAATTCTCTCTTTTTAGCTTCCAAATAGTTTTATTTGGAAGCAAAACAAGTGCAGTTTTTGCTACTTTTGGGCGCCAAAATACTGTCGGAAACATGTTGAAAGCAGTTTTTTTGCCTTTCTGAGGTTCTAAACCATTTGGGAACAATGGTAGCTGCATATTTTCGTTGTTTTGAGTTTCCGGATCGTTGTGGGTATGAGATATGTGCAGGATTTTTACTGTTTTAGCCTTTAAACCTTTTTTAAAATAATGAAGTGCAGTTTTTTTTTTTTTTTTTTTTAATTGTTTTGTGCTTCAAATTGATGTGTATACAAGTTGGGTGCAAATTTTCATTAGTTTCTTGCCCTGTATTGATATGGAGAAAGATTGGATGCATATGCTCACTTGCTTCATGCTTTAGACTACTTGTATAAGATAAACTTTAGAGAACATTCTCGTTAGAATTATTAAGACGGTTTTTTTTTTTGAATACATATATTGCTCTTGAGGTAAGAAATGGACTTTATGCTTCCTTTATATTAGAAAATCAAATATTTGTTTAGTCTTTTCTTCCCTATTATTTGTAGTTCTTTGTTGGAAAGATAAAATGTTTTAGAAGGCTTTAAGAATTATTTCTGTATTGTAGAATTTTGTGAATGTCTTTATGGTTGAAAAGTTTTAAAAACGTTTGGTAGTAAAGGGTTTTATGGATGTTTTGTTTTGCTAATTATTTTTGCATTGAAAGGTTTTAGTGAAGATTTTTGTGAATGTTTTTGTGATGAATGCTTTGCAATGAGAGGTCTTTATAAAACCTTCTTGTTGGAAAGCTTTGGGTTTTTTTTTTACCCCACTCCAAATGAGAGGAGGCACTTGATTTGTGGGTTGTTAGGTAGAATTTTGTGTCAAAAAGAGCTTTTGGGAAGAAGATTTTCGTAGGGTTTTGGGTCAAACTAAAGGAAAAGCTTTAGTAGATAGTCGGTGTAAGATTTTGTATGACATTCAATTTAGAGATTTTCCTAGAGTCTTTTGAGACTTCTGGTTCGGGGATCCGCTTAGTATAGTAAGACCCCTTAGTAATTTTATAGAATAAAATAGTGTTTAGTACATAAGTTGTCTTGTTATTGACCCTTACTAATTTGTTAGAAGACAAGTGTTAAGAAACAAAAGAGAAGAGATTTTAGTAGATGACTTCTGGGGGGAATTTAGTAGTAATCCATTTGGAAGTTCTTGTAAGTCTTTTTGAGATCTATAGGATAAATTTCGGAGTTTGAAGTATTAGAGAGTTTTAGGTAGTAAAGTCTCTTGTATCTTTTTGGGAAGAAAGGGTAGTTCTTAATTATTTGAGTTAGATCCCTTTAGTGTTAGTTTCTAAAAAAAGAAGAACAAACATAGAATTTTGGGAGAGATATAAAACAAAAGAGACTCTTATTTTGGATTTAGAATTGAGAATTCATATCCTCTTAGTTGTTATAAGATTTGTTTAGAATGTGTTGGTTAGTAGAGTTAGATTCGTATCAAGTGCCTAATTTGGAGTGGGAATAGCAAAGGGCATTGTTGCTGTCATAGGATGCACTTGACTCCTACGAAGTGTATCCAATAACAACAATGCCCACATCCCTTTTCCGTATTCGATTTTCGTTTCTTTCTTTCTTTTGCATTTAGTCTCATTTCACTTTACCGTTAGCTTTCTTTGTCGTTTCTTTTGCACTGTGACACTACGCACCTACAAAATGAGGAAAACCTAAAGGACAAGTGGCCCAACAAATAACTAAAAGGTACGTTCTTCTCATTTTCTTGCACTTCCATTCTTTCATATTATTAACTGTTTATAGAATTGCTCTAATACCTCTCTTTCCTTGTCTTGCGAGGTACCTTTTGGAAAGCAATGGATAAGGAGTACTTGGAGCTGGGGCTGGGACAACTGGATCCAAGCATCAGTCGTCCCTACTCATCTAGTAGGGGCGCTACGGGCGGAACCATCGGGTCGTAGCGTTTGATCTTCTTTAATCTAGTGACACGTTTTCCTAGATTTGTATTTTCTTTAATCTACTAATAATCAACCAACTAGCTTTAATCTAATTCTTAAAAATCTATTAAAATACTTAACTCTTAACTAAGTTTTAATTAACATTTATAATCATTAAATTATAATTCTGAATCATAAACTTAAATTAATTCTAACTAATCTAATAATCAATTTCTAACCCGTTTAAAATCTAAAAGAGGTAGATTTAATTAGGTGATCAAATACTAAATTAAAAATTCATTAGGATAAAACACTTCTAAATATCAAACTTTAGAATAACTCCTAAAATCCATCAACCAATTTGATTAATAAAATATTTAATACACCTTTTTCTTTTCTTTTAATAACAAACTAAAGCAATAATAACAAAATTAATTATCACTGGGTAAACCAGGCCTACGAGGCTATTAAGTTAGCCCCAAGGAGGGTGAAATAAACCTCACGGCCTCGGTGTGAAACAAAGGTGGTAATTGATTAAACATTAAAAATAAAAGATACCTAAAATCAACCCTAAAACACTAAGATTTGAATTTTAACTAAAATTTCCTTTGCCCTTTTTAACAAACAAAAATACAAACAACTTTAACTAAAGCATCCTGTATAGGACCTATTAAAACCACACAGCCGACACACACATAGATGCGTTTGCTAGGACACGACTATTAGCTTTAGGTTAGGCTGTTGTGCTGCTTTACTTTTCTGTATTTTGTTGTGACGCTCTGCATGTGACCTGTGTGCTGGTTGTTGTTTTTGCTACCTGTTGTAGCTTTTCTGCTGTGTTGTTTTCGTACTGCTTTCTCTTAGCTTTTCCTGCTGCACTGTGTTTGAGACGTTAGAATACCCATAGGTTAGGCACGCTCTGTTATACTAATGTTGTCTTCCTGCAGGTGGCCGTGCTCATATAACGCTGCTAAAAGGGGGGCTAAAAATTAATAATTGTTTATAACTGCTTTAGGTACCTGCTTCAGCTGCTTAGCCCCCAATAATCAGAGCACGGCCAAGTGATTTATGTGTGCATTTTAATTTATATATATAACTGCTTGGATGGATTTTTATTATAACTGCTTAGGATAACCCCTGCAGGAGAGTCTAGATTTTTTTCATACATGTAATGTATTTGATAGTATTTTTGTGAAAATCGTTAAAATGGGGCATTTTAAATGAGTAGGAGTCCAAAGGAAAAAGTAAACCCCTACAGGGGGTTTCCTTTTTCATTTGGGCATCCTTTTGGAGCATTCACTACAAGGAGCCGGAAGGAAAGAAGACGATCCAAAGACGAATCAAGGAAGTGAAGAAGAAGACTGAAGATGTAAAATGCCTCATTTTAAAAGATTTGCGTCATTTCCGGGTTGTTGTCGGTGGAGCCCGGCCACCATTACTTACTGTACTCTGTGATGTAATATTGTATGGCACTTGCCATGGACACTCTTTTTCGAGGGATTTTGTTTCTGTGTTGTGATTTACTTACTCTGATTGCGCAGTAGAACCAGCATGCTTTTTATAGGTTTCTTTCTGCATGTGCTTGTGTCTGACCGCTAGGCTCTTTAGGAATAAAATTTTTATACTCGTAATTATTGAATAAAAAATTCTAAGATTAACTCACATAGAAACATAACGATTCTAGGAAATAGCCGGAATCGTCCGGGGTGGCATGCACGCATTCTCTCACCTATTAGACAAATTTCCCCGCCTGCGGGTAGAGTCCGGATAATCTGGCCTATGAGGATGAAGTGCCGGACCTAGGGAAATTTAGTCATTCAAAAATTTATTTTATAAAGCCTTTTTAAAATTCATGCATATCTGATTTGGAGACTTTAACCAGCATAAATTGCATCAGTAACTAATTAAAATTAAGATTTAATTGCATTAGTTTTAGGAGCATTATACCACTCATAAGTGTGGGATCAATTAAGAATTTCTTTAGTTGTCGATCCCAATTTCAGTGTCCAAACTACCCCCCATCTTTCATATGGACTGGACAGCATGGATTTTATACGATTAGGTGATTTTAGCTGGCTTCCTTTGTCAGACAAGGAATAAGTCCAGGATTGCATTAGATAGGTCGTAGATGTTAGTGTTGTGTGTGCAACACTACATCTTTTATAGATTTAGGGTCTAAAGGTGAGTGGTACGAGTGTACCCATATAGAAACATAACGATTCTAGGAAATAGCCGGAATCGTCCGGGGTGGCATGCACGCATTCTCTCACCTATTAGACAAATTTCCCCGCCTGCGGGTAGAGTCCGGATAATCTGGCCTATGAGGATGAAGTGCCGGACCTAGGGAAATTTAGTCATTCAAAAATTTATTTTATAAAGCCTTTTTAAAATTCATGCATATCTGATTTGGAGACTTTAACCAGCATAAATTGCATCAGTAACTAATTAAAATTAAGATTTAATTGCATTAGTTTTAGGAGCATTATACCACTCATAAGTGTGGGATCAATTAAGAATTTCTTTAGTTGTCGATCCCAATTTCAGTGTCCAAACTACCCCCCCATCTTTCATATGGACTGGACAGCATGGATTTTATACGATTAGGTGATTTTAGCTGGCTTCCTTTGTCAGACAAGGAATAAGTCCAGGATTGCATTAGATAGGTCGTAGATGTTAGTGTTGTGTGTGCAACAATACATCTTTTATAGATTTAGGGTCTAAAGGTGAGTGGTACGAGTGTACCCATATACACCTTATTGGTGGGTAAGCTATCCATCCTTTCGGAAGCTATAAATCCTACCTATCCGCGTCACACAGATGACGCCGCCTCCCTCTTTCTCTCATTCTTGTTTGAGTGCGTGTCTTTTCTCTTTTTCTCCAGTTTCCACTTCTTCGAGCCGGCCGGATGTTGACTGAACCCTGTATGACTGATCGAGCCAAGTTGGGACATTCCCCTTTGATTAGGAAAACCTAGAAATCCCTTGCACTAAATCCACTTTAGAGGAGATAATCTAACGTCCTTAATCGAGAGTCTTCTTAGATCGAGGTCTAAGATGTAATTAACTACGGGGGCTTGCGCCCGTAGGAAACCGATCCCCACAATCAAATAAACCCCATTCGAGTTGATGTATCGAATGGGGGAAATCTCGTGAATTTAGGGTTATAGATATTATTATCCATCGAGGTGCGTAGGTGAAAAACCGCTATCCTCCATGGCTAATCGTATCTATAACTCCATCTGCTCTTCCATCGGCCTGCTTGTGTCGATTGTAAAGGCCTATGACCATTTTATCCTTCGGGACAGTGTTATCGTACTCTTTGCATTCGAACCACACGAGCAGAATCCTTTCGGAGACCCACAAGATGATTAAAAGGTGAAAGTGTTTGATCCACCTCAAGGTTTCAGAAAACTTTATTTAGAATATTTTCTTATAAAAAAGAGGGGTTGTACTCACCTAATATAAGAGAACATGTTGGGTCACACTTGCCTTGAAAGGAGAGTGTGTTAGTATTAGCTTTCTATGCTGTTAAGGAGAAAGTTTTAATAATAAATTCTGGATAGAGAAATCCTAGAACGCATGTTGGCAAGGAATGGATATAGGCCTTGGGATTAGCTGAACCATATAAATATCTTGATATCCATAAATTTCTATAGGTTTGTTTTTGTTGCAGTTTGATTTATTTTAATTATATTATTTATACCTATAGTAATAATGTGAGAAATATTATCATTGATATTATTCTTAGTTTGATCGAGCAAAATTTATTTGATCAAACTCTAATTATGTTAGTATGTGTGGAATCTGATTGTATCGATCAATTGGTTGTATTATTGTCACTTGTCACGGATCTCAACTCAATTTATCATGCTTTAGGGTTTAGTGTGACTGGTCCTCCCCTTGCATGGGTTTGGGTGCAAAGCACTTAGAAACTTTTTTCCAATACAACGCCCCAACAATGCATAGTGTGCTTAGAGAAAAGACAAAGAGCAGTGAGCTGCAGCTCTTAAGATTTGGCGCTGCGGCGTAGTCAGGAAGACTGGAGACAAAGCAATGAGCATTGAAAAGTCCCTTATTCTTTATTTATCTATGTGATATGTTGAACCTTTTCCCTCTACTTCATTATTGTGATATAATTTGGTGAGCATTGAAAAGCCCTTATTTTATTATATCATGCATTAGTGTATTGGGTTTAGGGAGGTCAACCATAGAGTCTAAAGGTTTTTATTTGAGTAGATCTAAAACTGAATATATGGACTGTAATTTTAGTAGCAATAGACCTAGTGAAGGGATTAAGACTTTGGACGATCAAGTCATTAATAAGAGTATATGTTTTAGATATCTTGGATCTATTGTTCAGAGTGATGGTGAAATAGATGGGGATATTAGTAGAATTCAAGTTGGATGGTTGAAGTGAAGGAATGCATCGGGCTTGTTGTGTGATAGAAAAGTCATCCTCAAACTTAAGGGAAAATTCTATAAGATGGTAGTGAGACATGCAATGCTTTATGATGTCGAATGTTGGCCATTAAAAGAGAAGACTATACTAAGTTAAGTGTTACAGAGATGAGGATGCATAGGTGGATGAGTGGCTTTACCCTTAGAGATAAGATATAAAATGAGCATATACGTGAAAAGGTTAGAGTAGCTCCAGTGGAAGATAAGATTAGAGAAAGTCACCTTATATGGTTTGGTCACATTAAACGGAGGTCTTCCGATGACCCAGTTAGGAAAGTTGATGCATTAGATTTGACTTATGTTAAGAAAGGTAGAGGTAGACTTAAAAAGACTTGGTTAGAAAATATTAGAAAAGATTTTTCTTTATTAGATTTAAATGACAATTTGACTTTTAACAGTACACAATGGAGAAAAAGGATTCTTGTAGCTGACCCCACGTAGTGGGGCAAAGGCTTGATGTTGTTGTTGTATGCATTAGCATATTGGACCCTATATATACATATGGTTTGTAGAGCCTTTTTGTTGTTCTACATTTGTCATTTTGATCATGAGTTCAACCAAACATCAATTTCTTCTTTTCCAGTCCACTATTACGATGTGGCTAATGTCGAAAAGTCCTTTTATTTTGTTTAAGCAGATAATGCTTCATACTGCATTATATAAGATTCTAAGCCTCTCTACTGCCTCATTTTCTTGAGTAGACATTACTACTTTGGATCTTAACTCTACCCCAAAAGCCTTCCTGTTTATTTGCTTTATTATTTGTGGATCCATGAACCATATCTTATGGTTGACCTAAATTTTCACTCATGATCTTTCTCTGAGGGGCTGTTTGGTTGATTGAAAAACAAATGCAGTCTAAAAGAAATGCAATGTAAAATGAATACTTTAAAATTATTTAGATGAATGTAAAGGGTTTAGGGTAACATAACCTTTTTATGTTTGGATTGAAGTAAAGTGATTGCAATGTAGAGTGAATAGTGATAGGTAGAGGCGATGGCGGTGGTGGAGAGAGGCGACGGCGGGGGTGGCTGGCGGTGGCAATGGCGAAGGAAGCGGTGGCGGTGGATGGCGATGGCCGGCCGACAATGGCAAATGGTGGCAACGACGGTGGCGGCCAACAGTGATGGCTAGAGGAGGCGGCCGACGGTGGCAGCTGGCTGGTGGTGGCTACCGGTGGGCAGAGATTGTTGGCAAGGTGTGGCAATGCCCTTGAGTTTGCGGTGTATTTGAAAATCCCCCAATTTGAAGGAATTCCAAATACACCAAAAATGAACTAGAATGAAATACATTGCATTTGCTTTACTTTACCTTGAATTTATTTTTCATTCCTATCAAACACCCAAATTATCAAAACCCCTGCAATTGGATTACTCTACATCCTAAATGCAGCAAGTCAAATAGCCCCTAAATGAGTGCATATTTCATTCATCTATGAGCCCACTTTGACGTTTTCATTGATCATGGAATGGTACTTTGACTTGCATTATATTCATTATCACAATTAATGATGCATGCAATGAGAGAAATAACAAAATGAAAAAAAAATTTCATATGAAATCATAAATATATTAATGTTTCATGCAAAACTTCTTCATTTTGGGGAATTAAAACATGCAACGAAAAAAAAAATAATAATAATAAATTTAGTGGAAAATAAAGAGCACTAGGATTTAATATAGAAAAATCTGAAATAAGGAAAAAAAAATTGGAGCCACACCACACAAGGAAATTCACTATGAAAATTTGGGATAAATAGTACAGATCTACCTTCTTTCTCAATCTCCTCCCTCTTGTACCATTCTCACACTAGAACATATAAAACTACCATGGAACACAATCCTTAATGAAAAATTAGAAAGAAAACTATTAACCAGTATCGCAACGCTACGACTCTAGTTTGGAGTGCTAGCTATGACGCTCAAACTCTCTATCTCCAATCTGCTTGACAGCGTCAGGGCACCCCCTTCATAATGCTAAGGTTTGGAGAATTGCAGCGCTCCACTCTCTATCTTTCTCCATGTAAACTATGCAGCACTGTGGCCCTTGAGTACACAACGCCACAGCACTGTACGATTGTACGAAAAAAAATGGGAAGGATCCCTGCAACCTCCAGCGATCTCAACAAACTGAATTGAGATTAGAGGCAATAATACAACTTGATTAATCAACATAATTATATTCCAAATAGAACTAACACTTCACTCATATAAATTTTTTTTATATGGATCTTATTTCATGACACAGACTGTTATAATGTTTGTCTAATAAAAATGACAATATTTTTCTTGAGTATACTTATTTCAAGTGATCATCAACACATAATCCACACATCTCATGCTTGTAGAACTCACGTACAAGACCCATCTAGCCATGCCACCCGTTGGAGTTGACATATACCAGCCATGCTGTACATCCTACTACATGCCCACACGCCACACAAAATGTTTTAGCTCACCGATAAATAATAATCCACAGCTCATTTCATGACTCCTGCTTGTAACTCTACACATCTCCACCATTCATAATATATACACTTTAACTCCTGTCTAATTTTTTGTTTCTGCCCAGTAATTAGTAAGGTGAACACCATCAAACTCATATGATTTCAACATATAATACATAAGCTGATTGATCCTATCGTGGCTTCAAGTTTTTTTAAAGAAGATATAGGGTAGGTTTGGGACGATTAGAGTTTTTGGTAAATGTGATTGTAAAATTGCTATGAAGAAAGCAACTTTTTTGAAAGTTGTTATAAAATACAGCTTTCTAGTAAAAATATTTTTTGAAAGCCACAAAAAAATAGTGGATAAACAAAAACTATGATTTGCGATCTGAAAAAAAAAAAGTACAAAAACTATCTAAAATGAAGCCTTAATTGCATAATTTTCCAGCAACAAGATTTTAATTTTTAAGTAGTTCATCATTGCTAAATTTTATATATGCATTGAAAGTTTATTCATGTTGATCTATCAAACTAAGGCTTCGTTTGAGATAGTTTTCTTATTATTTTCTAAAATAATTTTTTAGTACAAAATTTTTTTGTACAAGAATTTTTTGTATTAAAATACTGCTTTAAAAAATAGCCCAAAATGAAGCCTAAAGCTTCATTCATACGGATTTATAACTGTGTCAAAGCTATTTTGTTGAAAGTAATTTTTACTAGGATGAATTCCCATGAAATTATTTATTTAGTTTAGTATTTTGTTAAAGTTTAGTTAAGAAAATTTTAGTTTGAATATACACACGTTAAATTTCATTTGCTAAAATTAATCTGATGCTGAAAATTGTTTCATTAATTGAAATTGTATGATAAATTTATTTTTTTTATGTCGCATATTGCTTCCTTGAGGAATATTTCATGAGAAGAATGATATATCAAATCATTATGTTAGATTGCTTTAAATGCTAGAATTCATTGCCTATGGAAATTCGGTTTATATTTGAGGGCTATAAGCTTAAATCTTCATGTTAAACACATTGCTTCATTGAATGATTTATAATATGCTATGTATTTTTAGGTTTGCCTCTACCTTTCTTAACAAAAGCCAAATCTAATACATCTACTCTAATAACCGGGTCATTAGAAAGCCGCCGTTTTATGTGACCAACCCATCTAACGTGACTCTCTCTAATCTTATCTTCCATTGGAGTTATTCCAACATTTTCACGTATGTGATCGTTTCGCATCCTGTCTCTAAGAGTAAAGCTACTCATCCACCCAAGCATCCTCATCTCTACAACACTTAACTTAATATTATGCTTCTCTTTTAATGCCTTACATTTTGTGTCATAAAATATTGCAGATCTCACCATCATCTTATAGAATTTTTCCTTAAATTTGAGGGAGACTTTTCTATCACACAAAAAGTCTGACGCATTCCTCCACTTCAACCATCCAACTTGAATTATACTTATAATTTTCTAACCTATTTCACCATCACTTTGAACAATAGACATAAGATATCTAAAACGTGTACTCTTATTAATGACTTGATTGTCCAATGTTACAATTTCCTCACTAGAACTATTACTATTAAAATTACACTCTATATATTCAATTTTAAATCTACTCAAACTAAAACCTTTAGGCTATTAGGTTGACCTTCACAATTCAAGTTTACTTTCAACTCCCTCTATAGTATTATCAATAAGAAGAATATCACCAACAAAAAACATACATTCAGGTGCAACCTCTTGCAAATATCTAATAAGTACATCGATGACTAAAGCAAATAGATATGAGCTTAAGGCTGATTCTAGATGTTGCCCAACAGAAATAGGAAAATATTTGGTCAAATCACCTTGCGTTTGAAAATAAGTAACAACTCCTGCATACATATCCGTAATGACTTGAATATAAGCATTATTAACCCCTTTCTTTCTAGAAATATCCATAAAACTTCTCTTAGAAAACTTATTATATGATTTCTATAAATCAATAAACATCATATGTAGATCCTGCTTATTTTCTCTATACTTCTCCAACAAACCTCACAATAATTATATAACTCCCATAGTATACTTACCTAGTATGAATCTAAATTGATTTTGAGACCTATGCTTCATAATTCTCTCATATAGTTTTAAAGTATATCACATCTTAATTCCTCTACAATTCGAATAATCTTGTGCATCACCTTTATTCTTAAAACAAGAAATCAACACACTCATTCTCCACTCAACTGATATCTTTTTAATTTTCAAAATAATATTAAAAAGTTTAATAAGCCAAGATATTCCTTCATTAGGTATTTCCATAACTTTATTAGAACATCGTCAAGTCCAACAGCATTTTCACACTTCATGTTCTTTAAATCCTCTCTTACTTTGGTTCTACTGATGCGCTGATAAAAACAAAGTATATATTTTCATTTTGAGTGCTAAGGTCACTAAAATCAATTATATTCACATAATCTTCATCAAACAGCTTAGCAAAATAGCTCATCAACCTTTGTTAAATATCCTTTTCTAATAAAAACACTTTTGATCTTTATCCTTAATGCATTTTACTTGAACTAAATCCTTATTACTCATATCTTTTTTTTTGGCTAACTTATACATATATTTTTCACCCTCATTAGTACCTAATCTATTATATAAGTAATTAAAAGCTAAAATCTTTGCATCACATATCATTTTATTAGACTTCTTATGAGCCTCTTTATATCTTTCCTAATTTTTTTGAGTTTTTATATCTAAATCAATTTATAAAACAAAGCTTCTTATTTTTAATATTTTCTTTCAAATTTTAATTCTACCATCAATTATTTTTATTATTTGGAGCTTTTTCCCATTAATACTATAAGCACATCATTTACAATATTCTTAATATCACTAGCTACTCTTTCCCACATAATATTAGCTTTCTCATGCATATAAAAAATATTAATAATGTTGTCGTTGCTAGGTCATAAAGTCTGGATGAGAAAAAAGGAGGGTTGCATTAAGTAATCGATGACCAATGAAACTTGTCAAATAGTCATAACAAGAATGTTTTAATATATTGTGTAATTTAAAGATAATAATAAATTTTTAATGAATCATTTGATTTTATTTATATAACAACATATTCAAAAATAATAATATTACAATCTTAATATGAATATTTTAAATTACTTAAATTTAAGATTGTAATTCTACTCTCGACAATTTACTATATTCTAATTTGCTAGCTTTATATAAAAGAGATTTTTAGTTTTTTTAAAAAAACTAGGAGAGCCGGGGGAGAGAGAGAGAGTTGGAGGGTGCTTAAGAAAATATATATAAAGAGAGATGAGAAAGAGTGCTAAAGGGGAACTAATAATTCTCAAAAGATATCAAGAGATATAATTTTGGGATTTTTACATACATACCACTATATTTCTAGTCATTTACATATTTAAAACTCAAAACTTAAATATTTCTTATATACCACTCTAACTCAAACTTAACCTCAAAAATACCACTCCGTCTCATTCCGTTTCTTCTATGCTCAGTTTCACGCTCACGCTACCCGTTGTAGCAGTTAAAATCCCTAAAAAACTTCGGCTCTTCCCACCGAACGCTTGAGGATCAATGAGCAGGTAAAATCCCGTGCTTCTTCGTCTCTTACCACCGCTTTGTATCTTCATTTCTGTATCCTGTCTATCGCGAGCAGTTTCGGTATTTTTTTATTTTCTGTACTTCTCATTTTCAGATTTCAGTTTAGATGTACGTTTTTTCCTTTCAGATTTTCAGTTAAGATTTATTCAATTTAATGCAATTTTTTTTATAGCAGCAGTTCGTTTATGAACCATAGGCGAGCAGATGTTTGTACGTAGCAGCGACCAGCAACAAGATGTGTACGTATTTCCCCGCTAGAGTTCGTTTTGCGAACTAGATCACTGTCGCGAGTAGCGAGCAGCGACGATATGTTGCGTGATGTCCCATAGAAACGGAGTGGCGAAGATCACTGTTTGTAGGAAAATATATGAGTGTCCCATAGAAAACGGAGTGGTATAAGTAATATTTAATCTTTGAGTTTTTGGTGGTATAACAGTAATATTTATCTTTGAGGTGTTAAATATGTAAATGGCTAGAAATATAGTGGTATGTATGTAAAAATCCCTAAAATTTTATTAGATTATTTGATTTTTATACAATTCCAAACCAACTTTGTAGCGTTTTATACTTTCATAAATAAAAAAGAATATTTTTGAGTTGACGGACCAATGGGGTATCATGCCCTTATGGGATCCCCACTATAAACCCCACTAATGATTACATTACATAATGGTTTTATTGTTTTAGGTATGAACTTTTATTTTTATTTTATTTATATGGGAAGTGGGAAGAGGGGTAAGGATTTGGAAATGAATTTCTATAAAGCAGTTAAAGGCATGCCATGGCTCAAGATGTAGAGTGGATGTTGATTTATGAGGTGATAAAATATATGGGTAAGCTCTTGGGATTGGGGATATATAATCATAATAACCTGAATGTTGAGTATGAATGAATCCTTATTCTTATAAGAAGTTCTTTATTTTAAATTTTAGAAATATAACCCTAACATTGGAGAACTTAAGGGAATGAAAGCTAGGAAAGATAGCTTCAAAAATGATGGGACTTTTATTCTAGAATAATAAAAAGTTTAGATCATAACAAAATTCTCAAACTACAACTTATAGAAGCTATCAAAGAATGGAATCTTTAGAACCCATAAGGTTGCAAAAAATAGTGGGATAGAGATAAATGATCCTAAGGGATGGTGACCTAAAGAAGGGAACCATCATAAGAAAAGAAGTACACTATAAAGAAGAAGGTTTCCATCCTTTTAAAAAAATCCTAATCCTAAGGAAGGTCTTAGTCCTAAAAAAATGGATGGCTATCACAGGAAAATCACTTATTACCGGCGGAATTTTCCGGCGGCTTTCCGACGGTCACATTTCCGGCGGCTTTCCGGCAGCGTTCCGGCGGTTTTTGACGGCTTAAAATTTCCGGCGGCGTTCCGGCGGCTTTCCGACTGCTTTCCGGCAGTTTTCCGGCGGCTAATTTCCCCGCGAAATTTTGCGACGGCTAATTTCCCGCAAAATTATCCCGCGGAATTTTCCGGCGGCTTTCCGGCGGTTTTCCGGCGGCTAATTTCCCCGCGAAATTTTGCGACAGCTAATTTCCCGCAAAATTATCCCGCGGAATTTTCCGGCGGCTTTCCGACGGCTTTCCGACGGCGTACCGGCGGCTTTACATAACTAGTTTATTTTAATAATCAATTAAAATAAAAATTTAAATTAATAATGTTTAATTATAATATTCAGAATTTTTTAATATAAATAAAAAAATACTTAGTTTTTTAACAGTTTTGCAGAAACGGCGCATTGGTCACGGGGCGGGCAGCGGGAGAGGAGGTCCACGGTTCGAAACTCAGCGAAGACAGCGCGGGAGCGGGCTCGTTGGCGCACTCGGGCTCGCCTGGCTCACGCGAGCGCGGTCCGACGCGGTCTGGTCCGGCGCGACTCAAAGCCTGGCGCGACCGCCCGCCGGAGCGGGTTGCTGGCGTGCCGCCGGAGCCGCCGGGGAGCGGTTTTCAGCGGGAGCGGCCGATTCTGTTTTTTTTTTTTTTTTTTTTAATTTCCACCGGCGGTTTTTGACCGCCGGCAAACCGCCGGATTTTTTTGCCGCCGGAAAATGCCGTCGGAAAGTATTTTCCTACGCCGTTTTTTCCGGCGGCTCGAAAGCCGCCGGAAAACCGCCGGAAAATTAAAAAACCGCCGGAAATTGCTCAAATTCCGCCGGAAAAAGCCGCCGGAAGTGGGTGATTTTCCTGTAGTGGAAATCATTCTCATTGATAAGAGAACTGCTGCTGGGGAGCAGAATGAATATGGCTCTCATAATTCGATTTTTGGAACTGAGAGAAAGATCTATGTTTGTCCTAATCTCAAGCAAGATATACTTCTCGAGAACCAGCTCCCCCTTTTAGCGCTCACTACATTGGCAGTCATTGATGGATCAAGGTTAACATTCTAATTAATTTTCCTAATTAATATTTATTTTTATTGGATCAATCAATCTTTTCTCTTAATTTTACAAAATCATATTAGAGATGTGAATACTTTAATCAAAGCATTCTACAACCTCTCTTCAGCTTCAACAAAAGATAGGATAATCAACGAAGGCTTGAAGGGCCTAGCAAAACGAAGCTTTCACATCTTAGATCTATATAGAAAGATATTGGCATCTAAGGGAGAGTACTTGTCGAGCTATGTAGACAACGTACAGTCAGTCATAGAGCTCAGAAATGTCGGAGTATCATATTGTAAGAGCAACACTATGACCTTTAGAGACATTAATTTCAATGTCAGCATTCTATCTTTACCGTTGCTAGAAATTTATGACACCACTGAGTCATTATTGCTCAATCTCATGGCCTTCGAATGCTTACATGCGACTGCAGGTAACGAAGTGACAACCTATGCCTTCTTTATGGATGGCCTCATCAATGCTATGGATGATGTAGCTCTGTTGAGAACTGAGATCATTATGGGTTGGGTGGGTAATGATGGAAATATTACCAGCATGTTTAACAAGATTACTAAGAAAGTGACACTAGTGGTTTTCAAGGATGACATGCAAGTTGATGTGAATAAGCTGAATACCTAATGTAAGAAGAGGATGCACCAGTGGAAAGCAAGTTTTGTTAAGACATATCTTAAGAATCATTGGGTCTTCACCTGACTACTCGGAGGTTTATTTCTCTTAGTTCTCACAGTAATTCAGATTGTGTACTCCATGCTGCAATATTATAATTCGTAGTTATTATTAAGAAAGCATTGAGAGAATTTCTATTTGGTTTCAGTGCTTATTTATTGATTATCTAAAGTTTATCGCTTCAGTTTCTAATTTTTAAAGAAAGTTTGATCTTATATACTAGTACTAACGTAGTGTCTTTGCATTTTCTGTTGTAAAAAGAAATAAAGTTTTTTTTCTTAGAGGATTGAGAATTCTATACTTGTCGCACATAATATTTACATTGGAAAAGAGTTACTTTCATATTTTACTTGGCTATCGTTCAATTTTAAGAAGCTCTACTGCAAAAATGGTAAGTTATGGTTAGGCAGAAAGGAATTCAATATTGTTTTTCCTTATTTAGCTCCGCAGCATTTGGAGGAAGAAAGCTAAGGAAAGGCAGTTGAGGAAGTTAATTAAGATGTTAAACTAAGATCATAACTAGCTAGGTTTGGTAGACTTAGGTTTTGTTGTATCCATAGGCTCTAAAGTGGGAATTACGAGATGGGGTGTTTAATCTTCTTAAAAAAGAACTATAAATGATGCAAACAAGTCAAACATCATGAAATTTAACCAAAAAAATATGTGAGAAAATTGGAAAATATTGAGACAGTGCAAAATAGAAATCTAAAAGATGAAGGAAATGTTGGATAATTAGTTTCCATATCAAAAAAATTGATAAAATTTTTAATCGAGTTCATACAGAATGTCATGAAATGCATTTTTTTATTTTTTTATTGTATTTATTTTTTTATTTTTTTATGAAATGCGTATTCAAATTTCATGAATCTTTAGATAGGTTTGACAAATAAACTGAAACAAATAGCAAACAAATTAGGACATTAAATTTGTTAACTTTGTATAAGACCTTAGCCCAAAGTTCTACATAACAATATGCCAAAAATTCATATTAAAGCAAACGATTCAATGGATAGCCTTAGTTAGCTCAAGAGAGAGTCCTTGATAGAGACCTTGGCTCTGCAGACTTAATGAAGAGATTGGCCTTTCGGTGCAATTGTTTCAATATTTATACTAATGGGAAGTGTGGAGAGCAAAATATGATATAGTTATGTCACTCAGGGCAATTCCCTAAGGACCAGAGGTGACGTTTTGGTTAAAAAGCACAATTTTTTGTGGCAAATTCTTGGCTAATACTGTTAGCATAAGACATATCATACCATGTAAACTAAATGGCTCAAAGGCATAAAAAATGAAAAGTTGAGTTTAAGAGTATTTCTCAACATAACCAATAGTGGCTCAAAGGCATTGCATAGTGAAACGAGTTCCATATGGTCGAACTTTGGCTAATACCTATAAATGATGGGCAAGACATGCATGGATTGATTTTAGAATGTTTGGCCAAATTGTGGCACTAAGGCCAATGTTGTTTGATAGCTATTTATAGTTGGCATATTTTGAATAGATTTATGTGCTTAGAGGTGCATCAAGGTCATACCAAACATTGCAGAACATATGATGTTTGCACTATTGGGGATGTATTCTTGTCCCTTGAATTCACTAATGTGTTAACATGCATATCAATGTTATTTGATAATTAAACCTCCAATGATAGGGTTTACTTGGAACTTCGTCTTGACATGTAAGTCAATACAACTTAAGCCCATACAATTAATCCAATTAGGTGAGTTAAAAAGAAGCTTATGAATACATATGAGCATGCATTGAGCCAAAAGGGATCTATATCCATAAGAAGTTTACACACCAAGGAGTTACATTATAATGATGAGCACACTTTTGACATCTCGTTAAATGAAATGGCTTTCTTCATTCCCAATAAAGGATAGCCATGATGGGAGTAGTAGGGATAAGATCATTACCCATCTCTTTATTTTGCTCCTCAAATCCCATCAAAGCATCTTTATATCTATCTTTTATTTAGTTTTAATAAATAATTTTTTCAAGGATTTGGGATAATGTTTTATCAGCTATACTAAAAGATATTTATAATTTTATTTCAAGGCATAAGGGAATCGAATTGAAAGTTACTATGCACTTAAATACCACTCAATCAATCACTATTACTCTCTCTAACTTGTAAACCTTCCATTGCCTAGGCCTTCCCTCTTTGCATCACATCTTTCTCTCTCTATATACAAATTACATGCCAACCAATGTAAAAGGCACTCAATTTGAGGTAAACCAATTAGAACAATGCATTGCCAAAATGAAGTTAATCACTGAGGAAAAAATCGTAGATCATGTTTATCAAACATGAAGTTTGCTAACCTTGTTTATGTTATTGAATGTAAGAAACACTTAGCATGAACTCCTACGCCATTATTTCAATGTCCCCTCAATTCTTATCAAAATCCTTTAAAAGAAATTCTTAGTATTCCATTGTGCCTAAACCATTGATACCGAATCTAATGTTACAACTTGGAAGGGTGGGTTAAATCACCAGGGCTAGCAACAAATCATAGAGCACTTTTAAGCAAGGTCGTTCTTCATTAAATGAACATAGATTTCTTTATTCATGGATAAGTATTCAATTCAGACATCACTCCAATACAACAATACATATTTTTGAGGTGAAAAACAACAATACTTGTAACATTAATGTTCCCTGCTTCTTAAATTTCAACAAGCTCATCGTCTTTCATTTCTTTTTTTTCTTTTTTTTTTCCCTTCTATAATTGACCCTTTATCTACCTAAGCCTTCTGACCCGGCAAGAATGCAGGTCAAAATGTTCTGTATCATGTTGATGAAATTATAACTTTCACCAGAAGTTACTCAAACCACAATGCTTAAATACATATATATAAGTACCCCATGTAACATACAATAATTTTCATCTAAAAGATAGATATTTTATTAAATAACAATGCTTTTGTTAAGATCTGTGAAAAGGAAAACAGGATCCAAAAGGTATCAGAAAAGCACACATCAAAATTTCTTGCATTCCCAATATTCAGAGACCACCTGAAATATGAAAAAGTCATCTGAGGAAAACGATTTAAAGAATATTTACAAGCTGTTAAAAGCTCAAAAATGTACGCACAACCTCTTTTATGTAAACACATCAGCACACAGCTGAAACTACTTTGTTCAGTTTATGGATCCAATAGATGTTTGAAATCAGGGAAATGGAAGCCATTTCATCTACATATTATCCTGTTCAATCAGCCTTGCATTTCCTAAGAATTGAAGTGTTTCAACAACCAGCGAATTGTGAATCTATTAGAAAGTAGATGTTTCGTTTGATAATCTTAAAAGCTTATAAGCATAAGAACTAGTTGCTAAAAATGTAAGCATTGCTTGCTTCCACGTATGGTTATCTAATTCCAAAGATTCAAATAAAAGATTGAAAACGGTAAAACAAGAGGAAAAGGAAATCCTCTGAAAATAATAATAATCCAGCAAACAACCAGATCATCTAAAGCGTATTAATTAACAATGAAAGAAAGATAAAAGAAGAATAATACCTCATATTCACTCCACCTTTAACCACGTATCTCGAGACATTCTGGCAAACCCAAACGTTCGCAGCAACAGGGGAGGAGCTAAGAAGTTCCAGCATTTCGTTCGGGATCCCAGCCATTACTTCGATGTTGCTACCCATCAGCGCCCTAAGGATGGAAGGGTCAGTATCAAAGAGCTCCCTTTCCCAATCCTATTTTCCTTCAAGAGATCTACAACTATGGGAGAAGACAGCCGGTGGGTAGAAAGAATCCCCCAGTTCACACCAATGTAAGCCACAGCCTGCAGAAGAGATCCCACAAGGAGAAGGATAAGCAAAGCAAGAGCCGGGTTAAAATCTGCCGCGGCCATTTCTCATCCCCTAAGAAAAAACACACCAAAATGGAAGATGTATATGAGGCTTCTTTTATTGTTCACTGAAGACGGACTTCTGAAGAGGTCGCTCAAGGATCGAGCAACAGAAAGTAGTTGAGGCGGAGGAGAAGAGAGCGCACAAGAACTGTCAGTCTGACTGATTCAGAGAGGAAAGAGAATGATCAGCACCCTTACCCCGCCGAAAGCACCGCTGCTTATATGAAAATTTTTTAATAAAATTAAATTTATTTTAAATTTTCTAATCATTTATGTCCTTTCTCCAAAAGCTAGCTTGTCATGGGAGGATTGTTGGTTATCCTTTTGATTGGTCATCCTAAGGATATTTTAGGAAGATTTTTTTTTAATATTTGGGATATATTTATAGAGGGCATGCATATTAAATATTTTATTGAGTTGAAGGATGATGAAAATTTTATTTGAGAGCTTAAATTATTAGATCAAATGAAAGTTTTTCAAGAGATACTTGAAGGTTCATACAAATCAATTTCTTGAGTTCTTTTTTATTGGTGATATAATTTACTTCGTCGATATGGCTTTAAAAATATCCTTGTTATTTAGTAAGAATCTCAATGCATATTTGAATTAAAAATTTATAAATTTAAATTTTGGATAATCTGAACTCCAATTTAAACAAACTTGTAATAGATCTTAGCATCATAATGAGACGAACCTGACGATAGCAAAAGTAGTCCCATCTGAGTTCAATTGAGCCTAGATTAAGCACTTGAATTATAATTTAAAATTTCATAACCAAACTATTTTCAAATTGGGCAACTTGATAAGACGAATCTAAAATTGCATAATTGCTTAATGCAACAACACTAAAAAACTTAAAATTGCTAAAAAAATGCTCTTTGATAAAGGGAAGGAACTTAAATGTTGAAAAAATATTTTATAATCAAGAGAATAAATATATACTATCTAATGTAGTGCTCAGAATTTTTTCCATATTTATGGGGAATATCATTCTAAAAAATCTATAAATAGATCTATACTCTCTACCTGAAAGAGGACTTGAGCTTGAACTTAGGTTTGAGATTTAAGAGAGCTTTAAGGCTCTAAGTGTAACACCTACAGATCAGTGCACTACTCCAATTGATCAGTCTCGATTTAATTCAAGGTAATCCACTAAATTTTCTCATTTGAACCCATCTGCACGTATCGAGAAATGTTTGGTATAAATGTGAAGGTCTACATGTATTCTGAAGCGGGTCCCAGGGGATTTGTGTTAATTTTTTAAAAATCTAAAAAAAAAATCCTCGGGGCTCCACAACAGTCGGTCTAGTGGCACTACAACTTTAAGTACTCTATCTTTGTATCAATTAATTCATACTACAATGTTGTAGCTCCCAAAGGAAGCTCTTAAGCACGCGAGATCTGGCATTCTAGTGCTCAACCTAATTTTAATATTAAAAATATCATTTTCCACTAAATTGATTCATATCATCCCTTAGATGTAGCTAGTTAGAGAGAGAAAAGTTAGTTTTAGGCAACTTATGATGATGTTTCGTTAGGCTTATGGTGAGATAATGTGAAACTCACAAGTTTTGAAATATACTTAACTTTTTTTAATAAAAATTTAAAAATATCTCATTGATGTATGCAAGTATATGTGCTGAATCAAGTAATAAAGTAATATAGTATAGTGTCGAACCCACTAGAAAGTGTTCTACTAAATTATAATAACACTACTATTACGTACTCTAATTGCATGAATTTATCCTACTGAAATAAAAAATGATGTTTTTGAGTTCTTATCATTAAATGAAAATATGACTAAAAAGAGTTGATACTTATGAGATAAGGTGTTTTGGACTGATGGATGTAAATTACATATCTTTCCTAATGAGACTCTTAGCATGTGCATCTTTAGATTTTTGTCGAGCTTGTAGATGTAAAGTGAAAGGTTTATGACCTTCCTACAATTTTTCTATCTCCATAGAACCTAGAATATTTAAACCTCCTATCGGCATGCTAATATTCCATTACAATATTTCTAATTATTCCAGCATTCCTCCATCGAGGTTCTACATTATACTATATTTTAACTACATGCATTATCATTATATGCATTAAATAAAGAACGAGATATATTCAAAACATCAATACTTTCATTGAAGCATAAGAGTATATACTAGTACTTGATATGCACTTTACTTCATCAAACCAAAAAAAGAGAATTAATCGTACATGAATAAAATAATAAGCAAACTTATATTTATTTTATCCATAAAAGAATAAAATACAAGAGAAGTAGTAAAAAGTTTATCATCAAGAAGGATCTAAAGATCTTCTCCATACTCCTTCCACAACTTACAGAGTTTCTTATACAAACACAGGCTAAGATCTCCTAAAGAAAGTATCTTGCACTTCCCTAGTCTCACTAAGACTTTACTCTAAGGCGGTACTAAAGACACATACTGAAAAAAATAAAAAGTTTTCAATCAAGTTACTAAACTCTTCAAACAAATGAATTAAAAACAATTTATAACAAGTACATGATTGAGCTCAAGCACCGCAGAGCCAGACAGTATGGCACAGTGGAGTTGAAAAATGAACCAGTGCCTCAACATTGTGATGTTGGCTTCGCTGTGACGCTGGATGATATAGCATGGTTATTGCATAAAAAGGTGTGTATTTTTGCTAATTCATTTGGAATGACAAATTCCTCATTCGTTAAGCCAAATAAAGTACTACTGTTAGATGCAACCTTTGCATTCCACTAATGGGTACTCATAGAAATTTTAGCATATTCATTATTAGCTATCACGCCTTCCTCTGTATTACCAGTCCTTACACAATATTCTTGAATAATCTCATTGATATTTTCCTGAATAATATTATTGCTAGCACTTAGATTATGAACCATTTCATCAAATTCTTCATCAATATCATCACTTGAACAGCTCATTGTCTCGTATCCTTCATTGACTGTAGAAGCTGATCAAAAATAGAAGTAGAATGAGAATGTGTTGAAGGACCAGGTAAATTCATTTCGCATGAGTTTCATGTGGATCTGCATTGCATTTACTTAACATTAGAAAACAAGCAATAATAAATTACTAGAACTAACATAATTAATAGTTTATTCGACTCCTAACATACCGGTTAAGTACGACTGAATAGACCAACTGAATCGTAAATTTGAAACAAAAGATTTTCGACAAAAATTAGGCATGCCTTTTGGAAGCATCTTGCATGCCAAAAGGTTTTTTTGTAGAAATTAGGCATGCCTTTCGGAAGCATCTTGCATCTCATCTCTATGTTCAAGCACGACTGAATCACGAATTTGAACCAAAAAGGTTTTTGTCAAAATTACTATCTACTGGAATTTGCTCAACCTCTACATACAAAATCAAAACTTTAGCAAGAATCAATAACAATGCAAACTCACATGCTTCATCGTCCTCAACTTTTGAGGTGATGAATTCGCTCGCCACCGAAAAATGACCCACAATGGTTGTTGTGAACTTTGACAGATCGTACTTGAGCGCTCTAAGAACCCTATCTTTTAGTTGCTTTAAAGTTGACTTAAATGAAACTTATAAGAGGTGACAGGTACCACCACTATATATATGCGAAAAATTCGTATCTAAAGATAACTCTCCAACGTATAGTAGTATGAAAAATGGTGGACACGTAGTCATTATGAATACTTATATTTACATAAAAATGGAAATGTCAAATCAAAACATGACTCAAACTGATCGATTAGAAGCCGACTCAAATTTAGCTAAAGTCTTTTCAACCTTATAGTTAAGCGATTTTCATTAAAAATAATTATAATATTTATAATTACATTACTTCAAATTTGTGAAAACTACAAAAATCATGCCTAATTATGTAGTTAGGACACTCATTAAATTTGTTTCATCGATATGAGTGTCTCGATAAAATTTAAAATTTTAATATTTATTCTGTATTAAAACTTCTAAATAAATGTATACTAAAAAAAGAGTAATTTAAAAGAGTCCTTATTAAAATTTCATTACAGTCAAAGGAAAGGAAATGGCCAATTCATAATGAATAGTTACTAAGTTTAAAAGAAAAATTCTTTTAAAATAAATTATTGAGCCAAATATATTATTTCCATAAAAACAAGTTTATTCTTTTGACCATAACATATTTGAAAATAATATAGTTAATTTAAAAATATTATGAAAATTAAGAACTTGATCTAATAGTTATAAATTTTAAAAAATGGTAAAAAACTAAGAAATTATAAATTTATTTATTATGTAATAAAACATTATAAGCAATAAGTTTGTATAAATACCTCACGAAAATTTTGTATATAAATACATTATTTTTAAGAATTTAAAATATTGATATTAATTTTTTGACTTTTTAGTAAGTCATTATCAAATTTATTATTGATATTTATATTATATTTAAAATGAGGCTTATGAGTTATATTGAATGATATCTATTTTTTAAAATATTACTTATTATTATTTTGAAAAAAAAAAATCATACTTTGGTTGAAAAAAACTTAAAGCATGACTCAAAACTACGATTAAAGTATGACTCAAAACTTCCATTTTAGGAAAACATAGAATCAATCGTTTCTCAAAAACAAAATATAGAACTAACAAAAAACCTCTTCATTCTACAATTATAAATGGTTGATTTTTTTTTTTAATTTTTTGTCAGATCTAAGTTAGAATTATGAAAATTAATTTAAAAAATTAGCAAAATATATAAATAAAATACTCAACTAACCTCAGTCAGATGATTTGTGCGCAGGTTCTTCGATCAGGATCGGGAGAACACGAAAGAAGGAAGAGGAAGGGGACTAAGGCTTCAGATCAATTTTCAAAAGAAAAAGGTGTAATCATAGCTAGTCGCTCTTCAACGGGTGATTTGTTTATGCATGGCTAATCCCCTATTAAATGGGCAATTTGTTTGTGCATACCGAATTGCCCGTTGAACAGACGATTAAGGCTAGTTTTAATTTTTTTTTTTTAAAAATGTGCTTAATATCTACTAATTATGTTTCTAATAATGCTTATGTTAAAAATTTGTCGGAAGCCATTATTAAAATAGTTGAGCGGTCAGATATGATGGATGAGTCGAACCTGCAGATTAATCAGAGCAAACATAGAGGAAGAAGTAAGGGGTTAGAAGTAGAATCAAGATCAATACGCAGAGCTTGAGATAACCAGTTAACTTCATCTTCCTCATCTCACGAGCTGCTACAGTACTCAGTTTAAGTAGCTGAGTTAGTTACAAAAGTAACGGACATGATCACTGGTGCAGTGATCAAACGGTAAGAAGAAAAAGGGGCTCTGCCATAGCAGAGAAAGTGGATGTGGCTCTTACATTTGAGCCGACTTATACACATAAGCCATATCACTTATCTATTAGCCTTATCAGGCCCCCTCAAGTTAAGGATGGCGGCTGAATCCTTAACTTGTCACGGAGAAGACCAAACCGAGCAGCAAGGAGCGGTTTGGTGAAGATGTCCGCAGGTTGATCAACAGTGGAGATGTGATGAACTGAGATGTGGTTGGACTGAATGCAGTCCCTTATGAAGTGAAAATCAATCTCAATATGTTTGGTTCGGGCATGGAAAAATGGGTTGTTGGCTAAGGAAAGCGCGGAGACATTGTCGCAATAGAGTTTAGTTGCAACAGGTGGCAATGCTTTAAACTCAGATAATAAGCGACGAAGCCAAATGACATCGCAGGCAGCAGTCAAGACGGCTCTATACTTAGCTTCTGTTGATGATCTAGCTACAGACGTTTGTTTCTTCATTGTCCAAGAAACAAGAGTGCTGCCAAGAAAGGCGCAATATCCAGTAACCGATTTTCTATCGGTTTTATCAGTTGCCCAATCAGAATCGGCAATGCCGTGGGAGTAAGAGAATCCTGAAGGATAGGTAATCCCAACTGTAGGGAACCTTGAATGTAACGAAGTATTTGTTTTAGGAGCTGGAAGTGAATAAGTTGCGGTTGATGCATATACTTGCACAGGAAATTCACTGCAAAGAATAGGTCCGGTCGTGTGAGAGTTAAATATTGCAAAGAGCCAACAATTTGGCGGTAGAACTCGGGATGCTCGAACGGTTGATCAGTTGAGTCACTGTGAGGTAAAACAGTGGGCAGATGAGTGAGCACGGGCTTACAGTTAGTCATAGCAGCTTTGCAAAGTACCTCTTTGGCATAGTGTGTTTGATTCAAGTGAATGCCATAAGATGTATGTATAGCTTGAAGACCGAGAAACTGATTGAGTTTACCCAGATTATTCATTATGAATTTCGATTGAAGGGCCTGAATAAGAGTGCGAAGCTCAGCATCACTGTTACCCGTAATCAATATATCGTCAACATATACAAGAATGTATAGTTGAGTAGTATCCCGATGATAGATAAGTAGGGACGGGTCGACCGTGCTTGTGGTAAAGCCATAAGATGTAAGATAGGAGGATAGTGTCTCAAACCATTTCTGAAGTGACTGTTTGAGGCCATAGATGGCCTTCTTGAGCAAACAGACATGGTGTGGAAATTGAGGATCAACAAAACCTGCGAGCTGCTTCATAAACACTTGTTCCTGTAAGGCCCCATGAAGAAAGGCATTTGACACGTCCAGCTGTAGCAACGACCATTTGTGAGAGACAGCCACCGTAAGGAAGACCCGAATTATGGCAAACTTAGCCACGGGACTGAATGTCTCATAGTAGTCGAGACCATGTTCTTGCTTGAATCCTTGAGCAACAAGTCTCGCCTTGCAATGAGCAATGGAGCCATTGGAATTAAACTTGGTTCTAAATAACTATTTGCAGCCTAGCACATTTTGATGGGGCTCATGATGAACCAACAACCAAGTGCCTTGATGTTGTAGAGCCTCAAATTCAGTGCTCATAGCTTGACTCCAAGCAGGATACTTGACAGCTTAAGTAAAACTGGTTGGGTTAGTTGGTATTACAGAATGTTCAAGGTCAAGAATCAGCCTCGGTTTTAGAGAATGTTCAAGGTCAAGAATCAGCCTCGGTTTTAGATTGCCTGTTTGAGCCCTGGTAAGCATGGGATGTTTTGAAGGATGACTTGGTTCAGGAGGAGGTGGACTGGTGGCAGATGGCTGAGAACAGTCAGGTGTTTGAGTAGGTGGCTGAATAGAAATGGGTTCATTATTGATAGGTAGAGATGAGGCTGAATCCGGATTAGGCGTAGGCCTCTGTATAGATGATACAAGAATTAGTATACCTGGAGTATTAGAATTGAATACAATGGCCTGAGGAGTGGGATTACTGGATTGTCTTGTATGATGGAACGGGAAAATGGACTCATGGAATTGGACATGCCGAGACACATAAGTTTTAGATGTTTTGAAGTCAAAGCAGCAATATCTTTTGGAATTGGGAACATAGCAAAGGAATATACATGGATGCGAGCGTGGTGCAAGTTTGTGAGTAAGTTGCGTGGGAAGCCACAGGTAAGCTAAACAACCAAATGCACGTAGGTGAGAATAATTAGGAACCTATTTAAACAACAGTTCATAAGGTGTTTTGTGATTGTTGGCCGAAGTAGGTAGGCGATTAATTAGATAGACATCAGTTACGAGAGCATCTGTCCAAAATTTAGGTGGAAGATTGGCATCAAATAGTAAGGCCCTCATGGTTTCAACGATATGATGATGTTTGCGTTCTGAGATGTCATTCTGTTGAGGAGTATAAGGACAGGAAGTTTGGTGAATGATGCCAAACTTAGTTAAATGTTGTTGAAGGGTAGAATTAATGTATTTCCCCACCACGATCCGATCGAAGAATTTTTATTTTAGCATTAAATTGATTTTCTACTAGTTGCTTAAAGCGAAGAAAAATAGAACAAACATCAGATTTAGAAATTAACGGAAACATCCAAGTATATCGAGTATAGTCATTAACAAAAATAACATAATATCTATATGATTGCATTGAAACGATAGGGGAGGGACCCCATACATCACTGTGAATGAATTCAAGACATTTCTTAGCTCTAGTAGCAGACAATGAGAAAGACAGACGACTACACTTCGCCTGAGAATAGGCGTTACACTGATAGGCGCTGTTGGCAACGTGACTTGTAGGAAAAATTAAAGGTAGGTGTGCTTGAGTTGTTGGAGAAGCGAGGCCTAAGCGACGGTGCCAAACAGCAATAGATGACCCTGGGATAGCAGACGTTGTAGTAGAAAGGCAGTGCGAGTTGCGATAGACGGATGCTTGAGCATTAATTGGGTAGAGACCATGATGATTGGGACCGTGGAGAAGAGTTTGGTTGTTCTTGGAATCCTTTATAAGAAACCCATTAGCATCAAGCATAACATAGCAAGGATTATCAGAGGTTAGTTTATGAATAGAAATGAGATTATGAGATAATTGAGGCACATGAAGTATTTTAGACAATAGAAGCTTACGATAAGGCATGGGCAGCAATCCTTGACCTGTATTAGCAATTTGCAGGTGTTGGCCTTTCCCTACTTGAACATTAGAATTACCAGAATACGGCTGAAGATTCTGAATATTTGCTGCATTAGCTATTAGATGTTATGTGGCACCAGAGTCTAAGAACCATTCAGCCTGTTGTGAGTTGTCTGTAGTTATGTAAGCTTGAGGTGCGGTTGTATAGTTGGGATCATGCCGATACCAGCAATTCACAGCAGAATGCCCTATTTTTCCGCATATCCGGCATTCAATAGATAGGCGAGGACGTCTACCTCCTCGGTTAGCAGTTTGATTGAGATTGGTAGTTGGTGGTCTACCAGAGAAGCCTCGTCCAGGTATGGCACGACCAGCAGGGGTGCTGTGACCTCGTCCTCGAGCAGATATTCGTCCACGATAAGATCGTCTGGTAATTGACAGAGCCAGATTTGGATCCCCTGATGCAGAGTTTTGAGAATCATGACTCATATCAGCATTTAAGTGAAGGTCTTCACTACATAGCATTGAATAGAAGTTATCAATGGAGATGGGACTCTATAAAGTTTGTATAGCAGTCTTAAAAGACTGATAAGAGGCTGGTAGACCATTCAATGTATAATGTATTACATCTTCTACTTCAATGGGTGATCCAGCTGCTGCAATAGCATCAATCTTATTCTTGATCTCAGACAGATATTGAAACATTGTCTTGTCTCACAGTTGCAGTAGATGAAGTTCGCCTTTAAGTTGCAGGAGACGAGATCTATTTGAGGACTGTAACCGACGTTTGATCATCAGCCAGATTTCATGAGAGGATTCAAGATTTAATATATATGGCAAGAGAGAAGCTGAGACAGTGGAGTAGATTGCGGAAGCAAGGTGCTGATCTATGAGTAGCCAAGTCGAGTAGAGATGATTGATCTTATTGCTGCCACTTGAATCTATAATATGTTTTGACGGCGGAAAAATTTTTCCGGTGAGATAGCCTTCGAAATTGTTGGCTGTGAACAACTTCAAAAGCTGAGACTTCCATATTAAATGATTCTCCGTCGTAAGCTGAACCGTGACCATTGACTTCACATTGGCCATCAAAAACTTCAGCTGTGGTGGAATGATAACTTCCTTAGAAGGCTCGCTTGAGCCGGATTCCGCCATTACGGTGGACGAAGCTTTCGACATCAAAACAAAAGCTGGAGGATGCGCCTACAGCTCTGATACCATGATGGATGAGTCGAACCTGCAGATTAATCAGAGCAAACAGAGAGGAAGAAGTAAGGGGTTATAAGTAGAATCAAGATCAATACGCAGAGTTTGAGATAACCAGTTAACTTCATCTTCCTCATCTCACGAGCTGCTACAGTACTCAGTTTAAGTAGCCGAGTTAGTTACAAAAGTAACGGACATGATCACTAGTGCAGTGATTAAACGGTAAGCAGAAAAAGGGGCTCTGCCATAACAGAGAAAGTGGATGTGGCTCTTACATTTGAGCCGACTTATACACATAAACCATATCACTTATCTATTCGCCTTATCAAGATAGGGAAGTAGGGGTATGATTTAATTTTTTTTTTTTTAAGAATGATGAAAAACAAATCATAAAATATATCACTCAAACTCGTAATATTAAAGATACAATTACGATCTCCAACTAACATGGCACAAATGCTTTCATCGTGGTTTATATTTTAGATTTGGTAAGTATTTATAAAATAAATTAAGGTCATTTATTTTAAAAAAATATTGTTAATAAAAAGTTTAAAAATATTAGAATCTAATTTGATGAAAAAGAAATGCGCAATATTTCAAAACTTGAAACACACTCTTAGTTCATTTTTAGTGAACTCAATGATCAGCCCATTTGATAAATTTACACCAAAACAAATATCAAATAGTAATTTTTTTTTCAACCAAATAATTTAAATTTTTCAAATATATTATTTTAATTTCACACAAATATTTTTCAACAGTTTATTTTTTTTTTCAAATCAAATCACCTCTTAATACTTTCATAACTTAATTAATTGTATTTGGGTTGAATTTGCAAATTTCTTTTTGAAGTAGGTACAGCAGTCGAATGTTTGTTGGTTTTTCAGATGGTCGCACGTTGTTCACATGCTCTGCCGGTGCATATAAAGTTTCCGAATGCTCTCCGCCTGTTAAACCTACCTCCTCTCGTTCCTGCTGTCTCCACAGCCAATGATGTCTCCTTCTTTCAATATTAAATTTTTTTGTCTGGTTTTTTTTTACGTAAGCCGCTGGCCCTGCCTTCACACCGCAGCCACCATTGTTAATGAGCTCCCTGGTTTCCCAGGCCTTCTTCCCTTTCGTCTAGAGACTGGGTGAGTGTTTTTTATTTCATTTCTTTTTTTTATATTTAATTGACTTGAAAAAAAAATATAATGTAAAATTCTCAGTGATTTTAAATACTGTAAGTTAATTTAATAATAATTAAAAACATATAAAATAATTAAAACGGTACTAATTTAAAATCTTGTTTAGAAGAAATCTGGCGAAAAGATATATACTAATACATGAACACTGAGAATAAACTTGAATCATCAAATTGGATCAAAATGTCTTATGGGATGAAAAAATTTAATAAAAATATCAAGATGTTAGTATATAATTTCGAGAAAACAAGCTTGATAGGCAGATCTTTTACATATTTGAAATATAATTTAATAAACTAAAAAATAATCTCGACTTAGCTCATTATTTTGCGAGCCAGCTTATCAAAACAAAAAAGCATATAAAATATATTAAAATTCATGACTTTAAATAAAAAAATATTAAAAATATTTAATAATTTTATCCTTTTTTCTTATATCAAGTAATTTTTTATTAGCTCATATCCGTTGTCTTATTTTTATGATTTTGTCATTAAAATTACTCGGATCATGCATAATCATTTTTTCTTTTTAATAATAAACAATCACGCGCGTAGCCACCTTGAACTCATATATTTAAGCTCAAATTCAATTTCGAACTCGATTAATTATTCAAATTCAAGCTCAAACAAGCATGACTCGAGCTCAACGCGGCTCGTTTACACCCATAGTATAGCTATATATATATATATGAAAAATATTTTAACTTTGTCATATTATTAAACTTAAACTTTATATATCTCTGTGTATGTATAAAGGTACGTAATGGTGGATAAAAGGACAGGAACAGAGCTCTTCTACTATTTCGTAGAGTCCGAGAGCGACCCTGGCAAAGACCCTCTCCTCCTTTGGCTCACCGGAGGTCCAGGCTGCAGCTCTTTCTATGGCTTGTATGAAGAGATCGGTAAGCTTTCATAATAATAATAATAATAATAATAATAATAATAATCTTGTTTGAGTCAAGTTCTCTCGAAGACAGAGAATGAGACCGGACAAAACGACTTGATTTGACTTTACTGAATGAATTTAACTTGAATTAGATTTTTTTGATATTTGAATGAAAATTTAGTTCTATGATTGTTTTATATTTTTGGAAGTTTACTATAAAATAATAAGAGAATATGAAAAATAGAAAATAATTATTTAAATTTCTGAGAGGTCAAGTATCGAAGTTGACCAATGGATAGCTTAAAGTTGATTTTTTTCGATTCCTCTTTGATAAAATTTTACTTAGACCTTGTTTAAAATTATTCTTCAAATTTACAATGAATTCCTTTCCTCTTCGATGGTGAAGTATTTCTAAAAAGTTTACGCTAAATCTCATGATTTTTTTATCATATTTGAATTTTGATGTAAAAAATTATTGGCTTCTCATATAAATTGTCCTTATTTTATTAAATCTATGCTACAAGATTTTTATATTATATTAAGACAATTATTTTTTTTTCTAATATCATAAATATTATAGCACACAACAATTATTACGCCTATTTTGTGACCTAAACGAAGAAAACAAAATTAAAATTTTTCGAAAGAGATTATCTTTATTTCCATTTTGAAGATTTATCTAAATTTTTATTTTCTCTTGCTTGCAGGTCCTATGAGATTCAATCGTATTCGCTATAATGGAACTTTGCCAACTTTAAATTATCATCCTTACACATGGACGAAGGTGATCATCAACTTAATTATATAAAATGATCCTTTAGGGCTCATTTAGAACTGTCAAAGCGGGTTAACGGGTCATTTTTTTATCCGATATGAAATTGATTTGATTTGAATTCAATTGATATGAATCAAACATATTTAATAAAAGGATAAAAGAGGTGGGCTTGAACCCGACCCAATAACCTATTTTGATTAAAAAAAATTATAACCTGCAACTTAGAATTTAGATTTATTGATTACAAAATAAGAAGAGCAAATCAACAAGCAAAAGATTTATGAAAAAAAAACGTCACTTTTTGAACGGGTTTATTCTGGACCTGAATCCTATCAATTTATTAAATGGGACAACCCATATATAGATACGTTTTTTCTATCAATGTTGGATCAGGATGTCGAGTCAAATCATTTATTGAACACCCCTAAGCTCATTTAGTTATGGAGGAACTTTTAAATAGAGTTTTTTTAATTAATTTTTACTATTTAAGCACCATTCAAGTTATGAATAAACAAATTTGATTTATGGAGCACAGATATTCAACATAATCTTCTTGGATTGGCCTGCTGGTACTGGATTTTCATTCTCAGAACACTTTGAGTACCAAATGTTAGATGATTACCAATCAATTAATCAAATTCACACCTTCCTTAAACAGGTGGGTATTTGCTTATTGTTTCATAATTAGAGTTATTGAGCAAGCAATGATGAAAGTTACCGTTATGTTCTTTCTATTTTTCAAAAATATTTGTGTTTCAGTGGTTTGTTGACCATCCAAATTTCCTCTTGAATCCTTTCTATGTTGGAGGGGACTCTTATGGTGGCAAGATGGCCGCACTTGTTTCTCATAAGATAGCCCAAGGTATGCATGTATTTTATTTTTAATAAATATTTATATTTATATAATCTTTTTTTTTTTGTAAATAAATCAACTTAATTTTAAAAGTATTTGACCATTGAACTATTGATGAACACTATTTTTTTTGGATAAAACCTGCAGAGGGGCCTACACGTAGAATAAAAGGGGAAATACAAGTCCTTACAGATCCATAAGCTCATCTAAAAATACAACCTTTTAAAATAAACCTAAGAGCTATTAAATCTACTAATAACAATTAAAGAAGAGAATAAACAAAAAATGAAAGCCAACCCAAAGACCAAACCAGCCAAAATGGCAGCAACCCGCATCCAACAGATCCAAGGAGATCCATAACAAGCAGAAAACCCACCATAAGCCCAACAGTAAATTGCCATCCAAATTTGAATGGCACCACAACAGCAACCTGCACTTCCATACAACCAAACACCCCAAGGCCCAAAGCAACAGCCATTAAGCCAAATACAAAACACTATTTCTTGGATTTTCCTCTTCCTTCGATTACCCACCCGAACAAAAGTATCACGCTAACCACAAACCTTTTCAAACACTACCTCTTCATCACCTTCAGAAGGTGAAGATGAAGAACACTCAAGCCAATCCATTTGTGCCTTAACAATTGCACCACCACCCAAACAGGTTTTCCTCGACCTCAACATAACTTGAGACAGAACATTAGGTGAGACAATATCAATAGGAACATCATTCAGAGCTTCACTACCAACACTCCCCACAACAAGGGGAAGAAAAATTGGTGCATTAGGATTCAAGTGGCCAACATAGCTTTCTAAATCACCAGATGTATCCTTAACCACCAACTCAAGATCTTGACAAAGCACCTTCTCTACTCCACCAACAATACCCTCCTCGCTATGAGCCAAAGCAACAATACAATCCTCCATCACACCCTCACTAATCAAATTAGCATCAACATTATCAAGGAGATCCACTTTAGGAGAAACCAAATTATATGTATTAAGGAAAACATCATCACCCTCAACCAATGTAGCCATATTCTCTTACTCCCCAGCATTAATACCAGCGAGATCACACCCATCAGCATTAGTGGACACCATCACCACACTGATCCACCCCAATCAATGGCAGATTAACACCAACCTCATGAGAAGAATGAGCACCAACCGAAACTCCCTCCCCCATAGGAGGAAAACCACCGAAATTAGGAAATAAAACTAGGCAAACATCTCTGAAATGACCCAAATATTTATAATGGGAGCAATACGGGGGAAATAGTTCCATCTCCATAGACTGAAAATACGCCACAGAATCAGAGCCGAGCCACACTTGATTATGATACTATTTAGTAATATCTAACTCAACAAGTATTCGAGCCACCGAAAGTCTAGTACCATTAATAACAGCATTTGAAATTACTAAACGACAAGAGGGGGGAGGGGGGTGAATTGTAAAAATCTTTTTCTTAATAAAAATAACCCTAAACAAGAGTTCTAATTTTTTTGTTGTTTTTGAAATTTTATAACAAAATTTTTATGCAAATTTTCTTCCACAAAATTTTACATGCAATAGATATGAAAAATTAAAAGCAAGTAAAACATAAATGACGAAAAGAAAAAAACACACCAAGAATTTTATAGTGGTTCGGTCAAAATATGACATACGTCCACTCCCCGGAGCCCTCCACTCCGAGATTTTTACTATCAAAATAGTTCTCCTTCTGCCCCCCTCGGCAAGGCGGAGAAGCCTTTACAAACCTTCCTTTCACCAACCCGGCGTGGCGGAGTGCCAAACTCTGTTTTCGTCCTCCTGGCGACGGCAGAGAACATTCTCGTTTTTCTCCCTCCTGGAGAAGGCAGAGAACCTCGAGGTAACGGATGTAGACGAGCCTTTTCCTTGGAGATCCTCCCTCAAATCCTTCTAGGGCCACAGGAGGAGCAAGATGAAGCAAGCTTGGAGCAACCGTGTGATCTCCCTCACACCTCTTCTCCCTTACAACGCTCACCTCCTCCTTCCTCTCTCAACCCTCAAGAACTTCTCTAGAGCTCTCTCCCTTGGAATCCCTCTCTAACCACGTTCACCCCCTCTGTAAATCTTACTGAAAAAAGACTTGATTGACATCTAAAAAAGGCTCCAAAAACCTCTGAATTCAAAAGTAGCCGTTACTGTTCGTACAGTACGATTCCACATCGTACAGTACGATCTTCATAAATAGACGTCGTCCTGGTATGAAGATGTACGAACAATTCAAAAACAATTCGTACTATACGATATAATATCGGATGGTACGATCCAACAAGATACTATTCGTACAGGACGATGGTCTGGACGATCGGATGTCGTCTCTGTTCATCGTATGGTACGATTACTATCGTACAGTACGATGTGACAAAACCAAGAGATCGTCTAGGACGATATCCGGGACGATCATACTTCGTCTCTATTCATCGTATGGTACAATCGGGTTCGTACAGTATGATATTCAAATTTTAATTAGGCCTGGATTACATGCACTAATCACGGGTTAATTTAAGTAAGTATTTAAAATGGAACGTACAGTACGAACGGCGCAAAATCACTTACTTAAACTAAACTACGGCTAGGGTTTTGGATCTGAACATATCGTACAGTACGAAGGGATTCGTACAGTACGATCTATTCACAGAATTGTCCACATAGTTTGGATCGTATGGTACGAATTAAAATCGTACAGTACGATCTTCATAGAAAAATTTTAATTACATTTTGCAGTTAAAAAATAACTCTCCCCCTGTGTGTGTGCATGGTTGCTCTTACTCTTACGCATTTTGTGGCCAGACAATAAAGTAAAAATAAAATAAATGGAAAAATACAATGTTTGACTCATACTCCTAATCTACCCGGTCTTGTGTCTTCCTTTCTTCCTAAGTCACGTGATCTTCCTGAAATGTTAGTGCTCAAGGAAAATACCAAATAAAATAATATTCAATGAAAGGTTGTTCCAAAACACTCATTATTTGGCATCATCAAAATCTCAAGCTCGGGGTCATGGGTTGCAACATTCTCCCCCTTTTTGATGATGTCAAATAATTTGTTGCAAGTAAGAAAGAAAAATATTTCTTTTGTTTTTTTTTTATTTTTTTTATATTTTTTTTAAATTAAATACGAGAAAAAAAAGAGTACTAAAAACAAGTATGAAACAAAAGGAATGCATTTAGATAACAGGCATTACAACAAACTTCTCTCCCTTTTGACAGCACAAAAAGGAGGAGCAACTAAAAGCAAAAAGCAAAAGAAAAAAAACTATAATGTAAACACAGACAATCTAGTCAGACGGGTGCTGATCAGTTGGTGGTGGAGGTGGATTTGGTTGAAAATATTGAAATAGAGCATCGAAGCGGTGATCAATTGCAGTAAAACGCTCTCCAAACCATTGCATATCAGTCTCGTGTTGCTGATGTTGTTCTTTAATATGCAGGTCGAGACGAGTCTGCAGCTGGTCGAAGCGGGCGACTAAATCATCATTAGGGTGTGCTGGTGCTGGTGCTGGTGCTCGGGGTGCGGCATGGCGTCGTGGTCGAGCTGGAGCTGCGGCTGGGGCATCTTCTCCTTCTTCTTCATCAAAGACGGGTTCTTCAGGCTCGTGACCTCGATGAAAGAGAATACGGAAGGAAGCATCCGTATAAAAAATAGGAAGCATGTCGGGTTCACCAGGGTAGGATAATTGATATTTATTGTAGAGGATATATCCTATTAGGTGACCAAGAGCCATATTCTGTTTCCGTCGGGTGGTAGGTAGACGAACAAAAGTCATGTTGCGAATATAGTTGCTAATCAAATCGACCTCATCAAATTTAATGTTGGACATAATAAGGTAGGTAGCGACGGACAAGGTAGGGGTCAGATTAATACGGTCACCACCTTTGGGTATTATTGAGGTTCGAAGAACATGTTGAATTATACGGGCATTTCGGGTTAAGGATTGAACAAGCGGTTGGTGTTGATGAAAGGCAGTATTCCTAAGGACTCTATTTATATCGCTCCAATCAAATTCATCGGTAAGAAACGAGCGAACCATAGGTCCTTCAGTGGACAGCCCAATATATTGGGCGATGTCGGCTCTAGTTATCTCAATGGTGCGGCCACAAACAAAGGAGTGAAAAGTGGTGTTATCGACGGTGTAGGTGAGGTTGGCGAGAAATTCAAAAAGAACTTCAGAATTATATGGAAACGCCAGGGTGAGTAGGAATTGAAAGGTGGTGGAAGCAAAGAGGCCCATTACCTCGAAATTGAGAGCGGCCTGATTAAGCATTTTCGAAGGGGAAATTTTGCAGGCTTTGTATCGGTGGTAGGCTTCCTCATTCTCACTATTCAGAAAGCGATCAGGTTGGCGACTCGACGAGGACGAGCTTCCAGCAGTCATCCGACCTCATTTAGACATCGCAAGAGGGCACGAAAATGAAGTGAAGGCTGAGTGAGGAGAGGATTGAGTGAATTGAACAGCCTAGGCAAGGGTATTTATAGGAAATTTCGGAAATCGTACAGTACGATCTTGGATCGTACAGTACGATAGACAATTAATATTCTGACTGGTCGTTTCGGGAAAAGGCAGTCAAATCGTACAGTACGATAGCTATCGTATAGTACGATCAGGCGAATATCGATCGTCCCGAGGCCTCAGTACGACTTTAGACCAAAAGTTTCGTACTGTACGAACATGTGTATCGTACAGTACGATACATAATAAATATCGTACCAAACCGCTTTAACTCAAATTTGTCCTTTGTGCTGATGTGGATCAAACTGTACGAAACGGAGGTATCGTACAGTACGATACTCAATAATGTCGTACCAACCGGATTTAATTCATCCCAATCCGTTGCTGACGTGGATTGTATTGTACGAAGAAGAGATATCGTACAATACGGTAGGTAATTATACGGGAAGATTATCGTACAGTATGATGTAGGTCGTCAAGTACGATAAACAGAGCTGAAATCAGCCTATTGGTAGATGGTATGTAGATTGTGATGTATCGTATAGTACGATGTAGGTCGTACCGTACGATGAACAGTCAATGCACAGTGTTGGTGTGGTGAGTGTGTGGTGATCAAGAGCAGCCCTAATTTAATTTTTTTTAATTATTATTATTATTTTTTATTATTATTTTTTTATTTTTTTATGCATTTATATCTATGACACCTAATCTAGTCCTCAAGGTGCTAAAGGTGTCAAAAGCTAAAGGTTTTGTGAATATGTCTGTCAATTGATCTCCTGTAGCGATGTGATGTAATTCTATATCTCCCTTAGCGACGTGATCTCTAATGAAATGATGTCTAATATCTATGCGTTTCGTTCGAGAGTGTTGAATTGGATTCTTAGAGATACAAATTGCACTTGTGTTGTCACACATGATCGAGATGGTTCCAACAGGTAGTCCAAGATCAAGAATTTGTTATTTTAACCATAGTACTTGTGCAACACAACTTCCTACTGCAATATATTCTGCCTCGGCTGTGGAAAGTGCTACTGAGTTTTGCTTCCTACTGGACCAAGAAACTAATGATTGTCTGATGAATTGGCAGGTACTAGAGGTGCTCTTTCAATCTATCCTACATCCTGCAAAGTCAGAATCTGAGTACCCTAGGATTTTAAAGGAAGTGCTGTATCTGGGATACCAAATTTCTAAGTTTGGAGTGCCTAGTAGATATCTAAGAATTCTTTTGACAGCAGTTAAGTGAGATTCTTTAGGATCGGCTTGAAAACGGGCATAAAGGCACACACTAAACATTATGTCCGGTCTACTGGCAGTCAGGTAAAGAAGGGATCCAATCATTCCTCTATATTTTTTCTGATCTACTGATTTTCCACTAGGATCCTTATCTAATTGGATTGTCGAACTCATTGGGGTGTTCATGGATTTTGCACTATCCATTTCATATTTTTTTAAAATATCCTTAATATACTTTAATTGGCTAAGAAAGGTTCCATTATCCATTTGTTTTACACTAAAGCCAAGAAAGTAATTAAGTTCTCCCATCATGCTCATTTCAAACTCATTACTCATTATCTTTGAAAATTCATCGCATAAGTTTTTATCCGAGGATCCAAATAAGATGTCATCTACATATATTTGAACAATGAGAATTTCTTCTTTGACCTTTTGTAAAAAGAGTGTAGTATCTACACTACCCTTTTTAAATCATCTATCCAAAAGAAATGAGCTAAGTCTTTCGTACCATGCTCTAGGTGCTTGCTTTAGCCCATACAGTGCCTTCTTTAATTTAAATACATGGTTTGGAAATTGTGAACTTTCAAATCTGGGGGGTTGCTCAACGTAGATATCTTCTTTAATTACCCCGTTCAGAAATGCACTCTTTATATCCATTTGATATAACTTAAAGTTCTTGAAGCAAGCAAAAGCTAAGAGCACTCTTATGGCTTCTAGTCTAGCAACTGGGGCAAAGGTTTCTTCAAAGTCTATCCCCTCAATCTGGTTGTACCCCTTAGCTACTAGTCTTGTTTTATTCTTTATTATTGTTCCTGAATCATTCACCTTATTCTTGAAGACCCATTTTGTTCCAACAACACTGTGTTCTTTAGGTCTTTTGACTAACTCCCAAACATCTTTTCTGGTGAATTGGTTCAGCTCTTCTTGCATTGCTAGAATCCAAAATTCATCTCCTAAGGCTTGATCTATACTTGTGGGTTCTATCATAGAGATGAATGCTGAGTGACTAACCTCCTTCCTAAGTCCATGCCTAGTTCTTACACCTTCTGAAGGATCTCCTAAAATTAACTCTTTAGGATGACTAGAAGAATATCTCCATTCTCTAGGCAAATCTTCCTGAGGTTCGACCCTTTCTCCTAAGGTCATAGTCTCTACTCCTTGAACTGCCTCTATTTCATCATCTTCAATTTTAGTTTCTGATGGCATATCTGATTCATCAAATACCACATGGGTGGATTCTTCTACTACAAGGGTTCTCTTATTAAAAATTCTATAGGCCTTACCTATAGAAGAATAACCTAAGAAGACACCCTCATCAGACTTGGGATCGAATTTTCCTAAGGGATGTTTACCATTATTCAAGGTAAACATCCCTTAGGAAAATCTTTTTCTAAGGGGTCTCCAATTGAAATTACTAAACGACAAGAGGGGGGATGAATTGTAAAAATCTTTTTCTTAATAAAAATAACCCTAAACAAGAGTTCTAATTTTTTTTTATTTTTGAAATTTTATAACAAAATTTTTATGCAATTTTTCTTCCACAAAATTTCACATGCAATAGATATGAAAAATTAAAAGCAAATAAAACATAAATGAAGAAAAGGAAAAAACACACCAAGAATTTTATAATGGTTCGGTCAAAATACTACCTACGTCCACTCCCCGGAGCCCTCCACTCCGGGATTTTCAATATCAAAATAGTTCTCCTTTTGCCCCCCTCGGCAAGGCGGAGAAGCCTTTACAAACCTCTCTTTCACCAACCCGGCGTGGCAGAGTGCCAAACTCTGTTTTCGCCCTCCTGGCGACGGCAGAGAACCTTCTCGTTTTTCTCCCTCCTGGAGAAGGCAGAGAACCTCGAGGTAACGGATGTAGACGAGCCTTTCCCTTGGAGATCCTCCCTCAAATCCTTCTAGGGCCACAGGAGGAGCAAGATGCAGCAAGCTTTGAGCAACCGTGTGATCTCCCTCACACCTCTTCTCCCTCACAACGCTCACCTCCTCCTTCCTCTCTCAACCCTCAAGAACTTCTCTAGAGCTCTCTCCCTTGGAATCCCTCTCTAACCACGTTCACCCCCTCTGTAAATCTTTCTGAAAAAAGACTTGATTGACATCTAAAAAAGGCTCCAAAAACCTCTGAATTCAAAAGTAGCCGTTACTGTTCGTACAGTATGATTCCACATCGTACAATACGATCTTCATAAACAGACGTCGTCCTGGTACGAAGATGTACGAACAGTTCAAAAATAATTCGTACTGTACGATATAATATCGGACGGTACGATCAGATAAGATACTATTCGTACAGGACGATGGTCTGGACGATCGGATGTCGTCTATGTTCATCGTATGGTACAATTAGTATCGTACATTACGATGTGAAAAAACCAAGAGATCGTCCAGGACGATATCCGGGACGATCATACTTCGTCTCTGTTCATCGTATGGTACGATCGGGTTCGTACAGTACGATGTTTAAATTTTAATTAGGCCTGGATTACATGCACTAATCACGAGTTAATTTAAGTAAGTATTTAAAATAGAACGTACAGTACGAACATGTTCGTACAGTACGAACGGCGCAAAATCACTTACTTAAACTAAACTACGGCTAGGGTTTTAGATCTGAACATATCGTACAGTACGAAGGGATTCGTACAGTACGATCTATTCACAGAATTGTCCACATAGCTTGGATCGTATGGTACGAATTAAAATCGTACAGTACGATCTTCAGAGAAGAATTTTAATTACATTTTGCAGTTAAAAAATAACTCTCCCCCTGTGTGTGTGCATGGTTGCTCTTACTCTTACGTATTTTGTGGCCAGACTCAATAAAGTAAAAACAAAATAAATGGAAAAATATAATGTTTGACTCATACTCCTAATCTACCCGGTCTTGAGTCTTCCTTTCTTCCTGAGTCACTTGTGATCTTCCTGAAATGTTAGTGCTCAAGGAAAATAGCAAATAAAATAATATTCAATGAAAGGTTGTTCCATAACAGTACTCATTATTTGGCATCATCAAAATCTCAAGCTCGGGGTCATGGGTTGCAACAGCATTATCATTTCGCAGTGGTCTACCAAACAAAGACCCTAAACCATGCAGAATTCAGGGAGAAAAGAGATGAGGACGGAGGTAGGGAAATGACACCCAAATGCGAATAACAGAAGATTCAACATTAACATCAAAGTGAAGAAACCACTTAAAGAGCTTCATGTAACAATTGGAGATGAAATAAGAATGATGGGAGAACACCAGATAATAATCCAAATAATTCCTTAGCATAATCAAAATATTCTTATGATTCAACAAAGTAACAAAAAAACTCACCAATTAGTTTAAGATTAAGAAAATTTTTTTGAATGGAATCTAGCAGTAGACGGCAAGCGGGAAACTTTCCAACTAAAGCAAATTCAAACGGAGCAACAAGTGAACATTTCTTCCTCAGAAATCAACAAGGAAGGCAAGCTATGGTGGGAAGAAGGTTTGAGCGAAGGAAACACAGGTAAGGTCGACTCACAAGATAAAACATCATGAAAAGATCGTGATTTATATTTCACAACCAAAAAATCGGGTCACTCAAGCGATGAGCGGCCATGCCAGCTTAAAAGGAGAAAACATTGAGAAAAGGACGATTAGGGAAGAGTGATTACCCGACGAAGGAGCGGAACACAAGACGGGCTCCACCTCCCAAGCGACATAGATGAACCGCAAGAGAAGGCTTGAAATTCGCGAGCATGATCGGGATCTCCAATGGTTTCGCCAGGGTAGAAGAATTTATTTCACAAAGAAAATACAACTATTGATGACCACTATAGCCACTACTTAAATCAACATATTTCATATTTGATATTCAATTAAAACGATAAAAATGAAGAAAAAAAATGAAAAAAAAAATCATAGGACCTCTTAATTAATCTCCATTCAAACTTATTAGAATTATATATATATATATATATATATATATATATATATATATATATATATATATATATATATATATATATATATATATATATATATATATAAAGAAAATATTTGTCCTCTTTTTAAAGAATTTCTTGTTATTGAATATTATTGATTTATTGTTAAATTAGGAATTCATATGATTTTTTTAAATTTTTAAAGCAAACTTTTGAAAAGCAAATTAATTTCGGCACTTATAGTTTTAATAGTTTCATCTATTTCGGGATTCAGCTTCAATTATTATTTTAATTATTGTTTTATTATAATTAAATGATAAAATATTATATAATATATTTACATATTAGATATAAATTAAATGTAGAGAATTATCCAATTCTGATTTAATTTGTAACAAAAAATGAATTTAATAAGACCTGAATGGTGCAATTTTTATGGAAATTTGATGATTATTTAATAATTTAAATGAATGTTTCATTAAAAAAATATATATAAATTTTAACCTTTAAGAATAAATAGCTGTTAATGAGTTGTCAACCTTTTTGAATGCCAGGAATCGAAGCTTTTGACCAGCCATTAATCAATTTCAAGGTAAATTATCTTTGAAAGAAAATAGTATAGTTGTTTATTTATTTCAAATGTGGAAGAGTTCAAAATATTGATATTTGATTTGAAGTAAAAATAATGTAGAGTAAAATTTTGAAGTATTAATTTAAAATTCGCCGTCTAGTAAAATTTTGATTTGTTTTGAAACCATTAGATTATGCCATGTTCAAATACATCGTAAATTCTCTATCATTGCGGTCACAATCGCCGCTAACCACCACTTGTCCCATCAGCAACCACCAGTCACCGCCTACTGCCCACTGCTCCCACTAACCGTTGTTGTTGCCTACCTTGTTTGCCAGCCTCCACCACATGCTGTCATCTTCTGCAACCACTACCATCTGTCGCCACTATTTATTAAACACCTCTCAAACATTTCAAATATATTACATTCATTTCAAATTCTCTTTTGTTAAAATAATTAATTATTTGATCTAACACGTTTAGATAATTTATTCTCTTCTCAATTAAAATGATTTTAGGGGTATTTAATTGGAAACCCAAGAACAGGAATTGATGAATTTGATATCAATCCAAGAGTCGCTCATGCATATGAATTGGGCATCATTTCACATGAATTCAAGGAGGTAATTCACTTTACATTTCAAGACTGAATTTTCTATATTTAATACACCATTAATTGCATGTTGTTTATATAAACCTTTCCTTCATACAAATAATTTCTCTTTACTTTTTCATTTTTCATTTTTGTCTTAGTTGATAGAGAGACATTGTGTTGGAGAAGATTATATGCTCCCCAGGACTGCTCTTTGTACTGCACACCTCAAAGTCTTTCAGAAGGTGATATGAAAATACTTCATAAATCATTTTTTTTTTACATTATTAAATATATAGTTTTTTTTAACTAACGAGTCGAGTTGTCATTGGCTCAAAATTGACTCGTTTGTTTATCAAGCTTGGCTTACATACCATTTATCGAGTCGAACTCGAGCCAGCTCATGAGTCGGCTTGACTCACCTATATCCCTAATTATTATTATTATCATCTTAACAAATGTCTGATAGGATATTAACAGTCATTAGCATTTTGTTAATGAAGATTAGCACATCACCTGCAGATAATTAGCTTGTGGAATATTAAATAGTCTATTATTGCACTTGCAGTTCCTTGATGAAATTGTGATTGATAATATATTGACTCCGAAATGCATTCAAGACAATTCAACCTTAGAGCAAAACGAAGGTATCTTAAGGAGTCTCTATGAAGAAGATAATGAGGAGCCACCAATTTCAAAGTCTGATCTCAACTGCCCAGTTAAGTTCATATCATTAATTTCATGGTCTCTTTTATTTCAAAAAAATAAAAAATATATTTCCTCAAATTTTAGTTGATTAAATTATTCTTATATATCATTAATTTCAATGTATCTTTTCTCCTTTTAGAAATAGCTATATAGTTTTATGATTTTATTAAAAAAATAATATGAAATAATGATATGATAAATGAGACATGATTAAAAAGAGAGAGAAAATGTTGTAATTCTATACTACGAAATATTTAATTATATTTTATAAATACTATAATCTATGATTATAATACTGTGATCCTATACTATGAAAAATATTTCATTTTATTCAATAATAGAGTTTGAATGCTTGATTATGATTCTTTTTTTAACCTTCTCAATATAATAATTTGTTGACAGCTTATCAAAAATTGTAGGAAGCTTCTAAGTGCTCGTTGGAGTAGAAAACCTCATACATGAAAAATTATCGATCCATAGTTAAGGATTGCTTGGGAGCTTTATCCCTTTCATCAAACTTTCTATTTTTTTAATTTAGTCATTCACATATAAATTTCCCTCTTACCACTTTTTCTCCTTATTTGAATCCTCTCTTGGGCCCCACCCCATGCGGCGGCAAAATCAGCTAGGCGGAACCTTGTTCCGCCACCTAGCGTAAACCTTGGCATGTCCAGGATTGACCAGCCCATATTTGACTAGTCCAAGAGGGTTTGTTCCATCAATACCCCTCCCAAAGACTCAAGTTCTCCTCAAAGTGGAAAGACGTTAGTTGTTACTCCATTATCTTGTACGGCTCCCATGTGGTTCCTCCCTGTCCATCTCATACCCCTTTAGCTCTAATGGTTCAAACACCACCTCCAAAACCTCTGTTAGTGTTGTGGATAACTCTGAGATGGATGCTTGATCACTAATAGCCCTCCTCAATTGTGACTTATGAAAAATCAGATGTATGGTAGCGGCTAGGAGTAACATCAATTGATAAGCTACTACTCCAATCCTCTTCAGTATCTCATAGGGATCAAAATACATTGGGGCCAACTTCTCATTCCTCATGTTATCTACCAGCCTTTGTCTGTAGGGACAAAGCTTCAATTAATTGTTTCCAAGTTGATTAAATTCATCTGCAAACATTTGCAAGACTTCAAAGAAATTCATAAACTTCAACATATGCACATTCATATGCTTATAAACCACTTTTAGTGGTTTATACATGAATGAAATGTGCATATATATAATTTGAAGAACTTACAAGTTTAGGAATTTCCTCATATGCACCATTTAATTTAGGATATTATTTAATCATACACACCATTTAATTTAGGTAATTATTTAAATAAGTTTACTCAATTTCAACATTAGATGGAATATAACCTGTGAGCCTTGAGAATCCATAGGATATTCCATATACATGAGTTTAACCAACATTGAAATTGAATGAGCACATGTACACATTTTACAAATCTTAGGTGAACAATAATCCCAACAAGTGCAAGTTTAATGTCCTAAGTAAATTTTGTCATGACATATGTGGAAAAGAGAAAACACAACTAGCAATGTAAGGAAGTCTACATAGAAATGAAAGCATCACCTAACCAATGGTTTGTTTGTTGGTGACGGATTGGAAAGCAACATGAATGCTAAAACATGCATTTGGAGGGTATTGGACACCAATCCAAACATGCTTCGCGCACCTGCATACCCTTATGGCTCTCATATGAGAGCAATTCAGTGAAAATTACCAGATTTTCATGAGTTTGTTAAGGGGGCAGCAAACATGGAATTTCTTCTTTGAGATTTAGACAACAAAATACAGGGTTGCTAAGGTCCTAAGGCTTGAGAGCATCAACCATATATTACCGGCTTAAAGGCCTAGAACTTTTCTAAGTTTTGAGGGGTTTTTGCCTAGCCGGGTAAAGTCACGGCGCTGCTGGGCATCCACTCGCCTTGCAAAGGCAAGAAAGCCCAAGGATGAATGTCATGATGGCTGTCCAAACTGCTCCGGACATCACCGTCGTTGTCACGAGCTCACCAGTAACTGGTCTTCACTTGAATTTTGAAAGGTAGGAGAAACAACAACCACACCTTCTATTTGGAATAATAATAATAATAGCAGGAAGAGACTCCTTTCTCTCAACTAAAAGGAGAAGGAGATAGCAGCAGCTCTCGGCCAGACTCAAAACATGAATACTTGCTTTATTCTTCTAATCTTTTCAAGTCATGCACAAGGAAGGGCTCAACCGTAGGTAAATACATGAGAGGCTTTGGCCTCTCGATCTAAAATCCAGAAACACACGAACATAAAGAAACATACGCCCTGTCTCGCTCGCAAATACTACCTAACCTTCTGCTCTCCCACTCGGTTGGCTTCCATCTCTTGCTCAGGTTGGACGTACGAACCATATGCGGAAGTCGTTCAGCTTGACCAGGAAGAAATGCATGCACGAGAGAGCCGCACGGTCGGATCCCCTAGAGCCACACGGTCGAATCCCCTAGACACACACACACACACGAGAGCTCCCGCCGAACCTTCCTCCTCCTCGTTCACTCAGATCTGACAAACAACACCAAGGAATCAAAATCTGAAGTTCCGCTCTCCCACCTCACTCTACTAAAAGCACAAAGAAGACCTTTCCCTCTGTCTCTTACACTGTATGGAAGAACACAAATGTGGCCCTACCCCCTCTCGATTTGGATAAATTATTATGTGCAGACCGAACGGTCCAGAGGCAAATTAAAATGTGTGATATTATCTGGTACACAGCACTGTTACACATTAAAAAAATGATGTTTCATATTCGGATTTACCTCCGGACGATGTCTACACAGAATAATTTCACCTTCATTTAGAGAAAATTTAAAGTCTGTACGACCGATTGCCATGGCCCCTCCTCATTCACTTTCTCATATAATCATTTCTTCTCGATTTTGTATATCCCAGCAATTGAAGATGCTTACTACATAATATGATATCCTCCGCTCAGATGTGCTAAAGTCACCCATATTTGCTTTCAAATAAGGCTATCACATGGCCTGGGCACTAGGACTGCGACAAAATTGGGATTTTGAGAAAAAAACAAAGCCTTTTATTTCAAAATTATGATTTAGAAAGATCTAATTGACTCATATTTAATCAATTTAATTAAAATTGAGTCTGAATCAAGCTAGATTTTGATTAATTTAGGGCGATTCAAATCCGATTAGACTAGATCAAGTCAATTTTTTAAAATTGGTTACGACCTGGGGACTTAATCCAATGAATGCAAAATGAGTTTCCTAATAAGACACGTGAAGTTAATACCTGGCATTTGGCTATCACCATATGCTTGTCAACAATGTCCTTCAACCTCTACCTTTTTCTCACTCTCTCTTTCTTTATAGTCACTACATCTCTACATGAAAATATTTCTTTGAGTAATTTTCCTAGTTGTCATGCTTCCTACCTCACAAGCCAAAACTGTCCATGATATGGTGTAGGACAAATAAAATGTGACAAGGCAACAATAGCATGGTAACAATAAATAGACATGCCCATATGTACCACTTTCTTAATATAAATTAATAATTACTGACTTCATGTTATGCCCTCTTTGCACAATAAAGAAGAAGGTAGTTTATAAAATTTAAGATATGTTGCATTTAAATGAAAATGAACTTACATCAATTTATCTTTCACTAATATCATCATCCAATGAAGCTTTTAAAAGTTATGTTGGTGTTCATGATCAATTAAGTTCTCCATAATAAATGATATCATAATAGTCCCCTCATTATTCAAAATTTTTCCCCATGTCAAATAAATGTCTTATTTTTTGCTTCTCGCCGAAAAAATTCCAATTTATATATTTAGGATAGGAAAAAAAAAATCATGCTATAATTTTTCTTCAATATATATATCAATTGATAGAAGTTCACAAGTGTATGCCCAAACATATTACATTTATTACCAGTAACAATGATATTCATCTAATCAAACTTAAATAACAAAACTCAAAAAGAAGCGTAATAGTTTATCTCAATAATATCATCTAATCTTTCATATTTATTAAAGTTTCTAAATTTTATAGTGTTAATAATACTAAAATTTTAAGCCTTCTTATTTTCATCATAAGCCATTGTAAAGAAAGTCAAATCCATTAATATGAAAAGCTTTACACCTTCGTGCAACATTATTAGTTCCCTAGCATGAAATTGACTTCATCTATGCCATCAAAATAGTGCTTTTATTGAAATGTGTGAGTTTCAAGCACCAATCACTAATGGTCTATATACAATAATTTCATGCTATTAATTAGCCATAAAGACAATGTAATTTCAACATAATAAGGATAAGAAAATGTATACCCATACAACATTTCACATATAACTAGGCCATTAATAATCAACATTAATGTTGCATATGCATAAAGGTTTGTTTTAGTTGATATATATCAAAACTATAGGCAAAATTGAATTTCAAAATTAACAAAGTTATTGAAACAATAGATAAAACAAAGAATTTTACAAATGAATGGAAATCAAAATTGAGTTTATTTGCATTGTTAAACCTGCCTTACACCCAATTTAATTTATATTTCAGGATTATACTTCATATCTCGCGTCACGCTGGTTTGATTATTATCCCATTAGAGAAGCTCTTGGTGTGAAAAAGGTATGAGTTTTTCTCCAAGTTAATTATTTAATTAATTTAGATAAATAAAATGTAAATTTAAAATAGCTAATAATAACCAAATAAATTATTAAACTTATAGTGATTCTATGTCTTATTGTATGAAGTAAATATTCTCATTAGATTATTGTCATAATATCATGATAATACTTACATGTTCAAACAGGAACAAACCACCCCAATTATAATTGAAAAATATTATTATTTTCTTAAAAAATGCAAATTAATTTAGGGGGATTTACATACATAATATTTGAAACTTGCTCATTTATATATCTAACATGTAAAACTTTTAAAATACACTTATAACACCTTCCCTATTGAATCATTTCTACCACTTTGTTCCATCTCCATGAGGCGGGAGTGAGAACTCCTGCCCTAATGACGTTCTAATCTACAATCTTCTCCATCACACTTCCTGCCTTAATCATGAACTTCACTCGCCCTATTCTGATGAGAACTCCTCCTACCCTAAATCTTTATCTATTGTTAGTTACACCGGGAGAACTCTTTCTCTAGTGACATTCTTCATCATGATCTTCTGCATCACTTGGCTAACTCCTACGACGGTGAGAACTCATGCTCTATTCACAAACTCTACTGCCATATTTCAGTGAGAAGTCCTCATGCCTTAATATGTTTTTGTTGTTTGTTATGTCATAAACTTATTTCGTTCAAATCTTATGTCAAGAGTAAACGATCTATGTTTGTTTCTTTTTCTCAACCTCATTGATCAAGCTGAAATCATTTTTTTCTTTAAAAAAAATTGCCTATTAGAAATTCAAAAGTTGTTTATAGATAAGAATGCCGCCAAAGATCTCTTTTGTCCTGAGCAAAAAATATATTCAGATGCCTATTGTTACAATAAAAAATGACCATATTCTATTCAGTCACATTGGTGGATGAATTAATGTATGAGATTTTTTATGAATCTACCACATTGCTACATGATTCAAGGGATGAGTTTTTAGTGAATTTATTAAATTGCTGGATGAATCAAGGGATGAGATTTTTTCATTATGCAGTCATTTATTCATAAGTATTATAGATAAGAATGCTACCAAAGATCTCTTTTGTCCTGATGACCATAATTTATGCAGCGAGTAGAACATTTTATTGAGTATTATGGGAGTTTCTCCCCAACCCTCGTGGTATGTTCTCTTTCGGAATAGAATTGGGCTTCTTGGGGTATGGAAAAATATTAGTAAATTAATCTTTGTGGAAAGAAAAAATTATTATCTATTATAACATGGGTTGAGATGTTAGCATTCATCACAAGATGAAATAAGTATTTTATGAAGTTTATGTTACATTAGTTTTGTTCATTGATATTCCTTTCTTTTGAAATATTCAATTTCATTTGATCCATGCATTTATTTCAAGTATCATGCTATTTTAAAGTATGAGTTCAAGATATTCAATTGAATCTACAAGAAATCAGTATATAAATAATTGTGCCATGTTTATTTTCATTACTTGTCTTAATTATTTATTTTAATCAACCATTTTGCATTATACATATTTATTATTATGTAAGCATAAATCAATTCAAATGCACACTATTACTGATGAGAGATTGATTTAATTCACTGCATTAGTTGACCTCCTCAAAATTATTGGCAACAGGAAGCAATTTCCAGGGATTTGTAATTGATGAATTTTAAGAAGTCGGAATTTAAAACTAAAATGTATAAATGAAAATAAGCAGAAATGTAGAAAGAGAGTAAACAAAAATTTGAAAACTGCACAGTTATATGTATGAACCCAGAAGGCTCTAAAAAATATTTCCATATAATTCTTGAATTGTTTGGTATATTTATGAATCCTACGAAAGACTGTCAGTATACTTTAATCTCCCCAAAAAATTCTTAAATTATTTGGTACATTTATGATCCCCACAAAAATTGCATGTATACTTAAATCTCCCCAAGAAATTGCAATTTAAACAATTCATTTTTTCCATTTCGATTGTTTAACTCTTGAACTAGGTTGACCATGTTTAATGTAACCAAAGATAGGTTGTCCTATTGAATTTTTGCAAGTTATTTTGTGGTGACCCCAAAGACCACAATGGCTACTTTAAGTTTAATTATTTTCTTGTCTGTGCTTAACTCTAAAAGTCGATAAATCTTATTTTCTTAGGTTGTCCTCTTGGTCTTAAAGTTTTTAGCACACCAATATGAATATCATCTCCAGTGACACACCATTGATCCTTGCCATGAAACATTACTATTGCATCTTCATAAGCTTATTTATACCTGAAATTAACTCAATTTAGTCAACAAAAAATAACATAAACATAGTATAAGATTTATAAAATAAATCTTTCATACCTACTAATATGATAGAATTGATCAACATAAACATGCCAAAGTGGATGTTCCTTGTTACTAATTATTGCAACTGTGTGAATACATGATAGGCCACTCATTTGCCAAAGGTTGCAAGTATATTTTCTAGTATCATTGTTGACTTCATATCTCTTTTTCTAACCTTCAACCTTAAACTTAGATGATGTTGACTACATAATGACAAAGCACTCATATGTTGTAATTTCTCTAACACACTCCTCAGCATACGAAACTAGTTCTCCTCGCCACCCTCCTACAATATGTCTTCTCTTGGACCTTTCCTCCATTATCATGCCCTTGATTATATAATGAGGTCAACTAAAGTTTTGCATCTTACTTCTCCAATCCAAGAATTGAAAGATTCAGCCATATTATTTGTGTTTGTGTAATTCTTTATTTAAAATGAAAACATACTTTTTAACCACTTATACGGTAAATAAATTAAATATAAATGAATGTTTGTAATAACTTTATTTATCTCCATTAACTTGGATTCAAAATCATATCTTTTGTAAGCATTAGAAACTTAGCGTACTAAGTTTCACAACCATGGACTATCAAAAAAATGAAAGCACTTCTTCATGTTTTTCCATAAATAACACATACACACTCTATGTTCTATTTCAGGGTACACATTTTTTAATGCTTCTCCTAGACCTTTCTAAATATGCAACTCATAGGTAAATAAATTTTCCAATTAACAAGATGCTATTTCCATGTATCCCTAGATTATGTTTCAACAAATATGTAAGCTAAAGTAAAGAGACTGTTGCTTCCATCAAGTTAATTTGCAAATAGCAAAACACCCAAATACTTTGATTTAAGATGGCAAGTATCAAGCCCAATTAAAGGTATGAAACCTACAATGAAGCCAACAATGCAAACTTCAAAGCTTACATAAAATTTCTCGAATGAGTAATCATCAATATCATATGTGTTTGTGCTATGAGTGCCCAAATTTCTAGCAATAAGCTCACATCTTAGAGTAGAAACCCATTTGTAGTTATCATCCACAATCCCAAATTTTATATTTTGTGCCGCTTCTCTAGAGCACCACAATTTCATATATGGTAATGATAATCTATACATTGACTTCAAACTATCATTAATGTGTTTTGGTGGTATGTACAAATGTTTCTTTATAATTTCTTGTATTTCAAGAGTAACTTTGTTAGACGTGCAAGTTTATTTCCAATTATATTGACACCAAAACATAGATGTGCATCATCTAACTTTCTAACTTCAAAGGTCTGGCGATCTTTACATAGTGATGCAATACCTTCAAAGACATCCTCGATGTGAGCATGTTGCTATAACTCTAGTCTTATCATTAGCCTTGATCTTTATCTCAAAGTTATTAGTGATGGTGGTGGAATATAGGAATGTTTTATCATCATCAACTTGAGTTATAAGATAAATACTCTTTAAGCTTTGAAAAATAATATTGTTTGAAGCAACATTAATTGAACTTCAGTGACATTGCTCAAAACCTTCTTGAGATCATATCAACCTCTTTGTCATATTGTAATGTAACCACAACTTCAACCCACTGACTTTTATTAAATTGTTCTATCAGTTGTATGACCTTGGGTGACATCACTCCATATAGTCTTATAGACATTGGAAGAAGTAGCACATATATGATAGTGTAACTTGAAGTCATGGCTAATAAGCCACATACAAATCATTTCAACCTTTTCTCTAAGGAAAAAATAGCTAGATAAATCCTTATCAAGTTTAATTGTTTTTAATTTTTTTACCACTTTCATATCTTCTTATATGTTTACTTTTAACTTTACTTCAATATCCCCCAAACATAAATGTAACAAGAAGCCATTCACTCTCATTCACCATAATATTCATTTAACTTTACTTTAATTTAGTAAAAATCTACCAAAAAATAATGTGTTAATAATACATCCTTCCATAGCTTGATTGATAAGGTAGAGAACCAAAAAAACCTTATATGGGTAACTCTTGACAAATAGCAAAAAAAGATTTAGGGTATGAGGAATACCACCGGAGTTGGAGCATGCAACTTTCATGGGGGGCAGGAGCTTCTGCTCTAGACGATGAAGAAGAATGACTTGAATTGGGAAAGAGTGATCGTCAGTTTCACAACGATGGAAAAGATCATATATTAGAATGTCATAACGGAAAGAGTTCTCTCGCGCGCCTCATGGGGATGAAACACAATGGTAGAAATGGTTTGATAGGGAAGATATATGTTTTATAAATATATTTTAAAAGTCTTAGGTGTTAGATATGTAAATAGGCATGTTTCAATTTGTTATGTATGTAAATCCTCCTTATAATAAATGTTTATGTATATATTAAATGAAAAAAATGATAAAGGAACATGACTATTTTTTTTTAGTTTAATTGTTATATTGTAAGCTGTAATAATCTACTGCATTTTTACAACACTTAAATTGTTAAATTTAAAATGTCACATAAATATTCTATATATTAAATGGATGAAAGAGAAGAATTTTTTAATAGAAGAAGAGGATCAAATTTTAATAGATAATTTGGTTTTTTTATATGTTCAAATTAAAAAAATTTGTTTTAGTGGTTCTTTAGTTATATATTGGTTGTTATTCTATTAAGTGTTTTATATTATATGAAAAATTATACTTACCATCTTATCATCTATTCATACCTCATTAATTTGAGTCACCAGGCTAGGTCTTGACAAAAGTGCTATCAGAATTAAGTTAGGATATAAATCGTACTAAAAGAGCCATTAGGTTGATTATTAAGTCTACAAAAATTATCCTGATATAATTATGAATTTTAATTATATGTTTTATTTTATTAAACTAAGAATGATCCTAAAGAGGTTATAAATAGTTTGTACCGAGTGTTGTTGTTAATACTGATGCATTGACCCAAATGATGATAACAATGACTTATTTAATTCAAGATTCAATATCTCAGCTATCAAGAAATATTGGTAGTAGTATGCCAATGAATAAATATTTAAATTTTTTTAGGATATGAGAATGTCATTATTTAAGGGAGTATAAGGACTGATAGAGATAGAAAAAAGGTTATTAAGGACTGAGAAGATATTATAAGGTATGCTCTGCCCATAATAAAGAAAGGTTTCACTGGCAATATTTGTATTAGATGGTGAGGCTAAAAGGTGGTGGAGATGGCAACATCAAGATATGTTTGGAGGGATATCTAGTATTCAGATCAAATGGATGAGTTTACTAAGGAGTTCAGAGATTTGTTTGTCTATTTCTGTAAGAAGGCAAATGCAAGATAAATTCTTGAGACTGGTGTAAGGAGACAAATCAGTATACTTACATGATATAATATTCAATAATTATAATGAAGTAAAAGAAAAGTAAAATTGCTATAAAATAAACATAATCATTCACTTTGCTTTTTCTTAATTTTATTCATCTTATACATTAAATATTTAGCCTCCATATGTGCTACAGTATTTATCGAAAAGAAATTTTAGAGAATTTTAATTAGTACAAAATAATTGTAACCACCCACTTTAATTATTTTCATGGTTTAATTTCTTCCATTACTCAAACTTTGATATAACCTTTCTTAATGCAACACCTAAGGTTACATACTAAATTTCAAAATATTTCATTATAATTATTAAATTCCTTCATTTTAACATAAAAGAAATTTACTTACTTTTCACCAATAATAAGATAGTTGAACACTCTTCTTCTTCTTCATTACTTTCTACTCCTCCAAACGGACTAAACGAACCTTTTTTTATGCAAAATATTACATTAGTCGACAAAAATTTTTTCAAACTAAATGAAAGTTGATTCATCTTGAATTAATTTAAACTAAATCAAAATACCTCGATAATCTTTCTTTCCTTCTTTGCTAGATCAAGATGAGACTTTCTCCATCATGTCTCCATTGCTTTGTCAGCTCTTTAATTAAGGCTAATTTAACTAAACCATCCAAGCCGGTTCTTACATTATGGGTAGGAGAAATTTTTTGAAAAATGGCTTAAGTGACATAGTGTCCAGGTTGAGAGAATTATTATCCTACCATGATGTTCCAGAATAACTAATGTAATGAGGGTGAAAATAAAAGTGCACGACAAGAGATTTTCCATAGTCAAGAATATATTGCTCGTCATTTTATCTACCTTCCTCAATTATCTTCCCTATAGTGAGGGGTATGGTTGAAGAAGGTTCCAGAACAACACTTGCGAGAGACGGGCCGTATAATTAAAACTCTTAACAACATAAAGCCATAAACATTGTGTTTATGCATATAGAAATTAAATCTTTTAATATATCAAATATACCACTTTGTCTACTCCTGGTTAAGTTCTTGTGCACGAACTCAAAATTTGTCCACTCTCCAATGAGTAGAGCATGATCCTTCTCTCTCCTCAAGACCTCTCTTTTCTCTTTTGTGGCTCTCCTACAAGCACAACGTAAGATACTTCTCCCTATCGACCCTCTTTCTTCTTCTAAAATGGTATGCATTTAAATCCCTTTATAATGTTTTTTAAGACATTTGAACTATTAAAAAAACTCACACATATCACATACACAAACATCAAATTTATGACCTCTTAATAAGTAATCAAAGCTCCCAACCAGTAGATCAAGAATAGCTGCATATCCCTCTATAAATTAATACCCTTCATATTACTTTCTTAAAATATTGAAAATTGTGACAGGGATCCGTTAAAATATGGTTGGCATGCAACTTACAACTGAAGAAGATTTATATTGAGAACATCCATAGCAGTTTGGATCACCACCATAGTCTGCTAACACGAGGTTATCGAGCTTTAGTATACAGGTAAGACAAGCTAATCTTCTAAACTTTACCAGAACCTATATAATTCTTTATTTATTATGAAAATATGTTTTAAATTAAAGTAATGCAAACATTTGGAAGATTCTGTGATTTGATTAACTTTAACTTAATCTAGTTCAATGCAAACATTCTTGTACACAAAAACAATTTAGAGAACTAAAACCTCTTCATAAAAGGGTAAAAAATCTGAAAGAATATTTTGATCTACTTTGTATTGAGATAAGACTTTGTAAAACATATTGACCATTAACAAACAACCAATTAAGAGCCAGAATAGTAATTACTAAACAATCATTTTGGCTTTTTTTTACGGATAGCTTTCTTATTTTTTTCTAAAGAAATTTTTGTACTAAAAAGTTGCTTCAAAAAGGAATGAGAAAGCCGTTTCAAGTGAATCTTTTATCTAACATCGACATTTCAATCAGCGGGGATCATGATTTGAGATTTCCAACAAAGGGAACATTGAATTGGATAGACTATCTTAATTTCTCAGTCATTAAGCCCTGGAGATCATGGAAATTAAACGGCCAAGTCGGAGGGTAAGTTCTTATATATATATGGTTCAGTTACAATCCTATTTTCAGTTTTGATGCCTAAATTAATTATAAAGTAAAATTTTCTTACAGAGACGCCCTTAATTAATTTTTTTTTTTTTTAAATTTGACACAGGTATACAATGTTGTACTCAAACAATCTAACATTTGCCACCGTGATGGTAAGAGATTATCCTTTTGTATTATTTGTAAGTTTTATTTATTTATTCAATATTTTAATTCAATAAAATGTTTGTATTAGATCCAACCTATGTTAACAAAGATAGAGCTAGAGCCTAAAAGACTTGGTTATAAAGTATAAAAATGATTTTTTTTTTTAATTAGATCTAGGCTTCATTTGGGATAACTTTCTTACTATTTTCTTAAAATAAATTTTTAATACAGAAAATTTTATACTAAAAAGTTACTTTAAAAAGTGGTAAAAAATAGACTCTTAATAGAACATAATGAAAAAAATGATTCATGTAGCCAATCCCACATAATGAGTAAAGTCTTGTTATTGTTATTGTTGTTGTAGTATTTAGTATGATAGTAACTTATCCTTCACTCATTTGTAGGGTGGAGGTCATGAGGCACCACGAGACAAACCGAGGGAATGTTGGACGATCTTGAAGAGGTGGATTTCTTATGAATCGTTGTAGTTTCGTGAGATTTAAGTAACAAGTAAAAGAGGATATATTGTATGGAGAATAAGAATTGCAACTTTCACTTATCACTTGCATTATAGTTTTCTTATTTTATGAACGTTGATAATGTTGTTTGTATTTGAACATTTTTATCTATCATAAAGAATTACTTTGTAACATCATAACATTTGTGTGTGCCACATTTATCACAAAATTAATTTTCCCTCCATTAATCCAACATTTTGTATAGGCCAATACTACCATCGTTGTTGTAGCTTATTTTTTGTTTGTTTGGGGGGGGGGGGGGGGGGGGGGAGGGCACTTAGGCCAATTATGAGAAATTTATACACACATCACATGTGCAAGACTCAAGCCAAGGACTTTTGGTTGGCAACCAAAATCTCACAACCAATAAACCAAGGCAAGCTGCGTGAAGCTGAAATTGTTATAAGCAATATAAAGTATTCCTTTTTGGTCTTCAGATCATTTGAATAGTTTTCTTGTCTTGCAAGTTGGTCATATGGGTTAAATCCTATGATTTTTTTCCTTTTAAATTTTCATATAAAAGAATGTATTTTTTATGGTAAATATAAGCTTGAGTCTTTCTTAACATCCAAGACTTATTTTAGGACACAATAATTTGATCTTGTCGGTTATAAATGTTAGCAACTTCACTTAAAAAAAATTACAATGCATAGTCTATGATTATCTTACTAGGAAGGATTTTAACATCCTTTTGTCGAACATATAATCACTATATTCATTGATTAGTTGAGTATATCACCAATATGATCTTCATAATTTCAATAAAAAATATGCAAAATGATTTGAAATTAATATTTAATAAAAATTATTTTTAAACCTTGAGTGGAGATTGAAAATAGTGTGTGTAGAATAATTGTATAGATGTGTGCCTTTAGAGTCTTCTCTTGGATCTTCAGTAGATATAAGACTTAGATCTTCAAGCTTTAATCAAATTAGGCTCCTTTTATGATTCAATCAAAAAACCATTTATTAATTGAGAACTGTGATATTATACTTCTAAGAGAGAAATAGACTATGGTCTGTTTAAAATTATGCAATATGAGGCTCGCCTTGAGGCCCGCTTTTGCGCAATTCCAGTACAAAATACCTTGATGCTTACGCCTCGAGTTTTTCTTATGAGGTTTGTGCCTCAACTTGGTTGAGGCCAGCCTTGAGGCCCGCCTCGCCTCACTGGCATGAAGCTTATGCCTCACGCTATATATATTAAAACTTACATAAATCTTGAAGTAAATGCTCGACATTGGACTCTATATGAGAGGAGGAAGGGGAGAGAGCAGTTCATCATAATGATGATTCAAATGAAGAACCCCTTAGTGATGACAGTGTTGATGACTTATGAGTTCTTATGTGATATGTCATTGTTATTTGTTTTTTTTTTAATTGGAATTATATGTTAATGAAAGAATACTGGGATTTGGGAAAGATAGAATTTTGAGTTGAACTATATTTCATGTTGTCTTATTATTGGGATATTTTGATTTCACTTCATATCTTATGCTTTTTTATGTTTTATATTATTCACTCATTAGTACATAAAAATTTTATCATTTTATGTTTACGCATTATTTTGATTTTGAGGCTTATGCATCAAAACGCCTTGAGGCTTACGCCTCACCTCACAAATGAAAAACGCCTCATTACCCGAATACGCAATTTTAAACATTAATGAAGACCTAAACTAAAATAATTGTTGACTTGAGAAATATAACTTTAGGATATGGCACCATCCCCTTCTTTCTTTTTCTTACTCTTTCTACTACTTAGGACTCAATCCCTATCGTTATTGGCATAATAATTAATTCCTTTTCTTCCTATAAAAATAAAGAACATAATGTTAAAGAAGGCTTCGAGAGAGAGAGAGGGAAATATTTGGTGGCTAACAATTTTATTTTTTGAGGTAAAAATAGTGGGTGGATTGTAGTATAGCAACAATAATTGGATAATCGTATTTGGGAGATAGTGGTCAAAGGATCATAGCCATGTAATGATAATTATAGGAACATATTTCGATGGTGGTGATCAGAGGAACATATTCAGGATATGATGGTCAGAGACCCGTAGTTATGTGATGATTATCAGAGAATCTTAATATGGCAATAGTGTTTAAAGAACAGTAATCAGACGATGGAGGTCCAAGGACCTTAGTCAGGCAATAATGACCATATAAGTTTATTTGGGCAATATTAGCCAGAGGGTGATAATCAAGAGACAACAATCAAAGGTCTTTATTTAGGTGATTATAGTATCATACCCAGTTCAGGTATAGTGTAGAATCCTATTTATAAATGTTTGAAGTATCATGCCCCATAAATATATCCAAAATCCCAATCACCCATCAAATAGTCCATATTGATTCCCTCGATCATAAATCATTCCATCAACACTTAAGTGTCTTGATGTGGTTGAGATTAAGCAAATTTTAAACTTGTTGAATTCAACTCATTGAGAAGCTCGATTTGATCATATGCATGTGAGATTTGGAGGTAGTTAGATTCTTTAATTTAATTTCAAAAGTTTTGAATATGCTAAAAATAGTTGATTTAGACTCATTTGGAATCAAGTCAAATAGCTTTTAGTGTCAATAGCTTCATCACATCGAGAAGTTTAGTTTAACAATAAGTTTGCCCAAATCAGAGTTCAATGAATCATCAATTTAATTTCAAAAGTTTCTAACTCAAATAGACATCAAAATTCATGCATAATCAAAAATAAATTTTATGATATATGAATTGCCCCCAATATCTGAATGTTAAAGCTTTTGTCATCTTAAAATATAAGTTTATACTTTGAAAAACCCTTGTCATGAAATTATAATTTTAAGGAAAATTATGAGGCACGACTACTCATTAAATGTTGGTGTAGACCTCCACTTAGAGGCATCAACTAAGTGATATATCTCAAACTATAAACTTAGCATTTGTTAATGTTGATGCATTGATAGGAGCAAAGATTGGTAAAATGTTTCTGCCAAATTCTTAAAAATTACTTTAAGTTGGTTATAGCGGCTCATTTGGATCATGTGGCATCAAAATTGTGCTCATTAGGCATTTGTACATCACCAAATCGGTGCTAGTTTTTTTCCTTACTCCTTTTATAGGCACGTTCAGAAATGTGGTGCACATCTTCAAGCAAATGAAGAGAAGATTCTTAATTTAATTATTTTTAAATTGCATAACAAAAGAAAAAAAAAATTATTTCTTACTTCAAAAACATTTTAAAAATCTAAGAAATTATTAAAAAATTTATAATTTCCCCCACTTGAGTTTATAAATATACCACTTGTGGCTAGATAAGAGCCATGGCTCTCTTAGTAGGTTATTTTTTTTTTTCTTTATGCAGGAAGGGAAAATTAGCCTGCAAAGTTTAAAAGCTATCAGAGGTGACCAATGCTTATAATCCTTATGGTTAGACTCAGCTGTTCCTTTTAAAAATGTGTTGTCAGTTTTCCTTAGAGAAATCAAGTTCAGAAGTGATCAAGGTCAACAATCCTTATTATGAGGATATGATTGTCCCTTAAAAAAAGGCGTTGATTGTCCTCATCAGAGAAATTAGGTTTAGATGTGGACAATGATAGTAGACACTACATAAAGGCTCTATTATCCCTTTAAAAAGATGTTAATTATCCTCATTGAATGGATAGGGTGCAGAGGAGGTCAAGGCTCATAGCCCCTTTGGTGAGACTATAACCTTCGCTTGAAAATTAGGGGTGTCAATTTCGGGTCACAAGTCAGATTTAGGTCGAACCCAAAACTAACATGGCACTATTCGGGTCAACCCTAACCCGACCCATTTTTTAAAACAGGTCGATTTTTGGGATCCAGACCAGACCTGCTTTGGGTTTGGGTCAACCCGACTCGACATGGATTTGGGGATTTGGCTGAAGAAGCTCAAGAAGATAGCGAACTTCGATCGTTGACCGGCCGGTGAACAGCTGAGGCAGCAATTGGGGACCTTTTGTCACAGTGCTTGGTAGTGGGATGGCGAGGATGGCATGAATAGCGAGGCGACGATATGAGCGGGAAAGGGATGTCATTCGTTAGATGTAAGAGGTCTCACAGTGAGACTGCTTGACGTTGAATCATGGATGGACAAGACAGCTAGATGGATGCAAGGCTGACGCAGAAACGATTGCTTGACGAGACGTTGTGACAATTGGATGGATTGTGGATGTGATGGGACGGGCAAAGAGCGGGAAACAGATTGTCCGGGTCATATCATGTTGATTTTAGGTTTCTGGGTCAACCCGAACCCAACCCATTTTTTCAAATGGGTAAAAATCTCTAACTTGAGTCCGACCCGGTTCGAGTTTGGGTTGACCCGAACCCAAAATTTTTGTGTCAGGTTTGAGTCAAGTTTTTGGGTCGCGTCCAATATTGACACCCCTATTGAAAGTGGCCTCATGCTCATTATCAGATAAATAAAATTTACAAGTGATCAAGGCATATAGTCCATAAATAAAAACTTTAGAATCCCTTTAAAAATGTTTTGATAGGCTTCATTAGATGGATCAAGTTTAGAGGCAGTCAAGGCCTGCAATAACTATGATGAGGCTCTTTTATTACCTTGCAAAAGGTTTCGATTGTCATCATTGGATGAATATCATGTAAAGGTGTTATGGATCATAATTTTCATGGTAATGATTTGATCTTTCATTGAAAAAAAAGTGATGACACTAATGATACCAAGTATTAGTGTTAGATTTAATACTATTGGAATCATTTGTGACATTTTATGGATAAAGCAAAATTTTTTTAAAGCTACAACAAGTTTTATGGGAGAAGAGCCCGCCTTGAAAGCTAGGATAAGAACTTGAAGAGTGAAGAAACTTCTTAAAATCACTTATGATGTTGATAAAGAATGTGTTGATATCATATGTATTTAATATTTCTATATGTGTTTATTAAATAAGAGTTATTATTATATAACTCATAAATATATATTTATTCATATATTATGCAAGTTTAATTATTGTTTACAAGCAAGGGGCTAGAACTAATGATAATAACTAATGAAATCTCAATTTTTTGTGTAATAGTGATCCAATTATCTAGGAAATTGCTCCATGGAGAGGACATAATCCATTTGGATTCCTATTTCTTTGAGCTTGATTGAAAATTTTTATTGTAATGACAAGCTTTATTAATGCAACTATTTTAATGAATAATTGTACCTTGCTTTGGTTGCTAGAATGGAATACCAACCTAAACCTTAACTTGTGATGGGAAACATCCAACGATATCCACAAATATTTTGAAGTTGTATGCGGCTATTTGCCAAAATATCACTAAATAATATTAATGTGTGTGAAAAAAATAAGAAATACATCATTATTCAAAAAATAAGAATTTTTGAACAAAATGAGTTTATTTATTAGAGTATTATTTGATGATATTAATATGTATGAAAGAGGTTAAAAAAATTCACTAAAAATATTTATAATATCTAAGGTTATTGTTGATCTCATTATTCGAGGTCAATTTTTCCAGAATCAATCTCTAGTTCTTAGCTCTTAGGTCTTCGACCTCATTATTCTTAGATTAATTTCTTCCAAGATTTTCCTTAGGTTGAAACCCACTTATATAACTTTGACTCGGTCTCCTAATTTAACCCAAATCAAACCATGTAAAGTTAATAAAAAAAAATTAAACTCATCAAAATTAACATTAATCGAACCTAATTCGATGCAAATCGGCACACTATTGAGCTTGACTAACTCGATCCAATTTCAATTTAATAAAAATAGATCCGAGAAGCCCAACTCGACTCATCGAGAGTTATTTGAATACTAACTAAGATTAATCAAATAAATTGAATTAATTCAAATTAATTTAAATTGAATTTTTTAATCAATAATAAATTTCATTAAAATTTAAATTTTATATATCATGAAAAGTTAACTAATAAAGTAATTGTTTAGAGAAGGCTAAGAGGTGGTTTGGGCTATACCTAAGGTGAAGTTCGGTTGGACCGGTTTAAACAGAACCCCCACGATCCATCTCCTCCCCCTCTCTATTCGGAAAACCAACCCCCACTATTTCCTAATTATTCGCACGGACCAAAGCTCTCCCACGCTCTGCATTTCGCAAAATCCTTCGTCTCGCTCTCTTCTTCATGCGACACCAAGGCGAAACCCCCAGGCTCTTGGTCTCCCTCTCCATTCGCAAGAAACAAAACCCCAAGGCCTCCCTTCCCCCGTCACTCCTCTCACAGTTCACGTCAGAAGATCCCAGTCAAGCCCCTCCTCTCTCTCTGTCTCTCTCTCTCTCTCGCGCGCGCGCGCGCGCGACGAACGTAGGTGAAACCGCCCTCATCCCGTCGCCTCTCTGTTCATACGACGCCAAGGTCGAAGCTCCCCTTCTCTAATTCGCAGAGAACGAACGATGCTCAGTCCTTCTCCCCCTCTCTTGTTCGCAATCCCTAATCGAATTATTCGATTCCAGGCATGCAAAGTCCCTCTGATCGTCCTCCACTTGTGCAGGTATACTTCTCCTTATTTATCTTCCTTTTTGAAAGATTTCTTGATCTCCAACGAATATCCCTATCTTCTCTATATAATTGTTGGATTAGTTTCAAGATTGAGTGATCCGTTTAAGCTTACTCATGGAAATAATGTGACACATTGCTGATCTGTTTCTTGAGTTTGTGGATGATTTCTTGTCATATTTTCTATTTATTTATGTTTGGGAGATTAGTATTCTGGATTATAAAAAAAAAAGGTTCAATGAATAGAGAGGTGTTTTGATCTCAGATTTTCATTGCCATTGTTAACATCATGCGTTGGATTTTCTTCACAGTGTGCTTTCCCAAGATTATTTCTTTGATATATTACATTAGGTTTCTTTCGTGATCTTGGAGATTGGAGATCACTTTTTAGTAGATTAAATGTATTGTTTAGTTGGTAAATACAAAGGTTTGAAATTACAACAATTGGGTTTATATAAGCAAATGTAATGCTTCTCTTGCATTAGTCCAAGTTTCTTTTCTAAACATGTCTAGTTGGGTTTTGAAGAGATATTTGAGACGTTGCGATAATTTTGTTGCGATGTTGAAATTTTTTAAAAAGAAAGGTGCCTGGTGGATTTTTTTCCTTCTCTTTACTTTTCTTTTAAATTCCTGTATTAGAAAAACAAGTTGTTTTGAGTTATGTAAAGAATTTTGTAAATATGGATGCCTTCCAAACGTACCTATATGGAGAATGAAAATGAATCTTATCTTTCACTCAAATATCCAGTGCTTTAAAAACCGGACCGGACCGGCCGGTTCGACCGGTTCAATCGTGAACCGGTCACAAGGCCGGACCGGTTCAGCCCTAAAACCGCTTCTGCAAAGAACCGGACTGAACCGGTCAGAACCGCCGGTTCAACCGGCGAACCGGTCCGGTTATTTTTGAACCGGCCGGTTCACATCTCACAAATTTTAAGTATTTTTTTAAATAAATAAATTAATATATATTAAAAACATTTAATTAAAGTTAAATACATTTTATATAATAAGTACTTTTATGCTCAAAGCATCATGACACATCTTCACATGACTTCCCCCGGCCATGTGCTCTCTTTATGCAATGAATCTAAATATGCTATATAAACAAAAGCAAGAAAGTGTTTCTAAGGGATGTGGGACTAAAGAAAAGAGATGAGGAGTGTATGAGTTCATAGCATATATAATGAGTATACAATCTATTTTTAAACAGATTTTTTTTAATTAATTATTTTTTATGTGAGTGATGATTATTTATTTGTTAACAATAAAAATTATTTATTTATACATAATAAAAAATAATTTATCATTAATAATTTTATTTATTTATAAATGATTTTAGATATAAAATTTATAAAATAACTTTTGTATATAATATATCATAAACATGTAAAATATATTTAATCATATAATATAAAATAAGAATAGTTTATATTAAATTTATAAACTTATGTTAGAATTAAATTTATATTAAATATGTAACATAAATTAATAATAATAATATTCAAATTTAAAATTATCATATTTTTTTTAGTGTAAATTCTTATAATTATGATATTTAAATTTTTTTTACTTTTATGTGAGATTTTAAAATAATTATTTTATTTAATTATATAAGTTTTTATGTTTCATAATTTTTTTTAATTTAATTTTTTATCTCATACTTTGAATGATAACATTATTTTTATGTTAATTGTATTAAATTTAAATAATACTTATTATTTATTACGTCATCCGGTTCGACCCCGGTTAGACCGGTCGAACCATGAACCTCTCCTTGTTCCGGTTCGTTGTCCGGTCCGGTTTTCAAAACCTTGCAAATATCCCATTGCCTATCTTTCTATACTACATTGGTTTCTTTTCGTTGTATGTTGGATTTGTAATGAAGGTGAAAAGTGTATGTGTGCATTTAGCCAATATTGATTACGGGAGTGAGATGTGCACATAGTTGTGTTTCATTTTATGCATGTATATTTTCTTCTCATATTTTGGGAAAAGCAAGGGGTTAGAGAAAAGCATTTGCTTTGATTTGCTTAAGGGGTGCATAAAGGATGAAAGGTGAAAGTATATGTGAAAAGGTGAAAATGTGTAAATATGGAAAAGTAAAGCGGTAGGTTTATGTTTTGGAAAAATGGCGTGTATGTGAAAAGTAAAGTGTGTGTGTTTTGAAAAGTGTTCTTTGCGTGCAAATCTAGAAGTGACATGTGTGTGCTTTAAGAGGTGTTGTGTGATTTGGAAAGGTAAAAGGTGTATGTTTTGAAGGGTGATTTGTGAATGTGAGTGCTAAGGGTGAAGTGTGCGATCTTTGAGTGGTGAAGGGTGTTTGTTGAATAGTGGAATATATGAATTTTAAATAATGAAAAGTGTGACTTTGAAAAGATTTGAAAGGTGAATTGTGAAAATTTTTGGGAAAGAGGAATTTGTACATTTTGTAAAATGAAAAGTGTATATTATGAAAAAGTAAAAGTATATGTGTCCTTGGAAAATAACATGTGTTTGTTAAGGAAAAGTGACTTGCATGTGTGCATTGAAAAGTAGAAATTGTGTGTGTTTTAGGAAGGTGGTGATGTGGAGTTCATATGAGAGTAAACTTGTGTGTGTTTTGGAATGGTGAAAATTGTGTATGTGAAAAGTAAGGTGTAGTGTGTGATCTTTGAATGGTGAATTGTGCATTTTGAAAGGTGAAAATGTATGGTGGGAAGGTATTGTGTGAGAAAGGTAAAAGTAAAGTGTTTGATTTTTGAGAGGTAAAGTGACATGTGTAGGTGTGTTTGAAAATTGGAATTGTGGAGTTTGTATAAATTTTGAGAATTGAGAAATATAAATGTAGGAAAGTAAAGTGTGTATTGGAAAAGGAAGAACTGTATGTCTTGAAAGAGGAAAGTATGTGAGTTTTTGGAAAGGAAGTGAAAGTGGTTTGTATTGGAGAGTGGGTTAGTTGAATGTTTATTAGAAAGTGAAATTATTGAAAAGCATGGGCTCTCTTTCCCTCTCTACCTCTCTCTCTCTTCTTCTTCTTCTTCTTCTTTCTTGTGCCTCGGGGTGAATGTTAGAAAAATACAAAGTATGTTTTCAAAAGTGAAAAGTTCACAAGACAATCAAGAAATCGGTGTACAAGCCTAAAAAAGGTATGTTTTAATTTAAATATTATTATTTTTAATTATTTTCTTTTTTATTATTAAACACGCTTATAATGTCTATTTTATTCTCTTTGTTTGCATGAACTACGAGGAATGATACCGATCAAAATAGACTAAAAGTGTCTGTCACCTTTATCCCACTGGGTAGAGGTGCTATGGCTAGATATTACAGGGGGCTCCAATGTATGCGAGTATTTTGAAAACTTAGATAGCTTTAAGGCCCAAAATCCTTATTGTGTTTTGCGAATTTCCAATCTTAAGGCCCTGTAGAAACCATAGTTTTATTATTAAGCATTTTAGATTAAAAATTACTTGCAAGCTATTTTTGTTATGTTATTTAGATTTTATTCTATTATTTAGAACCCAAAATTCATTAACATGTGCTTTTATGTCCAATGGGTTTGGAATAATATTTTTTATTTCATATAACTTTAGTCACACTTAAGGATAAAAATTAAAGATGAGTCTTAGAGAACTTAGATTTAAGATGCATGTATCCTTTGGGAAAGAAAATACTAAACATAAAAAATTTTGAGAGATCTCAATTCAGGATTAGTGAATATCTTTAACCTAAACACAATTAATCCTAAATAATAATCAAACAAACATTAAAATTCTCTTTAAAAATTGGAAAATACAATTATAAATAATAATTCAAACCAACTATAAAATAAATGTGTAAATTAAAATTATAAAAATATTAGCGAGAAATTAATTGTTAAATTAAAACAAAAATCATTAGAATCTTAAAAAATAATTAACTTATAATAAAAAATAATCTTAAATAAAATTTAAATAGACGTCAAATAATAAATTACAATTAATTAAAAAAATATAATAATAATAATATTTTATAAAAAAATAAATAAAAATCAAATAAAAACATAAAATCTAAAAATATAATAAATTATTAAAAAATTAAATAAAAACATAATAAATTTAATAAATCATTAACAATTTAATAAGCTAATTAAAAATTTAATAAATCATTTTAAAAATAACAAATCATCAATAAATTATTAAATTATTAAAAACTTCAATTAATCATTAAATTAAATGCATTTACAAACGCTTTTGAGGTAGAAGCCTCGAAGGTTTGAGGGAGCAATTAAGTCTAGAGCAGTAGAGGGCTGGTAGATAAGATTAAAGAAAATGTTGATGCAATGTCTTACAGAGAGGAAGATATCATTGGATGTATTTTTATTTGATGGTTAAGCTGAGTGTTGTTAGTTGGGCTAGCATAAGAAAAACTATCAAGGGTGGCTAATCTCCCTTATCAATTAGGATGAGTTTATAGATGTTTTTTGAACATGTTTTGTACCTCCATCTACACGGTAGTAGATGCAAGAGATTTTGTTAGGCTAGTTCAGGGGAGCAAGAAAATTATGCAGTATTAAACAAAGTTTTCTACCCTAGCTAGGTATACTCTATAGTTGATTTGCACATCCAAGGAAAATTGTTGCATGTTTCTAAGAGAGCTTCGATATAGTTTGAGTAAGCCACTAGTTCTATTTCACATTATTGATTTCTCTTAGTTACTAGAGAGGGCTCATCTAATTAAGAATGATTTGTTAGCCACTTAGTAGTTATGGGCTACAAGTAGGAAAAGGTTTAGTGCTGACATTTTAAATTTTAAGGCTACAAGTAGGAAAAGGCTAAAAGTAGTTATGGGCTACATTTCATAATATTTTAAAATAAAGATTGTTTATTATAACTTAAGTCTTATAAGGAAACAATACAAAATATTTTGAATGTAATGAAATTAGTGATGTATCCAAAACAACGATTATAAATATTTAGAGATAATAGATAAGATTCTTTACTAGATTAAGTAACGTATTTTCATAATATTTTCTAAATTAATGTTCATAACATGAGCTATACATATAATATTTTGATTATTTTTATGATATTCTATATATAGTTATATGTTTATACAAATATATGCAAAAAATATTTAAAACACTAACATTAAAATATAATCTCAATGACAACAAAATTTAGACAAATTTCACCATGTCTTCCTTTACTTAAGAACTACTATTTAACTTTAAAGAGTTAAGAGTTTACAAAATTTGGATATATAGATTTTAGTAGTTTTTTAATTTAAACCTTTCATTTCTACTTATTTAATTAAAAGAAAATGAATAAATTAAGCAATATTAGAAGTGATAATTCATCAAAAATCTAACAAATTCATAATTCCTCATTTTAACTATGAGATCTAACCAATTCAAACTAATTACATACAAAAATAGCTTTAGGAATGGAATGAACTAGTCAAAGAACAGATCCACGATAAAATCCGTGCAATCAATCTATACTATCCAATTTTTAAAATCTTGTTGATCAGTATAACATAATAAAAAATAATAAATCAATTGAAGTTGTTATTACTGGTCAATACACCTTGATGTCAACTTTCTTGTAAACTGATAGAAATTGATTACTATAAATTATCTTTCCTTATATTACTTCCACCAAATGTTGAATAGCTAAAAAAGAAAAAACAAAATTGAATTCATTTCTATAAAAAAAATCCACTAAAGAGTAACCACAACTTACGATATTTTTTAATAGAACTTCTTAAAATTATAACACTAGTTACATAAATATAAAAGGACATTTTTTCAATATGAATACTGTATGTGGCAAGTACAGAATTTTTAATTCTACAAAAAAAAAAAAAAAAAAAACTTTCATTCTTTTCACAATAGGAAATTTAAAGATAGAATGTTAGTATTAGTGTACAAGATCAAATCTTTTTCAAAAAGTAGAAACTGAAGTGATAAATTTTAGATAATTAATATACAAGCATTAAAATCAAGTAGAAATTATCTCATTCCTCTTTTTAATAATAACTACGTGTTGTAATATTACAGCATAGTATATACAATCTTTATTATTATGAGAGTTAAGTAAAGCAAACCTCCGAGTTATGAGGTGAAGACCTAAATATTCTTTAAGATATGTCTTAACAAAATTTACTCTTGACTAGTGCATATTCTTCTTATAATAGTTATTTAGCTTACTGTTCACACAACTTATGCTATTCATGAAACCCGTCAATGTCACTTCCTTGTAAATTTTATTAAATTTATTGGAAATATTTTTATCATTGCCCACCAAGCCCTTAATAATTTCCTCATTTTCCAACAGAATTACATATTTCGTAATATTGATGAGATCATCCAAAAAGGCTTAGGTTGTCATTTCATTACACACAGTCTCATATAAATGCTCGAAGGCTATAAGATTGAGCAACGATGACTAAGTAGTATCATCAACTTTTAGCTGTGGAAGAGATAAAAATGTCGTAATTAAAACTAATATATCTAAAAGAATTAATTTTGTTCTTACAGAATGATACTCGAGCATTTTTAAGCTATGTAGCTTACTGTATGTTCTTCTCGTAGCTTGGCAGATACTCTCTCCCAGATGTCAATATTTTTTTATACAGGTCTAAACGTGAAATCATTCTTTGATTATCTAATCTTTTTAGTGAAATTGAAGAGGGGGTTATAGAAAAGTTCAATTAGAGTATTCACATATCTAATTTGAAGTGATAAATTTAATAAAAATGATTGATTTATTCTTTAAAAATGAATATTAATAAAGATAATGAATTAAAATATTTCTCTTGATCCATCGATGACTACATATGTAGTAAGCACTAAAAATGGGAGCTAATTCTTAAGGAAAAGCATATCTTATTTCAGATCCAAAACAACATAAATCATTCTCACAGTTTCAAATATTAGATCGTGAGAATTGTATTCGTCTTGCTCCCCAACATCGGATCTCTTATCAACAAGCATAATTTTTAAGGCAAAGCTGCCGTCGACGATAATAATATTGAGGAACTCATCCTTTTTTCTTAAGCTAATCACAACGGAAGAATCAGCCATGTTCTAAGCAATCATTATCATCCTCCTCGACTTGAAAGCTGTCTTTGAAAGAGATGAGAAAGGGCTCCACCTTTCTCATCGCTTCCTACGATGTCCTTCAAGTCGAGAAAGATGACGAGGACTGCATAGAAAATTGTTACCAACATCTAAGCTAATCACTTGGTTTTAGTGCATGTTTATTAATTATATACAATTTATCACTTCAATTTCTAATTTTTAAAAGTTCGATCTTATTGAATGTTACCAACATTCTATCTTTACATTTTTTTATTGTGAAAAAAAGGAAAGTTTTTTTTTTTCTAGAAAATTGAGAATTTTGTAATTGTTGAGATAATATTCACATTGGAAAATTGTTTTTTTTAGTGTTATAATTTTAAGAAACTATGCTACAAAATAGGGTAAGTTGAGGATACTCTTTGGAGTATATTTTTTTATAGGAAGGAATTCAATTTTATTTTTCATTATTTAGCTACTCAGCATTATGAAAAAGTAAGCTGAGAAAAGATAGTTGACAGTAATCAATTTCTATCAATTTATAAGTAAATTGACATCAAGGTGTACTAGTCAGTAGTAACCATTTCATCTGGGCTATTATTTTATTATTTTATATTGATCAACAAGGTTTTAATCTCATAGCCTTCGAGATCTTACATGGGACTACAAGTAATGAAGTGACACCCTATGTGTTCTTTCTGGATGGCCTCATCAATACTGTGGATGATGTAGATCTATTGAAAAATGAAGATATTATTAAGGGCTTGATAGGAGTGATGAAAATATTTTCAAAATATAGGTTTTAATCTCATAGCCTTCGAGATCTTACATGGGACTACAAGTAATGAAGTGACACCCTATGTGTTCTTTCTGGATGGCCTCATCAATACTGTGGATGATGTAGATCTATTGAAAAATGAAGATATTATTAAGGGCTTGATAGGAGTGATGAAAATATTTTCAAAATATTTAAAAAGATTATCAAGGAAGTGATACTGGCGGGTTTCCAAAAAAAGATATAAGTCGGTGTAATTTAAAAGGTTAATATTATTTTAAGAATAAAATGCACTGGTAGACAGTAAATTTTGTTGAGACATATCTTAAAAATCATTTGGTCTTCATCTCACTACTCGGAGGTTTTCTTCTTTTGGCTCTCATAATAATTAAGACTGTGTACAAGCTGCAATATTACAACGTGTAGTTATTATTAAGAAAACATTAAAAAATTTTTTACTTAGTTTCAGTACTTATTAGTTGATTATCTAAAATTTATCGCTTCAATTTTTTATTTTTAAATAAAATTTGATCTTATAGATTGGTACTATGTTATATCTTTGCATTTCCTATTGTGAAAAAAAAAATTCTTAAATAATTGAGAATTTTATACTTGTTGCGATATTATTCACATTCGAAAAGAGTTCCTTTTATGTATTACATGGCTAGTGTTATAATTTTAAAAAGCTCTATAGCAAAATAGGGTAAGTTGTAATTAATCTTTGGAAGATATTTCTTATAGAAATGAATTCAATTTTGTTTTTCCTTATTTAGCTACTCAATATTTAGAGAAATGAATCTAAGAAAAGACAGCTGACAATAATCAATTTTTAACAGTTTATAAATAAGTTAATATCAAGATGTACTGGTCAGTGATAACCACTTCAACTGACCTATAATTTTATTATTTTATATTAATCATAAGACTTTGAAAATTGGACTGAATAAATCAATTCAACCGGATTAATAGTGGATTAATTTTTTGACAAGTTTGGTCCAATCCTAGAACTATTTTTACATGCAATTGATTCAAATCAGTTAGATCTAATAGTTGAAATGGAGAATTAGTGAATTGATTGATTTTTTTTATGAATCACTCACTCCTAATATTGCTTAATTTGTTCATTTGATTTTGATATAAAAAAATAAAAAATGAAATGTTTAGATGAAAAACTTACTAAAATTTATATACCCAAATTTCTAAACTATCAACACTATGAACTTAAATAGCTTTTAAGTAGAGGAAGTCATGGTGGTAAAATTTTTTCTAAAGTTTATTTTCATTGACATTATATTTTAATGTTAGGGCTTTAAATATTTTTGCAAATATTTGTATAACCGTATAGTTATACACAGTATCGTGAAAATAATCAAAATATCATATCTCATTTTTATTTAGAACTGTTACGTACTAGAACGATCATGGTTGTAGAGATATAAAGAGTTTAATGTTTTATCTTTCTACAAAAATTTAGTATATACAGAGATAAAAAGAGAAGTGCAATGATTGCAAGGGAAATCAAAATTTTTATATGAAAAACTCAAAAAAGAAAAAAAAAACAATAAAAATGTTCCAATATCGTTTGTGTTTGATTACAAGTGCTCCATCCATTAAGGGAAGAGAATAATAAAGTATATACTATAATATTGAGGTTGGAAGAGCTCTTAGGAAAGAATTTAACATAAAACAAAGTGTTGAAGTTAGAATTCAGAGTTAATATTGATGACATGCATCAGTCTTATGAGTGACGATGTGTGTTGACATTATTAGTGATAGTAGATGATGAAGTCTATAAATGTCATAGTAGTTATGCAATAATGATTAGACGATTGTAGGTTAATGGATTGTAGGTGGATGATTATGGTACAAAAAACTATAATTGAGCAAAAAATATCGAATGGATCGTAGTCGAGTAATTATAATTAGACGATGGCGACATTCTATCTCTTACCCAACCAAAAGTTGATGACATCATTGAATCATCATTGCTCAATCTCAAGACTTTCGAGTATTTATATGCGACTACAAGTAACGAAGTGACACCGTCTTTATTTTATGGATGGCCTCATCAATACTGCGGATAATGTATCTCTATTAAGAAATGATGGAAATATTTCCAAAATGGTTAACAAGATTACCAAGGAAGCGACACTAGCGGGTGTCTCAGATGGCATAATCGGTGAAAACAGCAAGCTCAATACCTATTGTAAGAAGAGGATGCACCGGTGGAGAGAAAATTTTGATGGGACATATCTTAAAAATCTTAGGGTCTTCACCTCACTACTCGGAGATTTGCTTCTCTTCGCTTTAACAATAATTAAAACTGTATACACTATGTTGCAATATTACAACGGATAGTTATTATTAAGAAAGCTTTGAGAGAATTTCCACCTGGTTTCTGTGATTGTTTATTGATTATAAAAAACGTATCACTTCAATTTCTGATTTTTGAATAAATTTTGATCTCGTAAATTGGTACTAACATTCTGTATTTACATTTCCTATTATGAAAAGAAAGAAAATTTTCTCCCTGAGAATTGAGAATTTTGTACTTGTCACGTATAGCATTCACATTGAAATAGAGTTCCGTTTATGAATTATATATTTATTTTTATAGTTTTAAGAAGCCCTACTACAAAATAGAGTAAATTGTGATTACTCTTTGGAAGATCTTTTCTATAAAAGTAATTTAATTTTATTTTTCCTTATTTAACTACTCAACATTTAGATGAAGTAATCTAAGAAAATGCAGTTAACAACAATCAATTTTTATCACTTTACAAGTGAGTTGACATCAAGGTGTACTAGTCAGTGGTAATCACTTCAAGTGGTCTATTATTTTATTATTTTATATTTATCAGGGGCTTTAAAAATTGGACTGAATATATTGATTCAATTAGATTAATCATGTATTAGTCTTTGACTAGTTTTATAGACTTGAGAAATATATTTTTTCGTGTACAGGTTTCAAGAGGAGACAACTAACGGGTAACATTAATTTTCCATAATCTTTAAATTCATTCATTTACATATCCCTCATATAATCTTCCTTCTAGGTTCAATGGGACATCCAAATAAATTTTTATTGTCACAGATGGGGTATTTACAACAGCAAACAACAACAATATGAAACATTTGTCCCACTACATGGGGTCAACTACATGAATCCATTTTCTCCATTGTCCTTTTAAGAGTCAAATTATCATTTAAATCTAATAAAGAAAAGTTATTTCTAATATTTTCTAACTAAGCTTTCTAGGACTATCTTATGATGCACAAACACTTCTCCTCAAAGAGATGTTCAGTGTCTGACACATATTAAACACGACACGCGTCCGACACTTCTTTGACACGTGTCGGACACGTTGAAAATGTGTCTGATTAAAAAAAAATTAAATAAAAATTGGACACACGTGTCCAACATGCGTTTCTTAAATATTTTATGATTTTTTTAAATTTAATTTCTTATATTTAAATTTTTTACTTATTTAAAATTTAAAAATTAATTTTCTTATTTCTTATCCACAATATAAAATCAATTGTCCGCACTTAATACCCCACTTTATTCAGATATTCCTATTTTCATATCTTTTTGATAGTGAAGATATTTTAATCTCCTCTCTCAATTACTGATAAATGTCATCAAGGACCAACTCTTGATATCCTAATATTAATCATTTTAAGCACAAATTCTAGTTAAATAACTTATTATTTATAAAGTATTTTTAAAATTATACTTATTTAATTTTTATACACTACTATTTTTAAATATAAAACTATAATACGGTGTCCAACCCGTGTCTATGTTCTATATTTTCAATAATTCATGTCTCTCTTGTCCGTGCCATGTCGTATTTGTGTCACCGTGTCCGTGTCTATGCATCATAGAGACTATCTCTACCTTTTTTTAATATAAGTCAAATTGAATACATCTCTCCTATTTAGATTATCAGGAGGCCACCATTTTATGTGATCAAACCATCTAAGACGACTATCTCTAATCTTATCTTCCACTGGAACTCTCAAACCTTTCACATATATACTTTATTCGTATCACGTCCTTAAGAGTAAAGACACTTATCCACCTGAGCATTCTCATCTTTGGAACACTTAACTTAATATTATATTTCACCTTTGATGGCAACATTTTACACCACAAGCCCTGATACATTCCTCCGCTTCAACCATCCAACTTGAATTCTACTAATAAAATCATCATCTATTTCACCATCACTCGAAACAATAAACCAAGATATCTAAAACATATACTCTTATTAATAACTTGATCACTCAAAGTCATAATCAGCCCAATATTACTACAAAAAAGTACATTCCATATATTCGATTTTAGATGTACTCAAACGAAAAGCTTTAGGCTCTAAGGTTGACCTCCATAAGTCAAGTTTACCTTCAACTCCCTCTCTAGTCTTAACAACAAGAAGAATATTATCAACAAAAAGCATACACCATTGTACAACCTCTTGAAATGTCTGGTGAGAACATCCGTGACTAAAGCAAAAAGATGTCAACCTTAAGCCGATATTTTTTGCTTTATTCATAGACATCTACAAGGAAATTTAATCATTTTGGTTGACAAACATTCAATGTTCCTCAACCATTGCTTACCATTAGCTATCATCTTAGATTGTTGTCAAATGTCTCAAATAACAAAGCTTTATAAGCTTTATATAGTTAATAGATCATCACATTTGCTTCATACTATCATAACTATATTTTAAGACATCAAAAATGTTTTAAGTTTTTATTTTAATTTTCTTATTTATTTTATCTTTTCTTTTAAAAACATTAATCTCCTTTTAGCCTTTTAGCAGAATAGTAAATACACATGATTAATTTATGTCATGTTCAAAAGTTCAAAACCAGCCAAATTATATAGCCACCTTAAAAAAAGTTATTAAAAACATTATAAAAAATAATAATATAAATCTAGATGGCTACTAATTCTACTTCAAATTTTATATTTTATATGTAGCAAGTAATGCTAGCCTTATCATGCCTATATTCTTTACCATTTTTTGCCACCATAAACCATGGTGCACAAGCAATGGCATACAACATGTGGTTAACAAAGCCTAGTACAATTTCAATAAAGAATATGACGATACTAATACAAAAATTTCCACTTTAGTCTATAAAGTATTGTAACTCGATACAAAATCAAACACTGAAGGCCATATACTGAGTGAAACAATATTCTACAAAGAAGCTGTCCATTGTTTGAAATGAACAAAAAGATAACAAAATGCATGGCCCTTAGAATGCAAACATCATTTAAAAGTATCCAACTATCAAATTAAACACAACTTGGTTAACTTTATGGAAATAAGGTAAATTTCTGGACTGCTTGAATCTAGAAATTCCTAACTATAACAAGTGAAATTCTCAGAGAAATCGACTGCCAAATATATCTACACATATTACAGGAAATGAAACAAAATTTGAATGGAAGCTTCAAGTGAAATTTCATTTGAGGCAAAGGCATGCCAAAAATCAAGCCAAAAATCTTAATGATATGTGGACTCTATCCTAACATGGAGTAGCATTATGTATTATCAAAAAAAGGTTGATGAGTTTTATAGATTTTAGGAACTTTACATTTCAAAAGGAGATAAATGATTTGATGACATTATATAAAGCCTAGTAGAGGAATATAATTCACTTTATGGTGGATCATATCTACCCCAAAGTCTTAGGGTCTTGATGATGCATTTAGTCCACAATAAGTCAGGGTAACACACCAAAGCACTCAAGAAAATTAAATTAGGGGATTTAAATGGTTTTAACAAAGTTTATAATTTTAAATGATTAAATATTTTTAAATAGATAAAATGATTGATGTACATGAGTCACTTTGAGGTGAATTATGCCACAATAGGCTCCAAAATAAAATTAATGATTTTAAATGGGTTTAAGATATGTTAAATCTATTTAAAAATATTTAAGCTTAAATTATTTATAATATATTTCAAAATACTTAAATGTTATTTTAAAGATTTTCTAAATCTAAACTATTTAAAAATGTTTTTTTTTTTAAATAAGTAGAGTGTAAAAAATATGTTCGACTTAATCAAACATTCTCCAAACACCCCCAAGTTCTAGCTAGCTATCAATCAACACTTAAATTACCTTAGAAATTAATTCTAAAAACTTATCCTATGATCTTGGAAATATAATTAAACTGATGTCCTTAAACCTATGATCCAGAAAATACAAAGAGAGAATATCATTATACTCATATTTCAAATAACCTAAATATTCAAGGACGAATAAAATAAAATCCCTTCATCCTATGGTTCAAGAAATCAAAGCTTGCAGTGAGATATGAAAATAGCTTAGGCCAAGTTATTGAGAGATTTAAAGGTATTATAAATGTCTTCTCGACTAATATAGTTGCTTGCACTTAAATCATCCATTGTAATTATACTTGTAAAGCATACATATGATACGTAATCAGGATATAATAGGACATATACTATTTGAGGGGAATTTCATGATTTGAAGCACCAATATTTATTGATAATCCTGATATATTTTACGTTTATTATCTTGCTCACCAACTCTAATTGTGCTTACTGGTTGTAGCTAAGAATAATTTGTAGGTGAAGTAACTTATGAAGATCATAACTTGATTAGTCTAATGAAAATATATGTATCTATGATAGAATTGCTTGAAATTATTAAGGAAGATGAGGTACATGTTTAACAATTAATTAAAGTTGGTGTTTGATAAATGCTTGGAAATCTTTTAATTTTGTCTTGATAATGCACATAATAATTGATTTAAAGGATTACAAATAAATTGTAACAAGTCTTCTAAGGAAAAGATCAAAATATTTTGAATAGAATAAAATTAGTATATGTATCAGATAACGATTGTAAATTTTGAGAGATAATGGATAAGATTCCTTACTAGAAGAGTACCATATTTTCATAATATTTTCTAAATTAATATTCCAAACATGAATCTATATATAATATTTTAATTATTTCATGATACTCTATATATAGTTATACACTTATACAAATATTTGTAAAATTGTATAAATCATTAACATTAAAATATAATCTCAATAACAGTAAAATTTAGACAAAATTTCACCACGTCTTCCTCTACTTAAAAGCTACTATTAACTTTAAAGAGTTGAGAGTTCACAAAATTTGGATATATATAGATTTTAGTAGTTTTTTTAATTTAAACCTTTCATTTCTACTTATCTGATCAAAAGAAAATGGACAAATTAAGAGATATTAGAAGTGAGTGATTCATCAAAAACCTGACAAATTCATCAATTCACCATTTCAACTATCAGATCTAACCAATTTGAACCAATTACATAAAAAATTAGCTTTAGTACTAGACCGAAATAGTTAAAGAACCGGCCCACGATTAAACTGATTCAATTGATCTATACAATCTAATTTTTAAAAACTCGTTGATCAGTATAACATAATAAAACAATAGACCAATTAAAGTGGTTACCACTAACCAGTACATCTTCATGTCAACATTTTTATAAATTGATAGAAATTAATTACTGTCAACTATCTTTTCTCAGATTATTTTCACCAATTACTGAATAGCTAAAAAATGAAAAACATAATCGAATTCTTTTCTATAAAAAAACCCTTCAAAGAGTAACCATAACTTACGCTATTTTGCAACTGAACTTCTTAAAATTATAACACTAGCCACATAAACATAAAAGGAATTTTTTCCAATATGAATATTATCTGCGGCAAGTACAAAATTCTCAATTCTAAAAAAAAAATTTCTTCTTTTCACAATAGGAAATGCAAAGAAAGAACGTTAATACCAATTTACAAGATCGAACTTTTTTTTAAAAAAACTAGAAACTGAAGTGATAAAATTTAGATAATCAATAAACAAATATTAAAACTAAATAGAAATTCTCTTAATGCTTTCTTAATAATAATTATGCGTTATAATATTGCAGCATAGTCTACAGTCTTAATTATTGTGAGAACCAAGAGAAGCAAACATCCGAGTTATGAGGTGAAGACCCAAGGATTCTTAAGATGTGGCTCAACAAAATTTACTCTCCACCAGGACATCATCTTCTGATAATACCTTTTTAGCTAACTATTCACACAAATTATGTCATACATGAAACCTACCAATATTGCTTCCTTATTATACTTATTAAATATTTTAGAAATATTTTTATCATTGCCCATCAAACCCTTAATAATTTTCTCAATTCCCAATAGAAATACATAATCCATAGTATTGATGAGATCATCCAAAAAGAAAGCATAGAATGTCATTTCATTACATGCAGTCTCATGTAAACACTCGAAGGTCATGAGATTGAGCAATAATGACTCAGTGGTGTCATCAACTTTAATTTAGGGAAGAGATAGAATATCGTCATTGAAACTAATATCTTTAAAAGAATTAGTCTTGCACTTACAGAATGATACTCCAACATTTTTTAGCTCTGTGGCTGACTGTATATTCTCCTCGTAGCTTGGCAAATACTCTATCTCAGATGTCAATATCTTTTTGTACAGGTCTAAGACGTAAAAGTATTCATCGATTATCTGATCTTTTGGTAAAGCTAAAGAGAGAATATAGAAAATTTTGTATAGAGTATTCACATCTCCAATCTGATTCGGCAAATTTAATAGAAATGATTGATTAGTCCATTAAAAATGAATATTAAATAAGACAATTAATTAGAATGTTACCCCTGATCCATCGATGACTAGCAATATAATGAGCACTAAAAATGGGAGCTGGTTATCAAGGAGAAGCATATCTCGCTTTAGATCATGAACAACATAGATCATTCTCGCAACTCCAAATATCAGATCATGAGAATTGTATTCGCTTTGCTCGACTGTGGATCTCTTATTAGCGAGCATAATTTTTAAGGCGAAAAGTCGTCGATGATACTAATATTGAGGAACTCATCCTTCTCATTAAGTCAATCACGACGGTAGAATCAGCCACGTTCTAAGCAGTCCTCATCATCCTCCTTGACTTGAAGGTCGTTGTTAGAAGCGATAAGGTAGGGCTCCACCTGTCTAATTGCTTACGACGTCCTTTAAGTCGTAAAGGATGATGAGAACTGCTTAAAATTTGACTAATTCTACTGCTGTGATCGACTTAAAGAGAATGATGAGTTCCTCAAGATTTCATGACTGCTTCGCCTTAAAAATTATGCTCGCTAATAAGAGATTTACTGTCGGATTGCATAACGAATATGACTCTCACGATATGATATTTAAAGTTACGAGAATGATTTATGTCATTCCTGATCTGAAACAAAATATGCTTCTCCTTGATAACCAGTTCACAGTTTTAGTGCTCATTATATTGGTAGTCAGTGATGAATCAGAGATAACATTCTAATTAATTGTCTTAATTAATATTCATTTATATTGGACAAATCAATAATTTCTCTTAATTTTACCAAATTAAATTAGAGATATGAATACTCTAATCAAAATTTTCTACAACCTCTCTTCGGCTTCATTAGAAGATCGAATAATCAACGAATGCTTTCACATCTTAGATGTGTACATAAAGATATTAATATATGAGGGTGAGTACCTGCCGAGCTACGAGAAGAATGTATAGTCAGCCACATAGTTCAAAAATGTTAGAGTATCACTCTATAAGAGCAAAACTAATTCCTTCAGAGACATTAATTTCAATGGCAGCATTCTATCTTTTCCTCAGGTTAAAGTTGATGATATCACTGAGCTATCATTACTCAATCTCATGACCTTTGAGCTTTTACATGCGACTACATTTAATGAAGTGACAGCCTATGTCTTCTTTTTGAAGGGCCTCATTAATAATGTAAATAATGTAGTTCTGTTGAGAAATGAGGACATTATTAAAGGTCTGGTGGAAAGTGATGAAAATATTTCAAAAGTACTTAATAAGATTACCAAGGAAGGGATATTGGTGGGACTCATGGATGGTATAATTGATGTGAATAGTAAGCTCAATACCTATTATAATAAAGAATGCATCAGTGGAGAGCAAATTTTTTTAAGACATATCTTAAGAATCCTTAAGTCTTCACCTTACTACTCGGATGTTTAATATTCTTATCTCTCACAATAATTAAGACCGTATACACCATGTTGCAATATTACGTGTAGTTATTTTTAAGAAAGCATTAAGAGAATTTCTACTTCGTTTTAATATATGTTTATTGATTATCTAAAATTTATCACTTCAGTTTCTAATTTTTGAAAAAAGTTCAATCTTTTAGAGTGGTGCTAACGTCCTGTCTTTGCATTTCTTATTGTGAAAAGAAAGAATTTTTTTTCCTAGTGAACTGAGAATTCTGCACGTGCCGTAGATAGTATTCAAATTAGAAAAGAGTTTCTTTTATGTTTTACATTGCTGGTGTTATAATTTTAATAAACTCTAATGCAAAAAAAGATAAGTTGTGGTTACTCTTTGAAGAATTTTTTTATAGAAAGGAATTTGATTTTATTTTTACTTATTTAGCTATTTAGCATTTGGAGGAAATAATTTGAGAAAAAGTAGTTGACAGTAATTAATTTCTATCAGTTTACAAGTTGACATCAATGTATATTGGTTAGTAGAAATCACTTCAACTGATTTATTATTTTATTATTTTATAATAATCAATGAGGTTTAAAAAATTGGAATATATAGACTAATTGTACTTATTTAATCGTGGATCGGTTCTTTGACTAGTTTGATACAGTCTTAAAGCTATTTTTGCATGTAATTCATTCGAATTGATTAGATCTGATAGTTGAAATAGGGAAATGATAAAATGGATACAACAACAAACAACAACATCAAGCCTTTATCCCACTACGTGGGGTCGGCTACATGAATCCTTTTTCTCCATTGTGTCCTATTAAAAGCCAAATTCTCGAATTGATAAAATGGATAGATTTTTATTAATCACACACTTCTAATGTCACTCAATTTGTCCATTTGCATTTGTTCAAAAAAATAAAAATTAAAAGTTTAGATTAAAAAACTAATAAATCAATAATTCTAAACTCTCAACTCTTTGAAGTTCAATAGCAGCTTTAAGTAGAGGAAGACATGATTGTGAAATTATGTCTAAATTTTGTTATTATTGAAATTATATTTTAATGTTAGTGCTTTCAATATTTTTGCAAATATTTGTATAAGCGTATAACTATATATAGAGTATCATGAAAATAATCAAAATATTATATCCTAAAGTTTTTATTTAAAACTGCTATGTGTTAGAACGTTTATGGTTGTAAAGATATATAAAGTTTATTATTTTTATAGAAAGGAATTCAATTTTATTTTTTCTTATTTAGCTACTTAACATTTGGAGGAAGTAATCTGAGGAAAGGAACTAAAAGTTATCAATTTTTATCAATTTACAAGTAAGTTGACATCCATGTGTACTGGTTAGTCGTAACCACTCCAACTGATCTATTGTTTTATTATTTTATAATGATCAATGAGGTTTTAAAAATTGGATTGTATAGACCGATTACACCGGTTTAATCATGAATCGGTTCTTTGACTAGTTTAGTCCAGACCTAAAGTTATTTTTGCATGTAATTGGTTCGAATCGGTTAGACCTGATAGTTGAAAAAGGGAATTGATAAATTAGTCATATTTTTTATGAATCACCCACTTCTAATATCGCTCAATTTATCTATTTATTTTTTACAAAAAAATAAAAATTGAAGATTTAGATGAAAAAACTATTAAATGTAAATACATAAATTTTTAACTCTCAACTCTTTAAAGTTTAATAGTAGCTTTTAAGTAAAGGAAGATATGATTGTAAAATTGTCTAAATTTTGTTGTCATTCACATTATACTTTAATATTAGTACTTTAAATATTTTTGCAAATATTTTTATAAGCGTATAGTTATATATAAAGTATCATGAAAATAATCAAAATATTATATCCTAAAATTTTTATTTAGAATTGCTACGTGCTAAAACGTTCATGGTTATATAGATACATAAAGTTTATTGTTTTATCTTTGTACGAAAAATTAGTGCATACACAAATAAAAAGAGAATTGCAACGATTGTAAGAGACATCAAAATTTTTATGTGAAAAACTAAAAAAAAAAGGATAAACATTAAAATGATTCCAATATATTTTATGTTTGATTACAAGCGCTCCATCCATCAAGGGAAGAGAATAATAAAATACATGCTATAATATTGAGGTTGGAAGAGCTCTTTGGAAAGAATTTAGCATAAATCTAAGTGTTGAAGTTGTGATTCAAAATTGATATTGACGACATGCATCAGTTTTATAAGTGATGATGTATATTGACATTATCAGTGATGGTAGGTGATGAAGTCTATAAATGTCATAGTAGCCATGCAATAATGATTAGAAGATTGTAGGTCAATAGATTGTTGGTGGATGATCATGGTACGAAGGACTATAATTAAGCGAAAAATGTTGGATGGATTATAACTGGTGATAGTGGTCGAATAACTGTAATAAGATAATGGCGGCATTATATTTCTTCTACAGCTAAAAGTTAATGACGCCACTGAGTTATCGTTGTTCAATCTTATGGCATTCGAGCGCTTACATGTAACTGTAGGTAATGAAGTGATAACTTATGTCTTCTTTATGGATGGCCTCATTAATATTGTGGATAATGTAGCTTTGTTGAGAAATGAGGAAATTATTAAGGGCTAGATGGGCAGTTATGAAAATATTTTCAAAATATTTAAAAAGATTACCAATGAAGCGACACTAATATATTTTAGGAACGGCATAGTCGGTGTGAACAGTAAGCTTAATATCTATTTTAAAAAGATGATGCACCGGTGGAGAGCAAATTTTGTTGAAACATATTTTAAGAATCATTGAGTCTTCACCTCACTACTTGAGAGTTTAGTTCTCTTGACTCTCAAAATAATTAAGATAATGTAAACCATGCTACAATATTACAATGCATAGTTAACATTAAGAAAGTGTTGAGAGAATTTCTACTTGATTTCAATGTTTGTTTATTAATTATCTAAAGTTTATCATATCAGTTTCTATTTTTTTTAAGTTTGGTCTTATAGACTGGTACTAATATTATGTCTTTGCATTTCTTATTATGAAAAGAAGGAAAAAATTTTTCCTGGGGAATTAAGAATTTTGTACTTGCCGCAAATAATATTCATATTGGAAAAGAGTTCATTTTAATAGGGGTGTCAATATTTGACACGACCCAAAAATCTGACTCGAACCCAACCCAAAATTTTTGAGTTAGGGTCAACTCGGACCCGAAACGGGTCTGATTCGGGTTTAGAAAATCGACCTGTTTCTAAAACTCAATCGGGTTCGGGTTAACCAATAACCCGAAATTGACCCATTTTTTACCCATTTTTTACTCGAAAACTCATTTTTGACCCAAAAACCCTAAATTGACACGTTTTTAACCCTATTTTTTACCCGAAAATTGGAGATTGACCCATTTTTCAACTCAAAAACTAATAATTTTTTATCGAGCCCGAGTCATTCGGTCCGGTTGACGTAGACCCGAAGAGGGTCAGGTTCTGGTCCAAAAAATTGACCCATTTGAAAAAAGCTCTACTGCAAAATAAGATAAATTGTGATAACTCTTTGGAGGGTTTTTTTTATATATATAAAGAAATTCATTTTTATTTTTCCTTTTTTAGCTACTCAATATTTGGAGAAAGTAATCTAAGAAAAGAAAGTTAACACTAATCAATTTCTATCAGTTTAAAAGTAAGTTGACATCAAAGTGTACTGATCAATATTAACCACTTCAATTGATCTATTATTTTATTATTTTATACTGATCAACGAGGTTTTAAAATTTGGATTATATAGACCAGTTTCACCAGTTAAATCGTGGATTAATTCTTTGGATGATATTTCTTATAAAAAGGAATTGGATTTTTTTTTTCTTATTTAACTACTCAACATTTAAATGAAGTAATATGAGGAAAGACAATTGACAGTAATCAATTTCTATCAATTTACAAGTTGACATGAAGGGGTATTGGTCATTGGTAACCACTTCTACTGACCTATTATTTTATTATTTATACTGATCAATGAGACTTTAAAAATTGGATTGAATAGTCCAATTCGACCAGATTAATCGTAGATCAATTTTTTTGACTAGTTTGGTCCAGTCTTATAACTATTTTTGTATGTAAATGATTTGAATCGATTATATCTGATAGTTGAAATGGGAAATGGGTGAATAGGTTGGATTTTTTTATGAATCACCCACTCTTAATACTGCTTAATTTGTTCATATGCTTTTGATAAAAAACTAGAAATGAAATGTTTAGATTAAAAACTTACTAAAATCTATATACCCAAATTTCTAAACTCTCAACTCTTTGAAGTTCAATAACTTTTAAGTAGAGGAAGACATGGTGGTGATTTTTTGTTGTCATTGACATTATATTTTAATGTTAGTGCTTCAAAATATTTTTTACAAATATTTGTATAAGCATATAGGTATACACAGAGTATCATCAAAATAATCAAAATATCATATCCCATATTTTTTATGTAGAATTGTTACGTACTAGAACGTTCATGGTTGTAGAGATATATAAAGTTTAATGCATTGTCTTTGTATGAAAATTTAACATATACAGAGATAAAAAGAGAAGTGTAGCGATTGCAAGAGACAACAAATTTTTTATGTGAAAACCTAAAAAAGAAAAAAAAAACATTAAAATGGTTCCAATATCATTTATATTTGATTACAAGTGCTCCATCCATTAAGGGAAGGAAATAATAAAGTACATGTTATAATATTTAGGTTGGAAGAGCTCTTACGAAAGAATTTAACATAAAGCTAAGTATTGAAGTTGGAATTCATAGTTAATATTGACGACATGCGTTGGTCTTATGAGTGATGATGTGTGTTGACATTATTAGTGATGGTAGGTGATAAAGTCTACAAATGTCAGAGTAGTCATAAAATAATGATTAGAAGATTGTAGGTCGATGGATTGTAGTTGGATGATCATGATGAATGACTATAGTTGAGCGAAAATTGTTGGATGGATAGTAGTCGGTGATAGTGGTCGAATAACTGTAATTAGACAATGGCGACATTTTATCTCTTCCCTAGCCAAAAGTTGATGATATCATTCAGTCATTATTGTTCAATCTCATGATCTTCGAGTGCTTATATGCAACTACAGATAATGATGTGATAGTCTATGTCTTCTTTATGGATGACCTCATCAATACTGTAAATAATGTAGCTCTATTAAGAAATGAAGAGATTATTAAGGGCTTGGTGGGGCAGAGATGGAAATATTTTCAAAATTTTAACAAGATTACCAAGGAATCGATACTGGCGGGTTTCACGGACGGCATAGTCAATGTGAACAGTAAAGTCAATACCTATTATAAGAAGAGGATGCACCAGTGGAGAGCAAATTTTGTTGGGCATATATTAAGAATTCTTGGGTCTTCACCTCACTACTCGAAGGTTTGTTTCTCTTGGCTTTCATAATAATTAAGACCGTATATACCATGCTGCAATATTACAACACGTAGTTATTATTAAGAAAACATTGAGAGAATTTCTACATGGTTTCAGTGCTTGTTTATTGATTATAAAAAATTTATCACTTCAATTTTTTATTTTTGAATAAGTTTTGATATTGTAAATTAGTACTAACATTCTGTCTTTAAATTTCCTTTTGTGAAAAGAAATAATAATTTTTTCTTGGAGAATTGAGTATTTTGTACTTGTCTCAGATAGCATTCACATTGAAAAAGAATTTTTTATGTATTATATGACTATTGTTATAATTTTAAGAAGTTCTACTACAAAATAAGTTAAATTGTAATTACTCTTTGGAGGATCTTTTCTATAAAAAGGAATTTGATTTTGTTTTTCCTTATCTAGCTACTCAGCATTTAGAGGAAGTAATCTGAGGAAAGGCTGTTGACAGTAATCAATTTTTATTAATTTACAAATAAGTTGACATCAAGGTGTACTAGATTAATCGTGGATTGGACTGAATATACCGATTCAACAGAATTAATCGTGGATTGGTTCTTTGACTAGAAATATATAATTGAGAAATATATTTTTTTTGTACATGTCCCAAGAGGGGACAACAAAAGAATAACATTAATTTTTCATAAAGGGTAACATTAATTTTCCATAATTTTAAATTCATTCATTTGCATATCCTTCATATAATCTCCCTTCTAGGTTCAATGGGACATCCAAATAAATTTTTTCTTATCGCAGATAGGGTATCCACAATAACAAACAACAACAATATCAAGAATTTGTCCCACTACAAGGGGTCAGCTAAATGAATCCTTTTTCTCCATTGTCCTTTTAAGAGTCAAATTATCATTTAAATCTCATAAAGAAAAGTCATTTCTAATATTTTCTAACTAAATCTTTTTAGGATTATCCTATGATGCACAAGCACTTCTCCTTAAAGAGGCGTTCAATGTCTGATGCGTATCAAACACGACACACGTCCGACACTTCTCTGACACGTGTTGGACACGCCGAAAACGTGCCTGATTAAAAAATTTTAAAATACAAATTGGGCACGTGTGTCTGACATGTGTATCTTAAATATTTTATAAATTTTTAAATATAATTTCTTATATTTAAAATTTTTTCTTATTTAAAATAAAAAATTAAATTTCTTATTACTTATCAACAACACAAAATCAATTGTCAGCACTTAGTACCACATTCATTAAATATTCTTATTTTCATTTCTTTTTAGCATTGAAGGTATTTTCATCTCCTCTCTCGATGATTAATAAACGACATCAAAGCCCGACTCTTGGCATCTTAATATTAATCATTTTAAGCACAAATTCTAGTTAAATAACTTATTATTTCTAAATTATTTTTAAAATTATACTTATTTAATTTTTATACACTATTTTTAAATATAAAAACTAAATTATCGCGTCTAACCCGTAATTGTGTTCTATATTTTCAATAATTGATATGTCCAGTGTCTGTGTCGTATTTATGTCACAATGTTCGTGTTTGTGCATCATAGGGGTTATCTCTACTTTTTTTTAACATAAGCCAAATTGAATACATCTACTCTCGTAATCAGATCATCGAAAGGCCACCATTTTATGTGACCAAACCATCTAAGGCGACTCTCACTAATCTTATCTTCCACTGGAACTCTCAAACCTTTCACATACATACTCAATTCATACCACGTCTCTAAGAGTAAAGAAACTTATCCACTTGATCTCATCTCTGGAACAGTACTTAACTTAATATTATACTTCACCTTTGATGGCAACATTCTACACCACAAGCCTGATACATTCCTCTGCTTCAATCATCCAACTTGAATTCTACTAATAATATCCTCATCTATTTCTCCATCACTCGAAACAATAAACCCAAAACGTATACTCTTATTAATAACTTGATTGCTCAAAGTTATAATCCGCCTAATATTACTACAAAAAGTACATTCCATATATTTGGTTTTAGATCTACTCAAATAAAAACTTCAGGCTCTAAGGTTGACCACCATAAATCAAGTTTACCTTCAACTCCCTCTCTAGTCTTATCAACAAGACGAATATCATCAACAAAAAGCATGCATCAGGGTGCAACCTCTTGCAAATGTCTAGTGAGAACATACAGACATCTTCAAGGAAATTTAATACTTTTGGTTGACAAACATTCAATGTTCCCCAACCCTTGCTTACCATTAGCTATCATCTTAGATTGTTGTCAAATGTCTCAAATAACAAAGCTTTATATAGTTAGTAGATCATCACATTTGCTTCCTACTATCATGTCTATATTTTTTAGAAATAAAAAATAGTTTAAGTTTGTTATAATTTTCTTGTTTATTTTATCTTTGTTTTTAAAAACATTAATCTCCTTTTAGCCTTTTAGCAGAAAAGCAAATATACATGATTAATTTATGTCATGTTCAAAAGTTCAAAACTAGTCAAATTATATAGCCACCTTAAACAAAGTTATTAAAAACATTATAAAAAATAATAATATAAATCTATATGGCTACTAATTCTACTTTAAATTTTATATTTTATATGTAGCAAGTAATGCTAGCCTTATCATGTCTATAACCTTCGAATGCAAACATCATGTAAAAGTGTCGAACTATCAAATCAAGCACAGCTTGGTTAACTTTATGGAAATAAGGAAAATTTCTGGACGGCTTGAATATTGAAATTCCGAACTATAACAAGTGAAATTCTCAAGAAAAATCGACTACCAAATATATCTACACATATTACAGGAAATGAAACAAAATATGAATGGAAGCTTCAAGTGAAAATCCATTTGAGGCAAAAGCATGCCAAAAATCAAGCCAATTATACTAAATAGTGTCTCTTCGGAGACATCCCATAAAATTGGAACGATATTAAATAGTGCTTTTTTAATATCATTTTTAAAAATATCGAAAAAAAATACAATTTTTTTGCAAGAATTAAATCACAGAATATATTGCAGCCGCTAGGAAACAGTAAAGAACAAGGAAAATACATTTATAGTACTATAACATAAAACCCTAAAGATCAAACGGCGCAGATCAAGTTGAAATAAAAAAAATATATAAACTATTAAACCAAATCAAGCGATAACGCCGAGAATCTTCACTATAACAATAGGGATCACACTCCTCTAGATCATTGTATCATTAAAAACTAAAATCTTTCAATAAAGAATAGAACTAACTTATGCTCGTGTCCTTGGGAAGCCGCCGATAAAGATCTTCTTGTATGCCAAAAGAAATAAATCTAAGAGGACGAAGACAGATCTAACAGAAAAGAACGAAAGACCATGTAATAGGAGAAGACATCTCACCCGGGGCTTGCACCATCATGCTCCGAGTTCTTGGGATCGTCCTTCCTGGAAGCCATGAGATCCGCCTGAACCAGACCGCAAGGGTTACGCTTCTGGGAGGCGCACAACAAAGGCTAGGATTTTGAATCACATACATAGAAGGGGTATTTATAGATGTAGCCCTCGGCCTAAAGATGCACCGTCGGTTTTTCTGGGCCGTTAAACCTTTAGCGATCTGGAAGCTTCCTCTGAGCACCTCTACCTATACCTATAATATGGGAGGATGGCTGATGGACTGCGTCATGAACTATAAGCCCGATCTCGTTATCTAGCGAAATGCTAAAGGTTTTTTCTTTTTACTTTTTTTTTTACCTTCAAAAATTTGAACAACTTCTTTATGGCTGAAAAAAAAAATATAATATATCTTGTTATAAAAACCTCTTTCTAAATGCTAGTATAAATGTATGTAAGAGTGCAGATTCGTGAGCTTGACTCGTGAGCCTGCTCGAACTTGACTCGATAACAGGCTCGACGAGTCGAGCTTATCGACCTTGTGAGTCGAGCTCGAACACGAGTTCGAACATGATGACTAATCGAGCTCGAGTTCGAACATGCCTCGGACTCGACTTGTCGGCGGCTCGACGAGCTGCTCGACAACAGGGCTCGGCGAGTTGCTCGACAGCAAAGCTCGTGGAAATCCAAATGTGGCGATCGAGAAATCCAAATCACAGGCACGTGTGGATCTAGACGGCAGACTAGCTCAATAACATGAGGCGGACATGACTAGAGCTCAGAATGACAATGGCTTTACTCAAGGCGACGATGGTCCATGGACGAGCGGGACAATGGATCTTGAAGGCAAAGCTCTTCTAGAGCTCGTCGGATCTCAAGACGTAGACCTCGCGTGACGGATCTCGACGGCGGAGCTTAGGAAGACGACGGATGAGCTCGCGACAACGGTTCTCGACGGCGGATGCGACTCTCACCGGCGGATGATGGTTCTCGATGGTGGTTCTCGACGACGGACGAGTTCGGGACGATAAATCTCTACTCGACGACAGATCTCTGCTCGACGACAGACGAACTCTGGATCATGACGAACCTCGGGATGACGAACACGACGACGAGGGACAGAACTCGGGACGACGGATGAGACGACAGGCTCGACAGTGGAGCTCGACGAGCTGCTCAACTTGAAGACGAGTAGAGCTCAAGCTCGAATTTTGAACTCGAATCGAGTTCGAGCTCGAGCTCAAGCTCGGGTTTTGATAGTCAAGCTCGACTCGAACACCCCCTGGTTCGAGCTCGAATCAACTCGTTTGCACCCCTAAATGTACATATACATAATACACATGAATAAAAATTTAAAATTTAAAAATATATAACAAAATTAAAAAATATATATATGATATAATATATCAAAAATATAATATTCTATTGCAATATGAAATATTAAATTTATATAAATATAGATGATTTATAATTCTATTATACTTGAAATAAGATATTATATATATAATAACATCCAATTTATGTTTATAATACAATTTAGTTTTATTTCATTTAACTTTGCTCAAGAAGCAAATAAAAAAATCATGTTTAAAAGAACATACATTGCTATGAATAAAGAAAAATTAATAATAATTACAATAAATTTCAATGGCAGTAAGAAATCTAAAATAATACTAGAAAGCATTGATAAAAGATGTACAATAGGTTTGATACAACATCAAAAAATTAGCTTGATCGGGCACGAATCTCAAAGCAAAATCAAGTTGGAAACTTCCGAAATTAAAATCAGGAGCATTTGAACTCTGATTTCAGCAAACTTACAGCCGAACTGAGCATCTTGGAAATACGAACCCAACAACACCAAATTCGACCCAATATGAGCCCAAATGGGTCCAAATCAAGGACCCGAAGTGTTGTTGGAAAGTTCAAACCACAAATTGGATTACCAAACAAATTCCAAACATAACAAACTTATAGTCGAATTAAGCAGCTCCACGAGATGAATCCAACGAGCCCAAGATCACTGAATTCCGACATCACTACGACATTCAAACATCCATTGAACAGTTCATGATCATGGGATTCAAGATCGGCCATCCATCCAACCACTCCCAACTTACCCTTGATCCTCCACCTATTTACGGGCTATGCCTTTCCCAAAATCATTAAATAGAGCCCCCTCTTCTCTTGAAAAGGGACCCCCTAAGCCTAAGGAAAAGAGAAAGAGATCGAAGATCGCTCTTGCTTCCTTGCCTCCTCGACCAACGCCGGAGTCTCGCCGGTCCACCGTCAGAGTCTCGCCGGACCACCGCTGGTCCACCTCTGGTTTCTCGCCGGAGTCTCTCTGGACCACCACCTAAGGCCCTTGCCTTTGTCGGACCACCACCTAAGGCCCTTGCCTTTGCCGGACCACCATCTGAGGCCCTCGCCTTCGCCGGACCACCACCTGAGGCCCTTGCCTTCACCGGACCACCACTTAAGGCCTTCGTCTTCGCAAAACCACCACCTGTGGCATCGCCTTCGCCGGACCACCACCTGTGGCCTCGCCTTCGCCGGACCACCACCTGTGGCCTCGCCTTCGCCGGACCACCACCTGAGGCCCTCGCCTTCGCCTGACCACCACCTGAGGCCCTCGCCTTCCCCGAACCACCACCTGAGGCCTTCGTCTTCGCCGGACCACCACCTGTGGCCCTCACCTTTGCCGGACCATCATTTGAGGCCCTCGTCTTCGCCAGATCATCATCTAACGCCCTACGCTCTGCCAGACTTTCACTTGAGGCTCTTACTCTCGCCAGACCACCGTCAAAGACCCTAATCTTCGTCAGACCTTCACCTAAGGTCCTCACCTTCACTAGATCATTGCTTAAGAGTTCTACCAGACCATTATCTAAGTCTCAGAGTTCTACCAGACCATCATCTAAGGCTCGAAGTCTTGCCAGACCATTAGCTGATACCAGGATTTCTATTGTACACTTATTACTTGTAAACTTATCGTCCTTTGAGGCGAGTCAGCCCATTGTAACCAACTCAAGTTCTAGTAAAATCTTTTCAACTGGGCTAGGCCCAATAGTTTTTCCCCTTTCAAGGGTTTTCCACGTAAAAAATCATGTGTTTTCTGTGTGTGAGCTAAATATCCGTATAACTCTAAGACGTTGTATTCTAACTCTATCGCCGCGTATATTCTAGCCCGCAACAGTTTGACGAATGTGGTCATGGTAAAGAAAACTAATGGAGCTTGGAGGATATGTGTAGATTACACAGACCTCAATAAGGCCTGTCCGAAATATTGCTTTCCACTCCCTCGTATCGACCAACTTGTTGATGCTACGTCCGGACAACAAATGCTGAGTTTCATGGATGCCTACTCAGGCTACAATCAAATAAGGATGGATCCCATAGACGAGGTGGCTATTGCTTTTCAAATAGATAGAGAATTGTACTGCTACCAGGTTATGCCCTTCGGACTAAAAAATGCAAGAGCCACATATCAGTGCTGTTTGAATAGTTGCTATTTGAATGATTTATAATTGTGCAACTTATGTAGTTTTGATGATTCCAAACATTATTGTTCAAATGTATAGTTATCTCCTATCAATTTCAGAAGATTTGCACTTGCTCTTGTGTGTACTAACATTTCAGGAAAATCAGACTCCAGAATACGAAAACTTCAAATCAAATTCAACATGAGACTTTGAATTAATTTTGAAAGGGAGTGATTGTAATTGAGTGAATAAAATCTCACACACACAAAATAAGGAGATCTTGAAATTCTACACTGATCGTACAGGACGATATTTATCGTACTGGACGATCTGTCAGTTATCTCCTATAGAGCACTTGGAACGAATAGGAACTTGCTTGAAAAAATTTTTTTCTCTCTAAGTCCTATTCGTCCAGGACGAATTTTAATATCGTCCCGGACGATGGGTTCTCTGTAAAATTTCGTCCAGACGAATTTTACCATCGTACGAGGCGACCAGTCCTCTGGAAAAATTTCGTCCAGACGAAAATAATTATCGTACCGGACGAACAGCTCTCTGGAAAATTTTCGTCCAGACGAAACCAAATTATCGTCCCCGGCGATTGGTCCTCTGGAAAATTTTCGTCCAGACGAAATAAATAATCGTCCAGGACGATCGGCTCTCTGGAAAATTTTCGTCCAGACGAATAAATTTTCGTCCAAACGATAAACCGACTTAGAACAGTTTTCAGCAGTTTCTAGAACCGACCTTGTAATAACCGTTCGTACTGGACGAACCTAGTTCGTACAGGACGATCAGCTGTACGAAGTCATTTCGTACACATATACAAATTGGGTCGTTTCAGATCGTTTAAGTAAAATCGTCCAGGACGATCCAGGATCGTACGGGACGATCCACTGCGTACAGAATTGAAATTATGCAGTTTTTAGGCGGTTTTTCATGTCTTTTGTATAAATAGTCCAAATTAGACTGCCACCCAATCTTTTTGTCATTTGATCTTCGTGCCTATTGAGAGAATAGCCAAGGGGAGAGTGGAAGAGAGCATTCAAAGGAGGATTCCTACCATTGGAGCAAGAAGGGTTCACTTGGATTGCTAAGGTAAGAATCTCTACTTGTGAAATTGGATTTCTTCACTCTTTTCTTTCTTCCTTCTAGATTCATGTGAGAAGATCATTCAAGAAGGTCCGGTTCTCTGCCGACACTTGGAGAGTGTGAACAGACGTGGGTTCTCTGCCTACACTAGGAGAGTGTAAAAGGAAGAAGGTTATCTGCCTACACTTGGAGAGTGTGAACAGCCGTAGGGTTCTCTGCCCACACTAGGAGAGTGTGAAAGGACGACGGTTCTCTTCCCACACTAGGAGAGTGTGAAAGGACGACGGTTCTCTGCCAGCACTGTGGATTGTGTAAAAGGATGACGGTTCTCTGCCGCACCGGGGAGTGGTGAAAAGAGTGTTTTGTACAGGCTTCTCCGCCTTGCTATGGGTGCTAAAGGAGAGTCACTTTGTGGTATTAGTGCAATACTCAGATGGTGCCTCTGAGGAGTGGATGTAGGTCTGGTTATAGACCGAACCATTATAAATCTGGTGTCATTTACTTTATTGCTTTTACGTTTCCGCATTTTAAATTTCAGTTTTAACAACTCTGTGGTTGAAAAACATTTTTCTACAAACATTAAAAGAAAATTTTATTTCGGTTCAACTTTATTATTAAGAGGGTTTAAAATTTTTAAAACTACCAATTCACCCCCCTCTTGGTAGCCGTGGGACATTTACTTAGGCTTAACAACCTAATTACTAGACTCAACAAGTGGTATCAGAGCATAGTTTCAAAATCATAAGTTTGAACTACTTTTTGATTAACGTAGATGGCTACATTTGGAAACCGAAACACACCTGAGGGTTACTCTATCACTAGACCTCCACTGTTTGACAATATTCCTTTTGATTTTTGGAAAACACGCATGTCTACTTTCTTACAGTCACTTGATTATCGCATGTGGATGCTAGTCCAGGAAGGTTACACAAAACCAACTAGATTAGTTGATGGAATAAGGGTAGATACACCCTATGCAGATTGGACTATAGAAGAACGTGACTTAGCACAATTAAATGCGAAATGTTTAAATAGTTTCTTTTGTGCTTTAAAATCTGAAGACTACATGCGAGTTTCCACTTGTAAAAGCGGAAAAGACATATGGGATAGACTTTGTATTACTTATGAAGGGACAAATGAGGTTAAGCAATCAAGACTCAATATCTTGTTACATGACTACGAATTATTTCGCATGAAACCTAATGAATCTATATCTGACATGTACACAAGATTCACTCAAATTGTCACCTCTTTGCATGCACTTGGTAGGGAATTAACTAATGCTGAAATGGTTAATAAGATTCTTCGTTGTTTACCTACTGCATACGATGCTAAAATTACTGCAATTACAGAGTCAAAAGATCTGAACATTTATTCTATTGACAATCTTCTTGGTTCACTCATTGCTTACGAGCAAGGAGTAAGTCAAAGAAAGATTGATGCAGGTGAACCAAGAAAGGACAAGAATATTGCACTAAATGTGGAAGAGTCAGAAAGTGAACACTCACAACCTGAGGATGAAGATGATATAGCACTGATGACTAGACAATTCAAAAGCTTTTTAAAGAGGAAGCAGAAGAGACGCCAGCAATGGAATAGAGGTAAGTATAACAGAAATGGCAAGGTTTCTAATGAAGTGATTTGTTATGAATGCAGGAAACCAGGTCATATAAAGACTGATTGTCCAAAACTCAAAGCCACTCCTAGCAAGGAGAAGGTAGAGGAGAAACCAATGGTAAAGAAGGGCAAGAAGAAGTTTCAAAAGGCTTTTTGGGCGGACTCAGCTTCAGACTCATCTGAGACTGAAAAAGAAGAAGAAGTCACCAACCTTTGCTTAATGGCAGATAAAGCTGAACAATCAGATCAAGAAGAGGTATGTGATTTAACCTATAATGAATTGTTTGAAGTTTCTGAACACATGCATGATGCATATAGGAAAACGAAAAAGATGTATGCTAGTTTAGTTTTAGAATTTGAAGAGCTTAATAAGGAACACGAAATCCTTAGGAAAGATCATGCTTTAATTGATAGCAACCACATGAAACTACTTGATGAATATGATGACTTGAATAAAAATTTTGAGAATTTAAAATCATCCTATGCTCAACTTGAAAAAGAATTTGAAAAATTTAAGGATGAATCTGAGCACAAGACATATAGAGTAAACTATACAAATCGAATCTTGAAGGAAATGAATTCATTTTACAAACTTACTATAAGAGCTCTCGAGGATAATAGGAACCCCCCTAAACTTGAAGATTTTACAAATCCTAAATATTATCCTAAATTCATGAAATCCCTTAGAAGACAATCATATGAGAGAAAACATAGGAATATTTTTCCTAATGTTAAATGTAACAATTGTGGATTTTTGGGACATATATCACACACCTGCACTTTAAAGATTAAACCTAATTTGGTGTGGAGAATTAAGATGCATAAACCTAGACATATCATACATGCATCTGATTATAAATTTCATAAAGGTGAACCCAAACTAGTTTGGGTTCCCAGGTCTAACATTTGAGAATTTTGCAGGTATACTCTCACACAAGACCTCGTGAGAGTATATGGTACCTGGACAGCGGATGTTCTAAGCACATGACTGGAGATACTGCTCAATTCATAACGCTGGAAGCCAGGAGTGGAGGCAAGGTTACACTTGGAGATAATACCACAAAGAAAGTAGTTGGATCAGGTATGATTGGAAACTTGAAAAAAATTTTTTATAGACAATGTTTTATTAGTTGAAGGCTTAAAACATAATTTGCTTAGCATAAGTCAGCTATGTGATAAGGGCTATAATGTAAAATTTTTACCTACTAGCTGCATAATTAGCCTAAATGGGAAAAATTGTTTTAAATGGAAAAAGGGTGAACAATGTCTACATGCTAGATTTAAATTGTATTCAATCTCCTACTGCTTTTTGTTTGAAAACTGTATCTGATGAATCATGGCTTTGGCATAGGAGACTTTGTCATTCTAGTATGAAAAATCTTAGAAAAATTACCCAAAAGAATTTGGTTAGAGGAATACCTAAACTAGACTTTACTAAGGACCACCTATGTGATGCATGTCAATTAGGAAAACAAGTGAAATCCTCTTTTAAGTCCATTAAAGATCTTAGGACCAGTAAACCTTTAGAAATTCTTCACATGGATCTTTTTGGACCTGTAAGCACTGTTAGTCTAGGAGGAAAGGTATATGGATTTGTTATAGTAGATGATTTTTCAAGATTCACCTGGGTTAAATTTCTTTTTCATAAGAGTGAATCATTTGAGGAATTCAGAAATTTTTCAACTTGGATACAAAGAAAACTAGGATGTGAAATAATTTCTATACAAAGTGATCATGGAGGAGAATTTGAAAATGAAAGATTTGAAGATTTCTGTAAAGAAAAGGGGATTGATCAAAATTTTTCTGCACCTAGAACTCCTCAACAAAATGGAGTAGTTGAAAGAAAGAACAGAACATTAATAGAAGCCGCCCGAGCAATGTTAGCAGAATACTCACTTCCTAGATATTTTTGGGCTGAGGCGGTTAGCACTGCATGCTATGTTCTGAATAGGGTGAATGTGAGATCAAATTTGAATAAAACACCCTATGAGTTGCTAAAAGGTAGAACACCAAATTTGTCTCATTTGCATGTATTTGGTTGCAAGGTGTTCATACATAATAATGGAAAATCTGCCTTAGGAAAAATTTGATCCAAAATCAGATGAAGGAATTTTTGTTGGATATTCAAGTGTTGGAAAATCTTATAGAGTATTCAACAAAAGAACTTTAGTCATTGAAGAAACCACACATGTTGTTTTTGATGAAAATGGAAACATGGAAGAGCCAAAAGTTGTTGAAGAAGAAATTGAAGAAAACTCCCAAAAGATAGATAGATTAAATTTGGAAGAAAATGTGGAAGAAAATTTAGATAGAGAAGACCCTTTGCCTAGAGATTTGAGATTTTCTAAAAACCACCCAAAGGAATTAATCATAGGTGAACCAAGTGAGGGTGTTAGAACTAGGCGTGGATTAAACAAGGAAGTCAATCATTCAGCCTTTATTTCAACTGTTGAACCCACTAACATTGATCAAGCACTTTCAGATGAATTTTGGATATTGGCCATGCAAGAAGAGTTAAATCAATTTGTAAGAAATAAAGTGTGGGAACTAACTACAAGGCCAAAAGATCAAAGTGTTGTTGGAACCAAGTGGGTGTTCAAAAATAAAATGAATGACTCAGGAGTAGTCATTAGAAATAAGGCTAGATTAGTAGCTAAGGGGTATAATCAAATTGAAGGAATTGATTTTGAGGAAACTTTTGCTCCTGTAGCTAGACTTGAAGCAATTAGGGTTTTACTAGCCTTTGCCTGCTTTAAAGGTTTTAAATTGTTTCAAATGGATGTCAAAAGTGCCTTTTTAAATGGAGTAATTGAAGAAGATGTTTTTGTAGAACAACCTCCAGGTTTTGAAAATTCTAAATTTCCAAATCATGTTTTCAAATTAAAAAAGGCATTATATGGATTGAAACAGGCACCTAGGGCTTGGTATGAGAGGTTAAGCACCTTCCTACTTGAAAGATCTTTTGAAAAAGGAAGTGTGGATACAACTCTCTTTTTAAGGAAAATTGGAAAAGGATATACTTATTGTTCAAATTTATGTAGATGACATCATCTTTGGATCTTCAAATAAACATCTTTGCGATGATTTTTCTAAAACAATGAGTAGTGAATTCGAGATGAGTCTAATGGGAGATTTAAATTACTTTCTAGGATTTAGCATTAAGCAACTTGAGGAAGGTACTTTTCTTAGTCAAACCAAATATATTAAGGACATCCTCAAAAAATATGAAATGGACAATGCTAAACCTGTTAGTACACCAATGAGTTCTTCAGTTCAGTTGGATAAAGACCTTAAGGGAAAATCTGTTGATCAAAAGAAATTTAGAGGGATAATTGGATCTTTACTTTACTTGACTGCTAGCCGACCAGATATTATGTTTAGTGTTTGCTTATGTGCTAGATTTCAATCAGATCCAAAAGAATCACATTTGACAGCAGTGAAAAGGATTTTAAGATATCTACTAGGAACTCAAAACTTAGGAATATGGTATCCTAAGTTTAGCTCTTCATTTGAAATTATTGGTTACTCAGATTCTGACTTTGCAGGCTGTAGAGTGGATAGGAAAAGTACTTCTGGAACATGTCAATTCATTGGAAATTCATTAGTTTCATGGTCTAGTAGAAAACAAAATTCAGTGGCACTATCTACTGCAGAAGCAGAATACATTGCATTAGGAAGTTGTGTGGCACAAGTACTTTGGTTAAAACAACAGTTGATTGACTTAGGATTAACTATAGGCACTATTCCAATTTATTGTGACAATACTAGTGCAATTTGCATTTCCAAAAATCCTATTCAACATTCTAGAACCAAACACATTGATATAAGGCATCATTTCATAAGGGATCATGTATCCAAAGGAGAAATTGAACTCATACATGTTTCAACTGAAAATCAACTTGCAGACATTTTTACAAAACCTTTAGCCTTTGATACCTTCAGTACTTTAAGAACAAGGCTTGGTGTTATTGATTTGAATGCTTAACCAAAATGTCTTTGCAACATTGATACTTGTTGTGTTTTGTTTTTGTGATTTTGTGAATTTTGTGTGTTTTTGAATGAATTGTTTTTGGATTTATGATTTTGTCTTATGTTTTCTGTGTTTTTTTTTTAATTGTTTTTGTTGATTTTGTTAAATTAAAAAATTTAAAATTAAAAATTGTTTTTGGAGGAAATCGTCCAGGACGAAAATTTTCGTACGGGACGATGTGTAAAGAAACAGTTTGCGCGAATTTAAACCGTTTTGAGAGCAGTTTTTTATTAGATCGTCTGTACGATCTGTGATCGTCCAGTACGAATTTTTTTTTTTTTTTTTATATGTGTTATTGTGATTGTTGTGATGTGTTTGTTTAAGTTCAATGTTTTTTATATTTTTTTTAATCAATGAAAGTTTGTTTGTTTTAGATTTGTTTTGAAATGTGGCTAATCTTTATGAATTTCATTAATATTGTTTTTAATCTACATTGTGCTCAAATTCGATTGTAATGTGAGATTATCTATATTAGAAAATCTAGACTTTCTAAATTTATAATTTGTTTATAACTTGTTGTATTTAGAATTTTTTAAATTCATGTCTATTCATTTAGACTACATAAAATTTAATATTGTTATTGCAATTTTGATGTTTTCTTATTTTGTATTTCTATGCTCAAATGATATTTATGCACCTAGAAATATTTGAAATGTTAGATTATAGATTTTGGAAAGAATTGGTCAAATTACTCTTGAACATTGTACAAATGTACAAAAATCAAAAGGGATTCACAAAAATTTGCAAAGTGAAAAAGAGGCACAAAATAAGCCCAACCAAAGAAAAATGCACAAAAATGTGCTCCAAAACTTTGAAAAGATGTGCAAAGCACCACATGAGGTAATTCTCTTCTTTCCAAATTCGTTTAATCTCTTAATTCAAGTTGATCTAATGTTCATTTATATTCTATTGAACTTTGAAATATAGAATTTTTTTTTTACATCTCACTTGTAATGATTTTCAATAATCAAAATGTCTAAATTGAATCATGTCTTTGATAAATTCTTCTTACTTACAATGTTATATCATTTCATAAATTTTATGAATTTCTATGATTGACCTAATATCTTTAGTTTAAAATTGCATACCCTATGTCAAATCACAATTTAGATTAAATTTTACAAATGAATTTCATATAATTATTTACATTTCTTGTCTTTTTTTCTTCTTCACTTTTTGTTGCTGTCAAAAAGGGGGAGAAATTATTATGTTTGTGGTTTGTGTTTTGTGATTATGTTTTGTGTTTTTGTGGTTTGTGTTTTGTGTTAAAAATTTTTAAAAATATTGTTCTTTAATGCCTCCTTATTTTAATGTACTTGTGGTTTTGTGTTTGTGTTTGTGTTAAAAATTTTTGAAAAACAAAAAATATTGTTCTTTAATGCCTCCTTATTTTAATGTACTCATAAATTCAGGGGGAGTTTAGGAGATAAGAGATTTGTTTTAACTTGAAAACCATACTAACAATAATTGTTTTGCCATCATCAAAAAGGGGGAGATTGTTTGAATAGTTGCTATTTGAATGATTTATAATTGTGCAACTTATGTAGTTTTGATGATTCCAAACATTATTGTTCAAATGTATAGTTATCTCCTATCAATTTCAGAAGATTTGCACTTGCTCTTGTGTGTACTAACATTTCAGGAAAATCAGACTCCAGACTACGAAAACTTCAAATCAAATTCAACATGAGACTTTGAATTAATTTTGAAAGGGAGTGATTGTAATTGAGTGAATAAAATCTCACACACACAAAATAAGGAGATCTTGAAATTCTATACTGATCGTACAGGACGATATTTATCGTACTGGACGATCTGTCAGTTATCTCCTATAGAGCACTTGGAACGAATAGGAACTTGCTTGAAAAATTTTTTTTCTCTAAGTCCTATTCGTCCAGGACGAATTTTAATATCGTCCCGGACGATGGGTTCTCTGTAAAATTTTGTCCAGACGAATTTTACCATCGTACGAGGCGACCAGTCCTCTGGAAAAATTTCGTCCAGACGAAAATAATTATCGTACCGGACGAACAGCTCTCTGGAAAATTTTCGTCCAGACGAAACCAAATTATCGTCCCCGGCGATTGGTCCTCTGGAAAATTTTCGTCCAGACAAAATAAATAATCGTCCAGGACGATCGGCTCTCTGAAAAATTTTCGTCCAGACAAATAAATTTTCGTCCAAACGATAAACCGACTTAGAACAGTTTTCAGCAGTTTCTAGAACCGACCTTGTAAAAACCGTTCGTACTGGACGAACCTAGTTCGTACAGGACGATCAGCTGTATGAAGTCATTTCGTACACATATACAAATTGGGTCGTTTCAGATCGTTTAAGTAAAATCGTCCAGGACGATCCAGGATCGTACGGGACGATCCACTGCGTACAGAATTGAAATTATGCAGTTTTTAGGCGGTTTTTCATGTCTTTTGTATAAATAGTCCAAATTAGACTGCCACCCAATCTTTTTGTCATTTGATCTTCGTGCCTATTGAGAGAATAGCCAAGGGGAGAGTGGAAGAGAGCATTCAAAGGAGGATTCCTACCATTGGAGCAAGAAGGGTTCACTTGGATTGCTAAGGTAAGAATCTCTACTTGTGAAATTGGATTTCTTCACTCTTTTCTTTCTTCCTTCTAGATTCGTGTGAGAAGATCATTCAAGAAGGTCCGGTTCTCTGCCGACACTTGGAGAGTGTGAACAGACGTGGGTTCTCTGCCTACACTAGGAGAGTGTAAAAGGAAGAAGGTTCTCTGCCTACACTTGGAGAGTGTGAACAGCCGTAGGGTTCTCTGCCCACACTAGGAGAGTGTGAAAGGACGACGGTTCTCTGCCCACACTAGGAGAGTGTGAAAGGATGACGGTTCTCTGCCAGCACTGTGGATTGTGTAAAAGGACGACGGTTCTCTGCCGCACCGGGGAGTGGTGAAAAGAGTGTTTTGTACAGGCTTCTCCGCCTTGCTGTGGGTGCTAAAGGAGAGTCACTTTGTGGTATTAGTGCAATACTCAGAGGGTGCCTCTGAGGAGTGGATGTAGGTCTGGTTATAGACCGAACCATTATAAATCTGGTGTCATTTACTTTATTGCTTTTACGTTTCCGCATTTTAAATTTCAGTTTTAACAACTCTGTGGTTGAAAAACATTTTTCTACAAACTTTAAAAGAAAATTTTATTTCGGTTCAACTTTATTATTAAGAGGGTTTAAAATTTTTAAAACTACCAATTCACCCCCCTCTTGGTAGCCGTGGGACATTTACTTAGGCTTAACAACCTAATTACTAGACTCAACAAGTGCCTCATGAATAAGGTGTTTAAAGACCTTAAAGGACATATAATGGAGGTTTATGTAGATGATATACTGGTGAAAAGTCTTGAAAAATCTCAGCATATTTCTGATCTAGAACAATGTTTCTATCTCCTTCAATCTTACAATATGCGCCTTAACCCCTCCAAGTGTGCATTTAGAGTGGCCTCAAATAAATTTTTGAGTTTTATGGTTACCCATTGAAAGGATTGAGGACAATCCTGAGAAGATCAAGGCTCTAAGGGATATGGTGCCTCCTAAAAACATCAAAGAATTACAGAGATTAAATGGAAGGATCACAGTACTTTCTCGCTTCTTGGCTTGCTCAGGAGATAGATATCTACCCTTCTTCAAAATCCTTAGGGGTGCTCGTAGCTCAGGATTTCAATGGACTGATGAATTCCATGAGGCCTTCGAGCAGCTCAAAACCTATCTAGCCTCACCTCCACTATTCTCCAAGCCAGTCCCAAGAGGAAGATTATATTTGTACTTGGTTGTTTCCACCCAGGCAATCAGTTCAGTCTTGGTCTGGAAGAAGAACGCTATACAATCCTATATATTATGTCAAAAAGATCTTATCCGAAATAGAAGGACGTTATCCTCCAGCAGATAAGACAGCTTTGGCGTTAGTATACTCAGTCAGAAACTACGTCCTTATTTTTAAGCCCATACAATTGGAGTCTATACGAATTTGTCGCTAAGGAATATTCTGCAAAAGCCAGAAGCCTCTAGCATACTCATCAAGTAGTCTATAGAACTGGGATAGTTTGACATTCACTATCTACCTAGGCCTGATATCAAATCTCAAGCACTCACATATTTTGTTGTAGAATTCACCATTTTGGTATCTAACGATCAACCAAGTGCTTCTCCCTCTTCCCTGGGTTGGATGTTATATGTTGATGGAGCCTCTAGAGTTTCTGGCGTCGGAGCAGGAGTTCTGCTAATCTCTCTACAACAATTTGCTCTTGAATACGGACTCCGATTCAAGTTCTCTGCAATAAATAACGTAGAAGAATACAAAGCTATTGTTGCCGAGTTAAGACTGGCAATCGACTGTGAAGTGGAAAATTTGGTGATCTACATTGATTCACAATTAATCGCCTCACAGGTGGATGTAGAGTTTGATATTAACAACCCTAAACAGGCCCTATATTGCGACGTAGTAAAACTGCTCTTAGCTAGCATAAACAAATATGAGATCATCCATATTTGGAGGCAGGTAGCAAACTTTACTATTGTTAATGGAGAACTGTACAAACGAGCCTTCTCAGGACACCCTATCTCAAATGTTTTCCTCCTTCAGAGTCAAATTATGCGCTCAGAGAAGTACATTCAGACATTTATGAAGAACACCTGGGTGGAAGAGCATTAGCCTAAAAAATCATGAGGCAGGGATTTTACTGACCAACGATGAAGCAGGACGCGCTAGACCTCGTGCGAAAATGTAACAGTTTCCAATTACATGCCAATCTCACCCATCTACCTGCCATAGAGATCTCAACATTGTAGTCCCTGGCCTTTCTCCCAATTGGGGATTGACATAGTAGGACCCTTTCCCATAGCTAGGGGACAGCGGAAGTTCATCATCTTGATTTTGGACTATTTCACAAAATGGGTAGAAGCAGAACCTCTAGCAAAGATCACTGAAGCCAATACCAAATAGTTGCTATAGAATAACATAATATATCATTTTTGGATTCCAGCGAAAGTTATCACTGATAACGGAACATAGTTCACCGGAAGGGTCTTCACCACATTTTGTAAAGATCACCACATTCAACTAATGCACACGGCTGTGGCCCATCCTCAGATAAACAGACAAACGGAGGTCACTAATCGAACTATTCTGAGGGGATTAAAAACCCGGCTGGATAAGGCTAGGGGGCAATGGGTTGACGAACTCCCAAATATCCTTTGGGCCTATCGTACCACGGTAAGAACTCCAACAGGAGAAACCTCATACAACCTCTGCTTTGGCACGGAGGCTATCATTCTCGTCGACATTGGAGTCCCAAGTCATAGAGTTCAAACTTTTGACTTCAACACCAACGACGAAAAGCTTAGGCACAACCTAGACCTCCTTCCATAAGAAAGATACGAGGCGATGCTTAAGATTGCTGCCTACCACCAGAGAGTTGCCCAGCACTATAACCGAAGAATAAAACCACTACGTATATCGATTAGAGATCTTGTTCTAAGCAGCATCAAGGCAGCAGAAAAAGGCCCTCAACGCAATAAACTTTCCCCCCTCTGGGAGGGTCCATACTTTTTAGTAGCTATGGTGAAGCCTAGTACTTTTAAATTGAATGATGCTGAAAGAAAGATGCTCCCTCAGACTTGGAATGTTGACAATCTCCGCAAGTACTATCAGTAGAGCACAATAGGCTACATGTTTTAAATGTTATGTCTTCAGTAATGTGTGTTTTCTATCTTTAGTAATGGATGTCAATTGACTCTGTTTTGTTTATGGTGTTTGTAACTTCTTCAGCCCTAAGTCATCTTAGAGAAGTATGTCTTTGTTTGATATAGTAAAACTATTTTCCTTCATTGAGTTAAATTATTATCTTCTTAAAGTAAAATTATATTGATAGATTCATGCAGGCTGTGAGCTTCAATCCCAAAACCCTTGATTTCAGAAGTACGTAATCCTTATTGCATCTCAATCACAAAGTGATCAGTCCCAGGGAGGTCCGATCCGTTCTCTTCCACACAGGTTAATGTCATTGAGCAGAGCTCTGACATACAACCTCGGATAGGTCTTACATCCTTGGTGAATTCTCTCGACCTATTCCACACAGGTTAACGTCATCGAGCAGAGCTCTGATACAACCTCGGATAGGTCTTACATCCTTGGTGGATTCTCGCGACCTCTTCTACACAGGTTAACTTCATCGAGTAGAGCTCTGACATATAACCTCAGATAGGTCTTACATCCTTGGTGGATTCTCTCGACCTCTTCCACACAAGTTAACGTCATCGAGCAGAGCTCTGACATACAACCTCAAATAGGTCTTACATCCTTGGTGGATTCTCTCGACCTCTTCCACGCAGGTTAATGTCATCGAGCAGAGCTCTGACATATAACCTCGGATAGGTCTTACATCCTTGGTGGATTCTCTCGACCTCTTCCATACATGTTAACGTCATCGAGCAGAATTCTGTCATACAACCTTGGATAGGTCATACATCATTGGTGGATTCTCTCGACCTCTTCCACACAGGTTAACGTCATCGAGCAAAGCTCTGACATACAACCTCAGATAGGTCTTACATCCTTGGTGGATTCTCTCAGACTTCTTCCACACAGGTTAACATCATCGAGCAGAGCTCTGACATACAACCTCAGATAGGTCTTACATCCTTGGTGGATTCTCTTAACCTCTTCCACACAGGTTAACGTCATCGAGCAGAGCTCTGACATACAACCTCGGATAGGTCTTACATCCTTGGTGGATTCTCTCGACCTATTCCACACAGGTTAATGTCATCGAGCAGAGCTCTGACATACAACCTCGGATAGGTCTTAAATCCTTGATGCATTCTCTTGACCTCTTTCACACAGGTTAATGTCACCGAGCAGAGCTCTAACATACAACCTCGGATAGGTCCCGCATCCTTGGTGGATTCTCTCAATCTCTCCGACACAGATTAACGTCTTTGAGCAATGCTCTGACAAAATAACCTCAGATAGGTCTTATATCCTTATAGGATTCTTCTAACATCATCCACACAAGTTGGAGCACATTTATTAAAAGCCTCAGATAGGTCGAGTACCTTAAACGAGCATAAAAGAAAAAAAATTTCACTTGAGCTGAAATAAAATACTGAAACAATTTTCACTAAAAAATGTATCATCAATACACAACTAAATCAAAGAAGACATCGCATGTTAATACAAACACCTAATACAAATAACAAAAAAGCACTAAGAAAGATAAAGTAGTACACCTGATAAAGATCTACTCTATCTCCACTTTCTCATCATCAGCCTCTAAGGCGAAGGATTTCTGCAGCTTGCTCTCCACCTCATCACCATCAAAATTTGGGGGAAAGTCAGCTGAGGCTTGACTAGGTGCAGCCCCTCAACCTCGACTCCGATCTTCTGTTGCACCAGACGAACCCCCTTCAAGAAGCCTCGAATGAATCCTTCTTCAATTCTCTGCTTCTCTAAAGCCTTCACCTCTACTTCATAAATGTGATGACGGGCCTCCTGGACATCATCCTGGACTATGATCTTGAATGCTATAAACTTCTTGAAATCTTTGATAACTATCGCAGATTCAAGGCTGGTTAGAACGGCCTCCTTCTCAGGTAATAAAATATATGGGACTTCTTATTCTCAGCTTCAAGCACTGCTATCTTCTCTACAGAGGATTTTTTATCTTTCAAGAGCTAGGTGATCGTCGATTGTTCCTCCACCAGGTCGATATGAACTCGGCTTCTATAAATTTATTCAAATAACGAACCTCGTCTAGAAGATGTTCGATGTCAGGGGCCTTGATGATCCTCTTTATATCTTCTTCTCCAACATACAGAGGGACAGGCAAATCCCTCAACTTCCCCCACTTCTTTGTCAGGCCCCAATCATTTTTCACGAAGAAAAATGCATTCGTTCAACTCTTTATCGGATCATGTGTACACATGTCCAGCCATTTGGATCTGAAAGTAACACGCCCCTGTGCGTCGCTAGTAAATCGACCCATCCGGGAAAGACGCTTAGGTGTCAGAACGAACCCTTGATTCCTGAAAAGTGCAATCAGCCCAATCGTCACCGACATGCCTCTGTACATAAATTGGGATAGAGACATCCCACATTGCATCAAAATCTCGATCAACTCAGCAGGAGGTGGAAAACGCAGCCCTGATCGCAAATGGGTCTCGTAAACGGTCAAGTACATGGGAGGAGGAGCGCCAGCCCGATCAGACCTCTTAGGGGCCACCACCACCACGTCATTTGGAAAATGAATTTTCTTGTGAAGAATAATCAAAGAATCACTAGTGATGGTGGAATCCAGATCATCTGCCCTCGCTCCTTTGTTAGGCCTCTGCCCGCCGTCAGGCGGGACAACAGGATTTTCCCTAATCGTAGAATCTCTCAAAGGAAAGTGGTCGTCCAATATTACTCTAGTATAGGGAGGGGCCCTGCAGTTGGACAATGGATACCAATTGTCCAAGGGCAAGGGAAAGCCTCTCGTATAGCAAGAGCGCCGAGGGGCGAAATGGGAGAAATTCTTTCTCGCAAAGAGGGGCCCTGCTGTTGGACAATGGATACCAGTTGTCTAAGGGCAGAGGAATGCCTCTAATGAGAGAAGAAAGGAGGAGAAGAAGGTGCAAAGAAATAGGCCAAAGGGGGGCCTATTTATAAGGGAGTAAGGGGAATTTCATCATTCAAAAGAAAAAGAGAGAAGAAAAATTATCTTGATCGGGCATGACGTCCAAAAATAGGGGGGCAACTGATACAACATCAAAAAATTATCTTGATCGGGCACGAATCTCAAAGCAAAATCAAGTTGGAAACTTCCGAAATTAAAATCAGGAGCATCTGAACATTGATTTCAGCAAACTTATAGTCGAACTGAGCATCTCGAAAATACGAACCCAACAACACCAAATTTGACCCAATCCGAGCCCAAATGGGTTCAAATCAAGGACCTGAAGAGCTGTTGGAAAGTTCAAACCACAATTTGGATTACCAAACGACTTCCAAACATAACAAACTTATAATCAAATCGAGCGGCCCGACGAGACGAATCCAACGAGCCCAAGATTACTGAATTTTGACATCACTATGATATTCAAACGTCCATAGAATGGTTCATGATCAAGGGATTCAAGATCGGCCGTCCATCTAACCACTCCCAACTTACCCTTGATCCTCCACCTATTTACAGGCCATGCCATTCCCAAAATCTATAAATAGAGCCCCCTCTCCTCTTGAAAAGGAACCCCCTAAGCCTAAGGAAAAGAGAGAGATCGGAGATCGCTCTTGCTTCCTAGCCTCCTCGACCACCGCCGGAGTCTCGCCGGACCACCGCGCGGTCCACCGCCGGAGTCTCACAAGACCACCACTTGTGGCCCTCGCCTTCGTTGGACCACCACCTGAGGCCCTTGCCTTCGCCGGACCTCCACCTGAGGCCCTCGCCTTCGCCGGACCACCACCTGTGGCCCTCGCCCTCGCCGGACCACCACATGAGGCCCTTCGCCTTCGCCGGACCACCACCTAAGGCCCTCGCCTTCATTGGACCACCACCTGAGGCCCTCGCCTTCGCCAGACAATAACTTGAGGCCTTCGCCTTCGCCAGACCACCACTTGAGGCCTTCGTCTTCGCCAGACCACCACATGTGGCCCTCGCCTTCGCCGGACCAGCACCTGAGGTCCTCGCCTTCGTCAGACCACCACCTGAGGCCCTCGCCTTCCTCGGACCACCACCTGAGGCCTTTGCCTTCGCCAGACCACCACCTATGGCCCTCGCCTTCGCCAGACCATCATCTGAGGCCCTCGTCTTCTCCAGATCATCACCTAACGCCCTACGCTACACCAGACCTTCACTTGATGCTCTTACGCTAGCCAGACCACCGTCAAAGACCCTAATCTTCATCAGACCTTCAGCTAAGGTCCTCACCTTCATGACTAGATCATTGCTTAAGGCCCGGAGTTCTGCCAGACCTTCATCTAAGGCCCGGAGTTTTACCAGACCATCATCTAAGGTCCGAAGTCCTGCCATACCATTACCTGATACCAGGATTTCTATTGTACACTTATTACTTGTAATCTGATCGTCTTTAGAGGCGAGTCAGCCCATTATAACCAACTCAAGTTCTAGTGAAATCTTTTCAACTGGGCTAGGCCCCATGGTTTTCCCCCTTTCAAGGGTTTTCCACGTAAAAAATCATGTATTCTCTGTGTGTGAGCTAGATATCCGTATAACGCTAAGACGTAGTATTCTAACTTTATCGCCACGTATATTCTATCCTGCAACAAGGTTAATTAAGATCTTCAGAAAATTCAACAACTGCGTCCAAATTTTTCTTGATAATAATAAGGCAAATATCATTGGAATTCTAAAATTTCATTAAAGATTTCCTTTAGAAAATTGATAATGTAGTTTTGTTTAGAATCTAGGTCAGTATGCCAAGTCCAGAATCAGTCATAGATGGTTTGCTCATCTTTTTCACCAATACCATACGTCTTTGGTAGCACACCAAGAACTGCATAAGATTTTAATCGTCGAACAACAACAACCTTGTTTCCTCATATGTGCTTTCTCTTTAGGAACAACCAGTTGTCGAGGAGGCTCCGTAACCTGTAGCTTTCAATCTTCCAGTATTTCTGATATTGTTGAAGTTCCCAAGAAGTCTTAAAATCTATAGAAAATTTCACAAAGTAAATCTCATTACATAGGTGAAAAATATGTACAAACAGTATTGCTGCTTCATTACTGGCGCATCCTGTTGTGAAATCCTCCATGATTTTAGATAAAAATATTGATGTTGGAGGAGCTGAAGAGAAACAGGGCAATATAACTCCAAGCATATCAAAAAAAAATGCAATATAACTCCAATTAAATATTATGTAAATATCAAACTGATGAAGAAAATATTTATCTTTTGATTGATTTTGAACAAAAGAAGACTCATTGATATGCATAAACATATAAAATTAACTTCAATTTTATAAAATCATTGTTGGATGCCTTTCCTATCATCTAAATATATTGCAAAATTAAAGATTTCAATCTATTATCAATAAATAAGAAGAAAAAAAAGTGGAAGAAAGAAAAGGTGGAGAATACTAAGCACAAATAATTCCAATTTATCATTTTCTAACCTCAAGCATTCACAATGCTCCAAATTACATGTCTTTAGGATTAGTTTTTACCCAAGCCATTCATAATACTTATTATGGACCATTGATATGCAATGAGTAAATCACAGCATCAAATGCCATTGAGTGCAGTAATTATTTAATCAAATAATAGATTTTTTTTTAAATACTCCTCCCAGCATGGTCTTTCTTCATGTGATTCAAACACATATCCATTTATCGAAGTAGTTAATGTTAGATAGCTTAGGAATGCTGGAAGATTAAACAATCCATACAATGAGCATCCTAAACAGTTGGAGATGTAAGAGGTTGCAGCCACCACGCTTTGCAACCAAGCAAGAGAAGAGTCGGCAAACATTATTTTATTGTTCATAATAGTGTACACTTCAATTGCAACCTATATTGTGTTAGCAATTAAATCCTGTTATCTGTTATATTTACCTCTAAGCCATTGTAATGTTTATATAAACAATTCTCCTATACCAGGTCACGATATACAATAAGACATCTTTCTCTTTTATTTTCCTGTTCTCCGCTTCCTGTGTTCTCCTCTCAGATTCTCCGCAGGTTCTTGGCTAAACCTCTCACATGGTATCAAGAGCTACTATGGGAGATCAAGAATCTATCAACTCGTTTCCTCCTGGCCTCCTCCTCCACCGTCTCCGAGCCCTCCAACACATTTTCAATCCCGGCTCCTCTAAAATTTCTAGTTTCTAACATCAAGAACCTCGCTCCCTACCCTCTCACGTCCGATAATAACCCCATTTGGTGTATTCAAATCCTCCAACAGTTCATTGCGAACGGCAACGCCGGCCACCTAACTGGAACTACCGTTCCTCCCGCCGACACTGCCTCAACCGATTAGGCAAACTGGAGGATCATTGACATCAATCTCCTCTCCGCTTTGTTCTCCACGGTATCTCAATCTATCCTTTCGTATATCATTACCTCCACCAACACTAACGAGGCCTGGACCGTTCTTGAACGACGCCTCCAACCCACTAGCCATTTTCGTGTAATCCAGCTCAAAAACGAATTATATCACATTCAACTCAAAGACCTTACCATGCAGCAGTATCTTGCCCAGATAAAATCTATTGTCGACAACATCTCTACATCCGGATAAAAAATCGATCCAGAAGACATTATTCTTCACATTCCCAATGGCCTACTGCCCACCTAAAACTCTTTTAAAACATCGATTCGCACTTCCCTTTTACCCATCGATCTTGACACATTATACTCTCTCCTCAGCAATGAGGAAATTCATCTTCAACAAGAAAATCTGAAAGATCAATTTACCAGTTCGGCGGCCACTGCACTTTATGCCTGTTGACCCCTATACCTCAAACCACACGAGAAAAGACACAAACTGATGAATAAAGCAATATGAACCTTAGCACCACATGTCACTTGAAGGGTCAAAAGACCTCTGATTGCCAAACGGACAGCATCATTGTGATCAGGATATCAAATTTTCCTAGATCAAGGCCCGTCGCAATCAAATCGGATGAAATTGGTCAAAAGAGACGACCGACACCCGAAATTAAAGTGCGAATCTGATTAAACGATGTCGGATCGACGAACCGATTTCGCCATTACGATTGGAACATTATGAATACTCAAAACTACATCTTCTATGTTCAATTTGGATCATCCGAATTGGGGGCACAAATTTCGAGGCAAAACACGTATATCGAGACAATTGGCTTCGACATTGGTGAAACAAAATCTGATCGTGAAATAAACTTCGCCACTGCATTCATAATATCCTAAATACCTAAGGGTGTCATCCAATTTATTCAAATTCAAGCATGCGAGGTCAACACACATTTCTAGGTAAAACACAAATTTCAAGAAAAGTTTGCCTGACTCGACCCAAATGACGTCAGATTGACGAACAGACTGCATCATTGTGTTCAGAATGTCAAAAATATCCTAAATGCACTATCAATTTGTTTAATTGAGGTTGTGCACGTACATCGAGGCGGTTCAGTGTAAAAATTAGCCTCGTAGTTGCTCAAATGACGTCCGATTGCAAAACAGATTGCGTCATTGTGTTCAGAATGTCAAAAATATCCTAAATGCACTATCAATTTGTTTAATTGAGGTTGTGCACGTACATCGAGGTGGTTCAGTATAAAAATTAGCCTCGTAGTTGCTCAAATGACGTTCGATTGCAAAATAGATTACGTCGTTGTGTTCAGAACGTCAAAAATATCCTAAATGCGCTACCATTTTGTTTAATTAAGGTTGTGCACGCAAATCGAGGTGGGCACATGTAAGAATTATCATCGGTATGCTCAAATGACGCCCGATCATGAAACGGACTGCATCGTTGTGTTCGGAACATCAATAATATACTAAATGCACTACCAATTTGTATAATTTAGGTTGTGCACACAAATCGAGGTGGGCACATGCAAGAATTACTATCGGTATGCTCAAATGATGTCCGATCGTGAAATAGACTTCGCGGTTGTGCTCGGAACAACGTCAATACCCTAAATGCACTGTTAATTTGTTTAATTCTGATATTCGACAAATTCGACACGTTTAACGGAGCGAAATACACGCAAAATGAGGCAATTGCCACGCAAATCGAGAAACTTCATAAATCGAGGCGACCATTGACTTGATTAAGACATTTTGGCTGTTTCGAATTAATTCAGCAATGACATATCACTAATATGGATTTTTACTTAAATAAATTTCTAATAGCATGCCAAATAGAGTAAAAAGTCAAATTCAAATTAATGCCATTCAATGCAATACCTCAGTTCAATCGAAATCCGGCTGTCTTGGATCAAATCCCGTCGTTTCCACGCAGCTGGCTTCCTCGTCGTTGGAGCAAAATCAAATCAGGCTAGTCAAATATAGGCAGAGCAAACTCCATTTCATGTTTTTTCAGCCCTCGTTTAGCCAGTTCCCACCAATAAAAGCAATTGAACTTCACAGACCAAGAAGCTTTTTCCGATTTCCCTCTGATCCAGCCGAGCTCCTACACTTGTTCGGCTCTCCTGTGTGAACGCCCCTTACCTTCCTACCGGCTGCAACTTGTCTTACTCGATCCGTCCACTTGCAGCCTCCTCTTTCTCTTGTTCTCACCAACAAATCCTCACAAGCAGCCAACAGTAGCGGCTTCCCTCACCTCCTATCCCACTATCTGCACTTCTCCATATATCAGCAAAGCATCTCCTTAAAAAGAGCAAAGACCAGCAGCACACTTCACAAGCCATCTTCAAGCTCCCTCTTACTGCAACCCTCCACGTGAAGTCCTGTAACTACAGCAGCTTTCTCTTGTTTCTGTGCATAACTAGAGTTAACGTAGCAGCTTTCTCTTATTTCTGTGCATAACTAGAGTTAACGTAGCAGCTTTCTCATAGCCAAAAGATTCCTTCTCCACATGTTTTTCACGTGAAATGAAAATAGAATAAAAAAAAGAAAGCTGATTCGTTTTTGATCCAGCCCATTTCCTCTTTCAATTATTTCATCAAAGCCTCCACACTAGGTCAAACTCCCAGGCTTGATTCTACCTTGTCAAACAGCTTCTGTACTTCTCTTTCCACTCTCCCATACAACCCATCCTCCTTCATTTAAGCCCATTACATAGCTTCTTTCTCCAACTAAATAGCATCCCAGAGAATTATAAGTGCAGCCCACTTCTCCTTCCTGCACATACCACTGAATTGCTTTAGCCCAATAGCCCACCCATAAACCTAAAAGCTATAATAAGTTTCCTTCAAATCAGCCCACTACAACCCTTCTTAGATACACTTGCAATCAGCATGCCTACAAGATCCAGACAGCAACCCAAAACTCCACCAAAGTCAGCCCGTTAGTCCACTAAATAGAGCTACAACAATCTGTTTTCTCCCCCTCACTTGAATATCTCATATCCACCTTCAAATCAACAGCCCACATTTCTTCCACACAAAAGCCTTATTTGCATAAAACTTGCAGCCCACTTGATCTCCAAAGAGCAAACTCAGCCCACTTTTCTGAATCCCAATAGCCCAGCAAATCCTTTCTAAAATCAGTACACTTTGGTCCACCTAGTTAGTTCCCTCTACAACCTCTCTAATCCAGCCCATTCCAGTAGCAAATTCAGCCCATAAATTTAACTAAAAAAAAAGGGGAAATCTACTGAATCTGTTTGGCCCAGGTCTGTTAACAGCAAGCTTCATTCTTGAGAATTAGCTAGTATTATTGAGTTTTTGTTTTTATTCAATGTTGTAATTAATGATGTTTATGTTTGTCATTAGTTTTAGATATGTATATCTGTATATATATTTGTGTATATGTATGTATGGTAAGAAAAAAGAAGGGAAAGAAGAGGAGGTAAAAAAAAAAAAGAGAGAAGAAAAGAAAAAGAGATTTAAAAAAAAGAGAGGTTTCTCCAAAAAAAGAAAAGAGAAGAAAAGAGAGCAAAAAAAAAAAGAGAGAGAATAAAAGTGGTGGAATGTTATACACTTTCTTTTCCATCATCGCCGCCGACCCCAAAGGTATAAACTTCTAAAACTCAGATTTCTCATTCTCGTCGTTTGTGGCGGACCGGGGAACCACCTATACGCGCTCTCGTAGCACGGTGGGAGGGAGCCCGGTGCGATACCTACGACGAGACGGGTAATCACCTAAAACTCATATTCCCATTTTGGTGTTTGCTGCGGACCGGAGAACCACCTATACGCGCTCTCGTAGCACGGTAGGAGGGAGCCCGGTGCGACGCATACGACGAAATGGGAAAGCCCTATACACGCTCTTGTACCGTGGTGGGGAGATCTACCTGTGCTCGCCTACGGATACTGTTGAAGACCTCATACACGCTCGAGTAGCGTGGTGGGATGAAAAAATGTACGGCCCGGTGTCCTCCCGACACCTACCATACACGCTCGAGTAGCGTGGTGGGATGGCCCAGTTTCCTGTAGTTTTCCCCTAAACGGGGGAGACGCCGGGAGGCTGCCGAATTTTTTTTGTGAATCATGGACAATACTTGGACAAAATGTGGACATTTGAACTTGAGCTCATATTTATATTTGAGCAAATAAAAAAGAACTTTAACTCAATTCAAACAATAATTGAACTTGCAAATCAAATGAGATGAACAAAGGTTTGAACATTTGAACAAAGTGCAAAAGGACTTGATTTGGGACTGCATTGGACATGAACTTGAACTGAACACAGACTTGAACAAAATTTGGACAATTACAGTGGACTTTGTTTGAACTTGATTTGGACAATTAAATTGAATAAGTGCAAATGTAAATGATTAATTAAAAGACTTAATTCAAAACTTAATTCAAAGCTTGATCCAAATGAACTTGAATTGAACAAGATCATATGAGACTTTTGAACTTGGTGTGAACCAAGTGAGAAGAATTTAAACTCGCCACATGAATAAACAAAGGTGAACTTGAATGTGGACCGAAGCTGACAAAGAATTCGAACCACAGGGGACTTGGACTCAAGCTAGACTTGTGAACATGAGCTAAACTTGTACTTTGAATTCAAACAAAGACATGAATTGGCACTGAATTTGGTTAGAACATCAAATGAGCTAAATGAAAATTTGAATTAAAACTTGAACTTGATTCACTCTTAACTTGAGTGATAAGAATCCAACTAAATATGATCACAAAGAAACTTGAACTCCATTTGAATATTAAGGAGTAATTTGAATGATTTGAGAACAAGTAAATTCTTGCAACTTGATTGCAAATAATTTGGTCTTTAACTTGGATATGAACTACAATGGCTTTGGACTTTGGGCAACAATAAAGAAATTGACTTGAATCATGACATCAAAGTCCTAGTGATTGTTAAAAATGATGAAGTTAAAGAAGTCAAATAAACAAGTGGTGATTTATGTATGAATTGACCACGAACTTTGACATGAAATTCTTCTTGGATCATAACATTCGACTCATGACAATAATCTCTGTGGAATGGAGACTTCAATGAGTAGGAAAATAACTCATCATGCAAATTGCAAACTATCCTCATGAAAGAAGAACTTGCAAATACAATTTGCTCGCAAGTAGCAAAGAGGCATGATGAATATGATGACTTTGACAAGTATCAAGTAACTTGCAAGATGTACATAATGGATCACCTACGAGGGATGATAACTTGTCAAAGTGGATGTAGCAATACCCTATAATTCGTATGCAAGTACGAACTACAAATCCACTATAGGTATGAATACCTACGAGCAAATGCAAAAGAATTGCAACAGACGTCATGCAACAAACACTACGACACCCTGACAGGCAACAACAATTACATGTCAAGAAAATATATCAATATCCTACGAACTGTTGTAGGAGACTCATCACATACAAACAAAGGGGTTCACAGGCAGATGTAGGAGAGCTCTCTTTCATACAGAAGTTTAACCAAAGGCGAGGGCAAATAATATATGGTGAATGCTAAGCTATCTCATAGTCAACAACCACTTAGTATCAGTCAAAAGCATCAATTCCTTACAACCTGAGGATCTGAAATACATGCAGCAGTCCGAACGTAAATGATAACAAGCCACTACCAAGATCCTTTGTGAATGATAACAAGGAAGCTAGTATGCATGCAAATGCACACAAACTTGCAAAGTGTACGAACTCCTACAAGTCACTACAAAAAGATCTGCAACACATACGATTCTTCTACAAAGACAAATGTATGTGCCACATTCCACTGATGGGTAAATGCAGAAAGACTTCAGTAAATGCAGTATCCTGAAGTCAATTTCAGTATGTGAAGGAATATATCTACCTACCCACTCGCAACAATGACGGATGTACTACCTGAGCCAAACAGCTACAACAAATACAAGCATCTACGAACAAAGGCAAGAGATTAGTTAGTGTACTACGATCCACCTGCAGAAAGCAATGAATAGTGCACGACAGTCTACCTGTAAGAAGCAGCGAACAATTCTATTCGAAAGCTGCTACGCCACGCCACCGGATCTGCAATATCCGTACAAGCAGACAGAAGGCGTCTATAAATATTTCAAAAATACCCCTTGCACGTGCACTATAAATTGTATACACATAGGTACACTAAAGGGGGAAATATATTCTCAACCCGCATGGGCCCCGACGAGCGTGTTATTGGTACACACGTGACGTCTAGGGATGCTGCGCGGGTTGACAAGTGAATTCCGGTTCAAAACCGATCCTTCTATACGGGTTAATAGAAGTCGACAGGGTTCGAACCATTAAGCGAATATAAAGTTGTGGCGACCGATATATTTGCTTTAAAACATTCATATTAGGTCATCAAGGCCTACAATAATATGAATTCACTAATAAAGGCACGAAGCCTACGAGACCCGATCCTCTGTCGACAGCCCGATAGAGTTGACAAGGTTCAATCCATAAAGTGAAAATGACCCCAAACACCCCGATGATGGCCGTGTTGAATGAAGATCTCAACCAGAGGGGTTCCCAAATAATTTCCAATGTCGTTCTAAATGTCCAAAAAATACCCAAAAACTCCCTTAAAAATCTCAAAAACCCAAAATCCCAAAAAAATATCCAAAATTCCAAAAAAATATTTAAAATTGAAATAAAACCATCAATCGCTTAAAGCAAAATCATCCACCCTCCGCAACAGTTTGTCGGGGTGGACAAATCAAATTTACCTCAGCTCACAAAAGAGCTAAATGCCTAGTCGAAAATATCACTAGGATCCATTCTCAAACAATCTATTGCCAGTAAGGACGTGGTACGTGTCCTCTAACCGGCAGTTTGCCGCCAAATGGCACTGCAGGGTAAACGGTTATGACCCGGGGCCCTCTGAACCGAGTGGTTTTTGCCGCCAAATGGCACCACAGACAGCGGTTATGGCCAGAGCCAATACGCTCCTTAATGGCGTTAAATCCTTGAGATATGAATCAATAGGATATGATCGATAGGGCACAAAGCCCTCTGTTAGCTAAGGTGGATTCAAATTTGTCCCCTTAGACAAACATTCAACCCCGGTCTACAAGGTCCCCTTGGACGAAGCAACCCATGGCTGCCGACAAGGATCCTTCTGTCAGGTTGGGTCGACTACCTCCTCTGACTAAGTAGACCAGGGACCACGATGGCCCGGGACGACGGAACCATGGGATCTTGATCGGCCCATCATCCATCCATCCCCCCACCATCCGCTTTTAAGTGAAAGATGGTGAAATTTCCAATTTTTAAATATCAAACCCTCAAAATTTCTCATATCCAAATATTTCAACCTTCCAAATTCTCAAAATCCCAAATCTTTTCTACCAAAATATCCAAATCCATTGCTGCTACTATATGCCAGATAACACGTATATTTCTACGTATCTGATTGACGACTAGCCTTAATCGAAAGTTCTCTCTCGTGATCGGGAGGGGGGTAATTAACTATAGGGGCTTGCGCCTATAGGAAACCAGAACTCAGATCATAAAGTCCTCGCAAAATGAGGGCGAAATCTCTGGGTAGTGTCTTATCTACAAACCCATCTGCCTTCCAAAATTTACCTCGGAACTTAGTTCGTTAAAACTCCCTCGCCGAATAAGGAAAAGCGAGCGGAGGCCGAGGCCGAATTTTCGGAGCCCACAGATTTCTGGCGACTCCACTGGGGAATGGTTTCTCTTTCCATCTTTGGCTAGTCGTATCAATGCTATAGTAGCAGCCATGTCAATCCGTATTTAAAATTTTGAGTATTCTAAATTGATCATTTAGCGGATCAAAATTCTAAAATCATTTTCTATACGATCATTTATACATTCATTGAAATAGCTTAGTTAGCAGTGCTTTAAATTTATATTGCTTGCTAATGGATATCTGCTTTTATCTTTTGTTCTGTGCAAGTCTCTGCATTTTGAAAGTGTGGGGTGATGTATCAGATTCTGATTACTAACCCTTGCCTTTCATTTATGCAGATGGATCTACAGAACACTCCTTTCACTGTTCAACTTGGCGGTGGAGCCAACATTCAATTGGCAAATGCTCTGATCAACACTGGAAGCGCCGGAGCTATCATCCAATTTGGTAGCGTTGACTTCCCGGCAATCGCTGCAAGGAGTGCTGCCATTCCTGCGAATGGCCTGAATGCTGAGAGGTCTGCTAGAAGACTTAATACTGCTGAAGCTCCTACTGGTCATGCGAATCTGTCAGCACAACGACCAAATGCTACAAATCCTCATAAAAGGATTTCTGTGTTTGAACGACTGTCAAAGTCAGAAGCCTCGACCACCAAAAGAGTTGTGGCTGGAGGAAGGATTTCGGTGGTGACTGCAAACACCACTGCTCTGCCAAACGGGTTACCTGCACCCGAGAAGAATAATGCTGAAGCTTCCTCATCTGGAGGAAAGCTAACAAGGAGGCAGAGGAGAAAAGTTGAACGCTGAGCTTCGAGCTCAGCAAAAACTGGTGTGCCTGTGCACCCATCAAACCTGCCAGCCCAAGAACTTGAGGCCAATGTCCCCACCGAGAATAGGTTTACCAACCTCAAGTGGGTGAAAAGAAATAGCTCTTCCTGGTGAGCTCAAACAGTCATTTTGGGAGCATCGACCACAAGCACCAACCCCTCAGAAGACTAGAGAACCTGAACGATTATCAGCTCGAGTACATCGAGTGCTAAAAACAGTCAAGGAGAGAGGACTTATGAAGAAGCAATTTCAGAAGCCGCTAGTTATTGAGGCCAGAAGAACTCCTCAAAGGGAAAGGCTATCATCTGCTGTGATAGCTGAACAAAGAAGATATCGACGACAAGCTCCACGCGGTGAACATTGGGGGTGTGACACCTGAACCTCAAGTTCAGGGATCCACTGCCGAAAGGTCCCGGTGGAAGGGAAAGGAAATCTGGAGACCAAAATCTCGCAGAGAAGAAGAAAGAAGAAGAGAAATAAATCTGGGCGTGACATCTGGTATGGCTTCCCGGAGATCCGCCCCCCTACCTACAAACAACGTCAAAAATGGGTTCAAAAGAAGACCCACGATGACGTCCCCTCTCGACAGTAGACACCTTGGAGAATCCTCCAGGGGATCCCGTCGATCGCCAGCCCCTCCAAAAGAAGAAACCAACTTTGATCGCAGCCCGCTGATCGAAGAAGTCTCATTACCAGATCAAGAACCGGAGATCCATTGGCGTCGCCGCTCGGAGATCCAGGTACTTGGGAGAGAGGGGAAGAAGACATAGAAAGAGAAGAAAATATGGAAGAGGGAGAAAATGTAGAAGAAAATATAGAAGAATACATGGATGAAGAAATAAACGACGCCATAAATATTGAAGTTGTCTATATGGTGAGGCACACCAACGCCAATGAGGAGGCATACTATGATGATGGTGAAGATGACGACGATCAACAACCACCGGTTAGGCAAGTATATCGACGTCGTCGTGAAGTTGGGTCCACCATCGATAGAGGTGGTCACTCTTCAGAAGAAGAAAGAGAAGAAGCCGAGGATAAATCCCTTGGCTGATGAGAATGTCACACTCGCAGACATGCAAAGACATATAAGGCGTCAAATGAGAGCCAAAGATAAAGAAATCTCTCAGCTAAATGAGAAGATGACTGAGATGATGGCTCAGATGGGGGCGATGATGCAAATGATGCAGAGGACTACTGCTATTGGTGTCATGCCTAATCCTCCAGCCGATCCTCCAAACCTTCAGATGCCACAAGTATCAGGAATACGAGGAACTCCTGAAGGTGTTCATGAGGTCCATAATACCGTCCGCCAGCCCACCCCACAAAATATTGCAAGTACCTCCGAACCAGTGACTGCTGCGCAGTTGGAGGGAATTATAACTGAGAAAATCAAAGCTATTATAGCTGTTGATCAGGCAGAGAAATTGGTGGGTAAGGGTCGTCCATATCCCGCTGAATACGATCAGGTGTCGTATCCAAAAGGGTATTCGGTCCCAAAGTTTCACACTTTCAATGGTACTAACAATCCCAGACAGCACTTGGCGCAGTTCAAGGCCACCTGCGGGAATACGGGGGGAAATGACGCCTTACTCTTCCGGCAATTCGTTAATAGTTTGACAGCAACTGCATTCGAATGGTATGCCGAGTTGCCAAATGACTCTGTAAAGACTTTTGCAGAGTTAGAAGCCATGTTTGTGAAGAGGTTTGCAAGCGCGACCGAGAAGATTACAATCGCCGATCTCGCTTTAGACAAACGAAAGAGAGAAGAGTCAGTATCAAAATACATAACTCGTTGGCGCAATTTAAGCATGAAATGTGAACAACAACTGGAAGAAGAACATGCCGTGCAATTATTAATGGGAAACATCGATGATAAGATGCAACCATTCTTATGTATGGCTACAATCACTACATTTCAGGATCTACTGGATAGAGTGGCTAAATTTGAAAAGTTGAATTTGTCAAGGTCAGAGGGCCACTTCGACAAACTCAAGAAGCCCAAGTCCTCGGAGGCAAAAAAGGGTGAAGCTTACTCTGCATCTTCTCTCAGGCAGAATAGAGGGAAACAAGTGGTTTATAATGTAGACAAAGGCAAGCAACCAATACAGTATGAAGAGAAGCCAAAACAAGTCTATAACCCTAACCCCCAACCGAAGCTGATACTCGGGGGAAATGATAGGCCACGAACTTTTCAAAGCGGAGGAGAACGTCCGAGACAAGCAATGGGAACTGGTGATAAAACGTTCCCATCTCTCAAAGATAAAATGAATAAAGAATATCCATTCAAAAGAGAGAGTGTCGCAAAGTTATTTCGACAAGCATTAAAATCAGGCCTAGAACTGCCGGAGTGCAAGAGGCCAGAGGAGTCGAAAGAAACTAGTGACCCGAACTACTGCCCGTATCACCGAGTACTGGGCCATCCCATTGAAGATTGCTATATCTTCAAGGATTGGGTTGAAAGGAAATACCGGAAAGGAGAGCTCACATTATCAGATAATGTGTTGGTTAATCCCAGAAAAGAATCAACCCGGGTAATTACGACTTCCTCCATACCCCCGGTTGAAGAAAGAAGAAAAGAAAAGAAAGCTGATTCAAGAAGAACAATGGGGAGACTGTAGTCTCCAAGAAAACAGTGAAGATGCTGAAAGCAGCTTGAGGGTTTTCGGGTGTGAAGTGGAAGTCTCCCCCACAGAGCCGGTGATAGATCTCAAAGCACTACCTGTGATGCGAGCATCCACTTCTAAGCAACTCCTTAATCAAGCTGGCACTTCGAAGTCTGGGAAGGTAAAAGCCTCAAAGAAGAAGACTAAGTTGAAGAAGCCTGGGGAGAAAAAGACAGCAACCCAAAGGGTTATCGATAGTTTAGATGAATACTATCAGACTGTCAGACGCCCCATTAAGCTTGCTGATTTTATGGCAGAACTCAAAATTGAAGAAGAAAATGAAGCTGATGAAGATACAATTCCCGTGGAAACTTGTCGAGTTATCTCGACAACACTAGTAACTCAAGCCAAAAAGAAAAAAGAAACACCCTCTGAGTCCTGTATGATGGTATCACCAATGGATTACAATGTACAAGAGGATTTATATTTTCCAGAAGATGAGGAATCAGAGCCTGATATCACTTCGCAGATGGAACAGGTGAATTTGGGCAGCAACTCTGAATCAACAGACGAATCTCCAAATGAGGCAATGATCGATTCTGAAGATAATGCACCGTTAAATGAGTCCGAACAAGAAGAAATTGCCCAAGTGCAATTGAGAAATGGTAAAACACTACTGTCTCCACCAAAGAAAGGGATCCCTGATAAAGACAAAGGGAAGGAGATTGTCGTTAATGAAGATATCATTCTCAAAGATTCCAAGAAAAAGGAAACTCCAGCTAAAGGGGTAGATTACAATATCCTATCCCATTTGAGAAAAATCCCAGCACAGCTCAGCATATACGACGCTCTGGTGATGTCCAAAGATCTTCGGGAGACCCTGATTCAGGCTCTTAGGGACCCCGAAAGATATGAGGCTTATTTTGCTGAGCGTAACTTGACTGAAGTTTTGCAAGCTCGGAATGAGCCAATCATTACTTTTACCGAGGATGACATGATGCTCGGAACGGCAGACCATAATCGACCTTTATATGTTACTGCAGAAAGTGACGGGATGATAATCAGCCGAATTTTGATCGATCCCGGATCTTCCATCAACCTTATGAGCCTGAAAGCTCTGAGATCACTTTGTCTCGATGTACAACACCTTGGGCAAGATAAATTGATGGTGCACGGCTTCAATGAAAAGGGACAAAAGACCCTTGGATCATTCATGCTCCCTCTAGTATTTGGGGAGCTCCATACCGAGGCTAAATTCCATGTGATTGATGCGGACACCTCATTTAAGGCACTCCTGGGTCGCCCGTGGTTGCACGATTATGGTATTGTCCCATCAACACTACATCAGTGTATGAAGTATATCAGAGATGGAGAGGAGTTCAGAATCTCCGGTGATATTCAGCCATTTGCAGTTCATGAGGTGAAAATTTATGAAGATGCTAGATACTTCATCCCCAAGGAATCAAAGCCATCAAATTCTCTCGAGACTAAGGCATCAAACCCGAAGACTGCAAGGCGGCCCAAACAAGAAGATGAGAAGAAGCAGGCGGGAAGAAAGAAGGCAACGCCGACTCTTCCCAAAGCAGCAATCACTCCTAAGTCAAGAAAATATGTGCCTCATCTAGGGAGTGACACAGATGAAGATGATGCCATCCCTGCTAAACCTCAGGAAATATGCCAATCAACAGTTAAGGTGAGAAAGAAGGCAAGATATTCAGATGATGACTATGACTACGAGTCTATCTACATGAATAATGTGCAACATGTGCTTTCAAAGAGGATAGATAATTTGTCAATTTCAGATAATGAATGCGTGGTCACGCGTATTCCCCCGCAACATTTCAAAGAAATTGCTCCTCGAGAGGTGCATAATGTCGAGGAACTTGTAATATTTTATGTGCCTCCTCAAAGAAATAGGGGTGGATCAGGAACCCTATTCTACAAATCTGGAGAGCGTGGAGATGAAGAGAATCGAGATTGGCTCTGTAGGCCCATTGAACGTACGGAGTTAGTGCCTACAAGAATGCCCAGATTTATTACTGAAAATGTACGGAAGATGTTGCAAAAACAAGTCAGAATTCGCACCCCTAAGCAACAACTTCACCTTTGCCTGAAGCTTTGGTATCGAAGAAATCCCCATATGTTACGAAGAAAAGATATTTTCGCTAGAAGAGGTCTCGGATTTGTTGTGCAAAGGCATTCCCAAGGGGAGACGTGTCGTGCCATTACATGCAGGGAAATTGAATCTGATGATGATGGCGCTGAAGAAATTTATGAAGCTAACGATTATAATGACCAACCAGTAGAAGCTGAGCCTGCACCTGAAGAACTTGAAGATGGTGGACAAGCAGCCACTATGGATGAGTTAAGGGAGATAAATTTGGGGACTGAAGAGGACCCTCGCCCGACCTTCATTAGCTCCCTGCTACCAGAAGACCAAGTGGAAGAAATGAAAGAGCTACTTTGTGAATTCAGGGATTGCTTTGCCTGGACATATGCTGAGATGCCAGGCTTATCCCCTGATGTGGCAGTTCACAGACTAGCCATCAAACTAGATGCAGCACCTGTCAAACAAGCTCCAAGAAGAATGAGATTGGAGATAGAAGAACAGGTGATTGCCGAAACCAAGAAGCTCATAGAGGCTGGCTTCATCCGAGAAGAAAAATATGCCGATTGGATTGCCAATATTGTCCCGGTAAAGAAGAAGAATGGTCAGATTCGCATCTGTATCGATTTTCGGGACCTCAATAAAGCTTGCCCAAAAGATGATTTCCCACTCCCTGTGTCCGAACTCTTGGTGGACAGTACATCAAATTTTGATATGTTCTCATTTATGGATGGATCGTCAGGCTACAATCAGATCAAGATGGCACCTGAAGATGAGAAGCATACATCATTTAGAACGCCCATCGGCATATTCTGCTTACACGGTCATGCCCTTTGGCCTAAAAAAATGCTGGTGCCACCTACCAACGGGCGATGACTCACATATTTGATGATTTGATACATCAAAAGGTCGAGTGCTATGTAGATGACCTTGTTGTTAAAAGTCTTGGCCGAAAAGATCACTTAAGAGATCTCAGAATTGTATTTGAGAGAATCAGAAAGTTTGATCTGAAGATGAATCCTCTCAAATGTGCTTTTGGGGTCTCCTCCGGCAAATTCTTGGGATATGTAGTTCGTCATCGAGGTATAGAGATCGACCCCAACAAAATTAAAGCAATTACAGAGATGCCACCACCGAGGAACCTGCGACAACTCCGCTCCTTGCAAGGGCAACTGGCTTTTATTCGACGATTTATATCAAATCTATCGGGTAGGTGCCAGCCGTTTTCCAAGCTTATGAAAAAAGATGTGCGCTTCAGATGGGATGCTGAGTGTCAGGAAGCGTTTGACAGTATCAAAAGATACTTGTTGAATCCGCCCCATTCTTGCGGCGCCAATCCCGGGGAAGCCTCTTATACTGTACACGGCAGCATTAGAAGAGTCCCTCGGAGCATTATTGGCCCAACATAATGAAGAAGGAAAAGAAAATGCACTTTATTACATCAGTCGGAGGTTAATCGGAGCAGAGATCCGCTATTCTCCAATTGAGAAGCATTGCCTGGCATTAATCTTCGCAGTTCAGAAGCTCCGCCACTACATGCTGTCTCACAAAATCACACTGATATCAAAGATCGATCCGCTGAAGTTCTTGATGACAAGGCCAGCGTTGACAGGTCGCCTGGCCAGATGGGCAGTATTATTATTGCAGTTTGATATCACGTACCTACCACAAAAGGCTGTGAAAGGACAAGCCTTGGCAGATTTTCTCGCTGCACATCCTATTCCAGCAGACTCCTCACTTAATGATGATCTGCCAGATGAACAAATCATGCAAGTTGAGGAAAATGAAAAAGTACCATTTTGGGAGATGTATTTCGACGGAGCATCGTCGATCAAACTTGCCCGACCTCCAAATCTTGCTAGGGCACAAGCCGGCATCGGTCTTATTTTCATAGCCCCGGAAGGAGGCATAATGAGATTTTCATTCAGTCTAACTGAACCTCGGACCAACAATGAAGCCGAGTATGAAGCTTTAATCGTGGGACTGGAGATCGCAATTGATGTCAGAATTCAAAATCTTCGAATTTTTGGCGACTCTCAACTTGTAATAAATCAAGTCTTGGGGGGGTTTATAAGATTTGCAAGCTTGAGTTGGCTCATTACCACCGACGAACCCTTGAGCTCCTTAAACAGTTGCCAAATGTTAAATTAGCTCGAGTTCCTCGAGGGCAGAATGGCAAAGCAGATTGTTTAGCCAAATTGGCCAAGGAGATGGCAAATACCAATGAAGAGAAGCCTATATTCATCGGGGTTTATAATCGTCGAATCTTGGAGCCTACTCTATTACAATTCCCAATGGCAGAAGAGATATCAAATCCAGGCAAGCAGGATATAATTCCAGTTGAGCCTCAACCCCTCCATCAGATTATTATGGAAAATTATCCGGAAGAATATCATGTGGCCAAGAGACGTAAAGCTAGTCAAACTTCAGAATCATGGTGGCATTGTTTAGATGTTGAAGTTGAAAATGATTGGAGGCAGCCATTCATTGACTACTTCAAAGAAAATAAACTCCCGACAGAAAAATCTATGGCCGCACAAATTCGGAAAAGGGCAATGCGATATGCATTTGTCAACGGCACGTTGTACCGACGGGCTTTTGACCAAATGTGGCTAAGGTGCCTAGGGGCCAAGGAAGCTGATAAAGTAGTGGTAGAAGTCCACGAAGGGCTTTGTGGTGCACATCAGTCAGGTCCTAAAATGGCCGCTAAAATCAAGAGGATGGGTTATTATTGGCCAACAATGGTGACAAATTGTATTGACCACGCTAAGAGGTGCCATGAGTGTCAGATTCACGGTGATGTTATTCATTCAGTCGCCAAATCCACTGCACCCAACAGTAGCTTCGTGGCCATTCGAATGTTGGGGAACGGATATAATTGGACCGATAGATCCACCATCATCAGCTGGACATCGTTTCATACTGGCAGCAACGGACTATTTTTTCTAAGTGGGCAGAAGCAGCTCCATTTAAAGAAGTCACGTCCGAGCATGTGATTAACTTCTTCACCCATAATATCGTCTACAGATTTGGTGTACCGCGTCGTGTGATCTCAGATAACGGCACAGCATTCAAGAGCACGAAAATATACAAGTTCGTCGAACGTCACAAGATAGATTGGCGATATTCATCAATATATAATCCAAGGGCCAATGGCTTGGCGGAGGCCTTTAACAAGACGCTGGTAAAACTATTAAAGAAGATCCTCACCAAGAATAAAAGAGAGTGGCATACTAAGATGGTGGAGGCACTCTGGGCGTATCGTACTACTTACAAGACGCCGACTAAAGCCACTCCCTACTCGCTGGTGTTTGGGGTTGAAGCTGTATTGCCATTGGAAATCGAGCTACCATCACTCCGTGTAGCTATCCAGTATGATCTAACTCAGGAGCAAAATGCCCGATTGAGAACGGAAGAACTCGATGCGCTCGATGAAGTCAGACTACAAGCTCAACAGAACCTGGAGATCTATCGGGCAAGGATGACGAAGTCATTTGATCGGATGGTACGTCATCGAGCATTTCAAGAAGGAGAATTGGTCTTGGTGCTGAGAAGGCCAATCATCCCACACCGAAAAATTGGTGGAAAATTTGTGTCCAATTGGGAAGGCCCATTCGTCATTGAGAAAGTGTACCTAGGAGGAGCTTATCAATTGATTGACCTGGAGGGTCAAAGGCCTATGCCCCCCCGATACTTAATGCATAAAAATCCGATATCCTGAAGAAGTATCATGCATAATTTCAAAAAAAAAAAAAAAAATGTATTTTTTAATTTCTGTTGTGTATCCCTGACAAATGCCCACTAAGCATATGTAAAGTTTATATATTTATTCGAGATTCTCTTGTGAACAAAAACTGCATAATTCAAAAAAAAAAAAAAAAAAAAAAAAACTGGGGCATTTTTAAATATTTATTCGGGTCGACATCGTGCTGCGTCCCGAGATCCCCAAATAAATATTTAAAATTTCAGAATGTCAATTTTGCAAAAAAAAAAAAAAAAAAGAGTGGAAGAATTCTTTTATGTATTTATTCGGGTCGACATCGCGCTTCCTGCCGAGATCCCCGAATAAATATTTAGAACCATTGGCTACGAACATCCCTTCAAATCAGGATGTGATAACTTCTATTATCAGTGTATATGTGGGTTATTTTCCTTGAATTTTTGGATATCTCTCCTTCAGTGTACTAAAATTTCAAAAAAAAAAAAGGAGGTTTTTGTGAATTATGCACACTCCAACAAATTGAGCCAGAAAAGGCATGAAGTCTTTCAACAGCCTGAAGCCTAAGGTTCAAATGGGTGTAAAAGGTCGGATCCAACACGCTCAAGTATGGGCCGGATCGCTGGCAGCTCCGCCTACTCAACACGCCATAAGAAAGGCCGTAGTAGCGGAACCCCCACTTTGTCGACCTATCAGTAGGGACTGCAGGAAGAACGAATGCTGATTTGACTCAACGTGTTCTAGGAGTTATAGTCTACAAGACTCCTAATTGACCAGAGAATCAAAATTTCAGTGGAAAAGAGTAGTCTTGAAAACCTACCAAATGTCCGTAGATTCCAAGTCTTCAACCACAAAGGGTGACTTCAAATCTACCAACTTCAGAAGATTCAGTATCAGGGAGCGCATTTCCTATAGCTCGAGTCTGAAGCCTGAATGGGTGTAAAAGGCCGGATCCAACATGCCCAAATATGGCCGGATCGCTGGCAATTCTGTCTACTCAATACGCTATAAGAAAGGCCGCAGTAGAGAGACCCCGTTTCAGTAACTAGAGGACAAAGAGCTATTAAATTATTGCTCTTCTAATCTGATGAAATTAAGTGACTTAGATTAAAAGTCTCATCAACTGGTTAAGGATTAAGACACTACCTACATTTGGTACTATCAACTAAATCCAAAAACCTACAAATCTTTCATCGAGTACATAGCACAAAGCATAGGACAGAATGAGCCAAGATTTTTGAATTTTCAACTAAAGCTAAAGGGTACTGATTTCAACTAGTGACTGAAGCGACACTGCTCACAACTATCCTCAAAGGCCGGGGGCATTTTAAATATTTATTTGGGTTGACATCGCGCTGCGTGCCGAGATCTTCAAATAAATATTTAAAATCCCCAGTAATACCAACAATATCAGTCCAAAAGTCAAGCTCAGAGTACAGCTCTAGCGCACAGCTCAGTATAGCTCAGAGTAAAAAAAAAGAGAAGAAAAATCCTCCATATATTTATATAATAATCATCATGAGGTACAAATACACTGAGACTCGAAACACTAAAAGAGTACAGACACCATAGGGTACAATTCTCAGGAAAACAAAAGACAAGCACAAGTCAGGAGATGCGAGCCTGTAGACTATCTTTTTAGTAACCTCAGCCAAAGTCTGGAACTCTAACTGAGCAGTTTGAAGCTCCTCCACAGCCCGTGTCAGTGAAGAGTCAGCTGCCACCATCTCCTGGTGCAAAGCCTGGTGGCGCTGCTCCTCCCTCCTAGTGAGGCGGTCGCGCCGGTTGCGCCCCTCCCTTAAGTGAAGCCTCTGTGACATCACTTGTTTAGCGTCTCTCCAAATGTTTTGTAAGCGAGTCGTCAGTCTGTCAAACTCCTGGGTCATGCTGAAAGAACTTTGACGATGCCTCCTCAAGGCCACAGCACTACTGTCAAACCTGTCGTGTATGTCATCAGCCAGCCCCCGTCGTATAGCAACTCTCCCCTCCAGCTCTGGAAGTGTAGCTCTGGTCCGCAAAACAGAAAGGGATCTCAATCTCCAGATGTAAGACTCCGCCTCACGGCACATCGACTCCCAGAAAAGTAACTCGGTATCGCTCACCCCAAAACTGGCAAGTAACACGAGAAGCCGGTCAGCAGAAGGAACAAACTCGATCCAAGACTCCGGAGATTTTGGATCAATACTGTAAATCAGATCTCTCAAAAGCCCTATGGTGTTGTTACACCTAACAACACTCCTTGAATCCGGGGGTAGAGGGGCATAACAAAGAATTTCTGAGGTATAGTCAGTCCCCCTCAGGCACTACATAAAGAATTACAAGCAATCAATATAGTAATAATAATATTATAATGTGGCAAAAGGAATTAATTTAAGACAAACCCGTACCTGTTGAGGGGCTCGCAGAGTCAACAGAGTAGCCAGCAGGAACAGAAGAAGGGCCCGCAGCGTCAGTCTGGGGGCACTCGGAAAAAGAAAGAAAACCCCGTATGTACCAAGTCTAAGGTCGCTGGTGTGTACGACGGTGCCCTCAGAAAACTCAGAAAGAAAGCCTGCACCGGTCCCTGAAGACTCCCCAGGACAAAAAGACCCGTAAGGGTACACCGGAAAAGAGAAGTCATCTGGAGGGTCTATCGTACTGTAGCCAGTAAAGTCTGATCTCCTCGGTCTCTGTGAACTCTCGCCGGGGTCCCCAAGTAAAGTGTGAACATCCACAGACATCCTAGAAGAGGAAGTACGCTGGGAGCCAGCACGTCTGCACGAAGGCCTGACAGTCTCAGCACGAGGTGGCTCGGGTGCCACATCTGGAGCTCTCACCGGAGAGGGAACTACGACCCCGGCAGTAGTATGGGCCTCAGTATCTGTCCCTATATCAAGAGCAAATTAAGCAATCAATATTTAATCAGATTAATAAATGACAAAAAAGGAACGGGTAAAAAAGTACCTCTCTCAAAAGTAGCGTCCGAAAAACCCCTGCGGGATCTCTGTCCCCTCGGCAACCTGAGATCGTGTACTCTGCTCTCGTATCTCCTAGCTCCGTGCTCCAGAGCAGGACCAAAGGACAAACGCACCCAAGTCAGCCGCGTCAAACTAATGCCGGTACAACTAGATGGCTGAGCTAGAAGAAAACTAGACCCGGTGCCAAGCCTGAGCAAATGCAGCCACGTCACTGCTGCTGTGAAAAAACGGGTCTCCTGCGGCACAGTCTCCATGCGTAAAACATCTGTGACTCCAGGAACAACCGGCCGACCGTCAAAAGCTGTAGCCTGAGAGTATCCAAACTGCCTAGCCACCCTATTGGGCTGATAGCCCTCCAACGTCACAATGTTACCTGAACGGTAACACAACCAGCCCGGGCGTATGCTGATGAGGTACTCAGCAACTGTCAAACTCTGCCCACGGAGCAGAAGCATGCGTCTACCCCTGTGATCAATCCCATCTACTACAACAGTTCCTCTCAGGTGAGGCGGCAAACCAACGACATCTGGCTGGTGAACCAAAGAGAACCGGTCTCTAACCAACTGTGGTGCAAAGAAGAAAAGTCGGATCCTCTCCGACTCTAGGGTAGAGGACGCCTGAGACAACGGGAGAACAGTGGGGTACCCTCTCTCTGAGAAGTAAGCAGGAAACTCCAGAACAGAAAAGGCACCCTGAACGTGCAAGTGAATCCATCCGTACAAGTACTGCCACGGTAAAGTCAGATCCCGTAGCTCGAGAGAAGTGGCCTCAGAAGCAGTGCGTAGAGACCTATAAATCCTAGCAAGTGTCGCTGGAGCCAAAGCGAGTCTCTGCCCCTGTGCTAACTGACTGGCGGCCAAAAGTACGCTACATCTAACTGATGCTGCTCTGAGAGGAAGAACAAAAGTGCAGAGCCAAGTAGCCAAAAATCCCACCAAGAACAAATCCTCACTAACACCCGGCAACCCTGGGAAAGTACAACTGTAGGTAGAAGAAGGCTCAGCAGTCTCCTCTGACAATAGAGCACCACGCTCCAAACCAAGTCCAAAAGGGTCATGTAGTGAAACTCCAACTGAAGATATGTACCTCTCCTGAAGAAAACTACGAATCCAAACATCGACGGGCATGGAAGCCCTAGCGCGCCTCGACAGGTCGGACGCTCTATGCGTCTGTCTGTAGTGCTGCAGTGCGACGGGGTAAACATCTGGCAGTACTAACCTCCCTCTCCTGTCACCGTCTTTCGAAAGGACCCGCTGAAATAATTGCTCATCTGGAGGAACACACTCCTCAAAGCGGTGGCCAAAAACTGGTAGCCCTGACACTGTCTGGAGATCTGAAAGAGTAATCGTGAGCTCCTCCGCCCCGATCCAGCAAGTACCTCTGCCTGAGTCCCAGAACTCAACTAAACCTCGGGCCCAAGAGGAAGGAAGACGCCCGTAGTCAAACAGCGAGGCGTAAACTGCCCCGTAAATCCCCGCTGCCTGCAGTGTACCTCTATATGTCTGAAGAATGTAGCGTGCCCAACAAATGTAACCCCTGACTGGACTCTGCACCTGTCCAACTCTAGAGTCTCTCGGCCACTCCAAGGGTGCCGGCTGTAACTGCCGGTGACTGAGAAGTCTCGACTGTCCAACAGGCTCCGCTACATCGGCTGCTGGCTCCAAAATGTCGCAAGTCCCCCAGCTCAGTGGTGCAATGGTACTCTCCAACGGGTGATACTCCCCCACACTGCAGTCTGAGACTAGTGACCCACCTGTCCGGGTTCTCAAAAGCAACAGAATCCATAGAAAGCTCTGGCAGTAAAGGGGAGCGGGTAAAGAAACTGTAGAAAACATCTCGCCCCCGCAGCATATCCTGGTGCTGCTCTAGTCTATCCCGAACATCAACTCTACTATGGGGATCCCGCCTATCAATCGCATCCCAGATGGCAGCCTCACTAGGCTCACCTGGTGGAAGATCATCAGGTCTCTGCCAACGAAACATCTTCTGCACGAGGAGAAAATGAGAGCGCGTCAAAAAGCAGTTATAATAATAATAAATGCTATAAAAAGTGAAGGGGACTACGAAGGACCGTCAACTAACTCGACAAACCAAAAACATTCGAGCTATAAGATGTTTAAATTTAACGCTTAACTTTTGAGCATCAATATCCTTGCATACCAATGGATATTAGTTTAAAAAAAAAAGAGAGACATTTAGTGTGACATCCAAAGAGGTTTTGGAGATCCACAAAATAAAAAAAAACCTACAGTGTGACATCCAAATAAGCTTTTGGAGATCCGCTAAATAAGAACCTACGGTGTGACATCCAGAATAAACATTTGGAGATCCACAGGATCGATCAACATACAACAAACGTGGTTCGCTCTAGGCGCGTACCACATTTGTTGGGGGGCATTTGTTGACCCCTATACCTCAAACCACACGAGAAAAGACACAAACTGATGAATAAAGCAATATGAACCTTAGCACCACATGTCACTTGAAGGGTCAAAAGACCTCTGATTGCCAAACGGACAGCATCATTGCGATCAGGATATCAAATTTTCCTAGATCAAGGCCCGTCGCAATCAAATCGGATGAAATTGGTCAAAAGAGACGACCGACACCCGAAATTAAAGTGCGAATCTGATCAAACGATGTCGGATCGACGAACCGATTTTGCCATTACGATTGGAACATTATGAATACTCAAAACTACGTCTTCTCTGTTCAATTTGGATCATCCGAATTGGGGGCACAAATTTCGAGGCAAAACACGTATATCGAGACAATTGGCTTCGACATTGGTGAAACAAAGTCTGATCGTGAAATAAACTTCGCCACTGCATTCATAATATCCTAAATACCTAAGGGTGTCATCCAATTTATTCAAATTCAAGCATGCGAGGTCAACACACATTTCGAGGTAAAACACAAATTTCAAAGAAAAGTTTGCCTGACTCGACCCAAATGACGTCAGATTGACGAACAACTGCATCATTGTGTTCAGAATGTCAAAAATATCCTAAATGCACTATCAATTTGTTTAATTGAGGTTGTGCACGTACATCGAGGCGGTTCAGTGTAAAAAATTAGCCTCGTAGTTGCTCAAATGACGTCCGATTGCAAAACAGACTGCATCATTGTGTTCAGAATGTCAAAAATATCCTAAATGCACTATCAATTTGTTTAATTGAGGTTGTGCACGTACATCGAGGCGGTTCAGTGTAAAAAATTAGCCTCGTAGTTGCTCAAATGACGTCCGATTGCAAAACAGATTGCATCATTGTGTTCAGAATGTCAAAAATATCCTAAATGCACTATCAATTTGTTTAATTGAGGTTGTGCACGTACATCGAGGCGGTTCAGTATAAAAATTAGCCTCGTAGTTGCTCAAATGACGTCCGATTGCAAAACAGATTGCATCGTTGTGTTCAGAACGTCAAAAATACCCTAAATGCACTACCATTTTGTTTAATTGAGGTTGTGCACGCAAATCGAGGTGGGCACATGCAAGAATTATCATCGGTATGCTCAAATGACGCCCGATCATGAAACGGACTGCATCGTTGTGTTCGGAACATCAATAATATACTAAATGCACTACCAATTTGTATAATTTAGGTTGTGCACACAAATCGAGGTGGGCACATGCAAGAATTATTATCGGTATGCTCAAATGATGTCCGATCGTGAAATAGACTTCGCGGTTGTGCTCGGAACAACGTCAATACCCTAAATACACTGTTAATTTGTTTAATTCTGATATTCGACAAATTCGACACGTTTAACGGAGCGAAATACACACGCAAACGAGGCAATTGCCATGCAAATTGAGAAAATGGCACGCAAATCGAGGCGACCATTGACTTGATTAAGACATTTTGGCTGTTTCGAATTAATTCAGCAATGACATATCACTAATATGGATTTTTACTTAAATATTTTTTCTAATAGCATGCCAAATAGAGTAAAAAGTCAAATTCAAATTAATGCCATTCAATGCAATACCTCAGTTCAATCGAAATCCCGCTGTCTTGGATCAAATCCCGTCGTTTCCACGCAGCTGGCTCTTTCCTCGTCGTTGGAGCAAAAAAAAATCAGGCTAGTCGAATATAGGGGAGAGCAAACTCACCATTTCATGTTTTTTCAACCCTCGTTTAGCCAGTTCCCGCCAATAAAAGCAATTGAACTTCACAGACCAAGAAGCTTTTTTTCCGATTCTCCCCCTCTGATCCAGCCGAGCTCCTACACTTGTTCGGCTCTCCTGTGTGAACGCCCCCTTACCTTCCTACCGGCTGCAACTTGTCTTACTCGATCCGTCCACTTGCACCCTCCTCTTTCTCTTGTTCTCACCAACAAATCCTCACAAGCAGCCAACAGTAGCGGCTTCCCTCACCTCCTATCCCAACGTCTGCACTTCTCCATATATCAGCAAAGCATCTCCTTAAAAAGAGCAAAGACCAGCAGGCTTTTCACAAGCCATCTTCAAGCTCCCTCTTACTGCAGCCCTCCATGTGAAGTCCTGTAACTACAGCAGCTTTCTCTTGTTTCTGTGCATAACTAGAGTTAACGTAGCAGCTTTCTCTTATTTCTGTGCATAACTAGAGTTAACGTAGCAGCTTTCTCATAGCCAAAAGATTCCTTCTCCACATGTTTTTCACGTGAAATGAAAATAAAATAAAAAAAAAGAAAGCTGATTCGTTTTTGATCCAACCCATTTCCTCTTTCACATTATTTCATCAAAGCCTCCACACTAGGTCAAACTCCCAGGCAGATTCTACCTTGTCAAACAGCTTCTGTACTTCTCTTTCCACTCTCCCATACAACCCATCCTCCTTCATTTAAGCCCATTACATAGCATCTTTCTCCAACTAAATAGCAGCCCAGAGAATTAGAAGTGCAGCCCCACTTCTCCTTCCTGCACATACCACTGAATTGCTTTAGCCCAATAGCCCACCCATAAACCTAAAAGCTATAATAAGTTTCCTTCAAATCAGCCCACTACAACCCTTCTTAGATACACTTGCAATCAGCATGCCTACAAAGATCCAGACAGCAACCCAAAACTCCACCAAAGTCAGCCCGTTAGTCCACTAAATAGAGCTACAACAATCTGTTTTCTCCCCCTCACTTGAATATCTCATATCCACCTTCAAATCAACAGCCCACATTTCTTCCACACAAAAGCCTCAATTTGCATAAAACCTGCAGCCCACTTGATCTCCAAAGAGCAAACTCAGCCCACTTTTCTGAATCCCAATAGCCCAGCAAATCCTTTCTAAAATCAGTACACTTTGGTCCACCTAGTTAGTTCCCTCTACAACCTCTCTAATCCAGCCCATTCCAGTAGCAAATTCAGCCCATAAATTTAATTAAAAAAAAATATTAGGGGAAATCTATTGAATCTGTTTGGCCCAGGTCTGTTAACAGCAAGCTTCATTCTTGAGAATTAGCTAGTATTATTGAGTTTTTTTTTTTTATTCAATGTTTGTAATTAATGATGTTTATGTTTGTCATTACTTTTAGATATGTATATCTGTATATATTTGTGTATATGTATGTATGGTAAAAAAAAAAAAGAAGGGAAAGAAGAGGAGGTAAAAAAAAAAAAAAAAAAAAAAAGAGAGAAGAAAAGAAAAAGAGATTTAAAAAAAAGAGAGGTTTCTCCAAAAAAAGAAAAGAGAAGAAAAGAGAGCAAAAAAAAAAAAAGAGAGAGAATAAAAGTGGTGGAATGTTATACACTTTCTTTTCCATCATCGCCGCCGACCCCAAAGGTATAAACTTCTAAAACTCAGATTTCTCATTCTCGTCGTTTGTGGCGGACCGGGAAACCACCTATACGCGCTCTCGTAGCACGGTGGGAGGGAGCCCGGTGCGATACCTACGACGAGACGGGTAATCACCTAAAACTCATATTCCCATTTCGGTGTTTGCTGCGGACCGGGGAACCACCTATACGCGCTCTCATAGCACGGTAGGAGGGAGCCCGGTGCGACGCATACGACGAAATGGGAAAGCCCTATACACGCTCTTGTACCGTGGTAGGGAGATCTACCTGTGCTCGCCTACGGATACTGTTGAAGACCTCATACACGCTCGAGTAGCGTGGTGGGATGAAAAAATGTACGGCCCGGTGTCCTCCCGACACCTACCATACACGCTCGAGTAGCGTGGTGGGATGGCCCAGTTTCCCGTAGTTTTCCCCTAAACGGGGGAGACGCCGGGAGGCTGCCGAATTTTTTTTGTGAATCATGGACAATACTTGGACAAAATGTTGACATTTGAACTTGAGCTCATATTTATATTTGAGCAAATAAAAAAGGACTTTAACTCAATTCAAACAATAATTGAACTTGCAAATCAAATGAGATGAACAGAGGTTTGAACATTTGAACAAAGTGCAAAAGGACTTGATTTGGGACTGCATTGGACATGAACTTGAACTGAACACAGACTTGAACAAAATTTGGACAATTACAGTGGACTTTGTTTGAACTTGATTTGGACAATTAAATTGAATAAGTGCAAATGTAAATGATTAATTAAAAGACTTAATTCAAAACTTAATTCAAAGCTTGATCCAAATGAACTTGAATTGAATAAGATCATATGAGACTTTTGAACTTGGTTTGAACCAAGTGAGAAGAATTTAAAAACTCGCCACATGAATAAACAAAGGTGAACTTGAATGTGGACCGAAGCTGACAAAGAATTCGAACCACAGGGGACTTGGACTCAAGCTAGACTTGTGAACATGAGCTAAACTTGTACTTTGAATTCAAACAAAGACATGAATTGGCACTGAATTTGGTTAGAACATCAAATGAGCTAAATAAATGAATTAAAATTTGAATTAAAACTTGAACTTGATTCACTCTTAACTTGAGTGATAAGAATCCAACTAAATATGATCACAAAGAAACTTGAACTCCATTTGAATATTAAGGAGTAATTTGAATGATTTGAGAACAAGTAAATTCTTGCAACTTGATTGCAAATAATTTGGTCTTTAACTTGGATATGAACTACAATGGCTTTGGACTTTGGGCAACAATAAAGAAATTGACTTGAATCATGACATCAAAGTCCTAGTGATTGTTAAAAATGATGAAGTTAAAGAAGTCAAATAAACAAGTGGTGATTTATGTATGAATTGACCACGAACTTTGACATGAAATTCTTCTTGGATCATAACATTCGACTCATGACAATAATCTCTGTGGAATGGAGACTTCAATGAGTAGGATAATAACTCATCATGCAAATTGCAAACTATCCTCATGAAAGAAGAACTTTGCAAATACAATTTGCTCGCAAGTAGCAAAGAGGCATGATGAATATGATGACTTTGACAAGTATCAAGTAACTTGCAAGATGTACATAATGGATCACCTACGAGGGATGATAACTTGTCAAAGTGGATGTAGCAATACCCTATAATTCGTATGCAAGTACGAACAACAAATCCACTATAGGTATGAATACCTACGAGCAAATGCAAAAGAATTGTAACAGACGTCATGCAACAAACACTACGACACCCTGACAGGCAACAACAATTAAATGTCAAGAAAATATATCAATATCCTACGAACTGTTGTAGGAGACTCATCACATACAAACAAAGGGGTTCACAGGCAGATGTAGGAGAGCTCTCTTTCATACAGAAGTTTAACCAAAGGCGAGGGCAAATAATATATGGTGAATGCTAAGCTATCTCATAGTCAACAACCACTTAGTATCAGTCAAAAGCATCAATTCCTTACAACCTGAGGATCTGAAATACATGCAGCAGTCCGAACGTAAATGATAACAAGCCACTACCAAGATCCTTTGTGAATGATAACAAGGAAGCTAGTATGCATGCAAATGCACACAAACTTGCAAAGTGTACGAACTCCTACAAGTCACTACAAAAAGATCTGCAACACATACGATTCTTCTACAAAGACAAATGTATGTGCCACATTCCACTGATGGGTAAATGCAGAAAGACTTCAGTAAATGCAGTATCCTGAAGTCAATTTCAGTATGTGAAGGAATATATCTACCTACCCACTCGCAACAATGACGGATGTACTACCTGAGCCAAACAACTACAACAAATACAAGCATCTACGAACAAAGGCAGGAGATTAGTTAGTGTACTACGATCCACCTGCAGAAAGCAATGAATAGTACACGACAGTCTACCTGTAAGAAGCAGCGAACAATTCTATTCGAAAGCTGCTACGCCACGCCACCGGATCTGCAACATCCGTACAAGCAGACAGAAGGCGTCTATAAATATTCCAAAAATACCCCTTGCACGTGCACTATAAATTATATACACATAGGTACACTAAAGGGGGAAATATATTCTCAACCCGCATGGGCCCCGGCGAGCGTGTTATTGGTACACACGTGACGTCTAGGGATGCTGCGCGGGTTGACAAGTGAATTCCGGTTCGAAACCGATCCTTCTATACGGGTTAATAGAAGTCGACAGGGTTCGAACCATTAAGCGAATATAAAGTTGTGGCGACCGATATATTTGCTTTAAAACATTCATATTAGGTCATCAAGGCCTACAACAATATGAATTCACTAATAAAGGCACGAAGCCTACGAGACCCGATCCTCTGTCGACAGCCCGATAGAGTTGACAAGGTTCAATCCATAAAGTGAAAATGACCCCAAACACCCCGATGATGGCCGTGTTGAATGAAGATCTCAACCAGAGGGGTTCCCAAATAATTTCCAATGTCGTTCTAAATGTCAAAAAATACCCAAAAACTCCCTAAAAATCTCAAAAACCCAAAATCCCAAAAATATCCAAAATTCCAAAAATATTTAAAATTGAAATAAAACCATCAATCGCTTAAAGCAAATTTCATCCACCCTCCGCAACAGTTTGTCGGGGTGGACAAATCAAATTTACCTCAGCTCACAAAAGAGCTAAATGCCTAGTCAAAAATATTACTAGGATCCATTCTCAAACAATCTATTGCCAGTAAGGACGTGGTACGTGTCCTCTAACCGGCAGTTTCGCCGCCAAATGGCACTGCAGGTAAACGGTTATGACCCGGGGCCCTCTGAACCGAGTGGTTTTGCCGCCAAATGGCACCACAGACAGCGGTTATGGCCAGAGCCAATACGCTCCTTAATGGCGTTAAATCCTTGAGGTATGAATCAATAGGATATGATCGATAGGGCACAAAGCCCTCTGTTAGCTAAGGTGGATTTAAATTTGTCCTCTTAGACAAACATTCAACCCCGGTCTACAAGGTCCCCTTGGACGAAGCAACCCATGGCTGCTGACAAGGATCCTTCTGTCAGGTTGGGTCGACTACCTCCTCTGACTAAGTAGACCAGGGACCACGATGGCCCGGGATGATGGAACCATGGGATCTTGATCGGGCCCATCATCCATTCCCCCACCATCCGTTTTAAGTGAAAGATGGTGAAATTTCAAATTTTAAGTATTAAACCCTCCAAATTTCTCATATCCAAACCTTTCAAATTCCAAACTTCCAATCCAATTTCTACCAATATCAAAATCCATTGCTGCTACTACATGTCAGATAACACGTATGTTCTACATATCTGATTGACGACTAGCCTTAATCGAAAGTTCTCTCTCATGATTGGGAGGGGTAATTAACTATAGGGGCTTGCGCCTATAGGAAACCAGAACTCAGATCATAAAGTCCTCGCAAATGAGGGCGAAATCTCTGGGTAGTGTCTTATCTACAAACCCATCTGCCTTCCAAAATTTACCCAGGAACCTATTCAGTTAAAACTCCCTCGCTGAATAAGAAAAGCGAGTGGAGGCCGAGGCCGAATTTTCGGAGCCCACAATGCCACATCCTACAACCAATCTCGTGGACGAAATCAGAAATGATTTCCCAAGATTAGGAATTCGTCGGCTCATAATAGCAACACTATGAACTCATACGCCTCGTCCGTCTTCCCTGCTTCATCGAGACCAATTTGCCAAATCTGCGGCAAAACCGATCATGTCGCTCTTAACTGCTGGCATAGATGCAACCCCAAGTATGTCCCCACCGTACCACGACTTCCTCGCGCTCTTCTTGCAAGTCCGACCGCCTTTGCTACTCAAGAATGGGTCATCGACTCTGGAGCCTCTACACATCTCACTCTGGACAACAACAATCTTCAATCAACTGCACCTTATCATGGGTCTGATACCGTATCTATGTCCAACGGAACCTCTCTTCCAATCCACAACTCCGGTCAAGGTCTTCTTCCGCTTCCCGACACACCTCGTAAGCTTCATCTCCGAAATCTCATTCACGTTCCTTCACTTACTCACAATCTTCTATCCATTTCCAAATTAACCTCCGACAACTCCATTTCAATATGCTTTGATGCTAACGGTTTCAAAATCAAGGACATTCAGGATCAACGCCTGCTTCTTCATGGACATCTTCATAACGGCCTATACCAAATTCGCCTCTCCGAAAACGTCTCACACTGCTCTCACCGCCAACACCAAGACTTCCCAACTTTGGCATGCTCGCCTATGCCATCCGAACAATAGTCTTCTCTTGGCTTTAGCTCATCTCATTCCTTTATTTGTACCTCTTGTAACATGGCCAAAAGCCACAAACATTATTGTTAAATCTCAACCTTACGATCCCAAAGATATCCACGGCTGTGAACAGTAATCCGTGGGAAGACTACATGGATTGCATTAATTCCTCCCATTGATTTAGGAATAATTGTATTCATGTTATTATAAGAGTTATTTGTTTCCTTATTGATACACCTTGTATAGATCTATAAATAGGGAGTAGATTGCTTAATAAAATTCAAGCTTTTCCCTCTCAAATTCTCGTTTTAACATGGTATCATAGCCAACGGCCTTAATTGTCGTGGAAAAACGATCCTAGATCGTCGGAGGAGGAAGAGAAAAGGAGAAGCTCGGACGTGATCGTTGCCGACCCATGTACGCCGCGACGAAACAAGACTGAGCCGCTTCGATCGGAACTTCACTTCCGATCCGAGAGGAAGGTCGAAGTCGTCAAAGGAAGAAAGCAGAAAGATCCGTCAGAAAGGGAAAGACGACGAAGGAGCGAAGCAGCCTGCTCGTCTCTTCCCTTCTTATCGCAAGTCCTTCCGATCGCACATGCGAGACAGACGATTCCCCGCACACTGAAATCGGAAGTTGAGACGTGCCAAAGCACCATTCCAAACTTCCGATCCGACAGGAAGGACAGGAGTCATAGGAGGATAGTCGAACAGAAATGGAGGAGCCAAAGAAGGGACTCGGGCAAGCTCTGCACTCCGGCGAAGCGAGGAAGCCGAACGAGAAGGGAACGGAAGCCTGATCCTTCGCGGTTCCTGCCGATCGAGTGGAAGAGCCGCGATCCGTCTGCTCTTTCCCGATCCCGCTCGGTGGAGGAGCCTGACCCGTGCCGTTTAAGAGGCTCGGCCTTTTTTGTTTTTTTTTTATTTGAAGTCCAAAAAAACTCTTACCTTTCGACCTTTATTGTCGAACAAAGAAATTTCTAGGAAGCCTTAATTGCTTTCCAATGTCAGAAATTAACTCCTCTCATAGTGTTGATCAAACTGAGGAATCGTTGGTGCACCAAGGACGAGGTGACCTTCAAAGCATGCAACCTTCCTATCGTCTAAATGAGAAGAACTACCTGAAGTGGTCTCAATTTGTGAAGACCTACCTGAAGGGGAAAGGTAAAATACACCATCTCCTTGGAGGAGGACCGAAAGAAGAAGATCCCAAATTTGGGGCATGGGATGAAGCAGACTCCATGATTATGTCATGGATGTGGAATTCCATGACTCTAGAAATTAGTGACACATTTATGTTCCTTTCAACCGCAAAGGACATATGGGATGCAGCTAGACAAACCTACTCCAAAGCTCGTGATGCGGCCCAAATCTTTGAAGTTAAAGTCAAAGTTGGAAGCACGAAGCAGGGGAATAAGACCGTGACGGAATATGCCACCATTCTACAAAATCTGTGGCAAGAACTTGATCACTATAGGTGCATTGAAACCAGATGTCCGGAGGATGCTGCGATCCTAAAGAACTTTATTGAAAAAGATAAAGTTTATGATTTTCTTGCAGGACTCAATGTAGAATTTGATCAAGTTAGAGTTCAGATCCTCGGCAAGGAAGAGACACCATCACTCAACGAAACCATTTCTCTCATTCGCGCAGAAGAAAGCCGTCGAGGAGTAATGTTAGAACCAAAGACAGTTGAAAGCTCAGCAATGGTGATGAACAAAGAATCGTCATGGAAGGAGAAGGGTAAAGATCCTTCAAAGTTTAAAGACAAGGACTCACTTTGGTGCAGCTATTGCAAAAAGTCAAGACACACAAAGGAAACGTGCTGGAAAATACATGGTAAACCCCCCAGCAAGGAGTGGAATCAAAAGGGTGAACCAAGGAGCACATCACATGCCAACAACACGACAAGTAAGCCAGAAGCACGGTCTAGTCTTGGAGAATTCAACAAAGAAGATATTGACAAATTAAAACAACTTCTGGTATCTCTTGAAAAACCAAATGCTTCTTCTTCACTTGCACTCTCAGGTAAGACTCCAATTTCTTTCAGTTTAAGTGCTTCCAGAAATCATCTAAAGGAATTATGGATAATTGATTCAGGAGCCACAGATCACATGACCCACTCATCTACCCACCTCATAAACTATACTCCTTGTCCAAACAATAAGAAAATCATCACTGCTGATGGTTCTCTTACCACGGTAGCTGGTCAAGGAGACATCATATTATCTCCCTTACCCTGAAAAACGTCCTCCACGTACCACAATTATCCACAAATCTAATATCAATACAAAAACTTACCAATGACCATAATTGTCAAGCCTTATTTAACCCTACTTATCGCTTATTTCAGGACCAGAGATCGGGGAAGAAGATTGGACTTGCTAAGGAGAAAGTTGGATTGTACTACCTGGAAGAACCATACCAATTTAATAATAATTGTGATATTATCCCTAGTAGATAAGAATTCCACTATTTGGCTTCATCATTATAGACTAGGACATCCGTCTTTTGATATCCTAAGACATATGTATCCACAACTATTTCAGAAAATAGAAAATAAAAATTTTCATTGTGAAACTTGTGAGTTGGCTAAACATAAAAGAACCTCATTCCCAAACAAAAGTGAGAGATGTGATACTCCTTTCTACCTTATTCATAGTGATATATGGGGACCCTCAAAAATCCCCAATATCTCTGGGGCACGCTGGTTTGTGTTTTTCATTGATGATTGCACTAGAGTCTCTTGGATCTATCTCCTTAAAAATAAATCTGATATTAGCACCATTCTTCCCATCTTTCATTCCATGATCCAAAATCAATTTGGGGTAAAAATACGGAGATTCCGCTCCGATAATGCCAAAGATTATTTCAACCAAACTCTTTTCTCATACTTCCAGAATGAAGGGATCATCCATGAGTCCTCATGTGTTTACACCCCATAACAAAATGGGGTTGCAGAGAGGAAAAATGGTCACCTTCTAGCCACCACTCGAGCCTTCCTATTTCACTACAATACACCCAAATCCTATTGGGGGGAAGCTCTTTTAACTGCAGCCTATCTCATAAACCGATTACCTTCAACTGCTTTAAGCCTCAAATCTCCAATGGAGACCTTGTCCTCTTTTTACCCAGAGTTTCGAACCCATCATAATATTGCACCCAAAATCTTTGGATGCACTGCCTATGTTCATATCCACAGCCATGAGCGAGGAAAATTAGATCCAAGAGCACTCAAATGCATCTTTGTTGGTTATTCAGCTACCCAAAAAGGTTATAAGTGTTATCATCCTCCCACAAGAAAAATCTTTGTTTCTATTGATGTTACCTTTGATGAGAAAAATTCCTATTTCTCAAAAACTCATCTTCAGGGGGAGACTGAACTTGAGGAAGATGAGGAAATTGAACTAGCACCTCTTGACATTCCTCTACCACCTCAAAACAATCCACCTGAAACCCAAGAAAGGGAAACAAATGACAACGTTATTAGATTTGGAAAGGTTTACTCCAAACGTACAAGCTCAAGCTGTACTCCAAAGCAGATCCAAGAATCTGAACCATCTCCTGGAAATGAGGTAAGTTCACCACCTCCCTTATACCCTATAAACAACTCTATATCTTTCAACAATTTTTCATCGTCACACCAAAATTTTCTTGTTTCATTAGAAGATATCCGTATTCCTAAAGATATTTTTGAGGCCTTATCTGATAAAAATTGGAAAAATGCCATGAAAGATGAAATGCAGGCTCTGGAGAAGAACAAAACATGGGAGATTGTCAACCTACCGATAGGGAAAAAATAGGTTGGCTGCAAATGAGTGTTCTCAGTAAAATACAAAGCTGATGGCACACTGGAGAGATATAAGGCAAGACTAGTGGCAAAAGGGTTTACTCAAACGTATGGCATTGACTACCAAGAAACGTTTGCACCTGTGGCCAAGATGAATACTGTCCGAATACTACTCTCACTAGCAGCCAAGTACAATTGGCACCTGGAACAACTGGATGTGAAAAATGCATTCCTACATGGAGACTTAGGAGAAGAGATATTTATGGAAATACCACCAGGCTTTAAAGAAAAATCTGAAGGTAACAAGGTGTGCAAACTGAAAAAAGCTCTATATGGGCTCAAACAATCACCAAGGGCATGGTTCGGAAAATTCTCTAAATTCATGCTCTTGAATGGATATCAACAGAGTCAAGGGGATCATACACTATTCTTCAAACACTCAGACTCAGGGGGAGTCACAATATTATTAGTGTATGTTGATGATATTATTTTGACTAGAAGTAATGAAGAGGAGAAAGCTAGTTTAAGGAAAAATCTGGCTAAGAAATTTGACATCAAAGAACTTGGTAGACTAAAATATTTTCTCGGAATTGAAGTAGCTCACTCCAGCAAAGGAATCTTCATTTCACAACAGAAATACATCAAAGATCTTCTAAAAGAAACATGTAAACTTGCCTGTAAACCAGCACCAACACCAGTAGAACCTAATCTTAAACTGGGAGAAGCTAAAGAAGATCCAGATCTAGATAAAGGGGCCTACCAGAGACTTGTAGGGAAATTGATCTACCTCTCCCACACTAGACCAGACATAGCATTTGCTGTAAGCATGGTCAGTCAGTTTATGCAGAATCCAAAGCAGATTCACATGCAAGCAGTAGACAGGATATTGCACTACCTTAAAGGAAGACCAGGAAAAGGAATTCTCTTTAAGAGAGACCGTGGAATGACCCTATAAGTATACACGGATGCTGACTACGCAGGATCACCGGTTGATAAAAGATCTACTTCTGGGTATTGCACATTTCTTGGAGGAAACCTTATTACATGGAGAATCAAGAAACAGAATGTGGTGGCAAGATCCAGTGCAGAAGCAGAATATCGAGCTATGGCCTTGGGAATATGTGAGCTACTATGGATCAAAATAATCCTAGAAGATCTAAAAGTTAAGTGGGATGAGCCCATGAAACGACACTGTGACAACAAATCAGCAATCAGCATAGCCCACAATCCAGTCCAGCATGACAGGACCAAGCACATAGAAGTGGACAGACATTTTATTAAAGAAAAACTAGACAGTGGTCTAGTAAGTGTTGACCATGTATCATCAAATGATCAACTTGCAGATTTCCTTACTAAATGATTGGACAGTTCTGTCTTCCTCCAAATGATTGACAAGCTGGGAATGACGGATCCATATTTCCCAGCTTGAGGGGGAGTGTTAAATCTCAACCTTACGATCCCAAAGATATCCACGGCTGTGAACAGTAATCCGTGGGAAGACTACATGGATTGCATTAATTCCTCCCATTGATTTAGGAATAATTGTATTCATGTTATTATAAGAGTTATTTGTTTCCTTATTGATACACCTTGTATAGATCTATAAATAGGGAGTAGATTGCTTAATAAAATTCAAGCTTTTCCCTCTCAAATTCTCGTTTTAACAATTATTTCATAAAATTCACAATCCTATAACAAGGTAGTAGTGGTGCACATAACAATATAAAAAACTGATGAAGAAGGTTAAGGAAAAAACATTAAAGGCTACTCTAATATATTGTTTATGAACACATCGCTCAGGTTCCTAGGTCAGCTCATAAATAAAAGCAACATGAAAAATGGCAAAAACCTATAAGTTTAGCTTGTGAATGTTAGATTCATCTTCGGCAAAGAAAATCACGAAGTGCTAATCTACGAAAAGTCAGTTGATCTTATTTTCTTTGGTAGAATCAAAAAAGAAGATGTAATTTGGGATGGCCGAGATTGAAGAGAGATACTTTTTCAATGGGAACTTCATTATAGTTACAGATATGCTAGGATTAAGGTAATTGATATTAGAAGTGCCTAGAGCAACGGTCTTCAAATCCTATTTCGTCTTTTTACTCAATTTCATTTTCTCTATTTTGTCGTCAACCTGAATAATTCTCTTCCCAAACCTGCAAGTCGACATGATTAAGTGGCCTAAGGGAAAGATTTACAAATCTAAGGCATGGTGTGTTTAAATATAACTCGGGGACCACATTTTTCTTCAATTTTCCATGCAGCCTTCCCCAATGGCTTCCCTTTTTTTTTCTTTGCTCAAATCAACCTCAAGCTCCTTCATTTGGGCCTACATGAAGCAAAAGGAAAATTAACTAATAAAGCTAGTAAGAGAAAAGCCAATGCTGAGACATACAAATAAGGAAAACCTTCAACTCATTTATCTTTTCATCCAATCCAGTCACCTGGGCTTCATGAGACTTTGAGACGGTTCGATGATGATTACTGTTGCGTCCTGGAATATTCGCGGCAGTAGAGAAATATATGGTTTAACGTCTTAGCATTGTACGAAGATCCAGCACACAAGCAGATAAGAGAGAGGGTGTAGCATTCATAAGAGACACCAGAGTTTTTTACGTGGAAAACCCCTGAAAGGGGGAAAAACCACGGGGCCAGGCCCAGTTTGAATGAATCCACTAGTATTTGTAGTCGATTACAAATGAGGCCCTTCCTTTGGAGAAGGCCTTGGATTGATGTAGCAAATATACATCATATAGATTGCATTACATGGTAGGAGTGACATATACATGTTCGTTTGGTCGGAAGGACCGTAGTCGGCAGGAGACCGGGGTCAGAAAGACCGTTGTTTGTTAAGGGAGGTCGGAATGACCATAGTAGGCGACGGAGGTCGGGAAGACCATAGTCGACAGGAGACTGAGATCTGAAAGACCTTTGAATGTTGATGGAGGTCGAAAGGACCATAGTAGGCGACGGAGGTCGGGAAGACCATAGTAGGTAGAAGACCGGGGTCTGAATGTCGGGCTTTAAGCAGGATGTCGGGTCTTCAGCAGGACGTAGGGACTGAACGTCGGACCTTAAGCAGGACATCAGGTCTTCAGCAGGACGTAGGGACTGAACGTCGCGCCTTAAGCAGGACGTTGGATCTTCAGCATGACGTAGGGACTGAACGTCGGGCCTTAAGCAGGACGTCGGGTCTTCAGCAGGACGTAAGGACTGAACGTCGGGCCTTAAGCAGGACGTCGGGTTTTCAGCAGGACGTAGGGGATGAACGTCGCGCCTTAAGCAGGATGTCGGATCTTCAGCAGGACGTAGGGACTGAACGTCGGGCCTTAAGCAGGACGTCGGGTCTTCAGCAGGACGTAGGGACTGAACGTCGGGCCTTAAGCAGGACGTCGGGTTTTCAACAGGACGTAGGGACTGAACGTCGCGCCTTAAGAAGGACGTCGGATCTTCAGCAGGACGTAGGGACTGAACGTCGGGCCTTAAGCAGGACGTCGGGTCTTCAGCAGGACGTAGGGACTGAACGTCGGGCCTTAAGCAGGACGTCGGGTTTTCAGCAGGACGTAGGGACTGAACGTCGCGCCTTAAGCAGGACGTCGGATCTTCCGCAGGACGTAGGGACTGAAATTCGGGCCTTAAGCAGGACGTCGGGTCTTCAGCAGGACGTAGGGACTGAACGTCGGGCCTTAAGCAGGACGTCGGGTCTTCAGCAGAACGTCGGGCTTGAATGTCGGACCTTTAGTAGAACGTCGGGCCTGAACATCGGGCCTAAACGTCGGGCCTTGAGATGGTGGTGCGGCGAAACTGCGGCGGTGGTCCGGCGAGGCTCCGGCGGTGGTCCGGCGAGGTTTCGGCGGTGGTCGAGGAGGAGCCTCTTCCTCCTCTTCCTCCTCTTCTCCTCTTCTCTTCTTGCTTGAATCCCCCGCTCATGAGAAATGAGGGCTCTATTTATAGATTTTCTGGAGTGGCATGACCCGTAAATAGGCGTGAGATCAGGGGCGAATAGGGAGTGGTCGAATGGATGGCCGATATTGAATCCTACGATCGTTCACCATTCGTTGGACATTTGAAGGCCTTAGTAATGTCGGAATTCAGTGATCTTGGGCTCGTTGGATTCGTCTCGTCGAGCCGTTCGATTCGAGTATAAGCTCATCAAAATCGGAGACCGTTTGGTAACTCAAATTGCGGTTTGAACCTTCCAACAGCGCTTTGAGCCCTTGATTCGGACTCATTTGGGCTCGGATTGGATTGATCTTGGTGTCGTTGGATTCGTATTTCCGAGACGCTCAGTTTGACTGTAAGTTTGCTGAAATCGGAGTTCAGGTGCTCCCAAAATTAATTTTTGAAGTTTCCAACTAACTTTTGCCTTGAGATTCGTGCCCGATCAAGCTAATTTTTTGACGACGTATCAATTACATATGATTGCAACCTATAAATATAAAACAAAAATAAAATTAAAAAATATAAACAATGTTAATCAATGTCATATATAAGCAAACTATTGGATATATATAGCCGCACGTTGTTCACGTGCTCTGCCGGTGCATATAAACCTACCTCGACGCTGTCGTTCTCGGTGTCTCCACAGTCAATAATGATGTCTCCTTCTTTCAATGTTAATTTTTTTTGTTTGGTTATCTTTTACGTAAGCCGCTGGCCCTGCCTTCACACCGCAGCCACCATTGTTAATGAGCTCCTTGGTTTCCAAGGCCTTCTTCCCTTCCGTCTAGAGACTGGCCGGGTGAGTGTATTTTATTTCATTTTTTTAATCACAGATACTCCATATGCAAGATTTTGAAATTAAAATCTCTTGATTGAAAGTATAAGCTCGTAATTTAAAGATTATGAATTTCTTGCTTGCTTATTGAGAGCCATGCTCGCTATATATTTGAGGTATTAATTAAGATATGAGATGTCATCAAGAAACAAAAACCATGTTAAAGTTTTTTGGCGCTTCCCAGGCCCTTCTCGTATGATGGGGAGATTATTACGTGTGGAGTCCGGACACTAGAACCATTCGATTTTGTGACCATAAATAACAAAAGCACATTTTCTCTTCACCACTATGCTCCAACGTATTTTTACTATTCATAATCATAAAATCGAACAGTTCTCTATGTCCAAGCTCCGAACATAATAATCCCACGCATGGTGACATGAAGATGCACTACGCACTGTGGAAAGCAACAATAAACAACAAATTTCAAATCGATGGAGTATCTCACTAAAAAATAGTTTGCTTCAGCACATGGCCTGCAAGAGTTTCTCAATAACAGATCTTTGAACGATTGTTTCTTATTCTATACAAAGGATTCATGCCCTTAATTTAGTTTTCGAAGAAGCTAGCTGTGGGAAAAGTTCTTAATCGTTGGCACAAAAGAGAAAGTAGCTGGAGAAAATAGATTTTAGGAAATCACAAGCTTTGGCTTGAATCTCAATGTTCATGGCCAGTTGGATCTCTTAACGTTTTCTTTTTTTCTTTCATCAAAAGTTGCAGTCAATACAACCAAACCTACTATTCAAGTAAAGCGTCTTAGATCTGATTCAATAGCAAAAGATCTTAATCCTGTTTCTCTGTTTGAGCAAAAAATAAAGAAATGGTTGATAATATGTATTTATAAGATGTCATTTTAATTCCAGATATGATTACCCCTCACCCTCATCATATTTCTACCAAAATGAAAAGGGGAGATTGAAAATGAGCTTTGCATCAAGTTGCTATGATTAGCTATTCCATATTCCAAAATCTTTTATTTATTTATTTTTTGTGTTTTTTTGAACTTATAAAAATGGAAAGCAAAATTTTTAAAGAAATTTAAATAATCAGAACTTTTATCTTCATCATATTTTTAGAGGACATAAATAAAACATAATAAATACAATATTAATCATTGTATTAGGTTGACCTATCAGATATGTACACATAGGCATCTACCTCTGTATTTCTCTATATATAGTATGCTCTGTAATCTGAGGGGAACAAGAATAATAAATCCTTCGAGTTCATGTTTCTTGCTAAGCTCTGCATTTCTTCAGACAATCACTCAAATAAAATAAATTTCAAATCCTATGCAACGTCTACCCTATACTAACCCTCTCCACTGCGAAAATATGTATATTTGTCATATTTTTGAAAAATATTTTTATCTTTGTCATATTATTGAACTTAAACTTTATATATCTTTGTATATATATGTTGTGCTTAAAGGTACATAATGGTGGATAAAAAGATTGGGACAGAGCTCTTCTACTATTTCGTAGAGTCCGAGAATGAGACCCTCTCCTCCTTTGGCTCACCGGCGGTCTAGGCTGCAGCTCTTTCTACGACTTGTACGAAGAGATCGGTAAGTTTTCCTTTTCTCTCTCTCTCTCTCTCTCATTTTTATATATCGGCCAACAAATTTTTATACTATATATTCATATCTTCATAATATATTTCTTTTTAATTTTTTATGTTTTTCCTTCACCTTTATTTATATATTTAGGTTGGGAGCATTACAATATATATATATATATATATATATATATATATATATATATATATATATATATATATATATATATATATATATATATATATATATATATATATATATATATATATATATATAATAGTTGTGTATTCCAATTAGAATGTTCAACTTGATAAATTCGTTGGTTGAGCTCTTAAGAAGTTATTGACTTGCCTTGAGAAGTAATCCTTTATTGATTAGTCATTAGGGTCAACTTCATGGGTAATAGTCATCTAGGCAAACTGATATGCCTAGCTTGCTCAACTAGCTAGGACTAATTCTTGATTGGATTGTGATCACATGTTTGAGTCAAGTTCTCTCAAAGACTAGCGAGTCTCTTTTAGGTTGAGACCGGGTAGAACGACTTGATTTGACTTTACTGAATGAACTTAGCGATCATTTAGTCAGACTAGTGCTTGAAACCTTAAAAAACATTTGTTGGGCCAGCTACCCTTAATGATATAAGTGTTGATTTTAACTTTGAGTGAGTAATCATGAGATATTCATAATGTAAAGTGAAGTGCTTGAAAAGAGTCAAAGAATTGTGAAGCGCTTGAAAAGAGTCAATCATAGCTTAAAGTGAATATATTAGAGTGAAATTAGTCATTGAATTTATTAAAGTGAAATCAATCATCACTGCTAGAGAACTTATTGAAGTGAAGCACTTGAAAAAAGTCAAAGAATTGTTTATTGAAGTTAGCCAATTGAAGTTGATCATTGCTTCTATGAGTGATGAGCATAAACTAAAAGAGCCTAGTTGCAACAACAACAAAATTGCCTAATTGAAGAAATCAATAACCAACAATATTAAGGCTTTTAGCCAAGAAGTTTCTATTAGAAAGGTTGAATTTGTTGCTAGCCGAAGATACATAGAATTTACCAAGTCAAATCAACTCATGCTCAATGGTGAAATATTTCAAAAAAGTTTTCATTAAATCTCATGATTTTATCATATTTGAATTTAGATGTAAAAATTATTGCTTCTCATATAAAATATTTTTATATTATATTAAGACAATTAGTTTTTTTGCTCTAATATTGTAAATATTATAGCACACAACAATAAATGTGTCTATTTCTAATTCACATTATCTGAGTATTGACACATCATTGGACTTCCAATTTTCCTTAAATATCTAGTCATTGGCCATGCTCTCGAGTTTTATTTATAAGAAATATATTAGGCCTCAATTATGAAATCTAACCCAAAACAAAATTTTGGCATATAAATACAATGCTTGATATTATTACGCTTATTTAATTTGTGACCAAAACGAAGAAGAACAAAATTAAAATTATTCGAAAGAGAATATCTTTATTTCCATGCAGTTTGAAGATTTATCTAATTTTTTTTTTCTCTTGCTTGCAGGTCCTATGAGATTCAAATATTTGCTATAATGGAACTTTAATTGCCAACTTCAAATTATCATCCTTACACATGGACGAAGGTGATCATGAACTTAATTATATAAAGTGAACCTTTAGGACTCATTTAGGACTGTCAAAACAAGTTAATGGGTCATTTTTGGATCCGACCCAAAATTGATCTGAACCAAACATATTTAATAAATGGATAAAAAGGGCGGACTTGAACCCGGCCAAATAACCTATTTTGATTTTTAAAAAATTATAACTTGTCAACTTAGAGTTTAGATTTATTGATCACAAAAAAAAGAAGAGGAAACAAACAAGCAAAACATTTATGAGGAAAAAAAAAATAAACTTGTGACTTTTAGGTCAAAATTGAGTTTGTAGGTCAACTCAATTTCGACATGCCAACTAAACAGGACAGAATTCTGGACCTGAATCCTATCAGTTTATTAAATGGGACAACCCAAGCCTAGCTAGATTTTTTCGATCAATGTTGGATTAGATTGTCGAGTCAGATCATTTATTGAACATCCCTAAGCTCATTTAGTTATGGAGGATTTTTAAATAGCTTTTTTTAAAATTTATTTAATACTATTTTAACACAATGCAAGTTATCAATAGACAAATTTGATTTATGGAGCACAGATATTCAGCATAATCTTCTTGGATTGGCCTGCTGGTTCTGGATTTTCATTCTCAGAACACTTTGAGTACCAAATTTTAGATGACTACCAATCAATTAATCAAATTCACAGCTTTCTTAAACAGGTGCGTAGATGCTTATTGTTTCATAATTAGAGTTGTTAGAGCAAGCAATAATGAAAGTTACCGTTATGTTCTTTCTATTTTTCAAAAAAATATTTGTGTTTCAGTGGTTTGTTGATCATCCAAATATCCTTTTGAATCCTTTCTATGTTGGAGGGGACTCTTATGGTGGCAAGATGGCCACACTTGTTTCTTACAAAATAGCCCAAGGTATGTATATATTTTGTTTTATAATAAATATTTATATTTAATGTTTTTTTTAATAAATCAACTTATTTTTAAAAATGATTGAAATCAACGTGTTTGATATTCAATAAAAAAAATTAAAAAAATATATATTTTTAAGAAAATAATGAATAAATAGTAGCCAGATCATTTAATGAAACAACGTATTTGTTTCATTATAAAAAATATAAATTTTAACCTTAATGAATAATTGTTAATGCGTTGTCAACCTTTTTGAATGCCAGGAATCGAAGCATTTGACCAGCCATTAATCAATTTCAAGTTAAATTCTCTTTGAAAGAAAATAGTATAGTTGTTTGAATTTATTTTAAAGGTAGGAGATTTCAAAATATTGACATTTTATCTGAAGTAAAAGAAATGTAAATAAAATTTTGAAGTATTTGAAATTCGGTGGTAACAATCGCAGTCAGCCACCACCTATCGCTGCCTACTGCCCACTACTCCCACTAACAATTGTTGTTGCCTGCCTTGTTTGCCAGCCACCACCACACGCTGTCATCTTCTGCTACTACTATCACCCGCAACCATTATTTACGATGTTTTATAATACATTTATTTTACTTCAAGGCAAATAAAAAAATATATTTTTTTCTTATATAACTAAAAACATGAAATAAATAATGAAGGATATAATACCTCATTCTCTCTCTTTTTTTAATATAATTATTTATTTGATCTAACACATTTAGATAATTTATTCTCTTCTCAATCAAAATGATTTTAGGGGTACTTAATTGGAAACCCAAGAACAGGAATTGATGAAATTGATGTCAATCCAAGAGTAGCTCATGCATATGAACTGGGCATCATTTCACATGAACTCAAGGAGGTACTTCACTTTACATTTCAAGACTGAATTTTCTATATTTAATACACTATTAATTATTGTTTATATAAACCTTTCCATCATATTATAGTCTAAACACAAATAATCTCTCTTTACATTTTTATTTTTCTTTTTTGTCTTAGTTGATAGATAGACATTGTGTTGGAGAAGATTATAGGCTTCCCAGGACTGCTCTTTGTACCGCACACCTCAAACTCCTTCAGAAGGTGATCTGAAAATACTTCATAAATCATTTTTTAGGCTACAAAATTAGGGGTGTCAATTTCGGGTCACGGGTCGGGTTCGGGTTGAACCCGAAACTGACCCAGCACTATTCGGGTCAACCCGAACCCGACCCGTTTTTAAAAACGGGTCAGTTTTCCTGACCCGAACCCGACCCGCTTCGGGTCCGGATCAACCCGACCCAACCCGAATGACCCGTTTCCAACAAGAAAATGGCTAATTTTCGGGTTCGAGTTGTTAATGGCTCAAGTTTGACTTATTTGTTTAGCGAGTTGGGCTCACAAACCATTTATCGAGTCGAACTCTAGCCAGCTCATGAGTCGGCTTGACTCACCTATATCCCTAATTATTATTATTATCATCTTAACAAATGTTTGATAGGATATTAACAGTCATTAGCATATATATTGTTAATGAAGATTAGCACATCACCTGCAAATAATTAGCTTGTAGAATATTAAATAGTCTATTATTGCACTTGCAGTTCCTTGATGAAATTGTGATTGATAATATATTGATTCCGAAATGCATTCAAGACAATTCAACCTTAGAGCAAAACGAAGGTATCTTAAGGAGTCTCTATGAAGAAGACAATGAGGAGCCACCAATTTCAAAGTCTGATCTCAACTGCCCAGTTAAGTTCATATCATTAATTTCATGGTCTCTTTTATTTCAAAAAAATAAAATAAAATATATTTCCTCAAATTTTAGTTGATTAAATTATTCTTATATATCATTAATTCATGGTCTCTTTTATCCTTCTAGAAACGGTGTCATTCATTCATTTCATGTATGAAAATGAAATTATTAAGTTGAGAGGGGTGTTTACAGAAATTTGTCTGTTTAAAATATTTCTTGATTTGCCACTTAATCCAACTGTTTCAAATGTGTTTTCAAAGCAATCAAATAAACCTTTGGAGTATATTGCCAAAAAGCAGTGTAGGGAAAAAAAATCTAAAGGCTTAGCCTAATCTAAATCATTCAAGTTGGGCAAGTCAAAGTTTACAATAGGCATCCTTCTCCACAAGTAGAGCAAGCATTAAAACAATGTAATAAACATGCACCATGGAATGCGTCCCCTATTAAACCCTAAAACAAAAGCCTTGACGTATAAGAGTTTTCATTCGAAGATTGTGGACAACTGTATTGGACATTCTTCATGTAAGAGGGTAGACTAGACAACCATTAAGATGGGCGCCAGATTTTGATCGTGAAGGATATCAAATGTTAGTTATTGTCAAGTGTTGGATGACAATCGAAGAGTAATGTTACAATTCAGACAATAGTTAGCTTCAACATTGATACATAGGAAGCTTATTGAAAAAGACAATTACAAAAATTTAGCTATCAATTTGAATGTTTGAATTTATTTTCAAAATTAATCAATAGCATAGCATTTTTACTCACGCATGTATTAATAAAAAATAATAAAATGAAATTATATTCGCTCCACACAAAATAATTTTATTAAATTGCACTTATTATTTTATGTGCTATAAATTTTAAGAAATAACTATATAATTTTATGATTTTATTAAAAAAATAACATGAAATAATGACATGATAAATGAGATATGATTAAAAAAAAAGATAATGTTGTAATCCTCTACTATGAAATATTTAATTTTATTTTATAAATACTATATAATATATGATTATAATACTCTAATCCCACACTATGAAAAATACTTCATTTCATTCAACAATAGAGTTTGAATGCATGATTATGATTCTTTTTTTAGCATTATCAATATAATAATTTGTTGTCAACCTATCAAAAATCATAGGAAGCTTCTAAGTGCTCTTTGGAGTAGAAGACATCAGACATGAAAATTATTAATCCATAGTTAAGGATTGTTTGGGAGCTTTATTCCTTTCATCAAACTTTCTATTGTTTTCATCTAGGTCCATTTCTTTAGACCCATCTTCTTTTCAAAACATTTTTTTCCTCTCTTCTTGATCCTTATTCCAATAGAAAAAGGCTTTGGTCTCTACCTTGAGCTCTGATTTCATCTTATTATTTAGGTGTTTCTTTATGTTGTTTATATCTTTCTTGTTTTCATCAAACTTATTCACTTAAAAAAGAGATGAGTCTTTCTCCGCAATGCAATGCAATGTATTCTAGATTGGAGATTCAATGACTGTACACCTCTAGATGACATTCAGTGAAGTAGTAGTTCTTATTCACCTCTAGATGACATTCAGTAACTGTACATGATAATTTCACCTCAATTTTGAGAAACTTTTAAGTGCGGATGACAGAACACCATGGTGCCTCCTCATTTACTTTTGCACGTAATAATTTCTTCTTGAGTTTGTATATTCCAACAATCGAAGATGCCTATTACTCAATATGATCTCCTGCGCTCAGATGTGCTAAAGTCACCTATATTTTTCTTCCAAACAAAGCTATAATGCGACCTAGACACTAGGACTGCGACAAAATTCGAATTTTGAGAAAATCAAAGCCTTTGATTTCAAAAATCTGATTTAGAAAGTTCTAATTGACTCATATTTGATCAATGGGATTAAAACTGAGTCTTAATCAAACTAGATTTAGATTGATGTAGGTCGATTCGAGTCTAGTTGGACAAGGTCAAGTAAATTTTTCAAAATTGGTTGTGACCTGGGCACTTGATCTTAAAGATATTCCCTTCCAATGAATGAAAAGTTAGTTTTCCTATTAAGACACATGAAGATAATGCTTGGCATTTGGCTATCACCATATGCATGTCAACAAGGTCCTTCAACCTCTACATTTTTCTTGCTCTCTCTTCCTTCATAGTCACTACATCTCTACATGAAAAGAAATGTCATGCTTCCTACCTCACAAGCCACAACTGTCCATGATATGGTGTAAGAAAAATAAATGGTTACAAGAGGGAAATAACATTGTAGGTGTAAAAAGACTTTCCCATATGTACCACTTTAGTTAGACATGCCCATATGTACCACTTTCTTAATGTAAATTAATAATTCTTTTCTCCATGTTATGTCCTCTTTGCACAATAAAGGAAAAGTCAATATGTAAAATTTAAGATATGTTGAATTCAAATGAAAATGAACTTACATCAATTTACCTTTCACTGATATCATCATCCAATGAAGCTTTTCAAATTTATGTTGGTGTTCATGATCATTTAAGTTCTCAATAAAAAATGGAATCATAATAGTCCCCTCATAATTAAAATTTTTCCCCATGTCAAATAGATGCCCTATTTTTTGCTTCTCACAAAAAAAAAAATTAAAATTTATATATTTAGGATATGAAAAAAAAAAGATCTTGCTATAATTTTTCTTTATATATATATATATATATATATATATATATATATATATATATATATATATATATATATATATATATATATATAATTGATATAGAAGCTCACAAGTGTATGCCCAAACATATTATATTTACCACAAGTAACTATGATATTGGCCTAATCAAACTTGAATAACATAACCCGAAAAGAAGCATAATAGTTTATCTCAATAATATCATCCAATCTTTCATAGTCATTAAAATTTCCAAACTTTATAGTGTTAATAATACTGTAATTTCAGCCTTCTAATTTCATCATAAGCCACTATAATGAAAGTCAAATCCATTAATATGAAATGCTTTGCACCTTTGTGCAACCTTGTTAGCTCCCTAGCATGAAATTGACTTCCTCTATGCCATCAAAATAATGCTTTTATTGTGAAATGTGTGATTCTAAAGCTCCAATCACTAATAGACTATATACAATAATTTCATGCTATGAATTAGCCACAAGGACAATGTAATTTCAACATAATAAGGATAAGAAAATGTAAACATTAATGTTGCATATGCATAAAGGTTTGTTTTATTATATTGAAACAATAGATGAAGCACAAAATTTTAAAAATGAATGGAAATCAAAACTGAGTTTATCTGCGTTATTAAATGTACCTCACATGCAATTTAATTTATATTTCAGGATTACACTTCATATCTCGCATCACGTTGGTTTGATTATTATTCCATTACAGAAGCACTTGGTGTGAAAAAGGTATGAGTTTTGCTCAAAGTTAATTTTTTAATTAATTTAGATAAATAAAATGTAAACTTGAAATAACCAATAACAAAATAGACTACTAAACTTTAGTGATTCTATTTCTTATTGTATGAAGTACTTGTTCTCATTAGATTATTGTCATAGTATCATGATAATACTTACACATTCAAACAAACCAACCTAATTATAATTGAAAAATATTATTATTTTCCTTAAAAATGTAAATTAATTTGTGGGGATTTACATACATAATATTTGAAACTTGCTCATTTATACATCTAACATCTAGGACTTTTAAATACTTAAAACACCTTCTTCCCTATCGAATCATTTCTACCACTCTATTCTGTCTCCGTGAGGCATGCGTGAGAACTCCTGCCCTAATGGCATTCTAATCTACAATCTTGTCCATCATCACGAGAGAAGCGGTCACCTCCTTCCTTATTCATGAACTTCACTCGCTCTATTTCGGTGAGAACTTCTCTTGCCCTAAATCTTTTCCTAATGTTTGTTATATTAGGACAACTCTTTCTCTAGTGGCATTCTTTATTGTGATCTTCTTCACCACTTGGATAACTTCTAGGATGTTGAGAACTCGTGCTCTATTCATGAACTCATCTACCATATTTTAATGAGAAGTCCTCATGCCTTAAATATTTTTCTGTTGTTTTTTATGTTAGGAACTTTTCTAGTTCAAATTTTATGTCAAGGGTAAAAAGTCTAAGTTTTTTTTCTAGACCTCATCGATCAAGCTAAAATAAGTTTTTTCTTAGTTTTTACCATTGATATTCCTTTCTTCTAAAATATTCAATTTCATTTGATGCATGCATATATTTCAAGTATCATGCTATTCGAAAGTATGAGTTCAAAATATTCAATTGAATCTACAAGAAATCACTCGCATCAAATTTGATATTACTGCAACTTGCAATGCATGATATTCTAAGCATATCGGGATAAAAATCATGGACAGAGATTTTATTGTTCCCCACAAATAGGACCCAAGATGATTGCAACTTTTTTCACTGGATTGATGAAGTTGAGCATTCATCATTGAACATAAATCATCAAAGAATAGTGACAACAGAGTAAATGACTTTAGAAAATTTTAAGTCACTCAAATATGAGATGATATAAATTAAAGTTATGTTATTAGCTTGGTTTGTAGTATCAACATCAATGTTCATCTTTTGTAAGTGTTGAACGTCTTGATATGTTGGGTGGAGATTATTGAAAATGGACTTTCACATTTATGTATTACAAATATATGTAATCAACCATTTTGCAGTATACAAATTATTGTGCCATATTTATTTTCATTACCTATCTTAATTGTTTATTTTAATAAACCATTTTGCATTATACATATTCATTATTGTGTAAGCTTAAATTAGTTCAAATGTGCATTGCTACTAATAAGTGATTGATTCAATTCTCTGCCTTAGTTGACCTCATCAAAATTATTGGCAACGGGAAATAATTTCTAAGAATTTGCATTGGATGACTTTTAAGAAGTCGGAATTTAAAACTAAAATTAATAAATGAAAATAAGTATAAATGTAGAAAGGCAATAAGCCAAAATTTGAAAACTACAAAGTTATATGCATCAACCCAAAAGGCTCCATAAAATTTTTGAATTGTTTGGTATATTTATGAACCCTACAAAAGATTGCCAGTATATTTAAATCTCCCCCAAAAATTCTTAAATTATTTGGTATATTTATGTCCCCATAAAACATTGCATGTATACTCAAATCTCCCAAATGAATTTCAAGTTAAACAATTCATTTTCTTCATTTCAATTGTTTAACTCTCGAACTAGGTTGCCCTTGTTTAGTTTAACCAAAAATAGGTTGTCCTATTGAATTTTTGCAATTTGTGTTGAGGTGACACCAAAGACCACACTGGCTACAATTATATTCAATTCTTTTATTGTTGGTGGTTAACTCTAAAAAATTCTATCTTATTTGCTTAGGTCATCCTCTTGGTCTTAAAGTTTTTATTCGGGTCGACATCGCGCTGCATGCCGAGATCCTCGAATAAATATTTAAAATTTCAAGATTCCAATTCTATCCTACCCTAAAATGTCCCTGTGAGACAGAGGGCATTTTAAATATTTATTCGAGTTGACATCGCGCTGCATGCCGAGATCCCCGAATAAATATTTAAAATTATCAATTCAAATGTTACTTTGTGCTAAAGAATACAAAGATTTCTTTTTCAAAGTATATGCAGGTGACCTCTCAAAGGATCGAGACACCTTCTCCAACAAACCAAGACTCAAAGGTCAAGAAAGAGGCTTTTAAAACTACACACTCCTACAAAATTGAGCCGAAAAAGCTTGAAGTCTTTCGACAGCCTGAAGCTTAAGGTTCGAATGGGTGTAAAAAGTCGGTTCCAACAAGCCCAAATATGGCCGGATCGCTGGCAACTCTGTCTACTCAACAAGCCATAAGAAAGGCCGTAGTAGCGGAACCCCCACTTCGTCAACCCGTCAGTAGGGACTGAAGGAAGAACGAAGGCCAATTTCACTCGACCAGTTCAAGTGATCGTAGTCTACAAAATTCTCCAAAATGATTGGAGAATCAAAGTTCTAAGGGAAGAATAAGTCTCGAGCAACTACTGAATGTTCGTAGGCTCCAAAATATAAAACCACGAAGGATGACTCAAAATCTGTCAACTTCGGTAAAATCAGTATTGGGGAGCTCAATTCCCATAGCTCAAGTCTGAAGTCTGAATGGGTGTAAGAAGTCGGATCCAACAAGCCCAAATATGGCCGGATCGCTGGCAACTTCGTCTACTCAACAAGCCATAAAAAAGGCCGCAGTAGAGGAACCCCCATCTCAGCAACCAAAGGACGAAAAGCTGTTAAATCCCAGCTCTCCCGGTCTGATAAACTCAAGTGAATCAGATTAAAGTCTTCTCAAGTGGTTAAGGATCAAGATACTACCCATGTTCGGTGCTATCAACTGAATCCAAAACCTGCAAATCCTTCAACAAGTCTGTAAAGCACAAAGCGAGGATCGAAGGAATTTTTCTTCAACAAGTCCGTCAAAGTACAGAGCAAAGGACCGAAGAACTATCCCAAAGTTCATGAAAAGCCTTAGGCTGAACCAAAAGGATTTCGTCATCAACAAGTCTGCTATACACAAAGCTCTGGACCGATGACTTTTCGCCATCAACCTAATACAAACCTAAGGGTTTAGGTCACCGGCATCTATTCCTTCATCAAGCCCGCCAAAGCTAGAAGCAAAGGGCAGAAGGCATACAAAATTTCTGACAAGTCAGCAAAGACAAATCAGACAATCCTTCACCAAGTCCGCAGCACAAAGCACAGGACAGAAGGAATCAAAATCTCAGGGAGCAAGCTAGATCTATAGAATGAGTTCCCTGGATGGCATCTACGAAATGTCGCTAAAGACTGGGGGCATTTTAAATATTTATTTGGGTTGGCATCGTGCTATATGCCGAGATCCCCAAATAAATATTTAAAATTTCAACAAGATATCAATCATCTATGGTACATCTAGAAGCGCAGTGGAGAAAGAAAATTAGTGTGACATCCAATCAAATTTTTGGAGATCCACTAAAATAAAAAGAAGAGTAGTGTGACATCCAAACAACTTTTGGAGATCCACTAAAGAAAAAAATCTCAGTGTGACATCCAAACAACTTTTGGAGATCCACTAAATGGAAACCCTAGTGTGACATCTAGAATAAAAATCTAGAGATCCACAGGGTCAATCAGCATACAACAAACGTGGCCCGCTCCAGACGCCTACCACATTTGTTGGGGGGCATTTGTTGACCTGCTGTATAAAACAAAAAAGAAAAAAAAAATAAAATAATCTCATACTTGTCCGGCCACGTTCGAGCACCGAATTCCGCACGTCGTCGCCGCATTTCGCACGACGACGTCGCATCTCGCAATACCTTTTGCACGTCGCTGCTCGTCGTTAAATGACGAGGAAACGAGGCGCTCGGGACGACTCTCTCTCCCGATTCTCCCTCTCTCTTCTCTTTTCGACGCCGCCCTACCTATTGGATCGGAAGTTACTGCATTTTGATCGGAAGCAGCGAACGGAGCTCGCCGACTGTGAGAAGGATCGGAAGCTCGACAGGAGATCGCCGCTGCAGCTCCGTCGCGGCCGGTCGACTCCGATCCTCCTTCGGTGCCGCACCTCCGACGCCGCCTTTCCCTGCTGCCGGATCGAAAGTTACTACATTTTGATCGGAAAGCAACAGGGAGCTCGTTTGTTGTGGAAGTGAACTTTCTCCCTTCCACCACTTCTCTGACTCCTCAGTCGGCGTTCGACTTTGCTCTGTCAATGACTTTCCTTGCCTGTCGGACCGGAAGTGCCAACATTTTGATCGGAAGCCGCACATGGAGCTCGCCGCAGTGAAGGTGACTCTCTCCCTCTCACTCGCTCGCTCGGCCAAATCCTATGTATCTGCCAAACCAGAGAGAGTGGAGAGGGAGAGATTACTAGTTTTAATTTTGTTAATTAACTAATATTAATTATAATTAATTTAATAATTATTTTTTTAATTATGATTAGTTATTAATTATATTAATTATAATTAATTATAATTAGATATTATTAATTACTATTAATTATATTTAACTATTAATTATCATTAATTACTATTAATTATTATTAATTATAATTAGACATAACTAATTATAATTAATTATAATTAATAGATTAATTATAATTAAATAGCTAATTATAGTTAATATTAATTAATTGTTTAATTATTTTTAGTTATAATCTATTATAATTAAATAACTTTAATTATAATTAAATATAATTATTAGTTAATTATAATTAAATAATTAGTTATCATTAATTAAAAATGGAATCCCCTCTTGCCTCGATCGTCGTGTACCCGATCGAATCGACATCCACCGCCAGAGTCGCCAAGGTATAAATTCTAACTTAAATCCCGTCCTCGACGTTTGCAGCGGACCGGGGAACCACCTATACGCGCTCTTGTAGCACGGTGGGAGGGAGCCCGGTGCGAAGCATACGACGAGGCGGGTAAGCCCTATACACGCTCTTGTAGCGTGGTGGGGACGGTCCTCGACCTCGACACCGACACCGCCGACGACTGCTACGCTAAGGTATGATGTTCCAAAATCTCATTCTCGACGTTTGCAGCGGACCAGAGAACCACCTATACGCGCTCTTGTAGCACGGTAGGAGGGAGCCCGGTGCGATGCATACGACGAGGTGGGAGAGCCCTATACACGCTCTTGTAGCATGGTGGGGAGGCACTGCTGTTCTGCTACGTCACTGCTGTTCTGGTACGGGTACTGCTGAAGGCCCCATACACGCTCGAGTAGCGTGGTGGGATGAAAATTACTACGGCCGCGGTGTCTGAGGACACCTACCATACACGCTCTAGTAGCGTGGTGGGAAGGCCCAGCTCCCCAATTTTCCCCCAAATGGGGGATATGCCGGGGTGCTGCCAAAATTTTCACTGAAATGTACAAAGACTGGAACAATTCAAAGACCTTCTTGGACAACAATATAGGAGACCTGTACTCGAATAAAAATGTACAGAACTTGAACTAAAATGAGCAGAGGACCTGTACAAGAACAGAGGACTTGTGGACCTAAATCTGAACAAAACTCAAATGATTAATAAAGACCAAATTCAAATGAAATGAAATCAAACTGGGACCAAATTCAAATCAATTTGAACATGAAACTGAACTTACAAGGACTCCAGAAAACTTTGAACAAAATGTGAGCATGCAATTGAATTCAAAGGACTGAAGGGGACTTGAATGAGACTAGAACATCAAACAAAGACTTTGATTTGGACTGGATCCGAATCCGAATAAAGCAGTTGAACTCGCACTTGAACTCAAGCTATACGATATCAAGTGGGGACTTGTAAACTTGATGAATTCAAGTCTGAATGAAACTGAATTTGGATCAAAACATATGCAAAGATCAAAATTTGAATCGCACACGGGGGACTCGTGGCGAACAAGTCCTCGATGCATGAATTCCTATAACAATCCCTACAAAATGCCTGTTGATCGAGATGGCAATATGGGAGACCAGCAATCAAAGATCTATCCCTACAAGCAAGGGCAATCATGAACCACCTGAGATTGGTGAAAGGTGGGTGAAATGCAAGAGCAATGACTCTCCTACGAATACTTTTAGGAGGTCGCAATAGATACAACAGTCCTCTACCAGTGAACACAAGCAACTTGTGGATAACAACTATGGATATATCATAGGCACGACGAACCACTGTGGGCACAAGTACAGATATCACCTACGACAGTGGTGATCAAAGTGCTGTCAGTACACCGGGTACAAAGGCAACCCGATGTACGAAAAAGGACACCCCTGGTGGAAGGGAAGAAATATTTGAACAAATTAGAACCAAACTTCCTGGTGTTCCCAAACCTCTTCTTAGTCCTATACATAAGAAGAAAATAGTTCTAATGCCCACAAACACCGGAAATAACAAGCCCACTATGCCGAAGAGCCTAAAAGGAGTTCTCCCCAAATCAGTAGTCATCGACTCCAAAGTTCAGAAAAACCTTCCCCGGTGATTGAGAAAGGGGAATTAATGTCAAGATGATTAAATACCTCATGACATCCAAATAGCTACGCCACCGGATCTGCAACACTAATACAAGCAGACAGAAGGCGTCTATGATCTACAACTCAACGCCACCGAATCTGCAACACTGATATAAGCAGACAGAAGGCGTCTACAATCTACAACACACGCCACCGGATCTGCAACACTTATGAAAGCAGACAGAAGGCGTGTATAAGATTTTAAAGGAAATGCTGTGGATTCAAATGAAAAATACATGCACAACTACAAATATTTCAAAATACCCTTACACGCGCACCTTAGTTTGTATACACATAGGTACACAAGGGGTAAATACAATCTCAACCCGCATGGGTCCCGGCGAGCGTGCTATTGGTACACACGTGACGCCTATGGATGCTACGCGGGTTGACAAGTGAATTCAAGTTCGAATCCGATCCTTCTATACGGATCAATAGAAGTCGACAAGATTTGAACTACCTAACAAAATACACTGTTGTAGCGACCAGTGTATTTGTTTAAATACATTCTTTTTAGGCCTTCAAGACCTAAAAAAAAATCAAGAAAATTCATGAACAAAGGCATAAAGCCTACGGAACCCGATCCTCGATCCACAGCCCGGTCGAGTTGACAGGGTTCAATCAACTAAAGTGGAAATGACCCCAAACACCCCGATGATGGCCGTGTGGAATGAAGATCTCAACCGGAGGGGTCAATTTCAGGCATTTTTAAATGCCTCCCAAAGTCCAAAATTCAAAATTCCACAAATCCTAAAATCCAGATATTTAAATCTGAAATCTATCCATCAATGCTTAAAGCAAAATCCATCCACCCTCCGCAACAGTTTGCCGGGGTGGACAAATTCAAATAAACTCTAGCTCATAAAGAGCCAAATGCCTAGTCGAAAATATCACTAGGATCCATTCTCAAATAATCTCCTGCCAGTAAGGACGTGGTACGTGTCCTCTAACCGGCGGTTTGCCGCCAAATGGCACCGCAGGATAAACGGTTATGACCCGGGGCCCTCTGAACCGAGTGGTTTTGCCTCCAAATGGCACCACAGATAGCGGTTATGGCCAGAGCCAATACGCTCCTTATTGGCATCAAATCCTTGAGATATGAATCAATAGGTTATGATCGATAGGGAACAAAGCCCTCTGTCAGCTAAGGTGGATTCAAATTTGTCCCCTTAGACAAACATTCAACCCTGGTCTACAAGGTCCCCTTGGACGAAGCAACCCATGGCTGCCGACAAGGATCCTTCTGTCAGGTTGGGTCGACTACCTCCTCTGACTAAGTAGACCAGGGACCACGATGGCCCGGGACGACGGAACCATGGGATCTTGATCGGACTCATCATCCATTCCCCCACCATCCGCTTTAAGTGCAAGATGGTGCAAATTTGTATTTTTAAATATCTAATCTTCCAACCCAAAATCCAAAAACCCAATCCTTTAATTCCCAATATCCAAACCTTTCAAATTCTCAAATTCCAAACTTCCAATCCTCAATACCAATACTCATTGCTGCTACTATATGCCAGATAACACGTATTTCTATACGTATCTGATCGATGACTAGCCTTAATCGAAAGTTCTCTCTCGTGATCGGGAGGGGTAATTAATTATAGGGGCTTGCGCCTATAGGAAACCAGAACTCAGATCATAAAGTCCTCGCAAAATGAGGGCGAAATCTCTGGGTAGTGTCTTATCTACAAACCCATCTGCCTTCCAAAATTTACCTCGGAACTTAGTCAGTTAAAACTCGCTCAGATAAAAAAGAAATCGCGCGGCGGGGAGGCCGGGGCCGAATTTTCGGAGCCCACATTGCCAAAGGTTGCAAGTACATTCTCTAGTATCATTTTTGACTTCATATCTCTTTTTCTAATCTTCAACCTCAAACTTAGATGATGATGTTGACTGCCAAATGACAAACCATTCCTTCTATGTTGTAACTTCTCTAACTCATTCCTCAGCATATGGGACTAGTTTTGCTCTCTACCTCCCTGAATAAGTCTTCTCTTGGACCTTTCCTCCATTATCATGCCCTTAATCATATCAATGAGGTCAACTATAGTTTTGCATCTTACTTCTCAAATCCAAGAATGAAAGATTTAACAATATTAATTTTGTTTACCTAATTCTTTAATTCAAATGAAAACATACTTTTTAAATACTTATACGGTAAATAAACCAAATATAAATGAACTGTTGGACTAATATTATTTATCTTCATTAACTTAAATTCAAAATCATATTTTTTGTAAGTGTTGGCAACATACCATATTAAGTTTCACAACTTGGGACTATCAAAATAGTGAAAGAACTTCTTCATGTTCTTTATTAAATAACGCATACACACTCAATGTTCTTTTTCAGGGTAAAGATTTTTTATTGCTTCTCCAAGACCTTTTTATATATCTAATATAAAGGCAAGTGGATATAGCTAATAGCTAACAAATTTTTTCAAATTAAGAAGAAGTGATGGCCATGTATCCCAAGATTCTATTTCAACCATTACATAAGCTAAAGTAAAAAGAGACCATTGCTGCCATGAAGAGAATTTGCAAATAGCAAAACACCCAAATAATTTGATTTAAGATGACAAGCATCTAGCCCAATTAAAGGTATACAACCTATAATGAAGCCATCAATGCAAACTTTAAATCTTACATAAACTTTCTTGAATGAGTAATCATCAATATCATATGTGTATGTGATATGAGAGCCCAAATTTCTAACAAAAATCTCACATCTTAGAGTAGAAAACCCATTTGTAGTTATCATTCAAAGCCCAAAATTTTACATTTCATGCTCCTTCTCTAGAGCACCACAATTTTATATATGGTAATGATAATCCATACATTAACTCAAAACTATCATTAATGTGTTTTGGTGTTATGTCCAGATGTTTCTTTGTAATTTCTTGTATTTCAAGAGCAACTAAGTTAGATATGCAAGTTTATTTCCAGTTATGCTGACACCAGAACATAGATGTGCATCGTCTAATTTTCTAACTTCAAAGGTCTAACAATCTTTACACATAAATGCATGTACCCTCTTAAGACATCCTCAATGTGAGCATGTTGCTATAACTCTAGTCTTATCATTAGCCTTGATCTTTTTCTTAGAGTTATTAGTGATGGTGGTGGACCATAGGAACTGCTTAAAATCGATTACATCTTGAAAGCAGACACTAACTACTAATGATTTATCATCATCAACTTGAGAAATAAGATTAATAAGAAAAATACTCTTTAAGCTTTGAAAATCAATATTGTTTGAAGCAACATTAATTTAACTTGGGTAACATTGCTCCAAACCTTCTTGAGATCATATCAACCTCTTTGTCATCTTGTAATGTAACCACAACATCAACCTACTGAGTTCTATTAAATGGTTCTATCATCTGTATGACCTCAACATCACTACATATAGTCTTGTAGACTTTGGAAGAAGTAGCACATATATGATAATGTAACTTGAAGTCATGTATAATAAGCCATGGACAAATCTGGACAAATCATTTCAACCTTACCTCTGAGGATAAAAATAGCTAGTTATATCCTTCTCAAGTTTAATTGTTTTTTGTTTATCACCTTCATATCTTCTTTTAGGTTGACTTTTAACTTTACCTCAATATCCCCTAAGCATAAATGTAACAAGAATCCATTCACTCTCATTCACCATAATTTACATTTAACTTTACTTTAATTTACTAAAAATCTATCAAAAAAATATAATGTGTTAATAATACATCCTTCCACAGCTTGATCAATAAGGTAGAGGACAAAAATAAACTTATATGGGCAACTCTTGACTTGCAGCATAAAAAGATTTAGGCATGAGGAATACCAACAAAGTTGGATCTTGCAATTAACTTTCATGGGAGTAGAAGCTTTCACTATAGATGTTGAAGAAGAACAACTTGAATAGGACAAGAGTGATCATCGATCTCACGACTATGGAGAAGATTATAGATTAGAATGTCACAAGGGAAAGAGTTCTCACGTGCACCTTATAGAGATGGAACAAAATGGTAGAAATGGTTTGATAAGGAAGATGTAGGTTTTATAAATGTATTTTAAAAGTTTTAGGTTTTAGATATGTAAATAGACAAGTTTTAATTATTATTTAGGTAAATTCTCCTTATATTAAATGTTTATGTTTATATTAAATGAAAAAAAAATAGATAAAAGAACATGACTATTTTTATGTAGTTTAATTATTATATTGTAATTTGTAATAATCTAAAGTGTTTATTACAGCACTCAAATTATTAAATTTAAAATGTTATGTAAATCTCTTATAAATTAAATGGTTGAAAAAGAAGAATTTGTTTATAGAAATAGAGGATCAAATGGTAATAGGTAATTTGGTTTTTTATAAGTTCAAATTAAAAAAATTGTTTTAGTGGATCTATAGTTATATATTGGATGTTATTCTATTAAGTGTTTTATATTACAAAAAGAATTGCACTTGCCATCTGACCATCTAAACATGACTCGTTAATTCAAGTCTCTAGGCTGGGTCGTGACCAAAGTGCTATCAGAATTAAGTTAGGATATAAATCATACTAAAAGACCCATTAGGTTGATTACTAAGTCTAAAAAAATTGACATGATATAACTATGAATTTTAATTATATGTTTTTATTTTATTACAAGACTAAGAATGATCTTAGAGAGAGTATGAAAAAGGTTGTACTGAGTGTTGTTGTTAATATTGACGCATTGACCAAAAGGATGATAACAATGGCTCAATTAATTCAACATTCAAGATTTAATTTCTCATCTATCAAAAAATATTGGTAGTATCATGTCAGTGGATAAATGTATACATTTTTTTAGGATATGAGAATGTCATTATTTAAGGGAGTATAAGGACTAAAAGAGGTAGAAAAAAGGTTATTAAGGATTGAGAATATATTATTAGGTCTGCTCTGCCCATATTATAGAGAGTTTTCACTGGCGATATTTGTATTAGATGATGTGGCTAAAAGGTGGTAGAGATGACAACATTAGGATATGTTTGGAGGGATATCTTGTATTCAAATAAAATGGATGAGTTTACTTAGGAGTTAAGAGATTTGATTGTGTCTCTTTCTGTAAAGAGGCAAATGCAAGATAAATTTTTGATATTGGTGCAATGAGACAAATCAGTATACTTACATGTTACAATAATAATTATAATGAAGTAAAAGAAAACTAAAATTGTTATAAAAAAACATAATCAGTCACTTTGCTTTTCCCTAATTTGATTCATGTTATACATTAAATATTCAGCCATCATATATGCTACAATATTAATAGCAATGAAATTTTAGAGAATTATAAGTAGAATAAAATAATTGTAACTACCCTCTTTAATTATTTTCATGGTTTCATTTCATTCATTACTCAAATTTTGATATAACCTTTCTTAATGCAACACCTAAGGTTACATACTAAATTTCAAAAATTTTCATTATAATTATTAAATTCCTTCCTTTTAACATAAAAGAAATTACTTACTTTTCACCAATAAGAAGATAGTTGAACACTCTTCTTCTTCTTCTTCACTATTTTCTACTCCTCTAAACGTACTAAACAAACCTCTTTTATGCAATATATTACATTAGTCGACTAATAATTTCTAAAATTAAATGAAAGTTAATTCAACTTGAATTAAATTAGACTAAATCAAAATACCTGATAATCTTTCTTTCCTTCTTTGCTAGATCAAGATAAGACTTTCTCTGCCATTAAAAAAAAAAAAAGAAAAAGAAACTTCTAAACCCAAATTATTCCTCTTCCTATTTTCTTCTCTTACCCATGGTTACCACCTCCTCTTCACTCATTTCACTCATTTCTGGCTTAACTGGACGAGGCGAAAATGAGTTATCTTGCATGAGCACAACTTTTCGCTCCCGAACACATTTCCTCACTCACACAATTATATCCTGCCAGCAACTCATGCAATTCGGCCCTGCTAGCTGCTCTACTCCACTGCTTTGTCAGCTCTTTAATTAAGGCTAATTTTGCTAAACCATCCAAACCAGTTCTTCCATTATAGGTAGGAGAATTTTTTTGAAAATGACTTGAAGTGACATAGTGTCCAGGTTTTTTCAGAGTTTGTATTAAGGGATCTAAAAATGAAAGATATATATTTTGTCAAATGTCTTCTATATGAGAGTTTACCCCATCAAAATGAATTTGATTGAAAAAAAATTATTTTTCATCAAAGATGACAACTCCTGAAATTATAAATTTTTGGGTTGTGAGATAACATTTAGTTGAAAGAATACTCATCAGAAAAGACACATTTGAGAGCTTTAGGATCAAATTTACCCTTGTATTATTTCTGAATGTGGCCATATAGACAATACACCTAAAGATTTTGAAGGAAAATTTAGAGGAAATTATTTGTGGTGGATAATTCAATCAGTTAATTTAGAGAATTTTTTAAGCCAATCACTCTTGATGGTATTTTATTGATTAGGTATATAACAGTTAATCTTCTTCTCCCTATTATCTTTTCGACGCTTGATTTTAGAAGAAGTATGTCAATTTTTTCTCTCTATCACTCTATTTTATTTCAGAGTATTAAGATGAGAGGACTAGTGGATAATACATTCTTTTTGGAAGAAAAATAATAATGTGTGATTATAAAAATCATGAGCATTATCGATTTAAAAAACCTTGATATTAGTATAGATTTTTTTTTTTTTTGGTATCATAGAGATAAAAATAGGGAGAGTAATATTAACATAAAATTCTTATTTGTAAAAATATGTTCATGTCATCCAAGTGCAATTATTAATGAAGTTGACAAATCCAACAGCTCCAGCAAATTGTGGATTTTGAAATGTCCCCATAAGTTTGAGTAATTAAATAGAAGAGGAGGATCTAGACTCACTGTCAAGAAAAACAACATGATGATGGTTAATAATTTCACATGTCTTGCAACAAAATTTTTTTATGTTTGTACTCAAAAAGTAGAAGGAAACACATGCTATAGGACTTTGATTGAGAGATGTTTTATCCTATAATGATGTTCCGTATTCAAGAATATGTAGCCCATCATTTTCTCTAGCTTCCTCAATCATCATTCCTATAGTGAGGTCCTAAAATACATAATTATTATTGAAAATTGCTACCTTTTTGTTGCAGTATTTAATGACTCTATGGATTGATAGAAGATTCATTGTGAGACAAGGAACATGCACATTAGTGATTAAGTATGAGGTAAATTGAAAAAAAAATTCTTTAACCTACAATAATTGTTAGATAACGATCAAACACTTTTATTTTACTATTACTAGATAGGGTTTATAGATTTAAAAAAATATAGCAAGGTTAGTCATGTGATTAGTAGCTCTTAAATTTATGAATCAAGTATGGGAGGAATTATTTAAAACACTCAAAACACATACCATTTTGAAATAGAAAGTTTGACCCATATGATTTTTTGCAATGGGTTGAGTAAGTTCTTGAGTTTAACAATTTCTTCTAAATTGAGCCTTTTTATTTCACATGACATGCTTGCCCTTTTTGGTGACCTTTTTTCATACTTTAGCTTAAGAGCTTATGTGGAGTTTCCAACATTTTTTCTTATGTCTTTTTTTCTTGCAATAGTTGTACTATAGATTATCTTTGGAAGAAATCTTTTAGTATTATTTAGGGAAAGAGTTTGTAGCATCAATTCTGGTGTTTGGTGGTTTTCATGGTAGATTTTTTGGATTTTAAAATATCTAACATTACCATCTTTCTTCTTTCTTTGGTTCGTATGAGAAAAAATATCTCATTTAGTGATCGTAGGGTTTGTATGCTTAAGATTTAGGCACAAACTTAATTAAAATCACTATCAAGTCCTGCAAGTAACTCAAACACATTTCTCTTTGTTTAAATTGATTGAAAATTATTAGATCCTCAAACATATCATCTTAAGATCTTGGTAAAAATTCAGTTCAAGATAATAAAACTTTATTGCATTAAAGTACTTAACATGAATATTACCTTACTTGATTGTTGAGATCTTAATTTTTATTTTGTAGCTAAGGATTGTGTCTTTTACTTTTGATTACATTTATTTAATGGTGTTCCTCTTTTTTTTTTTTTTTTTGGTGGCCGAGAGGAAAATATATGGACCACTGATTTCAGGTTTCGTGGTATTCTTTAACCATGCCATGATAATGATATCAGCTTCAACACAAATAAAGAACTTTGAGAAAGAGCAGTAGAGATGGGAACATAAGTGGCCCATTAATTCTAAGAATTTTAGAATTTCTTAATTCATTATTTTCTTACTAAAAATTGGTATTATATCTACATATATAGACTAAAAAAATATCTGTTAAAGGAAATACTACAATCAATTTGTCTCTATTAATACTATAGTACATTATAAAAGACCACTGCTACAACAACAGTGAAAGCTAAAAAAAACTGCATATAACAAAAAATAACATATAGCTAATTGCACATTTAAAACAATAAGCTACTAGTAGTTGCAAAAGATTCAGGAAGAAAATGTTGGTTAAAATTGTCGATAAGATTATGGTTTTATTTGGTACAGCTTTCTTATTGCTTTCTAAAACTGCTTTTTAGTAAAAAAAAATGATTCAAAAAAAAATTTTAAATAAAAAGTAGTTTTAGAAAGCATTAAAAAAAGATATCTCAAACGAAGTCTAAATTAGTAAAAATTTTAGTGGGGCTAATGGTTAAGCACCTAGTGAACATCTAAATATACTAGGCACCTCAAAAAAGCCTTGTGAAGTTGCAGAATTTAGGGCTTGCGAAGAAGGAAAGAATGAGAGTATAAAATAGTTGGGTTAGTAGAAGAGGAAAGAGGGGTATGGGTGGAGAAGGTTCTTGCACAATGCTTGTAGGAGCCCTATATTTAAAACTCTTAACAGCATAAAGCCATAAACATTATGTTTATGCATATAACAATTAATTCTTTTTAATACACCAAATATACCACTTCATCTACTTCTTGTTAAGTTCTTGTGCACAAACTTGAAATTTTTCCACTCTCTAATAAGTAGAGCATGAACCTTCTCTCTCCTCCTGACCACACTTTTCTCTTTTCTAGCTCTCCTACAGGCAGTAAGATACTTCTTCTTACCGACCCTCTTTCTTTTTCTAAAATGGTATGCATGCAAATCCCTCTATAATTATTTTTTAAAAAACATTTGAACCAATAAGACAACTCGCACACGTCACATACGCAAACATCAAACTTAAGACATCTTGATTTGTAACCAAAGTTACCAACTTATAGATCAAGAAGAGCTGTGTATCCCTCTATAAATTAATACCCTTTATATTACTTTCTTAAAATTTTGAAAATTATGACAGGGATCTGTTAAATTGTGGAAGGCATGCAACTTACAACTGAAGAAGATTTATATTGAGAACATCCATAGCAGTTTGGCTCACCACCATAGTTTGCTAACACGAGGTTATCGAGCTTTAGTTTACAGGTAAGACAAGCTAAACTTCTAAACTTTACCAGAACCCATATAATTCTTTATTTATTTTGAAAATATGTTTTAAAATAATGAAAATATTTGGAAGATTCTGTAATTTAATTTAACTTTAACTTAAGTTAGTTCAATGCTAACATTCTTGTACACAAAAATAATTAAGAGGACTAAAACTTCTCTTCATAAAAGGGAAAAAAATCTGAAAGGATGTTTTGATCTACTTTATATTGATATGAGACTTTAAAACATATTGTCCATTAACAAACAACCAATTAGGAGCCTGAACAATAATTACTGAACAATCATTTTGGCTTTTTTTATAGCTTTCTTATTATTTTCTAAAGAATTTTTGCACTAGAGAGTTACTTCAAAAAGTTTAAAATAATGAAAATATTTGGAAGATTCTGTAATTTAATTTAACTTTGACTTTAGTTAGTTCAATGCTAACATTCTTGTACACAAAAACAATTAAGAGGACTAAAACATCTCTTCATAAAAGGGCAAAAAAAATGAAAGGGTGTTTTGATCTACTTTATATTGATATGAGACTTTAAAACATATTGTCCATTAACAAACAACCAATTAGGAGACTAAACAATAATTAATGAACAATCATTTTGGCAAAGCTTTCTTATTATTTTCTAAAGAATTTTTGCACTAGAAGTTTACTTCAAAAAGTAGTAAGAAAGCTGTTTCAAATGAAGCCTTTATCTAACATTTACATTTCAATTAGCGGGGATCATGATTTGCAATTTCCAACAAGGGGAACATTGAATTGGATAGACTATCTTAATTTTCCTATCATTGAGACCCGGAGATCATGGAAAATAAACGGCCAAGTCGGAGGGTAAGTTGTTATATATATAGTTAAATTACAATCCTATTTTCATTTTTTATGCCTAAATTAATTCTAAAGTAAACTTTTCTCACAGAGACGCCCTTAAATATATATATATATATATATATATATATATATATATATATATATATATATATATATATATATATATATATATATATATATATATATATATATATATATATATATATATATATATATATATATATATATTTAACATAGGTATATAATGTTGTACTCGAACAATCTAACATTTGCTACAGTGAAGGTAAGACATTATCATTTTTTTATTATTTGTAAGTTTTATTTATTTATTCAGTATGTTAATTAAATAAAATGTTTGTATTATATCCAGCCTTGCTATGTTAAGAAAGATAGAGCTAAAGCCTAAAAGACTCAGTTAGAAAGTACAAAAAATGATTTTTTTTATTGGATCTAGGCTTCATTTAAGACAGCTTTCTTACTATTTTTAATTCAAAAAGTTTTTATCATAAAAAATTACTTTAGAAAGCAGTAAAAAACTATCACAAATGAAGTCTTAAAAGAGAATTAGACTCTTAATAGAACATAATGAAAAATAATGATTCAAGCAGTGGATCCCACACAGTGAGTAAAGTGTTGTTGTTGTTGTATTTAATATATTAAAAACTTATCCTTCATGCATTTGTAGGGTGGAGGTCATGAGGCACGACGAGAAAAACCGAGGGAATGCTGGACAATCTTGAAGAGGTGGATTTCTTATGAGCCTCTCTAGTTTTGTGGGATTTAGTAACAAGTAAAAGAGGATATATTGTATGGAGAATAAGAATTGCAACGTTCACTTATCACTTGCATTGAAGGTTTCTGATTTTATGGATGTTGATAATGTTGTTTGTATTTGGATTTTGTTCATCTATCATAAAGAATTACTTTGTAACATTAGAACGTTTGTGTGTGTATGCCACATTTACCACAAAATTAATTTTCCCGTCATTGATCCAATATTTTATACAGTCTAATGCTTCCATCTTCATTGTAGCTTCTTTTTTTGTGTGTTTGGGAGGGTGACATTTAGGCCAATTAAGGAAAATTTACACATACATCACATATGCAAGATTCAAACCTAAGACTTTTGGTTGTAAACCAAAGCTCACAACCAACAAACCAAAGTGAGCTGCGTGAAGTTAAAACTGTTATAAGCATTATAGGGCATCCTTATTTTGGACTTTGAATGGTTTGAATAGTTTACTTGTCATGCAAGTTGGTCATATGGATTAAATCCTATGATTTTTTTTCTTTGAAATTTTCATATAAAAGAATGTATTTTTTTTATGCTAAATATAAGTTCGAGTCTCTCTTAAAATCCATGAATTATTTTTATAACACAATAATTTGATGTTGTTGGTTATAAATGTTAGCACCTTCATTGTAGAAAATTATAATACATAGTCGATGATTATCTTACTAGGAAGGCTTTTAACATCCTTTTGTCAAACATATAATCACTATATTCATTGATTAATTGAGTATATCACCAATATGATCTTTGTACTATCAATAAAAAATATGCAAAATGATTTGAAATTAATATTCAATAAAATTTATTTTTAAACCTTGAGTAAAGATTGAAAATAGCCTGTGTAGAATAATTTTATAGATGTGAGCCTTTAGAGTCTTGTTATGGATCTTATATAGATGTAATGCTTAGATCTTCAAGCTTTAATCAAATTAGGCTCCTTCTAAGATTCAATAAAGGAACCATTTAATAATTGAGAACTCTGGTATGATACATCTAAGAGAGAAATAGACTATGAAGACCTAAACTAAAATAATTGTTAGCTTGAGAAATATACCTTTAGGATATGGCACCATCCCCTTCTTTCTTGTTCTTACTCTTTCTATTACTTAGGACTAAATCCCTATCTTTATTGACATAATAATTAATTCCTTTTCTTCTTATAAGTATAAAAAATAGAATGTTAAAGAAGGCTTCTAGAGAGAGATATATATTGGGTGGCTAACCATTTTATTTTTTGAGGTAAAAATAGTGGCTAACCATTTTATTTTTTGAGGTAAAAATAGTGGGTGGATTTTAGTATAGCAACAACAATTGGAGAATCGTATTTGGGAGTAGTGGTAAAAGGATCATAGCCAAGTAACGATAATTAGAGGAACATATCTGGGTGGTGGTGATCAAAGGACATATTCAGGATAAGATGGTTAGAGGTTCGTAGTTATGTGATAATTATCGGAGAATTATAATCTAGTGATAGAGCTTAAAGAGCAGTAATCAGACGATGGAGGTCCAAGGACCTTAGTCAAGCAATAATTGTCAGATAAGTATATTTGGGAAAGGTTACTTAGAGGATCGTAATTAAGAGATGACAATCAAAGGTCCTTGTTTAGGAGATTAAAGTAACATGCTTGATTTAGGTATACATTAGATTCCTATTTATAATTTTTTTGAGTATCATGTCCCATAAATATATCTAAAATCCCAAACACCCATCAAATAGTCCATATTAATTCCCTCGATCATAGATTATTCCATCAATAGTTAAGTGTTTTAATATCGACAATATTAAGCAATTTTAAACTTATTGGATTTATCTCATTGAGATGCTCAATTTGATCATATGCATGTGAGATTTGGAGGTAGTTAGGTCCTTTAATTTATTTTCTAAAGTTTTGAATATGCTAAAAATAGTTTATTTATATTCATTTGGAATTAAGTCAAATAGCTTTTAGTGTCAAGAGATTCATCGCATCAAGAAGTTTAGTTTGACAATAAGTTTGCTCAAATTAGAGTTCAAAGAGTCATCAATTTTTAATTTCAAAAGTTTCTAACTCAAATAGTCATCGAAATTCATGCCTAATCAAAAATAAATTTTATGATATATGAATTGCCCCCAATATCTGAAAGTTAAAGCTTATGTCATCTGAAAATATAAGTTTAGACTTTGAAAAATCCCTTGTATGAAATTATAATTTTAAGAAAAATTAAGAGGTGCGACCACTCAATAAATGTTGGAGTAGACCCCCACTTAGAGGAATGAACTAAGTAAAATATCTCAAACTATAAACTTAGCATTTGTTGATGTTAATGCATTGATAGGAGCAAAGATTGGTAAAATGTTTCTACCAAATTATTTACATGAAATTGGTTATAGAGGCTCATTTGGGTCCCGTAGCATCAAAATTGTGCTCATTAGGCATTTGTACATCACCAAATCAGTGCTAGTTTTTTTTCCTGCTCCTTTTATAGGCATATTCACAAGCGTAGTGCACATCTTCAAGCACATGAAAAGAAGATTCTTAATTTAATTATTTTTAAATTACATAAAAAAAGAAAAGAATATTATTTCTTACTTCAAAAGCATTTTAAAAATCAAAGAAATTATTAAAAAAATTCTAATTTCCCCCCTCTTGAGTTTATAAATATCCCACTTAGGGCTAGATAAGAGCCTTGGCTCTCTTAATAAGCCCTATTTTTTTCTTTATGAAGGGAAAATTATCCTACAAAGTTTAACAGCTACCAGAGGTGACCAATGCCATAATCCTTATGGTTAGACTGTGCTCTTCCTTTTTAAAATGTGCTAATAGTTATCCTTAGAAAAATAGAGTTTAGAAGTGATCAATGTCAATAATACTTATTATGAGGATCTGATTGTCCTTTAAAAAAGTTTTTATTCTCCTCATCAGACAAATTAGGTTTTGATGTGGACAAGGATAGTAGACACTACATAAAGGCTCTATCATATCTTAAAAAAGATGCCAACTGTACTCATTGAATGAATAGGGTGTGGAGGCGGTCAAGGCCCATAGTCTCTTTGGTGAGACTCTAGCCTTCGCTTGAAAATGGCCTTTTCCTCATTATCAGATAAATAAAATTTAGAAGTGATCCAGGCATATAGTACATAAATATACACTTTAGGATCCCTTTAAAAATGTGTTGATAGGCTTCATTAAACAAATCAAGTTTAGAGGCAGTCAAGGCTTGCAATCACTACGATGAGGCTCTTTTATTTCCTTGCAAAAGGTTTTAATTGTCATCATTGGATGAATAGGGTTTAAAGGTCTTATGGATCATAATTTCCAATGTAATGATTTGATCTTTTATTGAAAAGAAAAATGTTAACACTAATGATACCAAGTATTAGTGTTAGATTTAATACTATTGGAATCATTTTAGACATATTATGGATAAAGCACACTTTTTTCAAAGCTACAACAAATTTTATGGGAGAAGAGGCCACCTTGAAAACTAGGATAAGAACTTGAAGAGCACAGAAAACTTCTTAAAATCACTTATGATGTTGATAAAGAATGTGTTGATATCATATATATTTAATTCTATATGTGTTCATGAAATAAGAGTTATTACTATATAACCCATAAATATATATTTCTTCCTATATTATGCAAGTTTAATTATTGTTTACAAGCAAGGGGCTAGAACTAATGGTAATAGCTAATGAAATCTCAATTTTTTGTGTAATAGTAATCCAAATTTTTAGGATCTTGCACCCTATAGAAGACTGAACCCTTTTGGATGCCTATTTCTTTGAGCTCGATTGAAATTTTTTTATTATAATGATAAGCTTTATTAATGAAACTATTTTAACCAAGCTCCTTATATGTGCTGAGGATAATGAATAATTGTACCTTGCTTTGGTTGCTAGAATGGAATACCATCTTAAACCTTAACATGTGATGGGAAACATCTAACGATATCCACAAATATTTTTAAGTTGTATGAGGCTATTTTTCAAATATCACTCAATAATATTAATGTGTGTGAAAAAAATAAAAAATCCATTAAGGATTTTTTAACCATTCGAGGTTATTTATTAGAGTATTATTTAATGATATTAATATGTATGAAAGAAGTTAAAAGAAATCCACCAATAATATTTATCATATCTAAGCATATTTTTCAAAGTGTATTAACTATTGTGGAAAAGCTTCAAAGAAATTCACTAAGAATTTTTGAGACATTTGAGATGATAATCATGCTTGAGACATTGACTTGAATGAACTTTTAAGGTTCAAATAAGGGTTGCCCCAGCATACAATCATTTCTCAAAAATAGCACCAAATAATTACATCCTATAATAATCACGTGATAAAAAGAAAATGTTCACATCTTAGCATTGTGCGAAGATCTTATACATATAAGGATAAAAGAGGGTTACAAGCAACATAAATTTTTACTTAAAAATTTTTTAGAAAGGGAAAAAAATACTTGGCCAAATTAAAATGAATTCAATGATGCCCTTTCCCATGATTGGAAAATTTTTTGATATAATAAAGTAGATATATAATGTATATAACATCCAATTATGGCATGGAGTTATCTTCAATAAATCATTTATTGTTTATTTATTCATTCTCATTTGAGGAGGGGAAACCAAATACAAAGATTTCTAATATAAATTTTGTATTAACACTAGAGTCAGTGTTGGTGTTTATGAAGTTCATCAAACTTATGAGCACTTAGTATGTTAATGTTATTTGTGGAAACAGATGATGAAGTTAGATGATGTTACTAAAGCTAGGTGCCAATGGTTAAAGGCTCCAAGCCAAATCATAGTTGTTGAAGGACCATTTTTAGGCTTTGGTGGTTAGATGATTATTATCAAATGATAGTGGTAGAAGGATCATAGTTGGGTACTAGTGGTATGAAGACTGTGCTCGAGCATTGATGGTCAAATGATCATAGATGGACTATGGTGGTAGTCAAGAAATGGATGGAAGAATTGTAGTTTAGTAATAATGGATGGAGGATCATAATCAAATAAAGGTAATCAAAGGATAATCATTGGGAAACTATGGTCATAGGATTGTAGTTGGATGATGGTGGTTATAGGTTCAGAGTCTAGTGATAATGGTTGGATCATCATATTTGGGAGAAATTGGTCATAGGATTATAGTTTGGCGATGGCGATCAAGGACTATAGTGAGCGATAATGGTCGTAGGACTATAATAGGGTTATAATAGTCAGAGGATCATAGTAGGTTGATTATTAATAAAGAATTGTAAGTGGGTTGATGGAGGTCAGAAGACTATAATCAGGTAATGTTTGAAGTAGCATAGTTAGGCAACGATGGTTCAAGGATCGTTGTCAAGTAATAATGTTCGAAGTACCATAATCAATAAATTATAGATGAAGAATCATGTTTGGGTGATGGTTGATAGAAGATTATAACAAGGCAACAATGATTGGAGTATCATATTTAACCAACAAATATCACAAGATTGTAGTCAAGTGGTAGTGTTTGAAGAACTGTTTTCAAGGGACAATGATTAAAGGCTCGTAATTGGACGAAGATAGTCATATTATATTCAAGTGATGATGATATAATATTCAAGCATTGATAGTAAAAGGAACATAATTGAGTAAATATAAATGAAGGACTAATAGGTGGTTGGTGATGGATGGATGGTCATAATCGGTAAACAATGGTTGAAGGATAGTAAATAAGCAATGGTAGTTGTAGGACCATAGCGAAGTGATGGTGGTTAAAGGATTGTACTTGGGAATGATAATTGGAGGTATATATTTGGAAAATAGTGGTCAAAGGATCATAATAGATCAATGGTGGTTGGAGGATCGTAGTCTATCGATGTTGTTTGGAGGATTATAGTCAAGTGGAAAAGCTCAAAGAACTATAATCAAGCGATTCTACTAATTGGTCCTTAGTAGGGTGACGGTGGTCATTGGTCCATATTTGAGTGATGGTGATTTGATGTTGGTGGAGGCACTGATCTAATTGTGGCAGTCGAGCAATATTCTAATGAATCCCATGGATTCTTCAAGCCTCTGAGCTTTCTTGAATCTCAAGCTAAGGGTTTTATTCTCCACTCATGTAAAGAGTGGGAGAATATTTATATAATATTGAGTGTGGTATGCCTATAAATACAACCAAAATTTGGAATCCTCCATTGGATGGCCTATATTGCTTCTCTTGATTGTAAATAATTTCCTTTGCATTTGGTGGCTTTACATTATTAGAATTTAGAGAATTTAGGCTTATTGGATTCAACTTGTTGAGAATATATTTTTAATTATAGGAATGTGAGATTTGGTGGTCATTGGATGTGTCACAACCCAACCTATTTTAACCCACATATATAACAGGTCACATCATGTTTGATGGTGACAAACCAAGCTTAAGATCTAGTTTTGGATAACTATTCATATTTCTTTTAAATAATGAGAAAATAAAGCTACTAATTGACATCCACAGAATAGGATTTAAACTCACCTACGAACTCTCTTAATTTCATTTACCTTCAAAATGTATAAATAAGAAAATCTTTACACTACAATACTTTACTACAAATCAAAAGAAAATAGTATAGAGAGTAACCATGACGGCATAAAATCTAAAAAAAAAAATACATATATACAAACTTAGAAGATCAAAACCTATAATCTTAGCTACTCAACTAGATCCTTACTCATTTCCTAACTTGAAATAGAATACAGAGTAGGTGCGAACAAACACGACTCAGCAGGTCACACCGACAGATGTAAATTTTAATAATTAACTTGTTATACATTTACATAATTAAAATAGTTAATAGCATGCTATGGTATGGAAAAGAGCAATGCTAACAAATAATAAAAATTAACCAAATTTTATATTGAAAATAAATAAATAATAATTTCTTCTATCAGAGTAGAAATAATAGAGTTTTGTTTGGGCCCTTATACCTTCCGTCAAATATATATATATATATATTAGAATTCAAGCCCTTATGACTCTCTGTCCTAGTAAATCAGAAAATAAATCCTTATGAATCCAAAATGCTTAACACACTAGATATTTTAAAATCCGAACCATTATATCTCATAGTGCATTTAATACAGCAAATCTTTCTCGAACATCAAAACTTCTCAAAATCAGACATTTCAAGAAGATAAGCACAAATATAATTACATTTCAATGAAATAAATAAAAATGACCCATTGGTAGAAATTCTCAAAATGTGTGCTCTATTAGTAGCCAACAAATTCAATGATTAAATAGAATTTCACAAGATTATCAGAAAGAGTTAAGAATACTATTTTGAAGTTTTAAATGTTTTATAGCCTTATTTCATGAGGTCAAAATTATTTTTTAAATTTATTTGAAATTGTGGGCTATTCAATTTACCCAAGAAAATTTTTAAAAGAAAAAACTATCTAAAATACTCATATCTATAATGTACAAAAAGTTATACGAAAAAAATTTAGCTGATACAAAGTTATCCCCATTTATACACTACATATTTATAATTTAAATTTTAAAAAATTACAAAATATTGACATTATTAAAAATTGACATAAGTAGAATGAATCTACCTCGATTTGGGAAACTTCCTAAACTGAACGAACATAAGAAAATAGATAAAAGCCACCCATAATGAACTTTCTCTCTCTTAAACCACTCCCTCCCTCTCTCTAAAATATAGCTGAGGGATTTTTTATTTTACTAAAAAGAAAATTAATTGGAAATTGATATTTTTTAAAATAGTGGCATAGCGGCACAGTGCTCCAAACAGTGACATTACTACACCAAAACCCCGAGAGCTTAGCGTCACAATGCCCTATTCTACCTCAACAACGCTCCCAAGGGAAAATTTACAAGTTTTGGTTTTCATGCATAAAGACTCTAGTGCCCCGCTTCAGAACAAATGTCACACATTTATACACTCTTAGATACTCACAGACTCATGCAAAATGAAAAATGAAGAACTTCCCTTACACTAATCTTACCAGACCAGGACAGAACTCTGTTGTAAAGGATATTAGATGATCCTCCAATTGATGTTTCAAAGTTTCCAATTACACTTAAAAGTGCTAAATTTTAGCACATTTGGAGTCAGATAGGATCACTTTTGGTTTCATTTGATTCATCCCATCGTGGCATTCATTTTGACTATAAGTTTGTTAAAATCAGAATTTGGATGATCCTAAGTTTAATTTAAAAAAAAATATATATTTCAACTACGAATCAAAACAAATGCTCAATTAAGTATATTTTTTATAATATAACAATATTAAAACTATGAGGAAGAAAATTTGTTGAAAACATAGAACAATTTAGTAAAATATATATAAAAATGAATTTTCCATCATAAAACATACATTGTGACAAATTTATTATCCAAATAACATATGTCATGACACATTTACTAGCATTAAATATATGGGCAACATATTTGCCTATTGCAACTAATTTTTCATTGTAAGTAATCCACCTAAGAAAACTATCATTATAAATTAATTTTGAAATTGATTAAAACCTCCATTACAAATTTTGTGGCTAGATTAAATCAAATCCATGTTATGGTTTCTGAACCATTTGCATCAAAAACTTTGCACAAAAAATTGTTACAAACTTCTGAAAGAAATGTGATGATCAAAATCATCAAGGCTTTGTTGACTTAACTAATATGCAAACTTGATGTTCCATTACAAAATTATTATCATTTTATTTTAATGTATGTACATTCAAATTATTTCATTACTAATCCATTTCAAATCAAACACGTTTGTATTAATCCATTTCAACATTATAACATGTTCATCTAATGAAGAATTAAAAAAGATAATATTGTATCCTCAACTTACTATTTAACACACCTATAATTTAACCACAATTCATTTATTATAGTTGCATATAATACATCTTAAATACTAACCATAATAATTCAAATTATCCTACACAATCATGATAACATTGATGCATCAATCATCCAACACATGTAATAAAAAAACTTTACATTCAACAAACATGGAATTTAGGATTTAAACATACTAAGGTTCTAGTGTAGAAAAAACTACTATAAAATAAAAATAAATTTTAATTTTAATTTTTAAAAATAAATATATTTTCATATTCTTAAAGAGCTCTAATCTTGGGATGGATCCACTACTACGTGATTTAAATGAGCCGCATGTGATCAACCTTATCAGCCTCTATCTTGTCTAACTTCTATATCTAAATAGTCATTTTTATCATACAACTTGGTGATAGTAGTCTCATGTAATAAAAATTTGTTGAGAGATTATTTAGTGCCTATGTCTTGGTCTAAGTCGGAAAAATTGCATCACTCTGAAGATCTCATCATCAATCAAAGCTGGCCGATTTTTATAAAATAACAAAAAACATAAATACATTTATATTCATGTAATATTTACAACTTAATCCAAACCTAAAATAACATATACAATTAACATGATGATCACTTAAAAATAATCTATAACTGATAATTCAACATGACTACAACAAAAGAGAAGAAACCAATAGATGCAAAAAGAAACTTAAGCTAACAGACTCAGATCCTCTTCACTCCCCTAGTCCCTTACCCTTTCTTGAAAACATATAGAAATCACATAATGAACTAAAAAGCCAAGAAAACCACCAATATCTACAACTAAAATCAATACACGACATCAATTATTTCATACGAATCGTATATCATATTTGCATCAGTATGATATTAATCTTGTTACATATAAATTATAAGTCATATATGTGATATCATTTGATCATTTAATCAAAATTGTACCAAAATAGAGTATAGTGTTAATAGCATATAGTTCATTAATAATCAAAATAAAGTAGAGTATATCATATATTCAATCATCATACCAATTAATGATCTATCATATCTATCATCTTTCTTATATATCATCTATCATATATCTTCTATCTTACATGTCACCTAGAATCGATCACATCTAATAATTTTCATATATATTATATTTCATTTATCAGCAATCTTATCTATCATTGGTCACATCTATCAATCAATCAAAATATATCATCAATTAACTAGTAAATAAAGAGTCGTCACAATATGCCCGTCGACATAATTAGGCCAATTGATTACAACCTAACATCCCCTTTTATTTTAAAGAAAGATTATCGATCCACACTTTCATATAGGATAACTTGCACGTACATTTCATATCATGTATATCATAATAATAAATATCTTGTGCAAATCATATGAAATTATTAGTACATTTAGATTTATCTAATATGCACATCAATATGCATGTATTATGCCTAAAATGTATTTCATGCCAGTCAGGATAAAACAAGAATAATCAAATGCATGTTTTGTATCTCATATTCAGATTCAATACATTAGCCCCAGATTATTTTACAGCTAACATTTCCCTACTCATTTCATATAAAATGTCATATAAGTCAAACCACCTAATGAAACTTCAACAACAGCTAATCAAACATTTATAATGACCATATCTACCACATATCAAAAGTTACACAATAAAAGTTTGCTAGAATAAGAGATATTATAATTTTTATCATTTTTAGAAGAGAGAAACATATACAACCGAAAACCATTTAAATCCGATATCAGAGTAGAGGTCACTTATTACTATCAGAGTAATTTTTGCAAAGCATCGTATGAAGAAGCCCCAGAAGCCTTCTCTCTCTCTCTCTCTCTCTCTCTCTCTCTCTCTCTCTCTCTCTCTCTCTCTCTCTCTCTCTCTCTCTCTCTCTCTCTCTCTCTCTACTCATCTTCCTCACCTATCTTTCCTTCCCTACTAACGAAACAAAATGAGGTGGTGAAATGGATTAGGTGGATTGACATTTATATTATTATTATTATTATTATTATTATTATTATTATTATTATTATTATTATTTCAAAGCAATTTCTTTTTTCAACTGCAAACACCCTTTTCACCATTCATCAAAAAACTCCTTCCTTATTTTGCTTCTCATCAGGCTCTATAACATTTTAAGACTTGGAGAAGAGTCACCAATGTAACAATCCAAATTATATATATATATATATATATATATATACTTTTTATTACCTTGCACTATGGCACCCAAGGCTTAGTGCTCCTACATTGCATGTTACTCCTAGAGTTACTCCAGCATGGTGGCAACACTTCCTTGGAGCTTCCCGGTGGTGTTTTGCTCACAAGCACATCACTGCAACGCTCTAGCCCTAAATTTTCATCATTCACTTAAAATCATTCTTTAGAAAATTTGGATTGTTACATTGGTGACTTTTCTCCAAGTCTTAAAATGTTAGAGAGCCTAATGAGAAGCAAAATAAGGAAGGAGTTTTTTGATGAATGATGAAAAGGGTGTTTGCAGTTGAAAAAAAGGAATTGCTTTGAAAAGGGACAAAGCAATTTGAAAATTCAATTTTATTGGGAAATTTTTAATTTTGACATTTAATTTTAATTTTGAAATCGATCATACCATTAGAGATAATATATTAACTCTGAAGGAGAAAAAAAATATCCTAATGGGTTCAAACTAAGAATTGTAAATTTTCTCTGGAATATCGTAACTAAATTTAAGAAGGAACTGCATATAACCTCGGATGGTTAAAATGAAGCTCTATTAAATATTTAGCTATGATAATCAAGTGTATTATCATTACTTTCATATTCTAAGTCATACTAACAAATGATATATCTCCCCAAAGGAGGAAAATATCATTCCTTATTAATTATTTGAATATGAAGATAATGATCATCATTGATTTTGATTTTCCCAAGAAGAATTAATTGAACTTTAAAAATATGATGTTGGTTCTAAATCTCATATGAGCACAAGCCATCATAGTTAATTATGTCATAAGAAACTAGAGTTTCCCATGAAATCTCTCGATTAAACTAATGGAAGAAATTGTATTTAGACTTTTTAAAATATTGATATCAAAGGAGTGAGGTAAGAATTATCAATCAAGATTAGATTAAAGTTAAACACTTATTTTTGGAAGTTAAAGAAAGAAGAGTAGGAGGTATTTTGAGATTTTAAAACAATTCAGAAATGCCTTAACCTATCCTATGTGTTAGGCTTTAAGTTTTGGATCGAAGAGAATTTTAGTTCAAGTTATCAATTTATTAAAAAATTGGGATTATATTCTCAGATGTTGAAGACTTATGATTTTGAATCTACCCCAAATCCTAAGTTTAAATTGGGCACTGAACCATAGTGGTGTTAAGATAGTTGTAACTTAGTTTTTTATTATTGATATTCTTGCAACATGTTTATTTTTTATGATTCCAAATATTATTACTTTGATTATGATTTCTCCTAACATACTTTGGATGCATTATTTTGTTGTTCGTATGTACTAACATTTAGGGGAAATCATACTTTCAATTGTTGAAGACTAAAAATCATATCAATTTAGATATTATTGTAAATAAAGTATGTAGTTTTTTATTTTATTGAATCTAAGAGTGTCATTATAATTGAGTAACTATGAACACACACTCGGGGGAGAATTTAAAATTTGAAATTTTTTTAAACTGATCGTATTGTACGAATACACTTCGTACGGGATGATTTGTTCAAACGAACATAAATAAAAAATTTTCAAAGTATTAATTGTAATGTACAATCACCCTTAGTACATACCTTCCAGAGTATGAAATGGACGGATCCCGTTTCATTCAAAAAGATTTTTTCTAAGTATGGATTGTACTGTACTATGATAATTCATACATGCCTACCAGAGTACGAAATTGCGAGGTCCCTCTTTGTCCCAACTTTTCATCAAGATGAATTTGAAAATTTTCTGAACTATTCATATTGTACGATGTCATTATAGTACGTAAGTCATTCAGAATATGAAATGGATGAGTCCCTTTTCGTCCCGACGAACTTGAAATTTTTTGTAATTGATCGTACCATACGATGTCTTCATCGTACGTACACCGTTTAGAGTACGAAATTGCAAGGTCCCTCTTCGTCCCAACGAAGATGAAAATTTTTCTAATTGTTCATACTAAACGAGCTTGGTTCGTCCTAGATGATGATCGTGTACGAAATAATTTTATACCAATTCACAACATATTCTTACACAACAATTTTGAACTATTTGTATGTATGAACATACAATCGTACTGTACAATCGAGAACGCTCAAAATTAAAAATTTTAATTTTCTGGATGATTTTTTGTGTCTTTGGTATAAAAGGTCCACTAAAAACTGACGTAAAAATCTTTGTCTTCATGATTTTTCAAGGGCAATTGAAAGAGAGAGTGTGAGAGAGTGTTTGAGAGAGATTTCTTACAAGTGGAGTGTGAAGGGTTCACAAGGTTACTCCAAGGTAAGGATCTCTTTGTGATTTTTGTTTTCACTCTTTCTCTTATCTTTATAGATTACTAGTGAGAAGATCTTTGAAGAAGATCCGATTCTCTGTCGATACTTAGAGAGTGTGAACCGATGACGGTTCTCTACATACACTTGGAGAGTATGTAAGGATGATGGTACTCTACCGACACTTGAAGGGTGTGAACAGACGACGGTTCTATGCCAGCAAATGGAGAGTGTGAAAGAATGATAGTTCTCTATCGCACTGGGGATTGGTTGAAGAAAGGATTTGTAAAGGTTTCTCCATCTTGTTATGGGGGCAAAAGGAGAGATACTTTGGTAATAGTGCAATATCTGAAGAGGGAGTCTTCAAGGAGTAAATATAGGTCGTGTTTGACCGAACTACTATAAATCTTTGTGTTGTTAAATTTTTGTATTTTTTTACTGCAAGTTATATTTTGTGGTTAAAAAAATTTGTTTTTAAAAATTCTAAATTAACTTGCTAACTGAATCAAAGATTTTCAAATTTTACATCCAAGAGTTAATTTTTAAAATTACCAATTCACCCCCCCCCCCCCCCCTCCCTCTTGGTTAGCCTTGGGACAATAGCTTAAGCTTAATAACATAATCAAGATTCAACAAGTGGTATCAAAGCTTTGTTTCAAAATAATATATTTGGACTAGTTTTTGAAAATTGAGAATGGCTATTTTTAAAAATTGATACACACCAGAAGGTTACTCAATCATTAGACCTCCTTTATTTGATAATATACCTTTTGATTTTTGGAAAACACTCATATCTACATTTTTGCAATCACTTGATTATCGCATGTGGATCCTAGTTTAAGAAGGGTATACTAGGCCGACTAGATTAGTTGATGGCATTAGATTTGAAACACCCTTTATTGACTAGACTATAGAAGAACGTGACTTAGTATAACTAAATACAAAATATTTAAATAGTTTCTTTTGTGCACTTAAGATAGAAGATTACATGCGAGTTTTTACTTATAAAAGTGGAAAGGACATATGGGTTAGATTTTGTATTACTTATAAAGAGACTAATGAAGTAAAGCAATCTAGACTAAATATATTGTTACATGACTATAAATTATTTTGCATGAAATCAAATGAATCCATTTATGAAATGTATACAAGATTTACTCAAATAGTCACTTTTTTACATGCATTAGCTAGGGAACTAATGAACACTGAAATGGTTAATAAAATTCTTCATTGATTGCCTACTGCTTATGATGCTAAAATAACTATTATTATAGAGTCTAAAGATTTAAATGTTTACTCTATTGATAATCTTCTTGGATCACTAATTGCTTACGAGTAAGGAGTGAGTCAAAGGAAGAATGATACAGGTGAACAATGAAAGGAGAAGAACATTGCACTAAAAGTGGAGGAGTCGGAGTGTGATCAGTCACAACCTGAGGTTGAGGATGACATTGCTCTAATGACTATGCAATTTAGAAATTTTCTTAAAAGGAAGCAGCGGAGACGCCAACAGTGGAATAGAGGTAAGTTTAATAAAAATGTTAAGATTTTTAATGATGTGATTTGCTACGAATGTAGGAAACCTGGACATATAAAATTAGACTGTCTAAATCTAAAAGCCACTCCTAGCAAGGAGAAGGTAGAAGAGAAAGTAAATGTGAAGAATGGGAAGAAGAGATTTTAGAGAGCTTTTTGGGTGGACTCAGCTTCGGATTCATCAGAAATAAAAAAGGAGGAAGTCATCAACCTGTGTTTAATGGAATATAATTTTATTGGTCAAATCAATAAAAGTTATGTGACTTCACCTATGCTAAATTGTTAGAAGTTTCTAAAAGAATTCATGATGCATATAGAAAATTTAAGAAAATACATGCTAATCTAAACCTAAAAATGCAAGAATTATAAAAAGAACATGAAATCCTTAGGAAAGATCACACTTTGATAGATAAAAACCACATGAGATTACTTGATGAATTCGATGACTAGAATTAAAAGAATGATCTTTTAAAATCATCTTAATTCTCAATTAGAAAAAAGAATTCAAAGATTTTAAGAATGGATCTGAGAGTATAGAGCATTATTTAAATTTTGACAAGAATGTGTTAGAAAACTTAAACATATTTCTTAAATTAAAAGTACAAGCTCTTAAGGAAAAAAGAAAATCCCCAACACTTGAAGATTTTATTAATCCTATTTTGAGGTCAAAATTTTTAAAACCCAGGAAGAGTCAAAGTTATTATAGAAAATTGAGAAAGCCATTTCCTGGAGTTAAATGTTATTCTTGTGGGACGATTGGACATATTGCACACACTTGTACTTTACATAAAAAAACTCATTTTGTGTAGAGACCAAAGATGCATAAACCTAATCATATCATATATGCATCTAGTTTTATTTTGCCAAAAGGAGAACCCAAACTTGTTTGGGTTCCCAAGTCAAACATTTGATTATTTTGTAGGAACGCTCTCTTATAATGCCTCGTGAGAGCATTTAGGACCTGGACAGCGGTTGCTCCAAGCATATGACTGGAGACACTACACACTTTATATTACTGGAAGCCAAGAATGGAGGCAGGATTACATTAGGATATAACACCACTAGGAAAGTGGTTGGCACAGGTATGATCGAAAACTTATAAAAATTTTTCATAGAAAATGTGTTACTTGTCGAAGGCTTAAAGTATAATTTATTAAGTATTAGCTAGCTATATGATAAAGGGTATAGTGTAAAATTTTTTTTTCACTAACTGCATATGAAGCCTAAATAAAAATGATATTTTGCATGGAATAAAGGTAAATAATATTTATATTCTAGATTTGAATTGTATTAAATCTCCTAATGCTTTTTGTTTGAAAAGTATTTTTGAAGAATCATGATTATGGCATAGGAGACTCTATCACTCTAGTATAAAAAATCTTAAAAAAAATATTGAAAAGAATTTAGTTAGAGGTATACAAAAATTAGACTTTACCAAGGATCACCTTTGCGATGCATGTCAATTAAAAAAAATGTGAAGTCCTCTATTCATTCCAATAAGGGTCTTGGAACTAGTAAACCTTTGAAAATTTTACATATGAATATTTTTGGACCGGTTAGCACTGTAAGTCTAGGAGGGAAGGTATATGAATTTATGATTGATTGATAATTTATCTAGATTCACATAGGTTAAATTCTTATTTTATAAGAGTGAATCATTTCAGGAGTTTAGAGATTTTTTGACTTGGATTCAGAGGAAACTAAGGTGTGAGATTTTAACAATTCAAAGTGATCACGCAGGAGAATTTGAAAATGAGAGATTTGAGGATTTTTGTAAATAAAAAAGAATTGATCATAATTTTTCTGCACCTAGAACCCCTCAGCAAAATGGGATTATTGAAAGAAAGAATATAACATTAATTAAAGCTGCTAGAGCCATATTGGCAGAATATTCACTTGCTAAATATTTTTGGGCTGAAGCGGTCAGTATTGCATGTTATGTTCTGAATAGGGTGAACATTAGGTCAAAATTGAACAAAACACCCTATGAGCTTCTTAAGGGTAGAACACCTAATTTATCATATTTGCATGTTTTTTAATGTAATGTGTTTATACATAATAATAAAAAATCTACCTTATGAAAATTTGGTTCAAAATCAGATGAAGGAATTTTTCTTGAATACTTTAATATTGGAAATTCATATAAAGTATTTAACAAAAGAACTTTGATAGTTGAGGAGACCACACATGTTATATTTGATAAATCTAGAATTTTGAAAGAGCCAAATTTGGAAGAGGATGAAATAGAAAATAACTCCCAAAAAATTAAGAAAATTAATTTGGATGAATTTTTGAAGAAAGAAAACTCTTTGCCTAGAGATTTGAAATTTTTTAAAAACTAACCTAAGGAATTGATTTTAGGTGAACCAAGTGAGGGTGTTAGGACTAGGTGTGGACTAAGTAAAGAAGTCAATCATTATGCATTTATTTCTACAATAGAACCCACAAATGTAAATCAAGCACTTTTGAATGAATTTTGAATTTTGGCAATGCAAGAAGAATTAAATCAATTTATAAGGAATGATATTTGGGAATTAATTGTAAGGCCAAAGGATCAAAGTGTAGTTGAAACTAAGTGGGTATTTAAAAATAAAATAATTGACTCAGGTGTTATTGTTAAAAATAAGACTAGATTGGTGGCTAAGAGGTATAATAAAATTGAAGGGATTAATTTTGAAGAGACTTTTTTCCTTGTAACGAGACTTAAAGCATTTAGGATTTTATTAGCCTTTACCTGTTTTAGAGGATTTAAATTGTATCAAATGAATGTTAAAAGTGTCTATTTGAATGGGTGATACAAGAGGATGTTTATGTTGAACAACCTCCTAGTTTTAAAAAATCAAAATACACAAATCAATTTTTAAATTGAAAAATACATTATATGATTTGAAACATACCCCTAGGACTTGGTATGAGAGGTTGAGGATTTTTCTACTTGAGAGATTTTTCGAAAAAGGAAGTGTGAATACTACTATCTTTTTTAAAAAAAATTGGGAAGCGATATACTCATTATTCATATTTATGTGGATGATATCATTTTTAGATCTACTAATAAAAATCTTTGTGATGATTTTTTTAAAATAATGAGTAGTGAATTTGAGATGAGTCTAGTGAGAGATCTTAGTTACTTTCTAAGTTTTAGCATTAAGAAAATTGAGGAAAAAATATTTCTTAGTCAGTCAAAGTATGTTAAGGACATCCTCAAGAAGTATGAAATGGATAATGTTAAACTAGCTAGTACACCTATGAGTTCCTTAGTTCAGCTGGATAAGGACCCAAAGGAAAAATCTACTGATCAAAAAAAAATTAGAGGAATTATTGATCTTTGCTTTATTTGACTACTAGCAGACCTGATATTATGTTTAGTATTTATTTGTGCGCTAGATTTCAATCAGATCCAAAAGAATCATATTTAATAGCACAAAAAAGAATTTTAAGAAATCTCTTTGGAACTCATAACTTATGAATTTTGTATCCTAAGTATAGCTCTTCATTTGAAATTATTCGATATTCAGATTCAAACTTTACAGGTTATAGGGTTGATCAAAAGAATACATTTAAAACTTGTCAATTTATAAAAAATTCTTTAGTTTCTTTATTAGTAGAAAACAAAATTTCGTAGCCCTATTTACTACTAAAGGTGAATATATTGTCTTAGGAAGTTGTGCAGCAAAATTTTTTTCTTTGAAATAATAGTTAATTAATTTAAGATTTATAATAGGCACAATTTCAATTTATTATGATAACACTAATGTCATTTGCATTTTAAAAAATCATATTCAATATTCTAGAACCAAACATATAGACATAAGGTATCATTTCATTAGGGATCACATATAAAAAAGAGAAATTGAATTGAACCATATTTCAATTGAAAATCAACTTGCAGATATTTTTACATAACCACTAGCTTTTGATACTTTTAGCACATTAAGAATAAAGCTAGGTGTGATCGATCTTATTGCTTAAACAAAAATATTCTGTAAACTTGATATATTTTTTGTTTGTCTTTTATGTTTTTGTTTGTTTCTGCTTTGTTTTTGTGTGTATTTTCTTGTTATTTATTTTGTTTTATATTTTTGTGTGTTTTGAACATATTTTCACACATGGAAATTCCTATTTTTGAACGATTGTGCTGATTTTCTAAGTGTTCTATTCCTACTGTACAAAATTATTTTCATCCTGTATGAATTCTGTAGCATGTCAATCATTATTTTGGACTGAATCCGTAAAGTTTTTTTTCCAATACATATCATACTGTATGATATTAATAGTCCTCGATGATTTGTATTAATTCATCTGTACGCATATAGACGGTTATCCAGGCAGAATCAGTTATTATAACTGATCGTACGTACGAAACTTTATTTTGTATGTATGAACCACGTGTCATTCGATGTGGGGGGCGAACATAACCGTCATTAAAATGATCTTAAATAACTGATCATCCCGGATAAACACCTGTTCGTCTATATAATCGTGTAGTCAAAAAACTTGTACGAAAGCATGCTTCGTAACTTGCATGATTATGAAAAGCCGTTTCATTTTGAAAGTATTCATTCGTATATATGAAATTATTTTCTTCATGTATCAAATAATTATCGTACTGTACAAACCCTTTTTTGTACGTACGAAATATCATTTTTTTTTTAATAAGAGGGAGTTAGAATTCATTTTCATTCACTTTAATAGCCTCTTTCAATCCTTTTCATCTTTGTAATGGCCAGTTCAAGTAAGCAAGGTAGAGTCACTAAGGGTTACAAGGGGTGTAGATGAAATTTTTCTATCCAAAGAAAATGATGATTCTTACTTTAGGTTTATCTCTGCTAAAATCATCCATCTAGACTTTTGATCCAAGATAACATTCACTTTCAATTAATGCCTCTTTTTGCGACCACCCAATTTGCTTTCATTCTGACTTTGATTCATGCCTACAACAAAGAAACCTTTCACTATTTTCAAAAAATTATGTCTTTTAATTCTGATGAGAGTAGGATAAGATCTTATATCCTAAAGAAAAGGGTAGAAATAACAAAGGAATATTTGAGAATCTTTCTACATTTAAGAACTCAAGGGATACACAATGACTTCCAGAGCACACACAATGACTTCCAAATCTGATTTTGACTGGTCAGAAATAAACAAAGTTCTTAGAGGGGTTGCATAAGTAAGTCATTTGTCTAGGGTTTATACCTTACACCAAAATGCAAGGATCATTCAACATGTCCTTAGAACTTCAATAATTTCTAAGGTTGATGATCGTATTAACATTACTCCTCTTCTATCCATTATTACCTATCTTATCATGACTGGACAACCAATAGATGAATCTCAATTTATTCTTGGTTATATTCATAGACTTTCTGAAATTGGGCATGTTTCTCATAGGAGGAAGAAGAATATTGCCTTAGGACATCTTATGACTTATGTTTTAGAAAAGAAATACAATATTATTTATCCTGATGTTCCACTTGAAATGCTAATATACTTCACTGATGCTTTATTTTGAGCACTTTTTGGAAAGAATGATAATTAAAGTGAGGATACTGAGGAAGAGGGGAGAGCACCTGCACCTGCTCATGGACCTAACTTTTAGAAGGTGGTCCAACGCTGCACAGTACTAGCAAGACATGGGTTGGACCCGAGGTTAGTTTAACTCGGTGAACACCAATTTAGCTGTGATGAATAGCTATTTCTCTGTATTCAACCAGCCTCCTCCTCCAGACTAGGGCCCTTTAGAGTTCTAGATGCACTTCTTTTGTGTTGTCTTTGTCTATCCTATCCAGATGTGATGATCTCGATGTTTATATACTTGTGTTTGTTTAGTGTAATTGATTACTTATTATTGTTGATGTTTCATGTTTTTTTTTGGGAAATTTTTGATATCAAATGTGCTTCGATGTGTTAGACTCTTTATTGATATTAATAAAAAAAAATCTTTTTTTTACTCAATTGATTTTGCTTGTTATTTGAAATATACGTTTGCCTATACATTAATCATGTTTAAATTGATCTAAAAAGTGTTATAAATTATACTGCAATACAAAAACTAATTTCATTATGAAATCTAATTTTTCAAAAATTTTAAGTTAAATTATAACTTGATCAAGTTAAGGCTCTTAATCCCATATTCTTTTTAGGCAAACATAATTTACAATATTATTATTATTATTTTGATGACTTATTATTTTTTTATTTCTCTTTTTAATATAATTATGTTTATAATTAGATACATTTGACTTTTTAGATTATTTATTTTGAAAATATCAATTAAAAAAATGTTATAAAAAAAATAAATATATAATGTGTATAAAAATCGAAAGATTGCACAATGATTCGCAAATTGAAAAGAGGCACAAAATTAGTCTAAATTCAAAAAAGATGCATAAACTGTGCCACAAATATTTGAAAATATATGCAATGTCGCCAATTGAATATGTTCTTTCCTCTATCATCTAATCTTCAAATTCAAATCAATCTAATGATCAATTATAATTTGTGTTAAAAATTGAAATTATCTAATCTTCATTTTGTCACTTTTGTAATAATTCTCCTTATCTAATTATTTAGAATACTTCATGACCTCGATTACTTTTTCTTATCTATGTTATACTTTAATTTAAATATTTAGAATCTTTCTTTTTCATCTAATGAACATTAACTTTGTTATTACAATTATAGTTCAATCTCTTTCAAGATCAATTATTAAGATTTCTCATATGACTTCTTCCATTTCAAACTTCTTTCTTCCTTTTTTGTTGTTGTCAAAAGGGGGAGTAATATTGTTTGTTTATCATTTTTATTGGTGATTATTTTTTATATTGTTTGCTTGGTGATTATTTTTGTTTTCATTTTTTTTGTGTTTTGTGTTTAGTGTTTTTTTTATTTGTGGAGTATTAAAAAATGTGTTATTCAAGGAATTCTTTTTATTTACATGTTTATTCCCTTAGGGGGAGCTAAGGAGAAATTTAGGATATATAAGTTCACTCAAACAATAATTATTTTGTCATCATCAAAAAGGGGAAGATTGTTAAGATAGTTACAACTTATTCTTGATTGTTGATATTCTTGCAACATGTTTATTTTTGTTGATTCCAAATATTATTACTTTAATTATTATTTCTCCTAACATACTTTGGATGCATTATTTTTCTATTCATGTGTATTAATATTTCAGGAAAATCATACTCCCGATTGTTGAAGACTTCAATTTATATTAGTTTGGAGATTATTGTAAATAAAATCTGTAGTTTTTTATTTTATTGAGTCTGAGAGAGTATAATTGTAATTGAGTAACTGTGTACACACACAGGGGAGAGAGTTTAAAATTTGAAAATTTTTAAACTGATCGTACTATACGAATGCACTTCACACAGGACGATTTGTTTAGTTAGTTTCCCCGATGAGCAGTCAAATGAATAAAAATGAAAATTTTTCTAAGTATTAATCATATTGTATGATCACCATTCATACATACCTTCCAGAGTATGAAATGGACAGATCCCATTTTGTTCAAAAAGCTTTTTTTCTAAGTATGAATCGTAATGTATGATCCAATTCGTGCATGCCTTCCAAACTACAAAATTGTGAGGTCCCTCTTCATCCCAACTTTTTGTCCATACGAATTTGAAAATTTTTAGAACTATTTGTACTGTATGATGTTGTCATCGTACGTATGTCGTTCAGAGTATGAAATGGATGAGTCCCTTTTCTTCTCGATAAATTTAAAAATTTTCGTAACTAATTATACCGTATGGTGTCTTCATCGTACGTACGTTGTCCAGAGTATGAAATTGCAGGGTTCCTCTTCGTCCCGACAAAGATGAAAAATATTCTAATTGTTCATATCGGACTAACTTGGTTCATCCCGGACGATGATCGTGTACGAAATCATTTCGTACCAATTCACAACATGTTCGTATATAGCAGTTTTGAACTATTCGTACATACGATCATACTATACAATCGAGTACGCTCAAAATTGAATATTTTAAATTTTTGGATGATTTTTCATGTCTTTGGTATAAAAGGTCCACAAAAAATTGATGTAAAAAATCTTTATCTTCCTGATTTTTTAAGGGAAATTGAAAGAGAGAGTGTGAGAGAGTATTTGAGATAGATTTCTTGCATGTTGAGTGTGAAAGGTTCCTAAGATTACTCAAAGGTAAGGATCTATTTATGATTTTTGTTTTCACTCTTCCTCTTATCTTTCTAGATTGCTCGTGAGAAGATCTTTGAAGAAGATCCAATTCTCTGTTGACACTTAGATAGTGTGAACAGGCGATGGTTCTAAGCCGATAGTTGGAGAGTGTGAAAGGACGACCATACTCTGCCGACACTTTCAGGGTGTGAACATATGATGGTTCTCTACCGACACTTGGAGAGTGTGAAAGGACGACAGTTCTCTGCCGCACCAGGGATTGGTGGAAGAGAGGATTTATAAAGGCTTCTCAGTCTTGTTGTGGGGGCAAAAGGAGTGATAATTTGGTAATAGTGCAATATCTGAATATGGAGTATTCAAGGAGTGGATATAGGTCGTGTTTGACTGAACCTCTATAAATCTTTGTGTCGTTTAAATTTTTGCATTTTATTTACTGCAAGTTATATTCTGTTATTGAAAATTTTGTCTTTAAAAATTCTCAATTAACTTGCTAACTGAATCAAAGGTTTTCAAATTTTAAATCCAAGAGTTAAATTTTAAAATTACCAATTCACCTCCCCCCCCCTCCTTGGTTAGCCTTGGGACAATAGCTTAAGATTAACAACCTAATTAAGATTTAACAAGTGGTATCAGAGCTTTGTTTCAAAACTATAACTTTAGACTACTTTTTGAAAAATGATAATGACTACTTTTGAAAACCGACCAAAAAGTTACTCGATCACTAGACCTCCTTTATTTTACAACATCCTTTTTGATTTTTGAAAAACACGAATGTCTAAATTTTTGCATTCACTGGATTATCGCAAGTGGATCCTAATTCAAGAAGGGTATACTAGGCCAACTAGATTAGTTGATGGCATTAGAGTTGAATGGGCGTAAGAGATCCGATTCAACAAACCCAGACTTGGTTGAGTCGATGGCAGCTTCGTCTATTCAATACGCCATAAGAAAAGTCGTAGCAAAAAAACTCCCATTTTGTTAACCTGTCAATAGGAACTATAAGAAGCACGAAGGCTTATTTTACTAGACAAGTTCTAGTTGTAGTCCACTAAATTCTCCTTCAAGTGGTGTGTCAAATCGATACGTGCATCTTGATTCCCTTATTTTATCCTTTTTTGCATGGTTTAATGTATAGGGGTCAATAGATGATGTTCCTCTAACTTAGTGGCTTGGTCAAAAAACTCCACTGTATTACGGTTACAGTTATAGCCCATATGTTTCTCAATGACTTTAAATCCTTGAGATATGAATCAATAGGATATAATCGATATGGCACAAAGTCCTCTGCTTGCTAAGGTAGATTCAAATTTATCCTCTTAGATAAATATTCACCCCATGTCTATAAGATTCCCTTAGACAGCGCAACCCATGGAATCCAACAAGGATCCTTCTATTATGTCTATAAGATTCCCTTAGACAGCGCAACTCATGGGTCGATTACATCCTCAGCTCCTCTAATTATATAGACCAGGGACTATAATAATCTGGGATGACAGAACCATAGGATCTTGATCGGGTCCATCATCATTCCCCCTACCATCTACTTTAAGTGCAAGATGGTGAAATTTTCAATTTTAAATATTAAATCCCAAAACTAAACCCATACTTCTACTATACATCAGATACCACATATCTCTATGTATCTTTTTCAATAGAAGATGATTCTCTATCGATACTTGGAGAGTGTGAAAGGATGATGGTATTATGCTGATACTTAGAGGTGTTGCAGATTTGGTTTCATGAATTATGATTTTGATGATAGCAAACAATACGACTGTCTTTTTCTACTAACATTTCAGGACCAAGAGATCAAACGACAAATGGAACCAGCTCAAGATTTGGTAGATTAGGGTTGAGTCAAGTCTATAACTTTCTTTTCCCTTTCTTGAGTCAATTATAATCTTGGAAGTGTCTGATGCTCAGTAACCCTACACACACACACTTGAGTGATTCTTTTCTTACTGATTTAGAATTTCTATTTTTACTCACATCGTCCCGGATGATATTTATATCATCCTAGACGATCGGATTTAAAACAGAAACCCTAATCAGGACTCTTAGTCAAAGAAGCCATCATTAGGATATCGGTCTGAAGATACATGTATCGGCCAAGACGATATGCTCAAAATAGAAAGATTTTGCCGACATGATCTATTTAGGCATTCTTTATTTTTGGATATCGGCTAGGACGGTCGTGTATCGTCCTGGACGATTTGATACAATTATGCCTAAATTGATCAGACAACTAAGGAAAGCAATTAAGGATGATTGATACGATCACATCGTCCAGGATGATCTCAATATCGTCCTGGACGATCAGTTCAAAAAACCTTAGTTGCTTATGACGATCAACATCTCCCAGATCATATTCAGGGCGATGTTCTGGATGATTTACCTCTAATTTGAACTAATCGTCCGGGACGATCGTGAGATCCTCCGGGACGATCAAGCTAATTTTGAATCGCCCAGACCGCAATCCAGGGTGATGTTCAGTACGATAGTCCACGATTTGTACTGTTCGGTCAGGACGATATCCATATCGTCTTGAACGATAATGTTAGTTCTTGAAATTCTATTTATAAAGGATCCAATTTTTCTCATATATGAGACCTTGAGTGATGCTGTCTTGACCTAAGAGAGCCTTAGGAGAGAGAGAGAGAGAGAGAGAGAGAGAGAGAGAGAGAGAGAGAGAGAGAGAGAGAGAGACAGAGGAAATTATGAGGGGGAGTTTATGAGAGGGTTCACAAGGGTTACTCCAAGCAAGGTTCCAAGTCGTCTTCTCCGGTCTTCATCCTTCGTTCTTGGGAGGTCTACTTCAGCAAAAGTTTCGGGTTCTCTGCCCGCTTCAGGAGGAAGCAAAAGGAGTCAGTTCTCTTCCCACTTCAGGAGGAAGCAAAAGGAGTCGGTTCTCTGCCGCCTCAGGGTTGGTGAAAAGGAGTCGGGTGTAAAGGCTTCTTCGCCTAGCTGTGGGAGCTAAATGAGAGACACTTACTTAGTGCAATACCTGGAGGGCGCCTCCAGGGAGTGGACGTAGGTTAAGTTGACCGAACCACTATAAATCCTTGTGTTCTTTTTACTGCTTCAGCATTTTAATTTTCCGCACTTATTTATCTGTGGTGATTTTGGTTTGTGCTTATTATGATTTGATCTAAAAAAGATTTTTTTAAAAATACCAATTCACTCCCCCCCCCCCCCCTCTTGGTTAGCCTCGGGCTAGTTCTCAAGGGCTTAACATCCCTAACGAACTTTCAAGAGGATGTGAACAGATGACAGTTCTCTACCGACACTTGGAGAGTGTGAAAAGACAATGGTTCTCTACCGCACTGGGGATTGGTGGAAGAGAGGATTTATAAAGGCTTCTCCTCCTTATTGTGGGGGAAAAAGGAGAGACACTTTGGTAATAATACAATACATGAAGAGGGAGTCTTTAAGGAGTGGATGTAGGTCATGTTTGATCGAACTACTATAAATCTGTGTCGTTTAAGTTTTTGCATTTTATTTACTACAAGTTATATTCTGTTGTTGAAAATTTTATTTTTTAAAATTCTCAATTAACTTGCTAATTGAATCAAAAAATTTTAAATTTTAAATCCAAGAGTTAATTTTTAAAATTACCTCTTGGATGTAGGAGTTAATTTTTAAAACTGAAGAGGGAGTCTTTAGGGAGTGGATGTAGGTCATGTTTGACTAGAGGTGTCAATATTTGACACGACACGAAAACCCGACCCAGAAAATTCGGGTTGAACAAAACGGGTCGGGTTCGGGTTCCAGAAATTGACCCGTTTAAAAAACGGGTCGGGTTAGGGTTGACCCGGCGGGTTGCCGGGTTAACCCGCCAACCCGTTTAATTTAAAAAAATTTGAATTCCCGCCCCCTGCCCGAATCGGTGAATCCCGCGTGACCGGCTGCCCTGCTGCCCGCGGTCCGGCTTCGGGCTTCCCCCCGCGTGACCACTGCCCACGGTCCGGCTGCCCGCGGTCGCTTCGTTCTCGTCAAGCCGTCAATCCAGCGCATCGCGTGACCGCTGCCCAGTGCCCGCTTCGCATGACCGCTGCCCGGGACGCTGCTGCCGAGCCGGATGTCGATGCCGCTCAGCCGCTGGACGCCGGACGTCGTGGCGCTGGACACCGCTGCCCGCTGCCGCCGGACGCTCCTGCTACGCTGAAGCTGATCCCGGCCTTGCCGTGTCCGCGGGTCGGGTCGGGTTGACCCGAACCCGAAGCGGGTCGGGTTCGGGTCCGATAAATCAACCCGTTTGTAAAAACGGGTCGGGTTCGGGTTGACCCGAATAGTGCCGGGTCATTTCTTGGTTCGACCCGAACCCGACCCGTGACCCGAAATTGACACCCCTATGTTTGACTGAACTACTATAAATCTATGTCGTTTAAGTTTTTGCATTTTATTTACTACAAGTTATATTTTGTTGTTGAAAAATTTATTTTTAAAAATTCTCAATTAACTTGCCAATTGAATCAAAAAATTTTAAATTTTAAATCCAAGAGTTAATTTTTAAAATTACCAATTCGCCCCCCCCCCCCCCCCCCCCCCCCCCCCCCCCCCCCTAGTTAGCCTTGGGACAATATCTTAGGCTTAACAACCTAATCAAGATTCAAGAAGTGGCCGGAACCTAATTAATGCAATTTAAAATCTAGACTTACCTTTACCTAGATTGGAGAGCCATTTAACTACATAGGAGCTTAAAATTCATGCGTCAAATTTATTTATGATAGATTGATGGGCTGTTAATTAAGTTATGGGAAATTGGAGCCAATGTGTAGAGAATATCCTAATTTGCCCCTTGACATGTAGGGTGATTATATTTGAAAGAATGCAATTAAAATTTTAAACTCTTTTAATTTATTTCTAATGTAATGTATGATCATTGACTTGAATGCATAAAATGAATGAAGTAGTTTAAAAAAAACTTAGAAAATAGATCTATTTTCCTAGAGATTATAAAACATCCCTTTAATAGAACTGCATTATAATATTCTAGGTGGTCTACCAGAACCTGCGAGGAGGGAAGTGCCTAAAAAGGAAGATAAAGTAAAAATATGCATAAATGGTAATGCTCGGCGATCCTGAGCTTACTTTTTAAATCGTTAAAACTACTATGTGAGCCTAAAATTTTTATTAAAATCTAAGTAAAAAAGATTTATCGTACCCTCATGAGCCTCCAATTATATCTAATTCAAATAAACTCGGCATGCAAGAAAAAAAATATAGAAAAATAGTCAATTTCTAATGCAAGAAATTAAATACATCAATCAAATCAAATTAATTAAATAAATTAATTTTTCATGTGATAAGTATCACTTAATTTATAATTCAAGGTCTGCAAAAATTAAAAATTGTTGGGTACCATTAACAATAACCCGAATTCTAATCGTATGACTAACAAAAGTGACTTTTAGTGGGGTACTGTTTTTCTTCGCTTTTTCATCCTTCTCTGAGCTCCTAGGATTCATCGGGTTCAAATATCCAAATAAAAGAAACTCCTCCCCAAAGCGGTATTTTCTTTTCTCTTAAATATTAAAATCATCCTAACTTGGATCTTCAAATGGAAGGGAACTCTTACCTACGGGATATTTTCTCCTCTTTGGATTCTAATTTGGATGCTAGTATCCCAACTCAAAGACTCGCTTTCACACTTATAACTCGACACTTAAATTAAATTACATTAAATTTAAAATATAAATCTAGACACCTACACATCTATCCTAAGAAATTAACATTGAAATCATTCCAAGAATTTATATATTTACATTACTCAAATTTAAAAATAAATAACACACTTAGCCATGCTCTTTTAATTTCAAGGGGGCTTAATATTTTTTGCACTTATAGAAAATATGTTAATTAAAGCATTGCTTTTGCCCCCTTTATTTTAGACATAGATGAGCATTGCCACCTACAAAAAAGTCTGTGAGCATCCAGATTTTTCCTAACCTATGGGTACTCTAATACCCATCACATCAATCCACATATTACATAAGTAAATAAAAAGATCAATCAATCAATTTTACAAATAGCATATAATGAAAATAATGAAAAACCTCGACACATAATATAAGGAAAGTAAAACACTAACTTAGCCTAATACTAGAGTTAGTTGTCCTAGCAAATCATCTAAAGTGTATGAAATAGGCTGTGTGGCTTGGATATGTCCTTAGCTGGGCAGTTTGTTAAAGTTATCTAATGTCTTTGATTTGTTAAAGGTCGAAGGAAAATTTTAGCTTGAGTTTAAGTATTAATATTTTAATATTAATTTTATAGTATTTTTTAAAGGTTAATTGAGTATCGCCTTTGTTTACACAAGAGCCATGAAGTTTATTTCACCTTCTTTAAGGCTAAGTTAATAGTCTCATAGGCCCTAGGTTACTCAAGAGTAATCAATTCTATTTTGTTGATTTAGTTGATTATAGGTTAATAGTTAAAATTTTTTAATTAATTTAGTTATTTATTGATTTTAATGCAACAATAATAACAATATCAAGCCTTTAACCCACTACGTGGGGTCGGCTATATGAAACCTTTTTCTCTATTGTGCCCTATTAAAAGTCAAATTATTGTTTAAATCTAATAAAGAAAGGTCATTCCTAATATTTCCTAATAAAGTTTTTTAAGGTATGCCTCTACCTTTTTTAACATAAGTCAAATCTAATACCTCTACTCTCCTAACCGGGCGGAAGGCTGTCGTTTTATGTAACCAAACCATCTAAGGCGACTCTCTCTAATCTTATCTTCTACTGGAGCTACTCCAACCTTTTCACGTATATGCTCATTTCGTATCCTATCTCCAAGGGTTAAGCCACTCAACCACTTAAGCATCCTCATCTCTGTCACACTTAACTTAGTATTATGCTTCTCTTTTAATGGCCAACAATTATTGATTTTAATAATAAATTTATATCTTTTGAAATTTGATTTAATTATTGAATTTTTAAATTTTTTTTAAATTATTTAATACATTAAATTAAGGGGTCAAATTTTGACTTTTTTTAAATTAAAATGATTTCTAAAAATTTAACGCTTTTATTAGATATTAGACCCTATGATGAGTAATAGACACTAAGTTTGTTAGATTTGGATTTTTCTATATTAAGTTATAAATTTATAAGTTTTGACCAAATTTTGAACTACAATTGACCAAAAAGCTGAATTTTTTACTTTGATTTAATTTTAGAGGGTTGACAATTTTAGAAAATATTAGCCCTCATTTATATTTTACTTCTATTTTGTGTGATCTATCTGAATGGTTTACTTTCATACACCATTCATTAGTGGAATATAGTTTTTCCTTTATATTCCAATACTTCCTTCCCTTTATTCTTCCCAAGTTAAGTAAATTAGCCAAAATTTATTCCAATCCAATCACTCATCCTTTCTTTAACTCAAAACATCAAAATTATCAAATAATAACCACAAATAATTCATCAATCTTGTTTTATTAATCCATCAATGTACTTACACCCTTTATATTTCTCTTATTAACTCTACATTAAACTCCATATAAAATTATTCCACTAAAAACTAGCCCAAAACTTCTTACCCCTTGGAAGATTTTGACCCTGCTAGGATCTCCATCTTTCCAAATCAAGCCCGATAGCCCCAAATAACTTGCATTAAGTTTCCTTACACTCTCTCAAACCAAATAAAATTACTCACCTCAAACCCTTACTCCTAAGTTCACCACTCACCATTGCATTTGATATTAGAGCTCAAATTTGGGATAGGCTAGAAGGTTTGAGAACTTTAGCAATGGCACATTAATAAAGTGTTGCTCATCAAGGGATAACCTTTATTTTTTTACTTATTGTCAATCCTTATAGCTCAATATTTTATTATTAGTTTATTTGAAATTTTATTTATCATAGTTGCATATTCTTAGGAAAACAGAAGATATAACTTATTTCATTATTTTAGTGATTTGTAATTGTAAGTTTATCTAATTATCAAAATCTATTTCTCACTTATCAATGATAAGATAAAATATGAAATCAAGTGTCTAGTAGGCTTCATACACCAATGAATAAATTGGTAATTAAATAATTCTTACACCACACATGTCAATAAGATACACAAGCTAGGATATATGGCAACCCTTATGTTTAGGTTGAATGACACTCCAAATAAACTAGCCCATCCATTAATAAAAAGAATAAATCATATATTAGGAGTATGAATGTTTCAAGTGATGATTTAGTGATTGAGGTAGCAATAATACTTTTCACTTGTATACTATGTATATATAAGTATAAAAAGTGTTGACTTACAATTGATAATGGTAGTTATTTGAATGTGGTTGCTATAAGTAAGATGATTAGGTCTAACTAATTTACTATTTAGTCATAACCTTATCATTTTAAGTTGGTCAACATCACTTATGCTAACACTAGGTTATAGTGCCAATTCAACATTGAATTTATGAAGACACTACAAGAAAGTTAGTTGTTTCCAACAGATTTTACGAAGGACTAATTTTGTCAAAAATATCAACAAGTTTGCAACAAAAATTTTGCGAAAAATTTTATATGACTTTTACAGCGTACTTTCTGCCACAAATATTTGTGAATATTTTGTGCGAATATTTATTTTAACAAAATTATAATTTTTAATGTTTACTCTTTCAACTCCTGTTGTTACAATTATTTTGAAAATAAATATTATTAAATTAAATTAACTTATTTAATAATTTATTATCAAATTAATAAACTAATTTGATTTAAAAAAAAACTAAAATTAATTTTAATATTCTATAAGTTAAATATAAATAAAAAAGAGTAGCCTTTTAAAGGGGGCGAGATTGGAATCCCACTATAAGTGCAACGGGCACAGGTTGGCTGGTGAGCTGGATCAAATTGTTCGATGAGCTGTGCAGGTGTTGGCGGATGGGCTGACCAGTACTAGCAGATAGTGGCGAAGAGTTGTAAGGGTTGGAATGGACGACCAAGCAATACGAAAGCCTACGGGTTGGCATGCTTAAACATAATTCGAGTATTTTTTTTTTTCTCTAGCAACAATTTCGGCCCAAAATTGTTCTGGCAGATTAATTCCTCGACAAATAACATCCAATTTTGTTGCAGATAACTATAACAAACACGTCGTTATTGGAGTTAAAAATCCATCGTAAATCTGCCATGAATTCATTACAAAATATTTGCGACGGATTGTGTCGGACACACATGTTTTTCCAACACTACTTTTATCATCGAATTATATTTTTTCGCAAAGCAAATTTAGTGGTAGGTTTTTTTCTATTTTCTGACATATTCGCCTACCAATAGTGAGATAACACTTGTTGTGATCTGTCAATAAATACAAATCAAATTCTTATAAATAAACTTTAGTTGAGTGACATGAATGTCATTTATTATATATTTAATCATAAGAAGAAGGCTCAAACTTTTTACTAGTCAAACCAAATATCCCATGTTAACCAAATAAGCCTACCTATAAGTATATGCCACTTCATCTCATGATTGATGGTCCATATTTAGTTAGTTCTTATGATGATATGAGACATCTTTTAGTTCTTGTGATGATTTTGGATATCCTTAATTAGAACTTGTGATTACTTCATTAATATGATTGAGTCCTTTTTATGTTAGGTATTTAGAAATCATATCCTTATTGAGAATAATAATATTTCGATTGGCATGCATATCATGACGGCTTCATTTGAAACAGTTTTCTTATTATTTTTTAAAGTAACTTTTTAGTATAAAAACTTGTTGAACTAAAAAAACTTGTACTAATAAGCTGCTTTTAAAATATTGCTTTACAAAATAGTAAGAGAATCATTCCAAAAGAAACCTATATCCTAATATCATTTCTGTTTTGAGAGGCACAAAATTGTGGAGGAAATGCAATGTCCAGCTATGAAAAATCTAAGACAGAAGTAGTGAATCTAACATTATCATAAAAAAACATAGCTTGTTGTTGAATTTCTATAAACATTTCACCAATGGCCAATTAAATCGGTAGGCCAACTTGATTTCTACATAAGGGGCTGTTTGGTATCGGATTTACAGCGGGATTTAAGTTGGATTTACACTAAATCCAGCCAAACAGTTTTTGTGCGCGCGTTAAATCCCGGGATTCAGTAAATCCCGGATTTACGGATTTACAGCTTAAATCCGGGATTTAGTAAATCCGAGGGGTAGTCGGATTTATTCCGAGCGGGATTTATCCGAAGAAGCGCGCGAAAGGAGAAAGTTACCTTCACAGCCAGCGAGCTCCCGTTCTTGCTTCCGATCAAAATGTCGTAACTTCTGATCCGGGTTGAAGTCGTCGCAGGAGCGAAGTCGAACAGCCACGAAGGAGCCGAAGAAGCGACGCCTGCAATCTCTACACCTCTTGCAAAAGCAACGGAGCCGAACAACAACGACGGAAAGAGAAGATGAAAGGCAAACCCTAGACGTCTCTAAGTTATTATTGATTAACTTAATTAATATAATTTACATTATTAATACTTAAGTAAATTAATTAAATAGTTAATTGTATAATTAGTGCATAAATTAAATAAATTAATTAATTATATAATTTAACTTAATTGCATAATTAATAATTAAATATTAATACAATTATCTTAATTAATATAACTTAAAATATATATTATTAAATATATAATCAATAGTGTAAATAATAATTAACGAATAATTTTTATTTAACATGTTATTACTTTTTTATTAATTATGAATAGAAAGTCATCGCAAGAGCAAAGTCGAACAACCACGAAGGAGTCCCAAAAGCGACAGGTGCAATCTATACACCTGCAAAGCAACGAAGCCGAAGTGCAACGACGAAAAGAGAAGATGAAAGGAAAATCAAACTAGCCTCTAAAAGTTATTATTCCTTAACTTAATTAATATAATTTAAATTATTAATAATTAAGTAAATTAATTTAATAATTAATTGTATAATTAGTGCATAAATTAATTATCTAATTTAACTTAATTGTATAATTAGTAATTAAATATTAATATAATTAGATTAATTAATATAATTTAATCTATATATTATTAAATATATAATTAATTGTGTAAATAATAATTGATAAGTAATTTGTACTTAACATATTATTAAATTTATAACACATTATATTTTTTTATTTTTAATTATAAATTTATTTTTAAGTTATAATTATATTTTTCACATTTAAATCCCTAACTGCTATAAATCCCGAAATATGTTACCAAATATTTTCTTAGGATTTTACAGGATTCAACATTTGGCATACCAAACAGTTTTCAGGATTTAACACATTTCGGATTAACTAAATCCGGATTTAAAGGATTTACTAAATCCCACTAAAGTTAAATCCCACTTGTTGCCAAATAGCCCCTAAAGGTGCTTCAATTCACTGATACAAACCATATCAATCAAAGAATGTCATTCTCTAGAAAAATTGTCAAAAACAGATCAGTAAGACAGATGTGGCGAACTATTTGATGCATAGCTCTTAAGGGCAATCACAACGTTACCAAGGCTTCATTTAGTTACTCGATGTCTTTTTTAAAAGATACAACAACAACAATAACAACAACAACAACAACAACAACAACAACAACAACAACAACAACAACAACAACAGCAAGCTTTTATCCCACTACGTGGGGTCGGCTACATGAATCATTTTTCTCCATTGTGTCTTTTTTAAAAGGTAGTATTAAAAATTTTGTTTGAGAGAATGGAAGTTTCTACATGAGAAGTCAATACTAAAAAATTTTTGAAAACAATAGAAAAAAGAAATTCCATAAAAGCAGTTTTATAAAAGTGGGACATACAAACAACAACCCTAACTTTAACGTTTTGAAACATAAAAATGCAAAATTAAGCCCTCTCAAATGAAGACATAATGAGGAAGCAACAGTTATAGGAGTAGGATATTTCAATATACGTCACAGTAATACTACAAATGCTATATATCACAAATAAATTCAGAATTAAAATGTTTTTTAATGATTTTCATGTCACAACTTGTGGCCTAACAAAAATAATTCTTATACAAACACAATTTTTTTCCACAAGAATAAAGCAAACACCATTTTCAATGTGAATTCACTTGGAGAATAAAGGATTAACCTGTCTTAAGGTAAAGGCTTTCTCACCGCAATTTTTTTTAACTTGTTTGTCTTCCTGTTTGTCTGATGCCTTCGTATGAGAAAAAAAAAAGAAAGAAATTTCTCGAGACAGAACATGCATACAGAAAAGCTCTCCATAGAAAGCATGAGAATGCCTTGCTTGTACAATGCCAGTACAGCCAGCCCCAGCAAAATAAAAATAAACTAAAATTAAAATCAACACAAACAATATCAGAAGATTTTTATTTCTTTGCCAACTCCTTTGGAAAATTTTGACAATAGAAGACTGCGCATACATAATCATCAGCTATATCTACATTTCTGTACAATTAACAACACGCTAGAATAAGCAATCATACATTAAGAGATGACAACAATGGTAGACATACCAACATACAACAATGTAAGATTTACAATCTTTAATTTCTAACTCTTGCTATCTTTAGTTTCTTTTTGGATTGGAGGAAAAGGTAAAAAATGAAATAACATGTAAGCAATTTACAAGCTTATTACAAACCAATTGAGATTTTAACTAAATATTCACTTCCATTTCCATTTGCCAAATAGAGAGTTAAGCAAATTATTGTGATGGTATGTATGCATAGCAATTGGTATCAGAATATAAGTTGATAAGACCTAACTTTAGCATAGTATTTAATATCACTTGCACTCAATTTTTTAATTTTCAAATACTAATGTTTAAGCTATTTTATATTCATGATGATAAGTATATCATTGTTAATTTTCAAAGTAATATTTTACATCGATATGATGTTAAAATTTTGTCATATTCATTTCTCTATATTATGCCAATATAACATGTTAAGTATGTTATAAGAAACTTGGATTTTTTTTGGGGGGTACCTGCTAGAATATTTTACTTTCTTGATCACTTCATATTTAACATGTTATCAAGGTTTTTAAAGGCATCAAAATTGATAAACTAATCCACTTTCAGGAACTTAAAGGATAAGCATAATCCACCCTATGATAACTTATGTCATCCATGGGTCCTAAGATCTTAATGATATGTGGACTCTATCCTAACATGGGGTAGCATTATGAAGTATCCAAAAAAGGTTGATGAGTTTTATAAATTTTTAGGAACTTTACATTTCAAAAGGAGAAAAATGATTTGATGGCATTATATAAAGCCTAGTAGATGAATATAATTCATTCTATGGTGGATCATATCTACCCCAAAGTCCTAGGGTCTTGATGATGCATTTAGTACACAATAAGTCAGGGTAACACACCAAAGCACTTAAGAAAATTAATTAGGGGATTTAAATGGTTTTAACAAATTTTATAATTTTAAATGATTAAATATTTTTAAATAGATAAAATGATTGATGTACATGATTCACTTTGAGGTGAATTATGCCACCATAGGCTCCAAAATCAAATTAATGATTTTAAATGGGTTTAAGATATGTTAAATCTATTTAAAAGTATTTAAACTTAAATTATTTATAATATATTTCAAAATAGTTAAAGGTTATTTTAAAGATTTTCTAAATCCAAACTATTTAAAAAAAAAATTAAATAAGTAGAGTGTAAAAAATATGCTCGACTTAATCAAACAGTCTCTCAAACACCCCAAGTTCTAGCTAGCTATCCGAAATAAACCCGTATTATTCGGGTTCGGGTCGACCCGACCCGTTTTTTCAAACGGGTCGATTTTCTGGACCCGAACCCGACCCGCTTCGGGTTCGGGTCAGGTTCGGGTCAACCCGACCCCACATATTTCATCCAAATCTCGGGACGGCGAAAGCCTCGGGACGCCCGTGTCACTGTCAGTTCCGTCCTCGGGACGGCGAAAGCCTCGGGACGACGCGGCATGAAGAAACGCCGGACGCCGGAACTGCGGCTAAGCGCCTGAGCCGCTGAGGCACGGACGACGGGCCGACGGCAGCCGAGGCTGAGTCACGGACGCGGTCACGCGGTCACGGCGAAAGCCTCGCACAGTCGCACGCGGTCACGCGCACGCGGTCACGCGCACGCGGTCACGCACACGCGGGTCGTACCGCGCTGGGCAGGCGGGGCAGGCGCCAGGCGGCTCGAGGCTGGGGCAGCTCGGGCAAGGGCGGGCTGGGGCAGCGGGCAGCTCGGGCTGGGGCAGCGGGCAGCTCGGGCAAGGGCGGGAATCAAATTTGTTTAAATTAAACGGGTTTTCGGGTTGACCCGGCAACCCGTCGGGTCAACCCGAACCCGACCCGTTTTTGTAAACGGGTCGGTTTCCCGGACCCGAACCGTCACACCCAGTAAATTTTACATTTTCATAACTTGATTAGTCTAATGAAAATATGTGCATCTATGATAGAATTGCTTGAAATTATTAAGGAAAAGATGAGGTACATGATTAACAATCAATTGAAGTTGGTGTTTTGATAAATGCTTGGAAATGTTTTTACTTTGTCTTGATATTGCACATAATAATTGATATTTAAAGGATTATAAATAAATTGTAACAAGTCTTATAAGGAAAAGATCAAATATTTTGAATGGAATGAAATTATTGTATGTATACAGATAACGATTGTAAATTTTGAGAGATAATGGATAGGATTCTTTACTGGATGAGTACCATATTTTCATAATATTTTCTAAATTAATATTTCTAACATGAATTCTATATATAATATTTTAATTATCTTCACGATACTCTATATATAACTATACACTTATACAAATATTTGCACAAATATGTAAATCACTGACATTAAAATATAATCTCAATGACAGCAAAATTTAGACAAAATTTCACCATGTCCTCCTCTACTTAAAAACTACTATTGAACTTTAAAGAGTCGAGAGTTCACAAAATTTGGATATATATATATATATATATATATATATATATATATATATATATATATATATATATATATATATATATATATATATATATATATATATATAAATTTTTAGTTGTTTTTTTAATTTAAACTTTTAATTTCTATTTATTTGATCAAAAGCAAATTGACAAATTAAGCGATATTAGAAGTGAGTGATTCATCAAAAACCTGACAAATTCACCAATTCATCATTTCAACTATCAGATCTAATCAATTTGAACCAATTACATAAAAAAATTAGCTTTAGGACTAGACCGAACTAGTTAAAGAACCAATCCACGATTAAACTGGTTCAATCGATCTATACAATCCAATTTTTAAATCCTTGTTGATCAGTATAACATAATAAAACAATAGATCAATTAAAGTGATTACCACTAACCAGTACACCTTGATGTTAACTTATTTGTAAATTGATAGAAATTAATTACTGTCAACTATCTTTCCTCAGATTACTTCCACCAATTGTTGAATAGCTAAAAAAGGAAAAACAAAATTGAATTCCTTTCTATAAAAATAAACCTCCAAAGAGTAACCATAACTTACACTATTTTGTAGCAGAACTTCTTAAAATTATAACACTAGCCACATAAACATAAAATAATTTTTTTCCAATATGAATACTATCTGTGGCAAGTACAGAATTATCAATTCTCCAAGAAAAAACTTTTCATCTTTTCACAAAAGAAAATACAAAGAAAGAACGTTAGTACCAATCTACAATATCGAACTTTTTTTCAAAAATTAGAAACTGAAGTGATAAACTTTAGATAATTAATAAACAAATATTAAAATTAAATAGAAATTCTCTCAATGCTTTCTTAATAATAACTACGCGTTATAATATTGCAGCATGGTCTACAATCTTAATTATTATGAGAGCCAAGAGAAGCAAACCTTCAAATTATAAGGTGAAGATCCAATGATTCTTAAGATGTGTCTCAATAAAATTTACTCTCCAACAGCACATCCTTTTCTTACAATAATTTTTTAGCTTACTATTCAAACCAATTATACCATTCATGAAACCCGTTAATGTTGCTTCCTTGTTAATTTTGTTAAATATTTTAAAAATATTTCTATCACTGCCTATCAAACCCTTAATAATTTTCTCAATTCCCAATAGAACTATATAATCCATAACATTGATGAGGTCATCCAAAAAGAAAGCATAGACTATCATTTTATTACATGCAATCTCATGTAAACACTCGAAGGTCGTGAGATTGAGCAATAATGACTCAGTAGTGTTATCAACTTTTAGTTGGGGAAGAGATAGAATGTCTTCGTTGAAACTAATATCTCTAAAGGAAATAGTTTTGCTCCTGCAGAAAGATACTCCAGCCTTTCTGAGCTCTGTGACTGACTGTATGTTCTCCTCGTAGCTTGGCAGATACTCTCTCAGATGTCAATATCTTTTTGTACAGGTCTAAGACGTGAAAGCATTCATCTATTATCTGATCTTTTGGTGAAGCTAAAGAGAGGTTATAAAAAACTATGATTAGAGTATTCACATTTCCAATCTGATTCGGTAAATTTAATAAAAATGATTGATTGGTCCATTAAAAAATGAATATTAAATAACATAATTAATTAGAATGTTACTCCTGATCCATCGATGACTAGCAATATAGTGAGCACTAAAAAACGAGAGCTGGTTCTCAAGGAGAAGCAAATCTCGCTTCATATCGAGAACGATATAGATCATTCTCAAAACTCCAAATATTAGATCGTGAGAATTGTATTTGCCCTTCTCCTCGATAGTGGATCTCTTATCAGCGAGCATAATTTTTAAGACGAAACAGCCATCCACGATACTAATATTAAGGAACTCGTCATTCTCGTAAAGTCAATCATGGCGGTAGAATCGACCACGTTTTAAGCAATTCTCGTCATCCTCCTCGAATTAAAGGTCATCGTTGGAAGTGATGAGGTAGGGCTCCACTTTTCTTATCGCTTCTTACGATTTCCTTTAAGTCGACAAGGACGACGAGCGGTGCTTAAAATGTGACTAATTCTAGTGTCGTGATTGACTTAAGGAGAATGATGAGTTACTCAAGATTATTATTGTCGACGACTGTTTCACCTTAAAAATCATGCTCGCTGATAAGAGATTTACTGCATGGTTACAAAGCGAATACGACTCTCACGATTCGATATTTAAAGTTGCGAGAATGATCTATGTCATTCCTGATCTGAAGCAAAATATGCTTATCCTCGATAACAAGTTCCCAATTTTAGTGCTCACTATATTGGTAGCCATTGATGAATCAGTGGTAACATTCTAATTAATTATTTTAATTAATAATTTTTTTAATTTTACCAAATCAAATTGGAGATATAAATACTATAATCAAAGCTTTCTACAATCTCTTAGAATATCGAATAATCAATGAATGCTTTCACATCTTAGATATGTACAGAAAAATATTAACATATGAGAGAGAGCACCTGCCGAGCTACGAGGAGAATGTATAGTCAACCACATAGCTCAGAAATGTCGGAGTATCATTCTATAAGAGAAATTAATTCCTTCAGAGATATTAATTTCAATGGCAGCATTCTATCTCTTCCTCGGGTTAAAGTTGATGATATCACTGAGCCGTCATTACTCAATCTCATGGCCTTTGAGCTCTTACATGTGACTACATGTAACGAAGTGACAGGTTATGTCTTTTTTTAAGGCTTCATCAATAATGTGGATGATGTAGCTCTGTTAAGAAATGATGACATTATTAAAGGCCTGGTTAGAAAAGATGAAAATATTTCTAAAATATTTAATAAGATTATCAAGGAAGCGACATTGGCAGGTCTCATGGATAACATAATTGGTGTGAATAATAAACTCAATACCTATTATAAAAAGAGAATGCGTCAGTGTAGAGCAAATTTTTTTGAAACATATCTTAAGAATCCTTAGGCCTTCACCTCACTACTCGGATGTTTATTATTATTGGCTCCCACAATAATTAAGATCATATACATCATGTTGCAATATTACAACGTGTAGTTATTTTCAAAAAAGCATTAAGAGAATTTATACTTTGTTTTAGTGCTTGTTTATTAATTATTTAAAGTTTATCACTTCAGGTTTTAATTTTTAAAAGAAGTTCAATCTTTTAGAGTTGTGCTAACGTTCTGTCTTTGCATTTTTTATTGTAAAAAGAAAAAAAAAATTCTGTAGAATTGATAATTCTGTAGTTGTCGTAGATAGTATTCAAATTAGAAAAGAGTTTCTTTTATGTTTTATATGGCTAGTGTTATAATTTTAAAAAATTCTAATGTAAAATATGATAAGTTGTGATTACTCTTTAAAGGAATTAGATTTTATTTTTTCTTATTTAGCTACTTAGCATTTGGATGAAATAATTTGAGAAAATGTAGTTGACAGTAATGATTGAACGTATCTTAATGATATGACTAATATAGAGAAGAGTGAAAACAATGAGGCCTTCCTCAATAATTTGATTTGACTAAATTTCAATCCAACTATAGAGCATCCCCATTCTAGTACCAAGTATACTCAAGAAAACAGTATGTAGACAATGTATTTATATGCCATCCAATAAGATCATTAAATTTAGTCAATGATGAGAATGTTCAACGATGCAAGAAAGAATCCATCAGCCAATCTAGTGATGCATACAGAACAAAGAAATGGGATTTTTTCCATTAAAAAATAAAAGAAATGGTGGGCATATAAGGACCTTACTTTGCTTTTACAAAACCAATGTGAAAAGCATTACCTCAGAAGTCGAGATTGCAGCTTACCAACACATCCTCCCAATTTTTCCACAGTACTAGCAATCACATTCCTATGCAACAAAGAACATCTATAATGCCCCAAAGTATAACAGTAGGAAAAAAAATACAATGAAGCAATGACGAACAAAAACAAACTAACCAACCATTAGACGCCTCTCTTCTCGTTGGCACTCGCTTGATGAGTACGCTAGCACCTACAGGAATATGGAAGTCCTCATTCTAAAATACTATATTGAAATATGAGGTAAAAACGATCATACTCAGAAAAAAGAGTAAGGAGAAGGAATTGATACAAGGAGCGTGTGACCGAACCAATCTTTGCCAGTATCAGCATCGGACAGAACAAGATCGAAGTCAGCACAGATTTTGAGTTTCTCTATGTCGGATATTCTCGCTTAGAGGTTGCGGACAGAGATCAAAGAGCGGCCGCTGAGGTCGACGGAATCGAAGGCAACTGAGCTTCAGAACTTGTATTGTACCGTCTCGCTTGAGGAAAACATAAACTGCCTTGGAGAGATATACGATTTGTCGCGGAGGAGGCGGGGTCAGCTGTGAAACTAAAAAACCTCCTTATTCAACAAATTTTTTTAGGCCCTTATATGTGGCACATTTATAAAACTAGTATTAATGTACCTGCAACATGCACATGTGAATAAAAATTTAAAAATAAAAAATATATAACTAAATAAAATAATATTTTATGATATATTATATCAAAGATATAAAATTTTATATCAATGTGAAATATTAAATTTGTATAAATATAGATTATTTATATTTTTATTATGCTAGAATTAAGATAAATTGAAATAAGATATTATATATAATAATATCCAATTTAGATTTCTTTCATTTTTCTTTGCTTAAAAAGCTAATAAATTTCCTATTAGAAAAAAAAATTAAGTTTTAAAGGATTGAAAAAAAATTCCAACCAATATGTTTTCTTATTAATGGTTAAAGAAATTTTATTGAAGTTAATCAAGTTTGAAGCATAGCCATCAGATCATTTCTCCATTTTCAAGTGTTTGAAGCAATTACAGAAGAACGAAGGTAATGTAAACCTTAAACCAATTATATTATTAAAAAATAGGTTAAGTGTCACAAAAACCATAAAACTATAAAACAATCACGAAATATAGCAGTTGTTGAGTGAAAATGAAAGGAAAAATACTGTATTTTCATTAAAAATATGCATATGAAATATAGCAGTTATTATTTAGAGTTGATTGCATTTAAGTTAAAGATATTCACTAATCCTAAAATGATATGTCACTAAGTTTTCTATGTTCTGTATTTCTACCCTAAAATATGCATGCATCATAAGTCTAAGTGTTCTAAGACTTAGTCCTTAATTTTTATCCTTAAATGTCACTAATGTTATATGGATGAAAAAGTTTATTATCACTAACTCTTAAGACATTGCGCACATGTAAATGGGTTTAAGGATCTAAAATAAAATAAAATTGATCCTAATAAAATTGAAGTTATTATAGGGACCTAAGGGAGAAGGGTTCGCACAAACCACTCCTAGGGGCATTCTAAGTTTTAGAATACTTACAGTCACCGGGGGCTACGACCCAGTGGTTCCGCCCGTAGCACCTCCACCCGGTTGGATGGAGGCGACTGACGTCTTTAGTCCCTTGTCTTTTTGTTCACTCAGTCGATACCATTCTTTGCAATTCATGCAAATAAAGAAGAAAAAATATGAATTAGAAGCACATTTAATAATTAATAATGAAATAATTGAAATTTACTAAAAACAAAAATGTATCTCTTCGAGCTTGGACATTGATTTGTTGCTTGCCTTTTGAACTTTTTCTTTTTGAAAGCACATTTGTACTTTTCCAACATTTATCCCGGGGCACGAGAAAGGGGGAGTATAAGGGGAAAAAAAGAGGGGTAAAGAGAGAAAGAGAGGACGTTTGCTTTTCAATGCTTCCATTTTCTAGAAGACATCAACTAAATCCCTCTCCACCACAAATCACCTTTCCACACATAGACTCCACTTTCACTTCCTTTTCCAAAACTCACACACTTCCACTTTGTCAAAATACATACAATTCCCACCTTTCAAAGATTGCATAATCACCTTTCAAAACATAAACTTATCAAAACACTTTACCCTATATAAACTCCATAATTCACTCCTCCATACATTTCATTATTCCACATTTACACATTTCACCATTATTTTACTTTCTAAAATATACACACATACTCTTTTCCAAAAAAACAAACATTTTACTCTTCCAAATTTAAATATGGCACCCTTCAAAAACACACAGAAGTTACTTCCCACAAACACATATGTTTTCATCTAGATATGCACACACTTTACTTTATACACATACATAATTTTCACTTTTCAACACAACAACACACTCTACAATACCCATACCGTTCATCTCTCGACATAACTACTCTTAATATTATCAAAAGCACAAGGCACTCTTTACTTTTCAAAATAAATTTCCACATTCCTTTCAAAACATATATTTTGACTCTTCCAAAACTCACACAATTTCCACAAAACAAATATTGTACCTCTCACACTTGCACACTTCTCCCTTCCCAAAATCATACTATACACATTTCCTTATCAAAATACTTTTAAACACTTTAATATTCAATGCACCTTTCAATACACACAAATTTAACCTTTCAAGTCAAACTTGACACCCTTCCCAACACACACATTTTACTTTTTCACAACACACGCATTTACCTGGCTACAATAGTATCACCATGTAAATTCACAGATTAATTCTCCAATGATTCTTTATGGTTAAAATCCTTACCCATCCTCTTTATTATGTTTACGACCATAGTATTGAAGAAAGAACTTTAAGGGTGCATGCTCCCAACTGAGTGATGAACCCATAGCGTTACACTATATGATAGGCTTTCCAAATTATCACATGCTCCAGGTAAACTACCACAAATTTCCTTTGAGATTTAGCATAGAACTTTCAAGTAACTAGCAAGACATTTAAACAATCCATAGAGAAGAGTGGTATATATGGAGCCCTTAATTTACTCAAGACCCTTTAGTCACTTGTCACATATTATGCTTGCACATGAAGCAACCATTTTAACAATACTTCTTCAAGTCCTATTTGCCACCATCATTGATAAGAAGAACTTGTTTGACATAGGGTTTGATTGTCATTAAAACAATTTGCACATGCATGCATACATTACACCCTTCAATATTGATGAAGGAAAACAACTAAATCACATGCAATAACTTACAATTTCATCACTTTAACAAGAGAGCATATATCTAATCTCTTCTCTTAAAGACAACAACAAATTCTCATCACATTTTTCACCAACAACTTTCTTGAAACAACATCAAAGACACATAACTGTTAGAAGCAAGAAGAAATTCTAGAGATAATGCTTTTACAACTTCTATAAAATCAACATTAGATCTCCATACGAAAGGAATGAAATCATCTAAATCCCTCATTTTCTACAAACATAAAGAGAAATGGGAATCAATATATTCTTGATCTTTTGATGATTGATATAATGAAGAAGAAGGTTAGAATGGAAAAGAAAAGAGATCAAGAAGAAGAAAATTTACCTAATGTCGGCTTCGGCTAGGGCTATCGTCGGCTAAGGTTCTTGCGAATGGAGAGTCCACGGGAAAGGGACACTCCACCTGGACTTCTTGCGAACAGAGAGGAAAACGGAGAGGTAGGGCTTTCGTTTGACTTCCCTGGGCTCGGTCGGGCAAGAGAGACGAAGGAGGGAGGGCTTTCGTTCGGCCTTCTTGCGAATGAGAGCAGGCAGAGTTAGGGAAAATGAGGAGGAGATCCGGCGAAGGCTCCGTCTGGGTTGATTTTGGGGTAGAGAGGAGTGGGGGCTTCTTGCGAACTTGAGATCCGGCGACGGCCTTCGGTTTTGGGTAGTGCGAATGAGAGGAAGAGGAGTTCGGGTGGTTTCGCGAATTAGAGGGAGAGGGTGATCGTTTCGGGTACATGGGGGAGAACGTGGGGGCTGTCCGCTTCTCAATTCAAATCAACGGCTAAGATCACTCATGCCTTAAAAGAATAATTTAAGGGTTAATTTTGAATCAAAATTACAAACTTAAATGATGAATTAAAAATGTTCGAGTTGATCAAATTTAACACAGTTGTTGTCCAACTAAATGTAAAGTTTAATGAATTTAATTTTAATTTTATTATAATGATTTTAAATGGCTTGAATTGATACCCATTTCTCTCAAATTATATAGAGAAAAAGTATATAGTGTTGGCCGAACCCGTCGAATTCAGAATGCAATCGAATAGAACTTAATTAGGCTTGACGATGCTCGATTAGATTTATTATATTCAGATCCACATTAGATTCAGATTAAAACGAGTTTGATTTTGGTTGAATAATAGGGTCGAGTCAATGCTACTTCAGTGGGAATCCGCCTAAGGAAAATCCTAAAAGCAACGTCTACACTAGGCTACAAAACCCTTATTAGGATAATCGTATGATGAGAGTCATAAGTAATCCTTAAAATAATATTTATAATTTTTTATAGTCATGGATAATTTTTTATACGTGTATAATATTTATTTTGGAGTGAAAAAAAAATTAATATCATAAATTATTTAATATTTTTATGACATATAAAGATAAAATATTTATTTTTATGTGTTTTATTAATAAAAGAAATTTAATTTATTACATATATCAGTGAGACATTATATTTATTTTTTAAAAATATTGTATAAAAATATATAAATAGAAAATTTCAGGTATGAAAATTTTAAATTTACTAAATATATCTTAAAACTTATTTTAAAGTTTAATGTTAATTTACCACTAAACTAATATTAACAGTTCAATTAAAATTACTTAGTAAATTATAAAAGTTAAAAGATTAAGTAATTTACAGATATTTTTAATATTTTATTATTAATGTTTGAACTGATAGTAATTAAAGTATTATGGGAAATTAAAATGTTAATTAGGCTTTTAATAGTATTCGAATATCTGATATTTTTCGGTCATCCGTTAATTGAAAGAGAGCATCTGAAACAAAGAGATAATATGTCATAAATTTAGTATGAATTGATATATTGTATTTTTATTATGAGTTCAATTACAAGATTGATGACCAATGCAGGAAGAATAAAGATGGGCCATATCCTTTTATATGCCATTTTCAAGAGGTTATTGTGATGTAGATGGTTTGTTAATCTTGTTCACCAATACAATACATCTTATTAGAGGTGTCAATTTCGAGTCACGGGTCGAACCCGGAACTGACTCGGTTCAATCGGCTCGACCCTAATCCGACTCGGGTAGGTAAACGGGTCAGAAACTCAGACCCGAACCCGACCCGTCGGATTGTCGGGTTGACCCGACCCGACACGGGCGTGCAGGGGGGACGCGAGCTCGGGCACGCGGACATAGGCGAGCAGGCGGGTAGTGGGGGCTCGAGCAGGCAGCGCAGATATCTGCAGGCCCGCGGGCGTGACTCACGAGAGGCATCTGCGCGGAGCGAGCAACCTCGGTCAGGGCGCGGGCAGCTACGCGAGTAGTCTAGGCAGGTGCGGGCAGCTCAATCTAAACGGGTTTTCGGGTTGACCCGGCAACCCATCGGGTCAACCCAAACCCGACTCATTTTTCAAACCGGTCGAATCCGAGAACCCGAACCCGACCCGTATTTTAGACGGGTCGAATCCAACCCGTAATTTCAGGGTCAGATTTTCGTGTCGTGTCAAATATTGACACCCCTACGTCTTATCAAGCACACAAAGCATTGCATGAGATTTTAGTCGCTAAACAACAACAACTTGCTTCCTCATCTGTGCATTATTTGCAGGAACAACCAATTATTGAGGAGGCTCTGTGAATTGTAGCTTTTAGGAGCCATTCTTCTAGTATTTCTAATATTATTCAAGTCCTCTGAAGTGCTAAAATCTATAGAAAATTTCACAAATTAAAGCTCATTACATAGATGAAAATTATGAAGATGTTAAGACACTATTGTTGTATAATTAAAAAATTGCAATATGTTTCTAAAACAATAATATGTAATGAAATCAAGCTGATGAAAAAAAATTCTTTATCTTTTGACTGATTTTGAACAAAATAAGACTCAACACATATCTTAGTGTTTAAATTGTGTTCTTAAATGCATTATTTGTATATCCATAGAAGTTATCGTATACACTATTTACAATAATATAGTCATCATGTTAAGAGGTAGAATAACTCGTCATCATAAAAAAAGTAAAATTTTGCACATATAACAAAAACCTCGTTAAGAAGGTTTGACTGTATATAACTTATTAATATAGACTTCATTTGGGACGGCTTTCTCACTTCTTCTTAAAGTAGCTTTCTAGTATAAAAATTAAATTTTTTGTACAACAAAACTGCTTTAAGAAGCAGTAAAAAAGCCGAATCAAACGAAGCCATAATCTATTGTTAGAATGAAAATATAATGCCAAAGTAAATGGAAATTTTTGGCCTGGTTTTGTTCACAACCAATGGTCAGCGGCATGCATGTAATTAGGAAATATTGACTAGAATAAAATTTATATGCTTCAGTACGATCTCACAAGTGTTAGTTATTTATACAGATTCTTTGAATGTAATAAAAATGCAACTACTTAATTACAGGAGAAATCATATCTTCTTATACTTGCAAGAGGTTTAATTTTTCTTTCCTTAATAAAATTCTTTCTTGTCCATTTCTTCTAAGGAATTTTTTTATTGTTTATTAAATGATTTTGATTTTGGTCAGAAAGTCTAATTTTGTGAAAACTAATTTCTTTGCTCATTGATTTAATTTGTTCCAAAGTTTTTTGCTAAAATTTTGTGAAAACAAGAAATATTATATTTTGCATGACTTATGAAGCATTACATTTTGGAAAATTTTGGAACAAAAAAAAAAAATACGAATGGAAAAACTATGAGCATTACATGGATACAAAAAGAAATGCAGGCACCAACCTGTAGGAGTATTCAACACAACGTACTTCAGAATCATGACGTCCCAAAATATCCTCTTTGCCTGAGCTAAAGATATACCTAGTTTATAAGGAAAGAATTATTAGAAAAAGGCCATTGTTTAATTCTTCTAAGTGGTAGTGACAAAATTCAAAATTTAGGGTTTAGGAATTTTAAGAGATGCAGAAGAAAATCTAGGACAAAATCAATAGTGGAAAAATGAAAAAGAAAATGGTTCATTAGACCTACTTTTGCAAAAAAAATACTAAATAGGATATCAATATCCTGCCCGTGAACTAATTAAAACATTAAAAATAAGAAAAAAATCAGACGAATAGTGTTGAGTTAAGTTACTAATTATTAAGGTATGAAGTTTAGACAAACCAACTAAATAGCCTCATCATGAGACTATTTTCATTCCTTTTTAAAGAGTTGTGGAATCAAAAATGATCCTTTAATATAATTGTGAACTATTTTGATCCTTCATAGAAAAATGATAGTTAAATAAGTGAATTCATGAAAGAAAGCAAAAGCCGTATTATCGTAATTATATAATTGAAATTTTCTCAGAACACTTTTTCTATGATGCAAAGAGAATTACAATCACTAAATAATTTAAAAATAATGTACGAAATACGAAAGCTTTATGAACTTTAAAGATTTACACATGGAAAAAATAATCTAAGATAATACCAAATAAATCTAACGTCTTCCTTTTTATTTCAAAAAAGGCAAAGACCCTAAAATGAAATCTCATGCAGCAAAATATGTTCATTGACCAATAAACTGAATATATTACAGAAAGAACCATTCATGATAATATTCATGTGATTGAGATAGAAATAAATACGATTTAATAGTGAGAATAAGGGCATATTACTACAGAAGATAATTCTAATAACTAATAAGTATTCGCCTTGTTCACTGCATACTGCAATGACTGATTGTAATGAGCATTTTTCTTATGGCTCAAATTCTCAAAATGTGAGCAAATAAAATATTCTTTCATCTTAGACGCATTTCTTGCTTTCAATCTAAGAAGTAAAAGACTTGCAAACCAAAAAAAAAAATTAGATTGAGAACATGAAAGGAAAACCTTCAAAACAATAGGAATAAAACGATTATTTAAGTTTCGTCAATGCACTAGATCACATTTCAGGTTGAATTCCAAATCTTTCAAGATATACTAATGCATTATACTGCTACCAAAAACAAGCTTGCCAAGATAGTGATATAATCGGAGTAGATTACACATTTAAGTTTAGGTATAACACAACAACAAAGTTTTGAGGTTCGGCCAGACACTGCAACAAAAACATAAACATCATTACAACTTCAAGAAATTTTGTTTAGATAAGTCAACAAGAAACATGTTAAGAATATTAAAATGCCCTACATCATTGACACGGACAAAGAAACCTAAACCCCGAAATACAATGATATATAGATCAAACAAGTAGCTAAATATAATATATAAGAATATTAAAATGTGTTCTTTAACTAATTGCACCTATAAGAATTAGGAAACCTGGGATGCAACAAACATGATGTATTATTAAAAATCAATAAATTTCATTGTATGAAAAATAAAATAGTTCCAGGACACCACATCCCACTCAAGCATCATCCAAAATAGACCCTTAGTGTCATGTAGCTAACCAAATCCTTACAAGGCATTTTGTCAAACACACAAGATCCATGGCTTGTCACCGAAGATACCTTCGGAAAGGGCATGTTTATTTCATTAATTATGATTGCAAGTTATATGGCAAGACAAATCTTAAAGTCAGTTGGAGCAAGACAAGTGGCATCATGGTAGGTGGCTTGCAAACTGGAAGATAAGGGATGGTGGCTAAGAACAGTAAAGTTTGACTTACTAATAGGTCCTCAACACCAAGCATATCCCAACCCAAGGTGGACTGAGATTACCTTCGTTTAATTAAAGCTATCTTATTATATGGTATTAAAAAGTTGAAGTAATTTGCTGCTAAGAGACCACATGCTAGACAGGATAGCATTGGCTGCATTAAAGAAAAAAACAAAAGTTATCACTACTACTCTGTATTTTAGTTGGTAGGAATACATTTAAAATAGGGACAAAGAAAGGGTCATAATTGTTTGAAAATTTTTTAGTCAAGAAGATTCTAAAATTCATTGAGTTTGTTTTAAGATTAGTGCAATACATATTTTAATTGATTATTCATATAATGCAATCACCTCAAAATAAATCCAACAATTTTGAGACAAAAAATGAAAAAAATTGGTTAACACATCTTAACACAATTTTATCCATTTGAATTATTATGAGTAAGTTTCTTAGCAAGTTAGTTATTTGCAGTGTCAAAAGCTGTGTAACTGAAGATAGGCATACATGCTATCATAATGGAATCATACAGGTGAGGGGTCCCTGGGGTGATCAGCAAAGAGATATACAACCATCTAAATTCTTCCATGTAGAGTCGTACAGTCATCCCCCAGCTGAGTGTCCTATCATTGCTAGGCTTCGTCCTACACATAATGCCAATAAACAATATCTCAAATGAATAAACCAATTAAACCAAAATCTAAATGGGTTTTTTGGTATCCTATTTTAAGCAGGATTTATGGAAATTCAGCTTAAAACCTACAAAACAAATTTTAAAGAGTTTTAAATCCAACTATTTTGGTAAAGCCCCCCTCAACCTTTTTCATCCGAGCTTGGGACCGGCATTGACGGTTTTAAAAATTGTTTGTATAATATTACCTTTACATTAAAAAAATGCATTGTTCTTGTGAAGAAGAAAAAATTTAGAACATTAGAAGAATCAACTTAGAGAGAAGTTGAATCTTTTAATGTATTAAATAATAAATTTGACAATAGGAAGTATAAATGAGCCATGCTTTATAATGTTTATCATTTTTCCTACAGCAAAAGAAAATTTGACATGGGCATCTCAAAGACAATTTACACAAATAAAAATTTTACAATTCCCAAGTTCATAACAAAAAAAAAAAAAAAAACAACTAAGGACCGTGCAAGAAAATAATCATTATATAATAAGTAATACATTAGCATTTGAAAGACCTTTTGAACTAAATTTAGAAAATAAATTGAATTACCTAAATAAACAGAGAAGAGAGACTCAACATATAGGTACATGAAGGAAAACATGCTATCGTAAGAATACAATTTCATACAACAATCATATTATGTTTAAGATAAGTATATTGTTATGTACTTATAGCAAAAATTTTATTATTAACTAAAAGCATAAGCAGACGAAGTGAGAAATTAGTTTAGTAGGAGTCGCAACATGTGGCAAGTACAAGGAAAAGTGAATTGTTTTAATATATATATATATATATATATATATGCAACATAATGTTCAAATCTAACGAATGCCATCAACTCTTAATGATGCAATAACCTGTAATAAAGAAAAATAAAGAGAGAGAGAGAAAGAGAGGGAATAAGATATGCATATGTAGAGTATCATTAGTAATAATTCGCCATAAAAAATTCTCCTTTTTCGCATCGTTTGTTTGTAGCGGTTCTGAAATCGCTGCCTAAACATGTCTTTTACACCGATTTTAACTGGTACAAATTGCACCATATTTAAAAGGTGCAATTTGCATCGATTTAAACTGCTGGTAAAGCCCGCTTATGAATCTTAAGATAGTTGAATCCCTAATTCCCCTCTTCTATCGTTTCATGCTCGTGCGATCTTTTGGAGTGAATAGCCAAGCGACATCGCGTCTCTTCTCCTCACGTGAATCCTGGCTAGTCGGCCCTTCCTTACTGTGAGTCTCTTCCCCTTCTTTGTCTTCTTCTTCTTCTCATTCTTTTTCTTCATATTCTTCTCCATCTTCTTCTCATTCTTCTTCTAGTTTAGGGTTTAGGCCAGTAATCCCTAAAATTCGAAATTAAATGGAAGCATTTGACAAGTCTCGCTTTAGATGTCATTGAGATGCTGCTTTAGTTTGTCATTTGAATGGAAAAAGATTGCACTTCATTTTGGCATTTCCCATCAAAATGGGCTAGATGTTTTGTTAGGTCGATTGGTTGGTGCAAACCTCACCATCATTATCTGTTGAGACTTGAGTGTTGTCATTATAAATCAACATAGCATACTATTTGTGATCTAGATATGCTTACATGTTTTATGTTATTTTGTGTCTTGCTATCTATTAACCCTAAACAAAAAAGAAACATCAATGAAAATCTCTTCTGAAAATCACTGTTTGTCTTTTCAGCATGATAGAAAATATATGATAGTGTAAATCTCAAAATTTCTAAATTGGAAGTTCAAAATTGCTAAAGAGATTTGTAAAAGAGTTTTTGATATCAAGAATTGTTTCACAGATTTGCAAGTCATGTTTTTCATATCAACAATCTCAAAATTGCAATCTATTTTAATCGTATCAACAATGAAAAATTTCTATTTGTTTGATCCATTTGATTACATGTTTTTCATTTTGCTTATATGCTAATAATTGGTCACATATAATTGGAGGATTATTTAAAGCATTTTTTAGGATTATTTTATGCATTTTTTAGATGAAAAGCATATAATTATAAAATACTAAATCATTTTCTCTTACTCATAGCTTAGATTTTTAGGATAAAATGGGTTTAATTAGTGATATATTAGGTTGAACTTTGATCTCCAGTTTGTTTATGTTCTAATAGGTGATGTTAAAGTCTACAATTTGGGTTAGATCAATTATTTTATATAATTTATGACTCATGCATTTTGGTTAGTTTTGTTATCATCGAGTAAAGATGAAGAGTGAGTCACATCCATACAAGCTCCATATAAGTAAGTTCATACAAGATCCATAACTTGAGCGATGATGGTGGATGTTGGCGGTGACCGACTGTGTCTGGATCCTATCGGGGTCTACATCTAGTAATGAAAACGGAGTCAGTTTGTTGTATATTTGAAATTTAGCCAAAAATTATAGAAATTAGAATTTATAAAAAAAGAGGCCTTCACGCATCATATTGGTTTATTTGATTGAGGTCGGAATCATATTGGTTTATTTGATTTGGTCTCCGTAGACATTTTTAATCAAATAATTAATCATTCTATTGGATATATTTAATCTCACTTAAGGCCTCACTAATATTGAAAATGACCTTTCTTAATTCACAGTAGATCAAATAATTAATAATTATATTGGTTATGTTGAATTCTAATGAATCTTTATTCTTAACAGTGTCTTGGAAACTCATTTTTCACTTAACATGGATAAGAGTTCGATTACAAAAGCCAAGTAGAGTTATGATTATGTAAATGGTGTAAACAATTTCATAGAATTTGCAAGTTGGCTTTTGTAATCGAACTCTTATCCACCTATGCTCACCAGCAGCCACCACCAGCAAGCTACCACCATTGGCCGCCTCCTCCAGCCATCATAGTTGGCCACCGCCACTGGCCACTGCCGGCTGTTCATCACCATCGACCGCCACCGCTTCCTTTGGCATTTCCACCGACAGCCAACCCCACCGCCGCCTTTGTCCATCCCCTCCATCACCTCTACCCATTGCTATTCACTTTACATTGTAATCACTTTACTTCAATCCAAACATAAAAAAAAGTTATGTCACCCTAAACACTTTACATTCATCCAAATAATTCTAAAGTATTCTTTACACTGCATTTTATTTACACTGCATTTCTTTTTAAATCAACCAAATAACCCCTCAGAGAAAGATCATGAGTGAAAATTGAGGTCAACCAAAGATATAGTTCATGGATCCAAAATTATAAAGAAAATAACCAGAAAGGCTTTTGGGTAGAATTAAGATCCAAAGTTAATGTCTACTCAAGAAGAATGAGGGAGTAGAGAGGCTTAGAATCCTATATAATGCAGTATGAAGCACTATCTACTTAAACAAAATAAAATGACTTTTTGACATTAGCCACATCTCAATAGTGGGCTGGAAAAGAAGAAATTGATGTTCGTTTTAACTCATGATCAAAATGAAAAATGTAGAACAACTAAAAAGGCTCTACAAACCATATGCATATATAGGGTCCAATATGCTAATGCATGCTATAATAAAATAAGGGGATTTTCAATGCTCACAAAATCATATCACAATAATGAAGCAGAGGAAAAAGGTTCAACGTCAATATATCACAGAGAAAAATAAAGAATAAGGGACTTTTCTATGCTAAATGCCTTGTCTCCAGTCTTCCTGACTAAACCACAGCGCCAAATCTTAAGAGTTGCATATCATTGCTCTTTATTTTTTCTCTAAGCATGGTATGCAATGTCGGGTCATTTATTGCAAAAAAGTTTCAAGTGCTTCGCACCCAAACTCATGTAAGGGGAGGACCCGCACACCCCCCTGTGAGCACGATAAACTGAGTTGAGATCCGTGACAAGTGACAACAATACAACCTGATTGATCGATACAATCAGATTCCACACAGACTAACATAATTAGAGTTTGATCAAATAAATTTTACTCAATTAAACTAAGCATAATATTAATGATAATATTTCTCACATTAATACTATATGTATAAATAATATAATTAAAATAAATCAAACTGCATGAAAAACAAAGTTATAGAAATTTATTAATATCAAGATATTTATATGGTTTAGCTAATCCCAAGGCCTATATCCATTCCTTGCCAACATGCGTTCTAGGATTTCACTATCCAGAATTTATCATTAAAACTTTCTCCTTAACAACATAGAAAACTAATACTAACACACTCTCATTTCATGGCAAGTGTGACCCAACATGCTCTCTTATATTGGGTGAGTACAACCCGTCTTTTTTATAAGAAAATATTCTAAAGAAAGTTTTCTGAAACATTGGGGTGGATCAAACACTTTCACCTTTTAATCATCTCATATATAGTCCCCAAACAATATGATTTAAAATATACAATAAAAATTTTAAAATAAGCAAAGTATTTTGAAGAATATTCATATAAGATTGTTGTGTGTCAAAATATTCACGGTAGAAGGGAGATAGAGAGTTTTTGTCTTAGTATTTAAATGAAAGATTTAACATATGCATAGATAAAAGAGAAGTATAAGAATTATAAGAGACAACGAAGTCTTTACATGAAAAAACATAAGAAAAGGAAAAAATCATAAGGCCAAGCCCAATTAAAATAATTTTACTAGAATTTATTATTGGTTACAAATGATGACCTTCTTTGGGGGAAAATATTGATTCAATGTAGTAAATAAATAATTTATATAATATATTATGTGGTTGATGTTGGAAGTGCCATATGATATGAGAGCTTTCTTTAAGAGATGGTTAACTTATTTGCTTAGTTGTACTCCTTTGAAAAGATAAGACCAGAATAAAAAAGTCCTGCAAGAATCTTGATTCTGATGTCGAGAGTCAGAGTTAGTGTTAATGAGATACATCAATCTTATAAACATTGATGTACATTGACATTATTAATGATGGAAGGTGATGATGTCAATTGGCGTCAAATTAGCAAGCGTGAATGGACAAAAGATTGTAGGTCAAGAAATTGAAGTTAGAAGACCGTAGTCAATTGATGGTGATCTAACTATAATGATCTAGCAGTGGTACAAAGATGACAATCAAATGATGGCCCATTGGTGTTACTCAAGTGGAGCTCGCTCCATATAACACTTTGTCTTGTGTGACACTTTATATTAATCTTCCGAATGGTATATTGTTTTCATATAACTTATAACAATCCAAACTTTTAATTATCTAGATATTATCCGCTTTGGCCTATTGACCTCACATTTTTACCTTGTTAGTGTAATTTCTCAGTAGGTCACACATCCCAAGATTTCTTGGATATGAGCATGCTTAACTGCGAAGTTTCTTAATGAAATTTCAATCATTACACCAAAAGGTATCTCGATGTTTAAGAGTTTAACTTCTTTTACTTAAGAGGTTTCACACTACTGAATAGGAATTCAATATTTTAAAATATAAACAAATTACCATAGATTATTTATAACATTTTTTTAAAGCTTTAATTATTCCACAATATTATTTTTGGGTCAAATTTATTTTCAGACAATTAAAATAGTACAGTTTTTAAAATCTCTAGCGTAAAATTTCTTTAAAATATTTAGAATTATTATCTCTATAACATATAGACAGTTATGCAATGAAACTTTTGTAGGTGTAAAGTTATCCCAATTTTCGCTAACAAAATCATAAATTAAATAAAAACATTCATGAAATTCCTATATGTTTTAAATGTGAGATAAACAAAATATAACCCACCTCGAACCGAACAACTTTCAGAATTAAGCCATCAGCTGAAAATAGATTAAAGTTGCTCATAAGTGTAAACTGTGTTCTATTTTATTTATTTAAATTCAGTTAAAATGTGTTATTTTAGTTATGTTTGTACAGAAAATGTGCAGTAGAAAATAAAAATTATAAGTGTTATACATTACCGCAACTCCATCAATTATAACACCGCAGCTAAGGTGCTGGTTCATTTTTTAGCTCCACAATGTCATATTGTCTGGCACTGTGGTGCTTGAGCCCAATCATGTACTTGTTATAAATAGTTTTCAATTCTTTTGTTTGAAGAGTTTAGTCACTTGATTGAAAACTTTAAGTTTTTCAGTATGTGTCTTTAGTACCCCCTTAGAGTAAAGTCTAATAGAGATTAGGGAAGTGCAATATACTTTCTTTGTGATATCTTAGCATGTATTTGTATAAGCAATTCTGAAAGTTGTGGAAGGAGGAGTGTGGAGAATATCTTTAGATCCTTTCTGATGATAAACTTTTCACTACTTCTCTTGTACTTTATTCTTCTATAGATAAAATAAATATAAATTTGCTTATTATTTCTTTCATGTATGGTTAGTTTTCTTATTTTGGGTTGATGATGTGAAGTGCATATCAAGTACTAATACAGACTCTTATGCTTCAATGAAAGTATTGATGTTTTGAATATATCTCGTTCTTTATTTAATGCATATAATGATCATGTATGTAGTTAAAATCTAGTATGATGTATAACCTTGATAGAGGAATGTTGGAATAATTTGAAATATTTAAATGGAATATTAGCACGCCCATATAATGTTTAAATATTCTAGGTTCTATAGAGATAGAAAAATTGTAGGAAGACCATAAACCTTTCACTTTACCTCTATAAGCTCAACAAAAATGCAAGCAATGCTTACATGCTAAGAGTCTTATTATGAAAGATATGTAATTTACATCCATCATTCCAAAACACCGTATCTCATATGTATCAACTCTTTTTAGTCTTATTTTCATTCAAAGATAATAACTCTAAAACATCATTTTTTATTTCAATATGATAAATTCATACAATTAGAGTAAGTAATAGTATTGTATTATAATTTAGCAGAACATTTTCTAGTAGATTCAACACTATACTATATCACTTTATTACTTGATTCAGCATGTATACTTATGTACATGAGTAGACTACTTTTAATTTTATATTAAAAAAAAAAACATAAGCATGTTTCAAAACATGCGAGTTTCATATTATCTCACCAATCCTAATGAAACATCATTATAAGTTGCCTAAAACTAACTTTTCTCTCTCTAACTGGCTACCTCTAAGGGATGAGATGAATCTATTTAGTGGATAATGATATTTTTAATATTAAAATTAGGTCGAGCACTATGATGCCAAATCTTGCGTGTTGAAGAACTCCCTTTGGGAGCCACAACATTGTAGTATGAATTAATTGATACAAAGATAGAGAGCTCAAAGCTGTAGTGCCGCTAGAGCTAACGCTGAGGAGCCCCACATAATTTTTTTTAGATTTTCAAAGATTAACTCAAATCCCCTGGGACCCACTTCTGAATACATGTAGACTTTCACATTTATACCAAACATATTTAGACACATGCAGAAGGGTTCAAATGGGAAAATTTAGTGGATTACCTTGAATTAAATCAAGACAGACTAGTTGGAATGATAAACTGATATGTAGGTGTTATAGTTAGAGCCTTGAAGCTCTCTTGAATCTCAAACCGAAGTTCAAACTCAAGTCCTCTTTCAGGTAGAGAATAGAGGTCTATTTATAAATTTTTTAGAATGAAATTCCCCATAAATATGCAAAAAAATTCTTAGCACTATATTAGATAGTTTATATTTTTTCCCTTGATTATAAAATATTTTTTCAACATCTAAGTTTCTTCCCTTGATTATAGAGCTTTTTTTTTTTTAGCAATTTTAAGTTCCTTTAGTGTTGTTGCATTAAGCAATTATGCAGATTTTAGATTCATCTTATCAAGTTGCTCAATTTGAAAATAGTTTGGTTATTAAATTAATGTTATGAAATTTTTAATTACAATTTAAGTGCTTAATCTAGGCTCAATTGAACTCAGATTGGACTACTTTTAATATTGATGGGTTTGTCTCATTAACATGCTCAGATCTATTACAAGTTTGTTTAAATTGGAGTTCAGATTATCCTAAATTTAATTTTTATAAATTTTTAATTCAAATATGCTCTGAGGTTCATAAAATATCAAGGATATTTTCGAAGCCATATCGACGACCAAGTAAATTATATCACCAATAAAAAAAGAGCTCAAGAAATTGATTTAGATGATCCTTCAAGTATCTCTGGAAAACTTTCATTTGATCTAATAATTTAAACTCTCAAATAAAATTTTCATCATTCTTCAACTCCATAAAATATCTATTATGTAGGCCCTCTATAAATTTATCCCAAATATAAAAAATCTTCATAAAATTATATATTTGTATAAAATCTTAAATATATTAAATAAGCTTACAAAAATAAAAAATATTTTGCTAGAAAACACATAAGCTTGTAACTACCATAAGGCTTCAAGTAAAATTACGAAGTATTGATCTTTTACAAAATTATTAAATATAATTTTATTACATTTAGTTAATAAAATAAAGCATACTTAATTTATTTTAACAAATTTTTTGTCATGTATGAGCTATATGAGATCATATAAACTTGATAATGTAATATATATGAATCACTTAGGGCTTGTTTCCAGCAGCATTTTAGTTATTTTATTTTTCAATTAGCAATTATAATTTTACTTGACTAATATTTTTTTATTGTTTTTCATAAACCTCTATAAAATTATTTTTTATAACAAGAGTAGTGATATATCATCAAAAAATTAACTTGATCGGGCATTAATCTCAAGGCAAAATCAAGCCGGAAATTTCAAAAATTAAATTCGGGATCACCTGAACTTCGATTTTAGTAAACTTATAGTCAAACTGAGCGTCACGGAAATACCAACCCAACGACACCAAATTCAACTCAATCCGAGCCCAAATAAGTCCAAATCAAGGACTCGAAGCGTTGTTGAAAAGTTTTAACCACAATTTGAGTTACCAAACGGTTTTCAAGCATAACGTCCTTATAGTCAAATCGAGTGGCTCGATGAGACAAATCCAACGAGCCCAAGATCACTGAATTTTAACATCATTAAGACCTTCAAATGTCTGACGAATGGTACACGATCAAGGGATTCAATATCGACCGTCCATCCAACCACTCCCCATTTACCCCTGATCTTTCACATATTTACGGGTCATGCCACTCCAGAAATCTATAAATAGACCCCTCATTTCTCTTGAGAGGGGACCTAAGCAAGAAGAAGAAGAAGAGGAAAAGAAGGATAGAAGGAAAGAAACTCCTCCTCGATCACCGCCCGAAATTCTGCCCGACTTTCACGGGATGTCGGAATTCTGCCTGACTTCCACGGGACATCTAAATTCCGCCCGAATTTCTGGTGCGCCGAAATTCTGCCCAAGTAACACCGGAGTTCCGCCCGAAACCGAAACTCCTCCCAAGTGACGCCAGAATTCTGCCCGACTTTCAAATAACGCCGGAATTTTGCCCGATTTCCAAGTGACGCCGAAACTCTATCCGACATTATAACTGGATTTCAATCCAGAAGTGATTCATTGTAATCTGATCATCCTAACTTTTACGGATGAGTCAACCTCTTGTATCTAAAATAAACACTAGTGAAAATTTTTTAACTAGGCGTGGCCCCATGGTTTTCTCCCTTTCCAGTGTTTTCCACATAAAAATCCTGGTGTTTTTTCAACTTCTATTTATGTGCTGAATATCCATACAACCCTAAGACAAATACTTTTTTACTCTATTGCCTCGTATATTCTAGCACGTAACAGTTTGGCGCCGTCTGTGGGAAACATTATCCCATAATTTCAAGTGTTACTTTGATGGCCAACATGCATAGCAATCATATCTTGGGAGCCTCTCACTCAAACTCACACCAATCTAAGAATCCTTCCATGAACCAGGGACGTCAGGCATCCGCCTTTTTTTTATCCTGGGGGGCATAATGCTGCTGGAGAAGGAACTTTAGGGCCTTCCCCGGAAGACCGCATTAAAAAGATGGAGGAATCTCAGAATAAGATCCTTCAACTCCTACGAGAGATCGACGACCGGCACTAGTACCTCCAGGAGGGACTCTTCTCCCATGAGATCCACCAGAGCCCAAAGATGTTCAACCCAAACATCTTCATGGAGAGATTCCTCCTCCTCCGCTAAGGATGTGTCCTCTGACACATCAAGAAAATGAGCTTGCTAACACAGCAAGCTCTTCCCATCCTTCACATGCAATTTGCCAACCTCGCATTCCTTCAAATTTCTCCGAGGACTCAGCACGACAACGTATTGTTGAACTCCCTCGTAAGTCGTAATTCCCTACGTCATGAATTACAAAGATTTGTCTAAGAAGAGTTTCCCATAAGGGGTATAAGGCAATTTAATCATCAATTGGACTTACAAGAGTCATCACCCCTGACCGAAGCTATCCTTCAACACCCCATTCCCGCAGGATTCAAACTACTGAGTATCGATTCTTATGAAGGGAAATTTGACTCGTACAAGCATATCAATCATTATAGGACCATCATGCACATCCAGCAAGCCTCAGATGCACTCATATGCCAAGTTTTCTCTGCTACCTCAAGGGACAAGCACAAATATGATTTTATTTGCTTCCATCCATAATGATCCCTTCATTCGTCAAACTGATCAAAGTGTTTGTCGAACAGTTCAAAGCCAATCAAAAATTCTTCCCACCTCTCCGGGATCCGTCAAAATGAAGGAGAATCATTTAAGGAGTATTTTCAGCGATTTTCCATCGAGGCTCGACAAATTCCATTATTAATTCCTGAATTATTGAGTGGGGTCTTTCTTGGCGACCTCCATCTTAGCCCCTTCTATTCGGCACTCATACAGGACACGGTTCCTTCATATGCTAACTTGATCCATCGTGTGGAGGCACAAATATTAGTAAATAATGCTATCAACGCCCACATGTGTTAAGAGAGTTGTTACTTAGCTCTTACATGTTTTATATTCTTACAACTTGTTATTTTGATGATTCCAAATATTATTGTTTTGATTACTTAATTTCTCCTAATAAATTTTGGAAGAATTATTTTTTAGCTCTTGTGTGTACTAACATTTTAGGGAAATCAAACTTCAGATTGGTGAAGACTTTAAATAAAGATCTGACTATATTATTTTAAATTTTGGAGTCTGTATTTTGTTCATTTTGAGTCATAGAAAGTGTGATTGTAATTAACTTAGTACACACATACTGGGGAGATCTTTAAAAGATAAAATTTCTCATACTGATCGTACGGGACAAATCATGTTTGTACGGGACGATCAGGTCAGTTATACCCCTCGGAGAGTAATGAAATGAACAAGAAGTGAAGAAAAATTTTAAGTCCTAGTCATCCGGATGAATTTACTCATTCGTCCTTGGACGATGACCTCTGATATCTCACTTTGAACTGTTCATCCAGAAGAATTTACCCATTCATCCCTGGACGATGTCCTCTAATTTCTCACTTTAATTTGTTCATCCAGACAAAATGTCCCATTCGTCCCTGAACGATGTCCTCTGATTTCTCACTTTACACTATTCATCCAGACAAAATGTCTCATTCATCCCTGGACGATGTCCTCTGATTTCTCACCTTGAACTGTTCGTCTAGATAAAATATCTCATTCGTCCCTGGATGATGTTCTCTGATTTCTGAAATTAACAGTTCGTCCAAATGATTCTGCCCATTCGTCTCAGGACGATATCCTCTATTCCTTAACCTTGTGGACCGTCCTCCAGTTATTTTTTTAACGAAGCTTTAAAATAACTATTTGTACCGGACGAACTATATTCATACTGGACGATGATCGGGTATGAAGTAATTTCATGCCAATGCACATTGAGTTCCTATGCAATAGTTTTTACACTATTCGTATGTACGAATTATAATGGTACGGGACGATCAAGTACGTACAGATTTGAAAAATTGTAATTTTTGGATGGTTTTTCATGTCTTTCATATAAAATGTCCACTTAAAACTATCTTGTAATCTTTTTGTCCATTGGTCTTCGTGCAAACTAAATAGAGATTGAAGGAGAGAGTGTGAGAGAGTGTTTGAAGGAGATTTCTTACTACTAGAGCGTGAAGTGTTCACTTGGTACTCAAAGGTAAGGATTTTCATTTGTGAATTGTGATTACTTCATTTTTTTCTCTTGTCCTTCTAGATTTCTCATTAGAAGATCTTGTCAAGGAGATCCGGTTCTCTGCCGACACTCGAGGAGTGTGAACAGCAGGAGGGTTCTCTGCCTACACTTGGAGAAGTGTGAAAGGATGAAAGGTCCTCTGCCTACACTTGGAGAAGTGTGAAAGGATGAAGAGTTCTCTTCCTATACTTGGAGAGTATGAACAGCATGAAGGTTCTCTGCCTACACTTGGAGAGTGTGAATAGTGGGAGGTACTCTGTCTACACTTAGAGGGTGCAAAAGGATGACGGTTCTCTGATGCACCGGGTAGTGGTGGAATAGAGTTTTTATAAAGGCTTCTCCGCCTTACTGTGGGGGCAAAAAGAGAGACACTAAGTGGTCATAGTGCAATACCTGAAGTGGAAGACTCAGGGAGTGGATATAGGGTTGTGTTTGACTGAACCACTATAAATCTTATATCTTTTTATTTTTCCACTACATTTTTTACTTTATTGTTTATGTGTAATTTATAGTTGAAAATTCCTTTTTAAAAAATTTATCATAAGTATTTTATCGGTTTAAAATTATAAAAAGGGTGATAAAATTTTTAAATTAACAATTCACCCCCCCCCCCTCTTGGTTAACCGCTGGGACATAAGCTTAGGTCTAACAACCCAATTCCTATTTAACAATTTTCAACAAGTGGTATCAGAGCTTAGTTTCAAAATTATAAGTTTAGACTACTTTTTGATTAATGACCATGGATACATTTGGAAACCGAAATACACGTGAGGGTTACTCTATAACTAGACCTCCATTGTTTGATAATATTCCTTTTAATTTTTGAAAAACATGCATGTCTACATTTTTACAGTCACTTGATTAACGTATGTGGATCTTAGTTCAGGAAGGGTATACAAAACTAACTAAATTAATTGACGGATGTTGACCTCAATTTTGCCCAGACTTGGGCATGATGGACTGAGTTGACCAAGTCAACCTTTGACTTGGTCAACCCAAGTCCTAATGGGTCAATTTTGGCCCATTAAGCCCATTAAGAGCCCAAATCCATTTGAAACCAAATCTGATTCATATCATGGCTTGAACTCTTCCCTCATTTACCTATTTTGACTGGTTTAACCAAGTCAAACTCTGACTTGGTCAAACCAAGCCTTTAATAGGTTAATATGACCTATTTATGTGATTTTAAAACATAATTAATAGGTTTAATGGCTCTTAATGCATGGAAATTCAAATTCTCGTCCCAATCAGATCAATTTCCCTCCAAATCACCTAGGGATTCGATCCCAACCATTCACCTTAGGTTTAAGGTCCTTAAATAGCAAAATTTTGATCTTTTTTTGGACTTTTTGCTCTTGCTCTCTCTCTAGACCGCCTCAACACTTGAGATTTCGTGTGAGAGCTCTAGAGAAACTCCTCTTCCTTTCCCACGTCAAACCCGACCACCCAAAGCCGGCGGCGGCGAACTCTCCGGCGACCCGAGGAGATTTCCCTTCCGTTTCGTTTTGCGCAAGATCTAGACGTCGAAGGCTCGTGGTTTCTTCTACAACTAGAAGCGTGGACAGTCTACAAGTGCAACAAGCCAGAGATCTCTCGATTTCATCGAGTATTTTCGGTAAAACACTAAACCCTAGTTAGAACACTCGAAGCTAAATAGATTTTTATATTCTTCGTTTTAGATCTTGAAAATAGATCCCCATGGATGCTCTTCATCCCTAGAATATGTGTCCAAAATTTTGTGCGATTTGGTTCAGTCGTTTAGGAAAACGAGTCGAAATACTAGTTTAGGGCTCGGTTCGGCTCCCAGGTCAGCCCTGCGCTTCCTGAACCGTTGATCAGACGATCAACGGCTCAGATCAAGCCTTCCCGCGCGCCTATCCAACCGCGGGTAGGATCTGGCGGATCCGTCTTCCCGTCCGACGAGATCTCAGCCACCCGCTCCTAATAGCGGGCGATCGGACGGCTCACACCACGTCCGACGTGGTTAAAGAGCCGGCCTTGATTTCAGCGCCGCGGCAATCATTGCCAATGATTGCGCGGCGGCGCAATCATTGGCAATGATTAAGCCGAACCGCGGAAGCCAACCAACGCCTGCCACGTGTCCCCGTGACCGCTGCCGCCGCCTTTTTTTTTAATTAAAATTTTATTTTTAAATATATTTTAAACCAGAAAACTACAAAAATTCATAGAAAATTCATTTTTCGTCCGTTTTTTACGTATAATACCTCGTTGGATTCGTATCGTCGTCCTCTACACTAAAAAATTTTTTTTAAAAAAAATAATAGATATATTTTTAATTATTTATTAAACAGTAAAAAAAACTATTTTTAGTATTATTTAAATTATTATTTTAATATAATTATTATTATATTATTATTTAAATTATTTAGTTATAGTTATTTATTATAATTACTGTTACTTTGAAATACTAGCCTATCTTTTATTGTTATTATTATTATTATTATTATTTTAATTATTTTTTTTAAAATTATCTTGAAAATAGCCTTTAATGTCCTTTAGACTTCCAAAATTCATAACTTCCTTGTTTTTAATCCGCTGTCGACGCACAGCGCCTCGTTTTGAGCGTATTTGAATGCTGCACACCTTGAAATCTGTACCGTACAAATATTTTCAGTATATCTGTGTTTATTTTGAAAACAGCAAACTGGATTATTTTCAAATATTATTTTTATTATACTTAAACTTCGAAATTACATAACTTTGTCGTTTTAAGTCCGCTGTCGACGCACAGCACCTTGTTTTCTATGTACCCTGAATTCTGCATATTTTAAAACTATTTTCAGATGAAAATTTTGTCTGTATCTTCTGTCATTTCAAAAACAGTGAAACTGCACTATTTTAAAATATTATTTTATTGTATTCGAACTTGTAAATTTCGTATCTTTATCGTTTTAAACCGGATTTTTACGTATAACCCCTCGTTCTTTTCAGAAAAGCGAGCTTTATGTTTTGGAACCACTTCCAGCCCTTGATTTTGGCTGTTTTGACCAATCATTATTTGGATTCGATTATTCGGGTATTTTCAATATTAAATATTTACTATGATAATTATTTTCATGATACAAACTATTTTCAAATCGCTTGAGATTTCGTTAGGGTGGTCAGTGGGTCTCCCTATACTTATGTATTATGAATTGACTTACTTTTTTAATTACTTTATTTTCTAAAAATATATTTATATTTATAAGTACTTTTAAACTATTTTAAAACTACCTATAATTAAATCCTCTAATTTTTGGGAGACCCGCTACTTCGTGAAATTTTAGACATTGGTTCTAGATATGAAGAGCAATCATGGGGGAGTGGGTTAGTGAATGGTTGAGTTTCAATCATTCACTAATCCTTTCATTAGGTGTCTATCCTTTTATTTTTCGTAGAATGCATGTATAGGATTGCACCACGAGCACTTAGCCTAGGCTTTCCTAGATTTAAGGACATGGTGTGTTTATTTCATTTTTATACTTCCATGCATTTATTACCTTGAGGGTTAGACTAAACATCACTTTAAACTCTTACAACGTAGTGACACCCTAAGGACAATAATTAAGGACTCGTCTAGCGAACTTAGAAGTTTTCTAGGAACTAGGATAGATCCCGAATTGACATGAAAACTACAACACTTAAACTTAGTGACATCATAAACCTCACAGAATTTTCTAGGAATTTTTAGGAGTCTTTAGACCCCTTAGCTAACCAACCATAATTAACCTGCTAATTAAGGCCCTGAGATCTTCCGGAAATTACAATAAATACATATTAGGTCAGAAAATTATCCATAATACCTCAAACTGACCAGAATCTGATCGTTGACCTTAGATAAATAGGGCTCCCTAGTTTGACCTCAGGTTGACCCCTAATTTGACCATAGGTAGAATTTACTGTTTTGCCCCTAATAAATCATTAAAAATTAATAAAAATCCCAAATATTCTCCAAATACTTAGGAACACTTTTTCTGGTCATCCCTGACCTTTGGGAGTGATTCCAATCAGTTTGGAGCTGATTTGGAGCAAAACAATAAAAAAAAGGCTATTTAGTAGGAAATTTAGAAAATTCCCTTAATTACCCAATCTTAGAAAACTCATAACTAATTGTAGAAAATTCCAAATTAGGTAGACTCACTTGCATTAGACTCCAATTAGGACCTAGTATTTATTAAAAATTTTAGGTTTCTAGAAACTGGCCTAGATTAGAAAATCAACTTTTTGGTCAACCCTAGTCTATAGGATAGGGCCCGAAACTTAAAAAATCCATAACTTTGCCTAGAAAACTTCGATTTCATCCTACTACCTGTCTAACTACTCGTATTAAGGTCTAGTATTTTCCTAAGGTGATAGGAGACTCAGAATTAGCCTTTTTCCCATAGTGACTTTTTGGACCCTTAGTCTAGTTCCTAGGAGGACCCGAGACTTTCTAAAATTGGCTAATGCAACTTAAAATTCAAATATCATTGTCCTAAGCTCTTAAAAATGATCAACAAACTAAACTTACTAAAATGGATCCTAATCCACTAAGATTTAAATTTCGACTAAAATTCCCTTTTTTGGCCTATAACATATCCGAACTTTAGACAATTTTAACTAATTATCCCACTTAGGATCTATCCAAACCACACTAGCCTTTCACACACATAGCATTGTTTGCTAGGGCACCACTTCTAGATCTAGGTTAGGCCGCTGGATTTTATTTTTCTGCTGTGTGCCGGAGCTTTCCGTGGTTTTCATTGCATGCTGTTTGAAAATTGATTGGTATGTTTGCTTACTTTTTTTGCACTCTGGATGTGAACGCTAGACTTACCCATAGGTTAGGAGCGCCATATATATATTATTCTTCCGTGCAGGTGGCCATGCTCAAGCTAATAAAAGGGGGGAGCATCATAATGATTTCTAATAATGTTTTATACAGGTGCTTGCTCAGCTTCCCCCCGAATAAAAATGAGGGCTAAAATTAATAATTATAACTGCACAGATGGAGCTGCTTAGCCCTCATAATTAAGAGCATGGCTTGGCACAGGGTCAATGGTGTTAGCATTTCTTTTTTTTATATATAAAACTACTTGGGATTTTATTAAGGATAACCATGCAGGGAGTCTAGAATTTTCTACTTTCAATGAATGTAATATTTGTAATAATAGTTAAGAGTTGTGAAAACAACCTTGAGTTGGGATATTCTTATCCGACTCGGATTCCAAAAGAAGAAGGCATCCCTAAAGGGGAGAGTCTTCTTCCATTTGGAAGATCGAGTTGGATGGCTTTAGATATCCAAAGAGAAAAGGCAATGCTCCCTATCAAGGGGGAATTGTCTCTTCGTTTGGATATTCAAGCCACGACGGATCCAAGGAGTCCAAGGAGAAGATTTCCAAGGAGTCCAAGGAGGAGACCCGAGGAGTCCAAGGAGGAGATTTCCAAGGAGTCCAAGGAGAAGATATCCAGAAAGCTAAAGATTGAAGACCCAATATCCCACTCAAAATTGTTGGCGTCTGTCATAGGCTTAGAAATCCGGGTTGTTGGCAGTGGTGCCCGGCCACTTTACTTTCTGCAAAATCTGGTTGTAATAAGGGCAGTTTGCCTATGGATATTTAGATGATTAATTTTGGGATTTATATTGATGTGTTTACTTGATTTCGTAGTAGAAATTGCCTGCTTTTCTTAGGTTTCTTTCTTGCATGCCGTCTTTGATTTCGCCTGGATTTTCATTAGGCTCTTTAAGGACTACAAAATTTTTCTACTCATAACTAATTCCTAAATTTTTAAGTTCTAAATAATATAGAAACTTAACGAACCTAGGGAATTGCCGGAACCGTCCGGGGTCGCATGCATATTACTGCATCTTTCTTTCCTTGTTATAAGACATCTCCCTGCCTGCGGGTTGAGTCCGGATAATCTGGCCTATGAGGATGAAGTGCCGGACCTAGGGAGACCCAGTCTTTTCAAAAAATTATTTTCTATAAGCCTGTTTTTAAAATTCTATAGCATTCATGAGCTGACATTTCAACTAGCATGCATTGCATTAGTAACCAACTAATTAAAATTTAATTGCATTAGCTAGGAGCATCTAACCCACATAAGTCCAGGACCACTTAGGAAATTCTCTAGATGTCGGTCCTATTTCCAAAGACCTGTACCACCCACCCATCTTTCATAACTGACTTGACAGCATGGTTTTAAATCGATTAGGTGGTTAGCTGGCTCCCCCAATCCAGGCCGGGGTAAGTCCAGGTTTTGCATAGCATTAGCTAGGACACTGGCCTTAGTGTGTGTCGAATACTAAGTCCAAACTAGATTTAGGATTCGAGGCAACTACACTCGATCTCGTAGTATGCCTTAAATAGTAGGTAGGTCCCTTTCTTTCGGGGACTCTAAATCCTACTTATTCGCGTCACAGGATGACGCCACCTCCATCTCTTCTCTCACGCATGTGATCGAGTGCTTGATTTATTTTCTCCAGTTTCTATTTAGTGCCCCAGAGCCTCCGAATGCTGGTTTGAGCCACGCATGTTTGATTCAACCCTTGAGACCTTTCTTTCCTTTGAGTAGGATTTCCTAGTCTATACCCTTGTGCTAATCCCAATTTGGAAAAGATAATGTATGATCCTTAATCGAGAGTTTTCTCGGGCTCCGGCCCGGGATGTAATTAACCACGGGGGCTTGCGCCCGTGGGAAACTTGGCCCCGCAATCTACTTTATCCCACTCGATCTCTCGTATCGGGTGGGGGAAACCCGTGATTAGGTCGTGTATATTGCTACCCATCGGGGTGTGCTGACGACAGTATCTATCCCCAATGGTTAGTCGTATGCGCGATCCAATTTCCCCTCCCATCGACCCGTTTGTGTCGAGCGTAGAGGCCTACGATCGTTTTGTCCTACGGGATAGTGCTACCGTACTCTCTACATTCGAACCCCCACGAGCGGTGCTCCTTCGGAGGTCCACAACGGAGTTAGAGTTGAAACACCTTTTATGGACTGGATAGTAAAAGAACGTGACTTAGCACAACGTAATATCAAATGCGTGAATAGTTTCCTTTGTGCTCTTAAATATGAAGATTACATGCAGGTTTTCACTTGCAAGAGTGGAAATGACATATGTGATAGACTTTGTATAACTTATAAGGGTACTAATAAAGTTAAATAATCCATACTTAATATCTTATTGCATGACTATAAACTATTTTGCATGAAATCTAATGCATCCATTTTTGACATGTATACAAGATTCACATAAATAGTCACCTCTTTATATGCATTAGGTAGGGAACTAACAAATGCATAAATGGTTAAAAAATTACTGCGTTATTTATCAACTATTTATGATGCTAAAATAACTGCAATTACAGAGTCTGAAAATTTAAACATTTACTCTATTGACAATCTTCTTTGATCACTTATTGCTTACGAGTAACGGGTGATTCAAAGAAAGATTGATAAATGTGAACCACAAAGGGAGAAGAATATAGCACTGAAAGTGGAGGATTCAGAGAGTGAACTCTCACAACCTAAGGATGAAGACAACATCGCACTGATGACTAGATAGTTCAGAAGCTTTCTGAAGAGGAAGTAAAAGAGACGCCAGTAATGGAATCGAGATAAATTAAATAGAAATGTCAATATTTCAAATGATGTTATTTGTTATGAGTGCAGGAAACCTGGACATATTAAGTCAGATTGTCCAAAATGGAAAGCCACTCCTAGCAATGAGAAGGTAGAGGAGAAACCTATTCTGAAGAAGGGCAAGAAGAAATTCCAAAGAGCTTTCTGGGCGGACTCAGCTTCAGACTCATTAGAGACTGAAAAGGAAGAGAAAGTTACTAATCTATGATTAATGGCCGATAATCTTGATCAGTCAGATCAAGAAGAGGCATGTGACTTATCTTATAATGAACTTTTTGATGTCTCTGAACGCATATATGTTGCATATAAAAAGATAAAGAAAATGCATGCTAGTCTGAACTTAAAATTTCAGGAACTACAAAGAGAAAAGGCGATCCTTAGGAAAGATCGTGCATTAATTGATAAAAACCACATAAAATTGTTTGATGAGTTTGATAATTTGAATAAGAACCATGAAAGTTTAAAATCATCCTATGTAGAACTTCAAAAAGAAATTAAAAATAATAAGGATGAATTTGAGAGCAAAATATATCGAGTAAATTATATAAATCGTATCTTGGAAGATATGAATTCATTTTATAAACTGAAAATAGAAGCTTTCGAGGATAATAGGATACCACCAAGACTTGAAAATTTCACCAATCCTATTTTGTATCCTAAATTTATGCAATATATAAATAGACATAGAAATTATAGAAAATTAAGAAACCCTTTTCCATGAGTCAAATGTCATAATTATGGATTGATTGGACATATAGCTCACACCTGCACATTGAATAAGAAAACTCATTTGGTGTGGAAACCTAAGATGCATAAATCTAAACATATCATACACGCATTTGTTTATAATTTGCAAAAAGGTGAATCCAAACTTGTTTGAGTTCCAAGGTCTAATGTTTGATATTTTTGCAAGATCGCTCTCACACAAGGCCTCATGAGAGCATATGGTACCTGGAAAGCAGTTGTTCAAAGCATATGACTGGAGATACTACACAATTCATATTGTTGGAAGCCATGAGTGAAAGTAAGGTTATACTTGGAGATAACACCACAAGAAAGGTGGTAGGGTCAGGTATGATTGGAAATATTAAAAAAATTTTGTAGAAAATGTTTTGTTGGTAGAAGGCTTGAAGCATAATATTCTGAGTATTAGTCAGCTATGTGATAAAGGTTATTGTGTAAATTTTTTTTCTACAAGCTGCATATTAAGCCTGAATGGTAATGATGTTTTGAATGGTACAAGGGTAAATAATGTGTATATGCTAGACTTGAATTGCATTAAAACTCCTGCTGCTTTTTATTTAAAGACTATTTCTGATGAGTCATGGCTTTGACATATGAGACTTTGTCACTCCAGCATGAAAACTTTTAGGAGGATTACCCAAAAGAACTTAGTGAGATGTATATCAAAACTAGACTTTACTAAGGACCACCTTTGTGATGCAGGTTAATTAGGAAAATAGGTGAAGTCCTCCTTTCAGTCTAATAAAGATTTTAGAACTAGTAAACCATTAGAGATTTTACATTTGGATCTTTTTGGACCAGTTGGAACTATAAGTCTAGGAGGGAAGGTATACGGATTTGTGATTGTTGATGATTTCTCAAGATTCACATGAGTTAAATTTTTATTTCATAAGAATGAATCATTTGAGGAATTTAGAAACTTTTTGACTTAGATTCAAAGAAAACTAGGATGTGAGATTATGACTATTCAAAGTGATCATGGATAAGAATTTGAGAATGAAAAATTTGATGATTTTTATAAGGAGAAAGGAATTGATCATAACTTTTCTACACCTAGAACCCATCAGCAGAATGGGGTAGTCAAAAGAAAAAATATAATATTAATAGAAGCTGTCCGAGCCATGCTGGCAGAATATTCACTTCCTAAATATTTTTGGGCTGAGACAGTTAACACTGCATGTTATGTTTTGAATATGGTGAATGTGAGATCAAACTTAAATAAAACACCCTATCAGTTACTAAAGAGGAGAACACCTAATTTGTCACCTTTGCATGTCTTTGGATGTAAGGTGTTCCTTCATAATAATAGAAAATATGACTTAGAAAAATTTGATCCAAAATTAGATAAAGGAATTTTTATTGGATACTCAAGTGTTAGAAAATCTTATATAGTATCCAATAAAAAAACTTTGGTAATTGAGGAGACCACATATATTGTATTTGATGAATCTAAAAGTTTGGAAGAGTCAATTGTTGAAGAGGGTGAGATAGAGATTAACTCCCAAAAGATTGAAAAAGTGAATTTGGAAGAAAATTTGGAGGTAGAAAACCCAGTGCCTAGAAATTTGAGATTTTCTAAAAACCATCCAAAGGAATTGATTATAGGAGAACCTAGTGAGGGTGTTAGGACTAGGCATGGATTGAATAAAGAAATCAATCATTCAGCCTTTATTTTAATGATAGAACCCACAAATATTGATCAAGCACTTTTGGATGAATTTTGGATATTGGCTATGCAAAAAGAATTAAATCAATTTATAAGAAATGATGTTTGGGAATTAACTGCAATGCCAAATGATCAAAGTGTTGTTGGAACTAAGTGGGTATTTAAGAACAAAATGAATGACTCAGGAGTATTCATAAGAAATAAAGCAAGATTGGTGGCTAAGGGGTATAATAAAATTGAAGGGATTGATTTTGAGAAAACTTTTGCCCCCGTAGCTAGACTTGAAGCAATTAGGATTTTGTTAGCCTTTGCCTGTTTTAGAGGATTTAAATTGTATCAAATGGATGTTAAAAGTGTCTTTTTAAATGGGATAATTCAAGAGGATATTTTTGTAGAACAACCTCCATAGTTTGAAAATTCTAAACACCCAAATCATATATTCAATTTGAAAAAGGCATTATATGGATTGAAACAGGCTCTTAGGGCTTGGTATGAAAGGTTGAGCATCTTCCAACTTGAGAAATCTTTTGAAAAGGGAAGTGTGGACACAACTCTATTTTTGAAGAAATTGAGAGAGGATATACTCATTGTACAAATTTATGTTGATGATATCATCTTTGGATCTACAAATAAAAATCTTTATGATAATTTTTTAAAGATAATGAGTAGTGAATTCGAGATGAGTTTAATGGGATATTTGAGTTACTTTCTAGGCTTTAGCATTAAGCAAATTGAGGAGGGCATATTTCTTAGTCAGTCAAAGTATATTAAGGACATCCTCAAAAAGAATGAAATGAACAATGCTAAACCTGTTAGTACACCTATGAGTTCCTTAGTTCAGTTGGATAAGGATCCTAAGGGAAAATATATTGATCAAAAGAAATTTATAGGGATTATTAGATCTTTACTTTACTTGACAGCTAGCTGACCCGATATCATGTTTAGTGTTTTCTTATGTGCTAGATTTCATTCAAATCCAGAAGAATCACATTTGACAATAGTGAAAAGGATTTTAAGGTATTTGTTGGGAACTCAGAACTTAGGAATTTGGTATCCTAAGTTTAGCTCTTCATTTGAAATAATTGGATATTCATATTTAGATTTTGCAGGTTGTATGATTGATAGAAAGAGTACTTCTTGAACATAATTCTTTAGTCACTTGGTCTAGTAGAAAACAAAATTCAGTAGCCCTATCTACTACTGAAGCTGAATACATTATATTAGGAAGTTGTGTGGCACAAATTTGATTGAAACAACAGTTGATTGATTTATGATTAATAATAAGCACTATTCCCTTTTATTTTGATAACACTAGTGTTATTTATATTTCAAAAAATCCTATTCAACATTCAAGAACCAAACACATAAACATCAGACAACATTTCATAAGGGATCATGTATCCAAAGGAGAAATTGAACTCATTCATGTTACAACAGAAAATCAACTTGCAGATATTTTTATAAAACCACTAGCCTTTGATACTTTCAGTACATTAAAAATAAGGCTTGTTGTGATTGATTTGAATGCTTAATTAAAATGATTCTACAACATTGATATGTGTTTTTGTTAGTGTGTTGTGTGTCTTTTGATTTTGTGATTTTCTTTATATATTTTTTATTATTTTGTTCGTGTTTGATTTTGCAAACTTCTGTCTATTTTGTTTTGTGTTCTCTCATATCTAGATTCATGATTTTGAATGTTGACTTAGAAATTTGAGTGTATATCGTCTGTATGAAATTAATTTCATACGGGATAAAGCGTGTAGCGTATTAACTGTCAATTTGAATAGTTTGCATGCAGTTTTCTATTTTCATATCAACATTCGTCTGTACGATCATCACGATCGTCCAGACGATGTGTATTTAATCGTATGTACGCATGTAGACGGTTATACGGATAAGATCAATTTCTTTATTTCTGATCATACGTACAAATATTTAGTTTGTACATACGAACATGTGGCGATTCAATGTGGGGGACGTTTCAAATCGTCATAAAAATGATCTTAAATAACTGATCATCCCGGACGAACACCTGTTCGTCTATACGATCGTTTGGTCAAAAGTCTGTATGAAATGACGCCTCGTAACTTGCATGTTTACGAAAAGTCATTTCTTTTTGGACTCATACATTTGCCCATATGAAATATTTTTCATACGAACGAACACAAAATTATACTGGACGAAAGTTTTTCATTCGTACAAAATGATTGTTTTCTCTTTAAATTTGAAGGTTTTGAACTCAAATTTCATCCCCTCAAAAATAACTTTCAATCTTCAATTCCCTACAGTTTGGTCAGAGTTGAAGGACATATTGGCAAGGAAGTAGTGGAAAGTCTCCTTGTTGTAGAGATGGATCAGAGTGAGAATAAGACCAAACTGGGTAGAAGCAAAAAGGTGCATTACCTTGAAAGTGAGTTGTTCTTGGAGGACTCTAGAGGGAGTGATTTTGGCGGATGCGAATCTAGATCATATGCTTTTAAGAAGAAAGTGGAGATCACTAAAGAAGACTTAGGAATATTTTTGAACTTAAGGACTCAAGGGATTAGAGCCCACACTTTGACCTCCTCCACCAACTTTGACTAAACTGCAATAAATCAAGTCATTAGAGGATGTAGTGAAGTAGGCCATTTTCCTAAGGTAGCCTCTCTTAACCGCAATGCCCGTATCATCCAACATATTCTTCGCACTTCCATTATTCCTAAAGCTGGTGATATATTAAATATCACACCTCTTCTTTCTACATTGACTTATTTGATCATGACAAGCCAACCAATAGATGAAGCCCAACTGATCATTGACTACTTTTATGGACTTTCTGAGATTGTCCATGTCACCCACAAGAGGAAGAAAAATATAGCCTTAAGAAATCTTGTGACCTATATTTTAGAGAAGAAATATGACCTAGTCCATCAAGTTCAAAATCTAGAAGAGCCGATCTACTACAATGATGGATCTTTTCGAGCAATCTTTAATAAAGATCCATATGTAATAAGTAGTGACTCAGAGGAGGAAAGAAGAGGACCTCCACCTGAACCATCTGGTACTCTAAATTTTCAGGATATGGTCCAGCGATTTGATCGGCTTGAGAGTCATTTTGATCAAATTGAAACTCATCTTCAGCAGCAGGACTATCAACATCAGCAGGATATGGATTGGGTTAGAGGTCAGTTTGATTCAGTAGTTAACACGAATATGGCTATTATGAGTAACTATTTCAACTTCTTCAACCCTCCTCAGCCTCCTCCAAATCAAGGTCCTTCAGAGTGATGATTGTATTTCTGTTTGATTCTTTGTATCATACGTGATGCGATGTGATTGTTAGATGTTATGTTTTTATGTTTTATATCATGTTATGTGATGTTAGTCTTGTTGTGATGTTTTGTTGTTAGTTTGTGTTTTTGTATTTTGAAAATTGTGCTTATTGATATCATTCGTACTTGATGTAATATCCATTATCATGATATCAATAAAAGTTATTTTGTCTTGCTTTTATTTTATTTTGAAATATGTGTTAGCCTATATGATTATCCTTAAATTTATAGTGGTTCAGTCAAACACAACCCTACATCCACCCCCCTTGGTTAGCCATTGGGACATAAGCTTAGGTCTAATAACCTAATTCATATTTAACAAGTTTCAACAACATGAAGCAATTTGAGCAGCCTTCTAGAAAGCGCAAAAATTCTCCTACAATGGATAACTCATTCTTGCAGCAAAAGAAATAATGGAAGAATAACATACATCCTAGACCTCCATTGCCACGGTAAGGATTTCGACAAGAGGAAGAATATACACTTCTTAACTCATCTCGAACCAATGTACTGATGGCCATTCGAGATCAAGAAAATATTAAGTGGCCTAATGCTTTAAAATCGAGCGTAGAAAATCAGGAGCAATATTGTCATTTCCACCACAGTCGTGGACACAATACTGAAGCTTGTAGACAGCTTAAGGATGAAATTGAAAGGCTAATCCAATAAAGATATTTTTGATAATTCACCCAAAACCCACCTACTCGAGATAAAACTAGTTACGCTGGGGGGGCAAAAATAATAATAAAGACAACAATTGAATAATATTTAAATGGTTGGTGAGATTAAATGACCACGCACTTTGTGCATTTGTATTAGTAATACTACTTGTCTTATTTTATAATGTCTCTTGTATGCTAAATAGGGTGACACTTTGATATCCCTAATATTTTCTTCCATGTTAAATATTGTGTTGTCCATGTACGTATATCTTATGTGTTGAGTACAGTGTATCTTATATATCCCTAAGTCATGCTAGAGACTTATTGTATTGTCTTACATGACATAGTAATGTGTTGTTCACTCCATTCCAATATTATCTCATTTTTTTAATAGATAAAAATGATAATAAAAAACTACCGATGAATATAATCTCTTTATCTATAATTTGGAAAATACACAATCTTTATTCTGTCTCAATCATTAGATGATCAATCCCAAGGGGATTTGATCCGACCTCTTCTCACAGGTTAATGTCATCGAACAGGGCTCTAACATACAACCTTGGATAGGTCTTACATCCTTGGTGGATTCTCTCGACCTCTTCCACACAGGTTAACGTCATTAAGCAGAGTTCTGATATACAACCTCGGATATGTCTTTCATCCTTGGTGAATTCTCTCGACCACTTTCACACAGATTAACGTTATCGAGCAGGGCTCTGACATACAACTTTAGATAGGTCTTACATCATTGGTGGATTCTCTTGACCTCTTCCATATAGGTTAACATCATCGAGATGGGCTCTAACATACAACATCGGATAAGTCTTAAATCTTTAGTTAATTCTCTTGATCTCTTCCACATAGGTTAACTTCATCGAATAGAGCTCTGACATATAACCATGGATAGGTCTTATATCCTTGGTGGATTCTCTCAACCTCTTCTATACGGGTTAACATCATCGAGCATGGCTCTGACATACAACCTCAGATAGGTCTTACATCATTGGTGAATTATCTCGACCTCTTCCACATAGGTTGATGTCATCAAGTAGGGCTCTAAGTGAATAACATTCTCTCTATAAAGATTTTATGAAAGCAAGTGGTTGATAAAATGATCACTCATATAAAGACCTTGGCATTCTAATAGCACGTACAAAAATATGGGGGCCAATATATCAAAAGCATGCCTCAAAGATGCAATCACAGTTCAGCTTCCTCCAAGAGACAAGTTCTTAATTTTATATACAGCATCAATGGAGTTACATAAATTCATATCTAGGTGTACATTTATTCTTACAAGAAGTTAAAATTAAATAGTATATTTATATCATTCATAAAAGGATAAATGATGTCAAAACACTTCCGTATAGATGCATATTGCCTTAGCGAAATGCCACTGGATATGCGCCATTATCAGCCCTTCGTATGATGTCTGCCAGTGATCCTTTACTTTATATCAACCATCATTGACTTCTCGCTCAAACTATTGATAGCAGCACACCCTCCAACTCTCTCTTTCAGCTCTTCACTCGATCGTTGGCTGCCGACGAACTGCTTCTTAAATAGCGTCGAAATTCTCCCCGTCTACATATCACTTCTGGTTACCCTCCCGTCACACGACTTCTGCACGTAGCAGGACTATCGCAGGACTTTCATCGGAATTCTACCTTACATTAAGCTTTCTACCGTCGTTGGACTTCTACCTATCATGGGACTTTCATCGGACTTCCAACCGCATGCTGACAATAGTCGATTTTCCCCGGAACGCATGATCCCTTGAAGAGGGAGGAGGAAGAAGAGGAGCAGATGCAAAAAATTCTAACTTTTATACGAAGAGAGGGGCACTGATTTTGCGTAGGAAAATCCACCTACAAAAAACAATGGAATGCCTCCATTATTAGAAAGTTAGAACGAGGGAGGAGAAAGAAAAGAAACGGCTGCAAAAAATTCTAACTTCTATTCGAGGAGAGGGGCACTGATTTTGCATAGGAAAAATCACCTAAGAAAAATAATGAAATGCCTCCACTGTTAGAAAGTTCGAATGAGAGACGAGAAAGAAAAGAAATTGCTATAACAATTCCAACTTCTATACGAGATGAGGGGCACTGATTTACGTAGGAAAAGTCACCTACGTAAAACAACGGAATGCCTCGACTGTTAGAAGATAGCCAGAGGAGAAGACAGTGGAATGAGAAAAAATATCCTTCTACACTGATGAGGAGCATTGAATTTAAGTATGAAAAATCACCTATAAAAAATAATTGAAAATCTCTTAAGCAAGAAGAAAAATGGGGGAGCAAGAAAGAGAAAGAAAAGAAAATTCCAACTTCTATACAAGAAGATGGGCACTGAGTTAACTAGGGGAAGTCACATACTAAAAAATAATGGAATGCCTCAGCTATAAGAAAGTCAAAGGGAGAAGAGAAGAAGATGCAAGTTTCTCCCTGACCCTAGAGGGTATTTATAGAATTTTTATGGAAGAAAATAAGTTTCTAGAATTTTCTAGAATTTTTTAGATTTTTCAGAATTTTTCTAAAATTTTTTGTAATATTTTTGGAATTTTTTGAGTTAAAAAAAATAAAATAGGCTGGCGGTTTCCCTAATAGCCAGCGGTGGCCCGAAACGGCGCCCGGCCGCCAGCGGTCGAGCAGAACCGCGCGGGCCAAGCAGGAGACGGGCGGGCTCAGTGTGAGCCAGGCGGGCTGCTGGCAGGTCGCGGGCAGGCCGGCAGCATGGGCAAGGGGGGGTCGCGGCGCGGGCCAGTTGGCCCGGTGAGCGGTTCTGCCATCGTCGCTGCAGGCGGCGAAGGCGGCCGACCGGCCGGTTCGACTGCCTACGCGTAACTTGGTCAAACTTTTGCCCCATAAAGGCCAAATCAGACGTTTTTGGGGTCTATGGGACCATTTTTTGACGTTCTAGACTCAATTTCAATATTTTTAAAGACATTTGGGGCTCCTACACACAGGATCAGATTTCAAATCACATGAATATTTTTCTATGTAATGCATATTTTCAAGACTCCTAGAGCTTCGACGTTAGAAAATAGGGGGGGCAACTAATATATCATAAAAAAAAATTAACTTGATTGGGCACAAATCTTGACGCAAAATTAAGCTAGAAACTTCAAAAATTTAATCCGGGATCACGTGAACTCTGATTTCAACAAACTTATAGTGAAATTGAGCGTCTCGAAAATACAAACTTAACGACACCAAATTCACCTAAATCCGAGTCCAAATAAGTCCAAATCAAGGACCTGAAGCGCTATTGGAAAGTTTGAACCACAATTTGAGTTACCAAATGGTTTCTAAATATAATGAGCTTATAATCGAATCGAGCGACTCAACTAAACGAATCCAACAAGCCCAAGATCGCCAAAATTTAACATCATTAAGACCTTCAAATGTCTCAATAACCGTACACAATCAAGGGATTCAATATCATTCGTCCATCCAACCACTCCCCATTTACCCCTGATATCTCACCTATTTATGGGCCATGCCACTAACGAAATCTAAAAATAGTCCCCTCATTTCTCTTGAGAGGGGACCCAAGCAAGAAGAAGAAAGATAGGAGGGAAGAAACTCCTCCTCGACCACCTCCAGGAATTCTGCCCGACTTTTACGGGACGACGGAATTCTGCCTGACTGCTACGGGATGCCGGAATTCCGCCCGACTTTCTGGTGACGCCGAAATTCTGCCCTGTTTTGATTGAAAATATTAGTTTGAAAAAGAATTAATTATCTTTGGGATTTTTTTTTTTTTTGAATTTTGAAATTGAGCGCGTCATTATGAATAATATATCACATCAGGAGGTGAACATATCATTCTCTAATGGGTTCACTTTTCAAAATTTAAATTCATCTTGATTATTGTAGTCAAACTTAAGGGAAGACAATATATGATCCTAGAGGACCAGAATGATGTTTGATCAAATATTTGACTACAATAATCTAGAAAAGAAATCGTTAATTTCATAATCAAAATCATAATAATAGAATGATATATCATTCCAAGGAAATAGAATATCACCTATTACCAATCATTTGGATATGACGATTAATAATCGTTGAATTGAATTTCACAAAGAGAATTAATTAGAAGTTTTAAAAATTTTGATTTTTGAAAATCTGGTCTGGGTTTCTAAATCTCCTACGAGCACAAGCCCTCGTAGTTAATTACATCGTAGGAAAATGGAGTATCCTACGAATACTCTCGATTAGAATAGTAGTATAAAATTTTATTTAGATTTCAAGGCTCGATATCAAAAGAGGTAAGGGCTGGAAATTCAACAGGGATTGGATCAAGTTTGAACATTTATTTTTGGAGTCAAAGGAAGAGGAGTAGGGAGTGTTTTGAGATTCTGAAACAATTCAGAAAACACTCCAGCATATCCTAAGTGTTGGGCTCAAATTTGATCGAAAAAGATTTTTAATTTAATGGTCAATTTTATTAGAAAATTGAGATTAGATTCCGGAGGTTGAGGTCTTATAGCCCGAGCCTGCCTCAGAACCTAAGTCTAAAATGGGTACTAAGAAGTAACCCGAACCTAGCTAATGCAGTGCAAATCTGGACGTACCCCGACCTGGATTAGGGAGCCAGCTAACCACCTAATTGATTTAAAATAAATGAATCCAGTCTTTTATAAAAGAGTGGTAAGGATGTTTTATTTAAAGTTTTGGAGAGTTGGGGCCGACATCTAGAGATTTTTATATTGGTCCTTTTGACTTATGCAGGGTGCAAAATTATAAGGACTAATGCAATTAAAATTTTGACTCTTTTAAATTTATTTTTAATATAATGCATGTTAGTTAACAACTCCAAATCAAATATACTTGAAAGTTAAAAACAGGGTTAGAAAATAATTTTTTAGAAGTCTGGGCTTCCCCAGGTCCGGCACCTCGTCCTCATAGATCAGACTATCCAGACTCTACCAGCAGGCAGGGAAGGGTCTAAAATAAGGAGAGAAGAAGTGCAGAAATATGCATGCAACCCCGGGGTAGATCCTCGGCTAATTCCCTAAATTCGTTATCTTTCTATGTCATTCAGACTCACTAAAATCTTAAACTTTAAAGTTATGAGTATAAAAATTTTCACACCCTCACGAGTCTCGCAAGTCCAGACAAAAATAAAAGCGGCATACAAACACCAAAAAACTACAAAAAGTAGGTAATTCTATACGCAATCACATCAAATATAAATGAATTAATTAATTAATGTTCATAGGCAAAGTTGCCTTGCTTATTACAAACCAGGGTCTATTGAAAGTAAAGTGGCTGGGCACCTGACAACAAACCAGGTTTTTAATCCTAAGACTCAAGTGACTTTGAGATTTAGGATTCTTCTTGTTATCCACTTCTTTATCTTCTCACGAGCATCTTGATTCGTCGGTTCTGGATATCCAAATGAAAAGAAACTCCCCCTTGAATGGGTTGTTATCTTTCCTCTTTGGATATTTGAAAAGCATCCAAACTTGATCTTTCAAATGGATGAAGACTCTCCCCTTTAGAGATGTCTTCTCCTCTTTGAAATTCAAGTTGGATCTAAACATCCTAACTTAAATCACAAATTATATCAAATTACATTAATTAAAATTGAAAAATTTAGACTTGATCCTATAGGGTTATCATAATAATTAGCAGTTATAATCAATCTCAAGCAGTTGCTATATTTGAAATTTAAATGCTAAACAGAGTGCAGTAAATAAATAAACAAACAGTCAATCAATTCTAAGATAACAACCAGCATGCAGTGAAAGCTTGAAAATTCGGCACACAGCGGAAAAGTAAACATCGGCCTATTCTAAAACTAGAGTTGGTTGTCCTAGAAAATCATCTAAAGTGTGTGAGGTAGGCCGTATGGTTTGGATATATCCTATGGATGGTAATTTGTTAAAGTTGTTTGAAGTTCTGATTGGTTGAAAGGCTTGAGCGAAGATTTAAATTTGAGTTTAAGTATTAATGATTTGAAATTGATTTTGAGGTTGATTAATGATTTCTGGAGTTTTAGGACAATTTTCAAATTTTAGGAATTTTTTGGATTATTTTAATAATTTAATTAAGGGGTCAAAAATTAACTTTTTAATTAAGAATATCCTCTAGAAAATTAATATTTTATTAAAATACTAGACCTTAATATGATATATTAGACTATAACTATGCTGAAATTGGATTTTTCTGGATTTAGTTATGAAGGTTTGAAGTTTTGACCATATTTTGACTTAAGGTTGACCATTTTGTTGACTTTTCAATTTTAAAAGTTTTCTGGAATTTTGATATTTTTAATAAATATTAGACATCATTATGAGTTGAATTCAAGTGAGTTTGATCAATTTGGATTTTTTTACATTTAGTTATGAAATTTGAAGTTTGATGTATTTATTGAATTTTTGAAATTATTTAATTAGAAGGATTTTCTTGATTTTGCTCCAAATGAATTCTTAACTCCTTGAAATCAACTTCAAAGGTTAGTAATGACCTAAGGAGTGATTCTCAAGTGTTTGGGAATTTTTTTGGAATTTTTATCTATTTTTAATTAATTAAATTAATTAAATATTCAATTTCACTTAAAAATAAATTAAGCTTTAATTTGCTATCAAATTAAATTGGTTTTATTTTTTATTGATTAATGGTTCAATTATGGTCAGTTTTAAGGGTTTTTTGTATTTTTTGGATTTAAATTTGATTTATTATAATATTTGGAAGTTTTAAAGTCCTTAATGAGGCAGATTTTTTATTTGTTTGATTTTCTAACTTAATGACCTTCAAATTAGATGAAATTTGAACCTAAAGTTTAAAATGTCACTATGTTTACTTTGTTTAAGTTTTACCCCTATTGGGTGTGTGTACAATGCCCTAAGAATTTTCTAAGTTTTCTATACATTTTCTTAAATATTTTTCCTAGGTGTCTCTACTATTCAAATTGGCATGAAATTTGGCGTGTCTAACCCTGGTGCACATGAATTCACACCACAAGAATTTCTCAGCAAAACACTAAGAATTTAGGGAGTTGTGAATTTTTAAAATTTAGGGTCCAAAATTGACCCTTTACCTTGAAAATTCACATCACAGAAATTCATTGGGTATCTGACCCTAGAAAAATCAGTGAACATGTATAAGATACATTAATCTTCCACCAAAATTTGGGGCTCAATTGACCACTGGATTATGAGAATTTTATAAAACACTAATTTCAAAAAATCAATAATATCTCACAATAAAGTGACCAAACTAACTTAATTATAATTTTAATAAATACTACATTAAATTCCCTTTCCAATGAGCCTAAGAATGTCTAATTTGGTGAAACATTCGATTTTCTATGAATTTTGGAAGATTTGAGCATTTTTTGGAATTTTTTTTACCATTTTTGGTCAAACTGACCGCCGGCGCCGGGTTGCCGCCGGATCGGCGGCACCCAATGGCAGCGTGCCATGTGGCGGGCTAGGTCCTGCCACTTAACCACGTCAGCGGTCCATCAGGTACGCTGATTCGGCTGCGGAACGAACCAACGGCCAGGATCGCGCCACGTCAGCACCTAGACTGTTGAGGGGTGCTCGTTCGAATCTAAGGGAAGATGCACGCGGTCGGAAAAAGGGTGACGTGGCGGTTTCTGGGCCGTCCGATTGCACTAAAGGTGCAATCGAATGGCTCTGGTTGAGCCATAATTAAGAATTTTCAAATGCCAATAACTTTCAAAAGTGCATGAAATTTGAACTGTAGCTAGAGGACAACATGATCTAACAATGCTTGGAGTTTGGAGGCTCCATGCATTGTAGATTTACCAAGTTTCAAATTGAAATATAAACGTCAAATGGGCATAACTTACAATCTAACCATCAGATTTTTCACTTCTTAGGCTTGTTGGAAAGCTGCTAAGATCTTCTTCAACTTTGTAGAAAACCTCAGGAGCTGGATCTAGTTGGATTTGAAGTTATTCTGGAATTTCCAGATTCTCTCTCTAAACTATCTCTCTTCTCCAATTAGAGTTTTAGAGGCCATGATCTGGTGGGGGAAGGCTAGGGAAAGGCTTGGAGAAGGTTTTTGAGGGTTCTGAAGGCTGGAATATCTTTTTGGATGAGAGATATTAAGTGTGTGAGCTTATAGTTAAAATATCCCTTAATTAAGATATTTTGCTCTATTCACTTGTCCCTAGATTAAATGGACGGCTATGATCAACTGATGGAGTGTCTATGATCAAGCCATCTGTCCTAGGAGTTGGTGAGAGCAAGTGGATCAAAGGACAAAGGGTACATGAGGTGGAAAATATCCCTTGGTCTCCATTTGGACACATGGAATAATGGGGGCTGTTAGATTTAGATCTAAGGGATGGAGAAGGTCCTAGAGAAGGTTCTAGAGTGATTCTAGACTGCTGGAATGAGCTGGAATGAATGGAGTGCCATGTCATCCATGGTTTGGGACATTTAAAAGCTCCCTTGACCATTTGTTGGCTGGTTTGACTAGTCAATAGGTCTACTCAGATGACATGGCATGCCAAGAGACTAAGTGAGCTGATGGGAGGCCTTGAAGGGGATTTGATATTTGAAGATTGAAGTTTGAATGAATTAGAAAGGATTTCAAAAAGGTTTGACCAATAAATTGAAGTTTGACTAAGTCAAATTTGACATGATTTGACTTCAAATAAATTTGGATGGATTTGAGTTAGGTTTTGAAATGAGTTTGAGAGCTTGAATGGGTTAGATAGGTCAAATGGGTTGAAGTGACCCATTTAGAGCCTTAAAGGGTATTTGGGTCAACCTAGGTTGACTTAGTCAACTAAGTTGACCCAAGGGGTGGGTCAAGGCTTAACAGGTTTGAAATGGCATTTGGAGATCATTAGAGGTGGTCCCATGACTTAGATAGGTTATTTCAGTCAAATCATCTGTTTGGACCCTTGAAGGGCCTCTTAGGTCAACCAGGTTGACCCAGAGTTTGGAAATAGGTCCAACAGGTTTGATTTGATATTCGAAACTTGTTGGAGGTGGTTGCATTCAATTTGGAGGTCGTTTGGTTTGAAATGAATATTTGAACCCCATAAGGGTATTTTGGTCATTTTGACCCCTGGTCAACTGGGGCTCAAAATGGGTCCAACAAAAGGTGGTTTATTACTCAATAGGTCAATATCAATGGTCTGGATATGACTGGAAGCTTTAGAGAAAGCTTCAGGGTCAAAATCCACTGGATGGCAGGTCTAGTGGCATAGACTGTAAATATTTGAAGGTTTTACAGTCTTTGGATTTTGATTCGATTTCTGGGGTTAGAGACCTCAGAATGGACTCAAATTTGGAGGGTTGCCTCTAGAGACATGTCTTATCACTATGCAAGTGATAGACTCTGAATCAGAGGTCATTTGATTGGGTTTTGAATTATTTGAAAATTCAATGAAAAAGGCTTTTAGGACTTGGCCTTTTAGCATTGAATTTTGGTTTAAATTTCTAAGATCTAGGTAGATCCTAAGATCTAGATTGGCCCTAGTGACCTCATACAAAAATGAGGTCAATATGCCCAAGTAACGCCTGAGTTCTGCCCGACGTCGAAACTCTGCCCAAGTGACTCCAGAATTCTTACCGACTTTCAAACAACGTCGGAATTCTGCCCGACCTCCAAGTGATGCCAGAACTCTGCCCAACATTGTAACTAGATTTCAATTCAGAAGTGATTCATTGTAATCCGATCGTCCTAACTTTTACGGACAAGTAAACCTCTTGTATCTCAAGCCAACACTAGTAAAACTTTTTCAACTGGGCGTGACCCCGTGGTTTTTTTCCTTTACAGGATTTTCCACGTGAAAATCTTGTTGTTCTTTCATCTTTTGTTTGTGTGCTGAATATCCATACAACGCTAAGACGAATACTTTCTAACTCTATCGCCGCGTATATTCTAGCCCGCAACAAGTAGCTAAATTAGTTTCGTCGCAATAATTTTACAATCAAATTTATAATATATTGCCGTCATTCCAAACAGATTTTTAATTACGAAATATTAATGTTATTTAGATTAGGTTAATCATTCTTATTTACATGATTAGTGATATAATTATTTCTTTAAATATAATTAAGCACATTTAATCAAGAATTTTAATGTTTTAATCAAATTTATTTCTATCATTTCATTTTACTCATTTATTATACGGCTCATGAATTATACCGACAGGCGTTTAAATATTATTTTTAAGGCCCGGCGGTGCTTTCAGCGGGTAAGTGTGCTGATCATTCTCTTTCCTCTCTGAATCAGTCGGACTGACAGTTCTTCTGCGCTTTCTTCTCCTCTGCCTCAACTACTTTCTGTTGCTCGATCCTTGAGCGACCTCTTCAGAAGTCCGTCCTCAGTGAACAATCAAAGAAACCTCATACATCTTCCATTTTGGTGTGATTTTTCTTAGGGGATGAGAAATGGCGGTGGCAGATTTGAACACGGCTCTTGCTTTGCTTATCCTTCTCCTTGTGGGATCTCTTCTGCAGGCTGAGGCTGACATTGGTGTGAACTGGGGGATTCTTTCTACCCACCGGCTGTCTCCTCCCATAGTTGTAGATCTCTTGAAGGAAAATAGGATTGGGAAAGTGAAGCTCTTCGATACTGACCCTTCGATCCTTAGGGCGCTGATGGGGAGTAACATCGAAGTCATGGTTGGGATCCCGAACGAAATGCTGGAACTTCTTAGCTCCTCTCCTGTTGCTGCGGACGTTTGGGTTAGCCAAAATGTCTCGAGATACGTGGTTAAAGGTGGAGTGAATATGAGGTATTTTTCATCTTTTATTTTTCTTTCATTGTTAATTAATACGCTTTAGATGTTGTAGTAGTTTGCTGGATTAATATTATTATTTTTTTCAGTGGATTTCCTTTTCCAGTTGTTTTACTGTTCTCGATCTTTTATTTGAATCTTTGAAATTAGATAACCATACGTGGAAGAAAGTAATGCTTACATTTTTAGGAACTAGTTCTTATGCTTATAAGCTTTTAAGATTATCAAATGGACCATCTACTTTCTAACAGATTAACAATTCGCTGGCTGTTGAAACACTTCAATTCTTAGGAAATGCAAGCTGATTGAACAGGATACTATGTAGATGCCTTTCAGGATCATGAGATGAAAAGGCCTCCATTTTCCTGATTTCAAACATCTATTGGATCCCTAAACTGAACAAAGTAGTTTCAGCTGAGTGCTTATTTGTTTACATAAAGAGGTTGTGTGTACATTTTTGAGCTTCTAACAACCTGTAAATATTCTTTAAATCATTTTTCTCAGATGACTTTTTTCATATTTCAGCTGTTCACTGAATATTGGGAATGCAAGAAATTTTGATGTGTGCTTTTCTGATACCTTTTGGATCCTGTTTTCCTTTTCACAGATCTTAATAAAGCATTGTTATTTAATAAAATATCTATCCTGTAGATGATAATTATTGTATGTTACATGGGGTATATATATATAATATTTAAGCATTGTGGTTTGTGTAACCTCAGGTGAAAGTTATAATTTCATCAGCATTATACAAAATATTTTGACCTGCATTCTTGCCGGGTCAGAAAGCTTAGGTAGATAAAGGGTCAATTATAGAAAGAAAAAAAGAAAGAAATGAATAATGATAAGCATGTTGAAATTCAAGAAGCAGGGAACATTTATGTTATAAGTATTGCTGTATTTCACCTCAAAAATATGTATTGTTTTGGAGTGATGTCTGAATTGAATACTTATCCATGAATAAAGAAATTTATGTTCATTTGCTGAAGTGAGACCTTGCTTGAAAGTACTCTATGATTTGTTGCTAGCCCTGGTGATTTAACCCTTCGAAATTGTAACATAAGATTTGGTATCAATGGTTTAGGCACAATTTTTTTTAATCATTTTAAGGTTTTAATGGTTAGGCACAATGGAATACTAAGAATTTCTTTTAATGGATTTTGATAAGAATTGAGGGGACATTGCAATAATGGCTTAGGAGTTCATGCTAAGGTTTTCTTACATTCAATAACATAAACAAGGTTAGCAAGCTTTATTTTTGATAAGCAAGATCTACTATTTTTACCTCAGTGATTAACTTCATTTTGGCAATGCATTGTTTTAATTGGTTTACCTCAAATTGGGTGCCCTTTACATTGGTTGGCATGTAATTTATATATATAGAGAGAAAGATATGATGCAAAGAGAGAAGGCTCGGGCAATGGAAGGTTACCAGTTAGAGAGAGTAATAGTGACGGATTGAGTGGTATTTAAGTGCTAGTAACTTTTAATTCGATTCTCGTATGCCATGAAATAAAATTATAAATATCTTCTATTATAGCTGTAAAATATGATCCCAAATTCTTGAATCAATTATTTATTAAAACTAAATAAAATATAGATATAAAGATGATTTGATGGGATTTGAGGAGCAAAATAAAGAGACGGGTAATGATCTTATCCCTCCTACTCCCATCATGGTTATCCTTTATTGGGAATGAAGAATGCCATTTTAATTAATGAGATGTCAAAAGTGTGCTCATCATTGTAATGAAACTCCTTGGTGATGTAAACTTCTTATGGATATATATCCCTTCTTGGCTTAATGCATGCCCATATGTATTCATAAGCTTCTTTTTAAGTCACCTAATTGGATTAATTGTATAGGCTTAAGTTGTATTGGCTTAAATGTCAAGACAAAGATCCAAGTAAACCCTACCCTTGGAGGTTTAAATATCAGATCACATTGATATGCATGTTAACACATTAGTGCCCAAGGGACAAGAATACATCCCCAATAGTGCAAGCATCATATGTTCTGCAATGTGTGCTATGACCTTGATGCATCTCTAAGCATGTAAATCTATTCAAAGGATGTAAACTATAAATAGCTCTCAAACCACATTGACTGCCTTAGTGCCACAATTTGGCCAAACTCTATAAAATCAATCCATGCATGTCTTGCCCATTATTTACATGTGTTATCCAAAGTTCAACCATATGGAACTCGTTTCACTATGCAATGCCTTTGAGCACTATTGGTTATGTTGAGCAATACTCTTAAACTACAACTTTTCATTTTTCATGCCTTCGAGCCCTTTAGTTTACATGGTATGGCATGTCTTATGCCTACAATGTTAGCCAAGGATTTGCCACAAAAATTGTGCTTTTTAGCCAAAAAGTCACCTTTGGTCCTAAGGGAATTGCCTTGAGTGCGATAACTATAGCATATTTTCCTCACCACACTTCCCATTAGTATAAAAATTTAAACAATTGCACCGGAAGGTCAATGTCTTCATTAATTCTGCAGAGCCAAGATCTCTATCAATGACTCTCTCTTGAGCTAACTAAGGCTATCCATTTAATTTTTTGCTTCAATATGAATTTTGGCATATTGCTCTGCAGAAGTTTGGGTTAAGGTCTTATACAAAGTTAACAAAATTAATGTCCTAATTTGTTTGCTATTTATTTCAGTTTAGTTGTCAAACCTATCTAAAGATTGATGAAATTTGAATATGCATTTTATGACATTCTGTATGAACTCGAGTAAAATTTTTATCTAATTTTCATAAGTTTTGATATGGAAACTAATTATCCAACATTTCCTTCATCTTTTAGATTTCTATTTTGCATTGTCTCAATATTTTCTAATTTTCTCACTTATTTTTTGGTTCAATTTCATGATGTTTGACTTGTTTTCTGATTTATAGGTCTTTTTTAACAAGATTAAACACCCCATCCCATAATTCTCACTGTAGAGCCTATGGATACAACAAAACCTAAGTCTACCAAACCGAGCTAGTTGTGATTTTAGTTTAACATCTTAATTAGCTAATTAAATATAAAATTGGTTCTGATAGTCATAACTTAACTTGTATTACTCTTTGACTTCTCATCAAATTGTTAGTTTGTCGAACTTGGTCAAAATTAATTTATTAAATTCCTTTAATCAAGTTGTCTCTTGATCTTCCTTATAATTTTATAAGTAATCACTTTCATCCATCTAATGTCAAGCACAATTGACCTTACACTTAATTACTTTGGCTATGTTAATTCCTCCTTAATTATCTTCTTCTATCTGTAAACGTACATTTCCATCTCTTTCTGACACCTTTCTATTTCACAATTCTTTATTTGAACCAAATCTTAAAACATAATCCTTAACCTTAAGAACTAAATCTACCATATACTTCACAAATCAAGGTTTTCTTCCTTTTATTTTCTTCTCCTCATGTGCCACCACTCTTACATTTCATAGTCTCCAAGGGGAGCTTATCTCGGTACCAAAGTTTAGAATTATTTAAACTCAAGAATTGGTTATCATTTTTTAAGAAGATCCCATAATAATTATCCATCTATTATCCTCAAAGTCATTGACAAACTTATCGTAGCTATACATAAGATCATTTCCATAAGAGCATCCACTTCCAAGTGCAAGTTGAGGGTTTCACATCTCCAAACCCCTATTTTTATATTCCCAATTGAGCACACGAGTCCTATTTCCCACCATTAGAACATCACATTGATGCTCCACCTTATATTGATGAACTAGGACTTTAAATCATAGCTCAAAAAAGCAATGAAGGTGCTCGTCTCAAGGCATGCCTCACTATGAGTTGCCCATTAAGTTCCTCAAGTTTAATGATTTTCTAACTCGAGCGAGGCTTATGCTTTTTTCTTTTGTAGTGTGTGCCGTAGGATGCAAGAGATGAATGCCTCAAATTAAAATTTACTTTAATAAATACATTCTTAAGTTATAGATAAGAGAGTTTAATTTTTTTTAATTTTAGGGTTTAGACTTATTTAGAGTTAAAGGTTTTGATTTGAGAGGAGAATGAGCGATTGTGAGCAGGAGTTATGTGCTAGCAGAAGTCAAGGGCATCATGTGCAAATTGGAATCAGATCATGGGCAAGTAGAAAATGAGTGCTAATTGATGCGATTGTTGTACGGAGCAAGTGTTTATGATGTACGGAGCAAGTGTTTGCGAGAAGGCTTCAGCTTCAGCATTGATCGTTGTGAGTTTGTGTTAATTTTTTTTTTCATTTTTTTGTTTTTTTTTTAAATTAGGTGTTGTTTTTTTTCTTTTTGTTTAATTTGTTTGTTTTTGTTTTTTTTATTATGCTTTTATTTTATTTTAATTTTTTAATTGAAACTGAAGATAAGGATGATACAAATCCTTATCCTAATGGAATATTTAAGTTTTAATAAGGGCTTAACTTGAATTTCATTTCAATTAAAATTATAAATGAGAATTTGATCAAAATGGTCCCTTAACTCTTTATGAAAGATCAAAAAAGTCCTCAAATGCATTAAAGGATAATTTTGGTCCCTCAAATCCTTAAAGAAGGACCAAAATAATCCCACCATGATACTATTTTAATTCCTTTTTAAAGACTTGAGGGACCAAAATGGTCCTTTAAGTTGGGGGTCATTTTGGTTATTCAAAAGAGTCGAAGTATCATTTTAGAGACCATTTTGATGATGAATTAAGTTAAGATTTGATGATTTATGGCATATTTATGAATTATATTTGTTTTTATGAGTTTTTTTTTTTGGTTTAAGGCTTATGCCTTAATCTTCCTTAAGGCTCTTGACTTGAACCTTGTTGTTGATGGAAAAAATTTCACCTAAATAATGATTAAAGATGCAATACGATCTGAAATTCATTCCAAGGTTTTAAAAGGCGAAATCGGGAATCGAGGCGTTTTTTCTAAGCGAGACGAGGCGTAAGCCTCGAGGCGGATCGAGGCATAAGCCTCAAAATGATTAAAATAAATTAATTTAAAATTATAAATAATGACAAAAAATAACAAAATATTATGTCAACTATGAATTTGAAGATTTGTTTTAAGATAATATTACTGGAATACAAGATTTAAAATAAACTCACTTAAAAATAAAACATCCCCTTAGGATCAAGACCCAAAGCAGCCTCATCATCACTTTGATTGTCTTTAGAAGAATCTTCATAATTAATGTCAAAGTCATCCTCCAACTCTTCTTCATCTATAATATTTTTTCCTTTATCTCCTATATCAGTTAATATTTCATTAGCTCTAAAATGAAACAATAGTAACATACAAAATAATTCATTATATTTAAGAATACTTTTAAAATTTTTTGAAGCTCCAATCTCACTTTGTTTCTTTCTTTTATATATTTGAGTAGTTGCTTCATTGTCTTCTTCATTGACATGACTTTCTCCTTCTGCTTCAACTTCAGATACATCAGCATTCTTAGGAGTAACTCATTCATCATCAGATTGTAATTCATCAACAAGCAAAGAGTCAATTTCATTCTCAATATTTCCTTGATTTTGCAATTTGAGATGTCTATCTTTCAGTTTTTTGTTAAACATAACATAAACTAGTTTGTTCATTCGATCTGTCGCCAATCGATTTCTTCTCTTTGTATGAATTTGATTGAAGATACTCCAATTATGCTAGCATGCAGAAGCTGAACACGTTAGGCTAAGAACTTTAACTGCAAAAGCTTTCAATTCAAGAACATCATCTCCAAACTGAGCCCACCAACGTTCTATATGAAGTCAAACATAGTATTTTATGTATATTGGTTGAAGTTGAAGACTTTAATATAAATATTAACATTAAAATTATAAATACACAAACTATAAACATACCAGGAGATCGTGTTTTGTAGCATGCTTGTGCTGCTCTAAATCCAAACATTCCCTTCTTCAAATAAAAATCCTCAAGTTGATTATTCACTTTGAGATAGTCTTCTTCAGAAATAAGTCTGTCCATACATGCATACAAACCAGTTTTCACCTCTTTGTCAACATGAAAATCTTTATCATAATGAAATTGGGGATTTAAATAGTACGCAGCAGCCTATGATGCACGGACACGGACACGGCGACACGGACACGACACGACACGGACACGGGAGACGGTTTTTTTTGAAAATATAAGACACGGGTACGGCGCGGACACGGCAATACATTTTTTTATATAGTGTATATATATTAATGTAATATCATATTAAAAATGACAAACAATAATAAATGAATGACATAATAATTTGTCTAGCTTATAATATAAAATATTTATTACAAAATATCTAGTACAACCACAAAAATATAAACAATAATCACTTACTACAACATCAAGCATTCAAGCTTCAACTATTAGGATTAGCTTTAGAGGTTTGTTTTTGGTCTTCAATATCATCATCATTGAATATCACCACTTTCAACTCTGGTTCAACAAGAGAAAGATTTGTAATTGTGCAAAAAGAGAGTAGATGAAAATACCTTCATTGCCAAAGAGAAATGAAAATGCAAATATTCGATAAATGGGTATTAAATGCAGACGTTGATTTGGTGTTGTGTATATGAAATAAGAAATTTAGTTTAAATCTCGCAAAATATAAGAAATTATATTTTAAAAAAATTAAAAAATATTTAAGATACGCGTGTCGGACACGCGTGTCCAATTTATTTTTAATATTTTTTTAATCGGACACGTTTTCGGCGTGTCCGACACGTGTCGGAGGAGTGTCGGACAAGTGTCGTGTCGGACACGGTGTCGGACACTGCACGCCTTTTTGAGGAGAAGTGTCGGTGCATCATAGGCAGCAGCATGTAAGTGTTGGTGTAATTATCGATCCCACTTTTCATCTATAATATCCCATATTTTTCTTTGTAGGCACTTTCTTGACCTCCCAATTCTTTTGCAATGTCTTCTTTAGCCCTATTCATTGCTTCATAAATAAATCCCGTAGTCGGGGCCCTCTCACCATCAACCATTCTAAGCACCTTTACTAATGGTCCTGTTGTCTTCAAAGCATAATTTGTATTGCGCCAAAATGAATCGTCTTTCATAACAATCTTTTTAACTTGTTTTTCTTCTTGTTTTTTGGCCCATGAACTTTTATCCCACTCTTCAGAAGCAAACATTGCTCCCAAAGTTGTCTTAACTCCTTGAATCTCTGCAATGTTAAATATGCAGTGGCAAATCTTGTAACAGCAGGCCTAATAATTTTCTTATCAGTGAATTTTCTCATCAAGCTGAGTACCCAAGAATGATTGTATATAAACTTACTAACGAATTTGGCCTTTAATATGGCTGATTTATGTTGAGGCAACTGTCCCAACCTCTCAAGAATCAAGTCAATACAATGTGCAGCACAAGGAGTCCAGTAAAGGTGAGGCCTCTTCTTCATTAACATTCTTCCTGCAGCTTTGTATGCACTTGCATTATCAGTAACAACTTGTACTACTAAGGCATCTCCCACTTCCTCCACAACTTCATCCAACATTTCAAACAATAATTGTGCATCCTTTACAAAGCTTGAAGCATCTACTGATTTGAGAAAAACTGTTCCATATGGATTATTGACCAAGAAATTAATAATATTTCTATGTCGAATATCTGACCAACCATCTGACATTATTGTCACTTCTGTCTCAATCCAAGTCTTCTTAACATCATCCACCATTTTTGAAGTTGTCTTAACCTCCTCATTCAGCATCCAAGTCCTCAGCTCATACATGCTTGGAAGTTGTAATCCTCTTCCATAGCTTCCAACATATCGTAACATATTGATCCACGACGGACTCCTAACAACATTAAATGGAATTCCATTTTCATAAATGAATCTGGCGATATCCAAACAAACTCTATTCCTGAGTTCTTTTGTAGCTGTAGGAGGTTGAATATCCTGAGTATTTATGTTTTCGTCGTTATCAATATTTAGCATAAATCTATCCATGGGCCCTCGACTGCCTCAATCAGAAGAAACTAGATGGCTTCCAGTACTTGAACCTTCATGCTGTGATCCAAAGTAAGAAGAGTTTCTATCATCTCTTCCATATTTCTTTGTGTGACCTCCTTTGTGGTGGCAAACTTCTTTAAATAATTTGTACATTCCTTCTTCACCTCATCAGGAACTTTTGCACATGGTCCCACATTGACATGAGTGCAGGCTGGATGATCCTTCAATCTCTTGACGCCACCAGTTATGCGTTTCTCACAGAAATTACATTTCATGTAAACATATCTCTTCTTTGCACCTTCGCCTGACACTTCAACTTGAGTTTCATATTTCCATGCAGGTTCTTTCCTTCTTGTGCCACTAGTCATGCTAACAATAGGATATATTTTAACAATTATTTGTTCTACCAAATACCAATAATAAAACAACATGAATACAAAAATATACCAGTCTACCGGGGGTCCAAGGGGGCGCTGCCCCCTGGCGGGGTTCGACCTGCCCGGTCAGGTCGCGGGGTTCGACCTGTCCTGGTGATGAATGGAAAACTCCATTTAAGACTAAAGATGGTTTATATGAATGGATGGTCATGCCTTTTGGCCTTAACAATGCCCCTAGCACTTTTATGAGGGTTATGACTCAAGTCCTTTAGCCTTTCTTAGGAAAATTTGTGATAGTTTACTTTGATGATATCTTGAGCTATAGTAATTCAGTGGAACAACATTTGAATCATTTAAAGCAAATTCATGAGGTCTTGAGGAAAGAATAATTATATGCTAATCCTAAGAAATGTATGTTCCTTACGCATAATGTCACCTTTCTCGGATTTATTATATCTTCCCAAGGAATATCAGCTGATCCTGAAAAGGTGCGTGCAATTAATGAGTGATCTGAACCTAAGAATATCAGAGATGTTCGAAGTTTTTACGGATTGACCACATTCTATCGAAGATTTATTATGAATTTTAGCACCATCTTAGCCCCAATAACTGATTGTCTAAAAAATGGAGAATTTCATTGGGACCAAATCAGCCTCTAAAGTTTTTGAGGAGATCAAGAAGAGAATGGTAGAAGCCCCTGTCATGCGCTTACCTGATTTTTCTAAAAATTTTGAAGTAACTTGTGCGCTTCTGGCATTGGTATTGGTGGAATCCTTTCCCAAGAAGGACATCCCGTGGCTTATTTTAGTGAGAAGTTAAATGACATCAGATATACTCCACCTATTACAAATAATTTTATGTCAACATTCAATCCCTTAGGTATTGGAGACACTACCTGCTTCCGCAAGAGTTTGTAATCTTGAGGCCTTACGTTACATTAAGAAGCTCAATGCCCGACATTGCCGCTGGGCTGAGTTCTTACAAGAATACACCTATACGATCAGACACAAGGCGGGTTCTGAAAATAAAGCGGCAGACACATAAAGTCATCGAGTGATAATAACTCGAGAAATGAGAGTCGAAGTAATAGGATTCGAATGAATTAAGGAAGATTATAAAGACTGCCCTGACTTTAAGAAAATATATTCCCTACTAACGACTGGAAGTGAAAGAATGGTCAATGATTTCTTATTAGAAGATGGATATCTATTTAAGTCACAAAAGCTTTGTATTCCCATCACTTCACTACGAGAATTCCTCATATGGGAATTGCACGTAGGAGGTTTAGCTGGACACTTTGGCCTAACAAAAACAATTGCCTCTATTGAACATCGATTTTATTGGCCTAGCCTTAAAAGTGATGTTAGTAAATTGGTGAATAGTATCACACTTGTTAGTTAGCCTAACTGCGTAAATAGAATACAGGTCTCTATACACCCCTCCTAATACCAAATTTCTCTTGCCAGGACATACGCATGGATTTTGTCCTTGGATTACCTAAGACCTTTAGAAAGCCTGACTCAATTTGTGTGGTAGTTGATCATTTTTCTAAGATTTCCCATTTCCTCCCTTGCTCCAAAACTTTTGATGTGTCTCGAATTGTGAAACTATACTTTGATGAGATTGTTAGACTCCATGGCTTACCTAAAACCATAGTATCTGATCGAGATGTCAAGTTCACTAGCTATTTTTGGAAGACGTTGTGGCACAAGATGGGTACAAAACTCCAATTTTCCACCACTTTTCATTCCCAAACTGACGGACAAACTGAAGTTGTTAATAAGAGTCTAGGTAACCTCCAAAGAACCCTGGTAGGATAATATGTTCAAGATTGGGACTCCAAACTTCTTACAACTGAGTTCGCCTATAACAACTCTGTTAATTGAACCATAGGTCTAAGTCCTGCTGAAATTGTGTACGGGTATCAGCCTAGACAACCTATAAATTTGATTCCTATGTGTCATAAGTTAAGAGCATCTAAGTCTGCATCTGTATTTGCATCACATCTCTAAGAATTACACAAGGAAATTAATAAAAATTTTAAACAAAGCAATGTCCATTATAAACTTAATGCGGATCTTAAGAAAAGATTTAAAGAATTCAAGGTTGGAAATTTTGTAATTGTATGGATTCATTCAGAACGGTTCCCATAAGGGACCATTAAAAAGTTACATGCTAGAAGCGCGGGATCTTTTAAAATAATATCAAAAATAAATAGTGATGCTTATGTGCTAGACCTTCTTGAAGGTTTTAACATGAATCATACATTTAACATCGAAGATCTAGTAGCCTTTGAGGAGCCATATTTTAATCCCACAAATCAACTAAATATTGAACCTTATGTGGCCCTACCTGGTGAGAACCCTAGCCTACCTCCACTCCCAAATATCCTTACTTTACCTAATGCGGAGAAAATTGAAACAATACTTAATGATGAAATTATTTCCACCAAAGATTGTGTGCGTCAAAGGTATTTAGTTCAATGAAAAGGAAAATCGGAGACGGAAAACACATGGATTGATCGTGATGAGCTACTAAGATTGGATCCCGACCTTCTAGAATTATATGTAGGCACTTATGATGCTTACTCGACAGGGTCGAGCATTCTCCTACCTAGGGAGAATGATGAGGACATTAACAGGAGATTCCGACACATCTATCACCGGAGGAATCATAGATCGACGGCTACGATTAGGAGTCTTTATTTATGATGCATTTTATATATTATTTTAGTTTATGTTTTAGTCTTTACCATTGTACTCCTGTCAGGGATTAATTTGTGTTGTTGACCAAAGGACATTTTAGTTTTTGAGTCTTTTATTGCTTTGAGGCCTATATATGAGGGCCTAACTATTGTATGAGTTTTTTTATGATTGCATAATGAAATTTCAGCTTTCTAGCTCCTTTAAGTGTTGAGAGTTCTAAAGAGAGGTGAAGCCCCTAAGTGAGGGCAAGCAACACCCACCACCCGCAAGAAATGTCTGGGCTCATGGTCACTTTTCTTTCTCTAAATCCCATCCCTCTTCCCCACTACTCGTCGGCCAAAGACCCCACAACCCCCCATAGCCGTCGGGCAAATCCCCCAAAATTCCCCATAGCCGCCGCCAAAGCCCCACCACAACCCCTCCCCTAGCCGCCAGCCCAAATGTCCTCCTCCTCCCCCATAGCCGTCGACCAATGCCCCAAAATCCCCATAGCCGTTGGACCTAAACCCTCCCCATCCTATAGCCGTCGGTCACCCTATTCCCTAAGCCCTAGCCGTCGGCCGAACCCCAATCCCCTTGATTTCAATACAAATTGCCTCTTTAAGACTTTCCTAATTTAGCCCATTACTGGTTGAGAAATTCTCTTAATTCAAATTCAAATGAATTTGAATTTCTTAATCTTTCCTAATTAGCATAAACCTCTTTTGGAAGCTCTCCTAATTGCTACCAATATGAAATTAAATTGGATTTAACTCCAAATTCCACATTCATTGCATGTAGACACATTCATTGAATGTGGACACAATCCTTCCCTCTCCTTTGGCCTGCCCCCTTATCCCTTCTCTCTTAATTAATTTCCCCCATTAATGCTCTCAATCAAAACCCTTCCCACCTAGGTGTGCCACCCCACCCTAGCTCAATTAGAGGAGATTCAAATTTTGAATTATTCCTTCCTTTCCTGAAATTAAATTTTAGATTTTTAAAATTGTTTTCCCTCCCCAAACTAAATCCTAAAATTTGAATTTACGGCTAGCCTCTCTCCTAGCCTTAGCCGACCACCTAAACCTCTCCCTCCTCTCCATCTCTTCTCCCTTGCTTCATACACCATCCAAGGAAGAAGATACACAACCACAGCCTACTTCCCCCTGAATGGCCGATCCTGAACAAGACCAGGGATTCGTATATACGATCAACAAGGATGAGTAGATGTGTTAAGATCGCCCTTCTTCGACATCAACTTGGAGAGCGACCACACTGTCGATGAGTACCTTGATCGAATCCTCTTCACATTGACAACCACCATCGACAAGCATCAAACCTTCGGATAGTTGCAAGTTCTCCAACATCCACCAGCTTCTTCCCCTCCGGATAAGTTTTTGTTGGGCAATACTGCAGGCGTCTTCTGTCTTTTGTTGGCGTCATTAAGTTTGCTGAAATTATTCTTCCGCTAAATAGCTCTCAAGAGTGTGAGTGAGGGGAACTCATGGTGATTTTTCTAATTGTTAACCAGTGGATTCCTGTTACTTGCGCATCTAGTTTATTATAATTTTGTTGTTAGTTTAAATTGCCCTTCTAATCAATTTTGTAATCGCATGCCAAAGAAAACAACAACTAAGAAATCCTATAATCTAATGTTGTGAAACATTAATTTTAAAATTGTTAAGCTTAACAAATTTTATTAAATTCCTGTTATTCCCTTTTATGTTTCACATCACTATAAAGGACTATAAGGATACAGACACCAATAAGTAGAAAGATGGAAAAAAGGGTACTAAGTTTAAGTGCATCCATGAGAGGCTAAGACAAGTTATGCAGTTTGCTAAAAGCTACACTTTGAAGTTTGAACTCCGACAAAACAAAAAGGAAGGTAAATGAAAGCCAAGTTTGAATATTAATACTATTGATGAAATTACTTTGCTTGAGGCTGTATGGACTAACCCCAAAATTTTATTATTGATTGCCCATGAGAAAGAGAAAACTTGTGTAAAGAATGACAACGAAGAACTCTTCAAGTCGGCATCCAAGCAAAGATTTCAGAGGTCCATTGTAGAGCTAGAGATAGAAGAGCCTCATCTACGAAAAAAAAAAGATAGTTCAGAAATGTGGCTCGTGACAATACTACATCTTACTCTCTATGCTCTTGATTAGAATCAAAGGATGTGGAGATGCAAATAACGGAGTTGTGCACTTTTAAATTCACGAGCATTAACTAATCATTGGACGTAATCACTTGCACAGTGATTCATTGGACTTTTGTTACATGTTAGTTAGAAGCTCCTGTCTTTAGGTTTAGGACATTTTCTACGTTAAAAGGTGATAACAATATTGATTTGTTAATGTGGGAAGTTCACGGTGGCAATGCCACAAAAATTCCTCTAGTGCAAATTTAATTAATGGAAAAGCGTCAATATAGAATAGTGAACAATTGTTTAAGTTTCACATCATTGATCCTATGAATGTTAAAAATTGAGTAGAAAAATCAATCTTTGCCTTCTTATTAGAAAGTTAAAAATGAAAATAGTCAAAATATGGCACGTTGTATTGAGGAAAACAAGCATAAACAATAGAGGTGCAAACGTCTCCCAATGACAATAAAGGTGAATGACAACATTAAGGAAGTTAAGAAGCCTTAAGAGAAAGAAGTCATTGAGTTATGTTGTTTGATTTGTACATCTCTTGCGGCAATGAAGCCTAAGAAGGATAGTAAAAGGAGACGCAATTTCTTTTCAGTTGATGTAAAGTTCTCCTCCACTAAGAGGGATATTGTGAAGTAATAAAGTTTAGAAAGATGATTGAACATGATTATAGAAGCATAGGAGAAGCCTAAGAAGAATAGTAAAAGGAGACGCAATTTCTTTTCAGTTGATGCAAAGTTCTCCACTAAGAGGGATATTGTGAAGTAATAAAGTTTAGAAAGATGATTGAACATGATTCTAGAAGCATAGGAGAATGAAACTATCTTCTCCAATCTTGAAGTCACCAATGATTTAGCTGGGCTTAGTCAACCATCTTATAGGTCAGCTCTTGGTTGAACAATCACTTCAAATTTTGAAGCAATGCACAGCCAAATGATGGGTGCTAAATTTGTCCATAGCCCAAGAAATAGGTTGCATATTTATCTCTTTCTGTTGCTTCTTATATGAGTGACAACACTAAGTGAGGTAACCATAATTCAAGAGGTTCTTAGGGACCTTAAGAACCTAAAAGTAATGCCTATTCTTTTAGATAGTTAAAATAATAGTTACATCATTACTTGGGAGATTACTACTTCAATGGTACGTCAAGGCAATACCAAGGATAATCAATGCTCCATCAAATACCTTGTGGGAGTAACGACTAAATAAGGTAGGGGGAAGGCCAATTTCAGGGTGGAAATGAAAGGAAGAGATCTCCCAAGATAGCTCAATGATATGTCATTAAATCTTTCACATGTTAACTAATTTTCAGAGATAGAATATTTGATTATATTTTTGAATTGATTTAATTTTGATTTGGTGGAATACGTGATGCTTTTTGTCTATAAATATAAATTCTTGTACATATATTTTTTATGAATGAATGTCAAGTGGAGTTTCTCCTAAATTATTCATCTATGCCCCCTCCATGTGCTGCCCAATGAGTACTTAAAGGGGAACACCAACTCGAGTTGTAGCGAATCTCTTCAGGCCTTGGAAACTTCTTTAGGATGTGGAAAATAGAATGAGAAACTCTCACCTTATTAGCACGAAGCAAAGTGGCATTTCTACATAACATGCCTCATGGTCAAGTGGAGGCTCGGTAGGTATTTACCAAGTTTGACTAGTTAGTATTAGGTTCTATTATATGTAATAGCCTAGCTAGATTATAATTATGATTTTGAACCATATATAATGTCATTTATTTCTACACACCTAAGATTATTCATTCATGGTTTTCCTTTTACTTCTAAGGGCAAGAGCTTGAAGATGCATTGTTCGACCCAATATATATTATATCTAATTTTAACACATTTTGTTCCAAGTTATTATCGATGGAAAAATGTGCCAAGCCTTGACGCTCTTGAAGATTTTGACAACACTCCTGTCACACTCACAGTGTAAGGCACCATTTTTGCTAAGTCCTGAAATTGTTAGAACTTTTGAGATGCGCTTCCATGCCCGGGGATGCATACAAGTTTCCCACCCATTTCAAGAAAGGCTAGTATAGATGTTATAGCCAAAGTTAGCACCTTTATAGATTTTGGCCCTGGGCAATTATAATTGATGCTAGTGGCCTAAGCTCCTTAGGAGTTGTTGGACCTTAAGAAACTCGTTGTCATTAATTTGTCAAGTATTTGCAAAACAGCTAGTGTTATTTTTGTTCATTGGTTCTTATCTCCCAACTAGAAATTTTATGAAATTAAAATTAGATTGTATATGCTAAGAATTTGAGTATTGACCAGTAAAAAAATTATTGATAACTTTTTTTAGTAACAGAAATGAGAAATGATTGATAAATTTTAAAAGTAGCAAGGATAACATGGAAATTAATTTGATTAGTGGGACAATGGGGAGCACGTACTGAAAATAATATAATGAAAATAGATGAAGCTTGGGCTTGTGCAATGAAAGATGGAATATGTAGTATAAGGTGACTAAGGCTTTGTTTGGGACGGTTTTTTTTCTGCTTCTTAAAGCAGCTTTTTAGCAGAAATTTTTTAATTTTTGAACTAAGCTGCTTTAGGAAGCAGGAAAAAAATCGTCCCAAACGAAGCCTAAATATTTAAAATGAAATTATCATAAAAAAAGTTAGGCCAGCATCACGAAGAATTGTCTAGAAATCCTTCTTAGAAAATAGATGTAATCCTCTCCAGCAATAACTAGAGGAAGTTTCTTAAAGTGGCCCCCAAGTAGTTTTTGATAAGGCTAATGATGTTGTTAATCAATTCCCGTTTCATAAAATGTATTTCATCGGGTTTATTTTTTTATTTTTACTGTCCATATTCACAATTGGAGCTTTAATTCAATTTCTCTTTGCTTCTCAATTCTCCTCTTGCCATTTTCTTTCTCATTTACTGTAAAAGTAAATGAGCAATTATTACTTTTTTCTAATGCATAATATTCTCGCTTTTAATGAATGCAGGTATATTGCGGTTGGTAATGAACCTTTCCTCACAAGCTACCAGGGTCAGTTTCAATCCTTTGTTGTTCCTGCAATGCTTAACCTTCAACAATCGCTTTCTAAAGCAAATCTAGCAGGCTACATAAAGCTTGTTGTTCCTTGTAATGCTGATGCCTATGAGGCATCCCTCCCTTCTCAAGGAGCATTTCGACCTGAATTAACTCAAATAATGACCCAGCTTGTTTCTTTCCTCAATTCCAATGGATCCCCTTTCCTTGTCAACATCTACCCTTTTTTTAATATCTACCAGAACACAGATTTTCCACAAGATTATGCCTTCTTTGAGGGCTCTACTCATCCAGTTGTAGATGGACAAAATGTATATTATAATGCCTTCGATGGCAATTTTGATACCTTGGTTGCTGCTCTCAATAGAATTGGTTATGGGCAGATGCCAATTGTGATTGGTGAGGTAGGCTGGCCCACTGATGGATCCTTCAGTGCAAATCTAAGTGCTGCAAGGGCATTCAACCAGGGCCTGATTAACCATTTGCTCAGCAACAAGGGCACTCCTCTGCGGCCCGGAGTACCCCCTGCCGACGTCTTTCTCTTCAGCCTCCTAGATGAAGAGCAGAAGAGTACTCTTCCTGGGAATTTCGAACGCCATTGGGGTATTTTCTCGTTTGATGGACAGGTCAAATACCCCCTGAATCTTGGTAATGGCATCCTTAAGAATGCCAGAGATGTCCAGTATCTTCCTTCAAGATGGTGTGTTGCAAACCCATTTAGGGACCTTACTGATGTTTCAAACCATATAAAGCTTGCTTGTAGTGTTGCAGATTGTACTACTCTTTACTATGGAGGACTGTGCAATGCCATTGGAGATAAGGGAAACATCTCATATGCCTTTAACAGTTATTATCAGGTTCAGAATCAGGACGAAAGAAGCTGTGACTTTGATGGCCTTGGAATGGTTACATTTCTTGATCCTTCTATAGGTGACTGCCACTTTCTTGTTGGTGTTAATGATAACAGTTCTTCAACTAGTTGCAGGATCTTGAGTTGGTTGTGGGTTCTGATCCTCTGGGTATTAATTAGTGCACCATAGAATTTTGGGTTTAGTATGACTAAAATAGCAGTAGTTATTCTTTGGAATGGTTATAGTTCTACAGAAGCTTGTTAGTATTCATAGGAAGAAAAGCTTGGATCATATTGTGTAGGGTGGTTGTGCATGTCCCTCTGATTGTGTGGGTGCCCTACAACTATGAACATTATAGGGTGGAATTAGGCTTCGTTTTGGACAGCTCTCGTATTATTTTATAAAGCATCTTTTTCGTACAAAAAAAAAGAAAAAATTTGTACAAAAAAAATTAAAGTTTTGTTTGGGACAATTTTTTTATTGCTTTATGAAGTAAATTTCTAGTTTATGTGTTAGGTTGATTTTCAATGTAAATATTTCGTAATTAGCTTAAAAGCCTTGAAGATGATGCCACTTTTATGGAAGAAGTTATTTACAATGAAAATGAAAAAGAGCCAACAATGAGAAGGATGCACAGTTCATACAAATCTGTTATATTCAACATGTTGATGGTTTTTGCCTGAATATGTCCACTTTGATAAATTTAAATTATGATTGAATATTTGATAAAAAAAAATGTATTGAAGACATTGCAGAGTATCAAAGTCCTTTCCCTTAAATATGGAAGAAGCTCGTTGGCCAAAACTTTTGGACAGCTTAAAATAATTTTCTTATGGTCGACTTGCCTCCAAAAGCTTAAGAGTTACACCAACAAGTATGAGATTTCTAAAATATTTTTATAATATATTTATTTTATATTAATAAGTTGGATATATAATATATTATTTTGTAAGTCTTTGGTGTACACATAAGATATAATTAGTGAGCTCCACATAAAACATGAGCAATATCTTTATGTGAACATACATATAAACTTTTGTCTTGTGTGAAAATCTTTTTAAGGGAGCACTCCACCTCAAGAAAACTATAAAATTACCTTGATTCATGCAATACTTTATATAACCTTTTTTTTTAATCTTTATGTCAACTACTTATGATAAAACTAGTTATTTATTTGTCAAAATTTGAATAGTTTGTCATCTTGAAGACTTAGGCTTATAGATCTAGGATTTTTTTTTTCCTTTTGCATTCAAAATTGCATGCATGATAATGTATATAAAACTAGTGTAACTAAGACTAAAGAATTATTTGAAGAGAATAGAACCTAGATGAAAAACTTAAAGATCAAAAGCAGTCTATCTTAAGTCATTTACAAAATAATTGAAATAATGTCCCATGTCCTACCCAAAATCATAATATACTTTTAGACGATGTTGCCTTTTACATAAACCAATATGAAGATCTTCCTTACAGGAGTAACCAAACCCTAGGATTAGAGATAGAAGAGACCATCCTTATATGAATGATGATGACTTTGTTGATCCCTCTATGAGAGTTAAAGTTGAAGCTCCTACCTATGATGGCACCCACGACCTTAATAGGTTCTAAGATTGGTTAGTCAAAATGGATAACTTTTTTTATTTATATAAGATGGATGAAACTACCAATGAGTTAATTTTGCCAAAATGAAATTAATTGGACATGCAAAAATTCATTGGACAAATACATTAGCCAAGGAATACATATTAGGAAGAACCACCCTCACATGGATAGAAATGAAAGAAATGTTAAGAGTTGAGAATTATCCTGAACATCATGACAAGAAATTACATAGGAAATTGTTGACCTTAAAGCATTGTAGTTTCCTAGTCATTAAATATTTAAACATATTTGAAGACCTAGTTTTTAGGACTAATTTTAGGACTAATTGTAGTGATAATAATTGGTGGCTTGCTAACAAATTTATCATTGTACATAGGACTCTCATTAGGAATGAGGTTGAACTATTTAACTCTTAGAACTTAGAAGAAGCCTTTCATTATGCCTTTTTGGTTGAGCAAAAAAAAAATCTAATTCCCTCTCGAAAATTAGGTCTCAAACTACCTCCATTTCATCTCACAGGTTTGTTATTAAAACCATAGCATCTACTAACCCAAATATTAAAAAACTTATATTAAAGGAAGTTTAAGAAATAATCAAGAAATAATGTATTTTAAGCGTCATAAGAAGGGTCACGTGCAAAATCAATGTAAAGCCTAAATATTATTCTTAGATGAAACCGAGGATTCCATAAATGATGATTTAGAAGAAGTTTATGATGGAACCCCATTATATAATGAAAGATTAGAGACTATAAGTATCCCTCAACTTAATGTAATGAGATGTCTGATTGTAGCTAAAATGAGGTAGATGATTGGAGAAGCAAGAATATTTTTAGTATGCATGTGATATGCAATGAGAAAATATGTATATTACTTATAAATAGAGAAAGTGTAATGAATGTATTCTTAACCCACACCATTACTAAGCTAATATAAAAAATGAACCGCACTTTGAACCTTTTAATGTCAGTTGGGTCAACCATACAATTCTCCCCATCACACATAAATGCCTAATTCCTATTAAGAATGGTAGATATGAAGATTAAATATGGTATGATGTCATTCTCATGGATATTACTCACATCTTATTAGGGAGATCTTCGTTGTTTGATATTGGTGTCATTCATTATGGTAGATAAAGTAATTATATATTTTAAACATAATAATAAAATCATTAAAATCTTATCAATCAAACCCATAGAGATGGAACTTATTATATATAACCTCATAAGATAAATTCTCATTTGTAGTTCAACCCCACTCCAAAGAAAAGGTGCTAAATTTCATTGAATTGCATAAAAAACCCTATTGTCAAGGATAATATTGTCAATTCTAATCATAATTTAGCCACCATTATTTTGCCTACTTTTATGAACTCACCAATAAAAATTAAAAGATATGGAACTTTATAGAAATTATTTTATGATCTGAGTATTCATCAGTTCTTACATGTAAAAGAAGTAACCTCGGACTCAAATGAAACTCACATGCATGTTATGGTTTGTCTACTCCTATCTGAGTTTAGTGATAATGCACCTTTTGAAATAGCGCATATTCAAAACTCTAGGCAACCAATTGATGTAACCAATCTCCCAGCTCATGCATTTTATAATTATGCATTCACTTTTCATAATGACTTTCAAAGCCTACATGACAACATAAGACAATAAATAGCTTCAAGTAATGATAAATATACTTCTAGGGTAAAATATAATCCATCAATTAAAGACTTTAAAGACGATTATTATGTTTTGATTTATATCCATCATGAGTATTACCAAACATCAAATTTTAAGGAATTACATGAAATAGCTTATGGCCCATTCAAAATGTTTTAAAAAAATAGATCTAATGCTTACCACCTTGATTTTCCTACTATGAAAGATCTGATATCGACAGTGAATTGGGCTGGTAGAGGTCATGAGAGGGAAGGTGATAGCTAGGCGGGAAATAAGTAGCCTACATGAAATCCATCGAATCCCTTAGCTGATCTAGGTTTCACACAAGAAGAAGCATGGAAAAGGCCTGTTGGTCATTTTATTCCACTAAAGCCATTTGAGTCCACTCCGAATAAGAAGTCTATGTGACTGGGCCACTGAACCACATCATATTTGGAATTTCAATAAGATTGGAGCTGTTATATCAGCTTGCTTGATTTTAGGAAATATTCAAATTAGGTGGGAAGTTAATTGGACCTTAACCAAGGTAAATTGGGCTGATTTGGTTTAGATTTGAGTCTGAACCGGACTCAATTTGAGTTAATTTGGGTTCAATTTAATGTATTTATTTTAATTAGATGAAATTAAACCTGAATCAGCATTAATTTGATTAAAATTAAGTTTGGCAGAGCTTAATCAAATTAATCGAGCGTGATCGAGCCCGATTGGGCTCGAATCTGCTTTGTCAGAGTATAAATATGTTTGAGGTAATATGCACAAAAATGGGGTTAACATTTGACATCTTTAAGAATGGGGCTCCATACATAAAGTATGTCTAAATACAATGCTTTTCCATAAGGAGAATGGCTCTGACACATAAGATTGCTTACATGCATAAAACCTAAGAGGACTAGGGTTTAGTTTTAGCTTTAAGTTCTGCCACCTATAGAGTTGAGAGCCTTCAAATAGAGGAGATAGAGATCGATTCAAGAGAGAAAAATCCATGAAATCCCTTAGCCAACCCCCTCCCTATGGGTTTCATGCAAGAAGAAGCATGGAAAAGGCCTGTTAGTCATTCGATTCCACTAAAGCCATTTGAATCCTCTCAAAAACAAAAAGTCTACGTGACTGTCCCATTGAACCACAACAGATTTGGAATTTCAATCAGATCAGAGCTGTTTGATTAGCTTGCTTGTTTTTAGGAAAGATTCAAATTAGGTGGAAAGTTAATTGGAGCTTAACCAGGGTAAATTGAGATGATTTGGTTCAGATTTGAGCCTTAATTGGGCTCAATTTGAGTTAATTTGGGTTCAATCTAATTCAATTAATTTAATTAGATGAAATAAAACCGGAATTGGTTTCAATTTGAGGAAGGTCGATGGAGCTTAATCATATTGATTGAGCCCAATTGGGCTCGAATCTGCTTAATCAAAGGAGTAAAAGTATGTTTGAGAGAACATTCACAAAAAATGAGGTTAACACTCGATATCTTTAAGAGTGGGGCTCCATACATCAAATATGTATAAATACAATGCTTTTTCACGAGGGGCATGGTTCTGACACATACAATTGTTTACATGCGAAAAACCTGGTGAAGGAGGTAATTAAAGTGGTGAAATTAAAGAAATTCATTCTCGGTGACCTAGGGAGGAGATTAGGGAAGGTACCCATGGAGAGCAAAAGTGATGAGCTAATCCTAATCCATGCTATTTACTTGGGTGGAACCACATGTTCCTGAGTTAAATTTTTCTTTATAGGAGGGAAATTTTTAAAATTGTGCGCCCTCACCCCCCTAAAAAATCAATTTTACCCTAATATGCTTGTTCTTCCCTTCACATCACATTCCACTTTCTCCCTTTCATGCTATTTGCATGCTGCTCTTTTCGGCAAATTATTAGGTACGATCACCGGACCTAAAAATAGGTCCGGACATCCAATTAAAACTTGCCACGTTGCCTGCGTTTTGACTGCGCTTTTTGCCTGCACTTTAGGTGTACTTTGACTGCGCTTTGTCTTCGCTTTGACTGCGCTTTACCTGCACTTTACCTGCCCTTTTAACACGCTTAACTTAAAATAATATTTTATTAGTATCCGGGCGTATCGCTAAGTCCCGTGACCGAACCTAATAATTTGCCGCTCTTTTCACCCACGATGCCTTCACCTGCTCGCCTAACGTCTCCACCACTGCTTTCTCTTCACACCACACATTGCTGCTTGTTCCTCGCATCCTAGCATTACGACTGCCCCGCTTGGCACTTGCTATCTGCGCAACCTGTGAGTGTTTTTTTCACAAACAAAGCTAGAGCAGCGAAGTAGGCGTCATGTTGGTAGATTGTGAGCATCAAAAGGGTGCTTCTAACTGCGTGCTTGACTTGCCCTCTCTGCCATAAACATTTTTGTGAGTTCCAATCCTATTCAGATTTAAAATTAATTAATTCTAAGTTCCTTTTCGGTTGATTTGTGTTTTTTTTTTTTCAATTTTGGGAGACATTAGAGGTTTTTGATGCACTTGATTTAATATATAGCTACAGCTGGATCATTAATTTTTTTAATCGGTCAACTAGAGAAAATTGAACTCCCAGTCTATTTTTATTTAGATTTTGACATTAAAGAATATGATTCACTATAATCATTCTATGCACTGAAGTGAAGCTAAGGGCATCTCCAACCGAAAACTTCTTTTTTCACTCTAAAATGGCGGAAAACTTCAAAATGCCGCAATTCATCTCCAATAGAACTCTGTTTCTCTTCTTTCCCGCACTCTCTTGTTTCATGACTTTCCTGCGAAGCTAAAAAATATAGCGATTTTTTGGCTTAGGTGGAGTCGGACTGTTCACCCGCATGTCATTGGCGCATTTTCTGACGTTCCATTGGAGCAAAAAGCCACTCCATACACCAGAATGCAATTCGGATGGAGAGCTCGAGAATATTATAAAGGAAAGAAAATTATATCATGAGCTCTTCTTTGAGTATTAGTGTTTTTACTAATTATTTCTCTAATATTTGGGTATGCAATGAGATTTTATGAAAAATTCCTCATTTTCTAAAAAATTAGTTTGTGACTCAATTGTTTATTTAGCATCAGATGTCTATGTTTGATTTTTTAAAATTAATTTGACTCAATTATTTATTTTGGCATTATGACTATTTCTATTTAACAAATGGATCAATATTTAAAGAAGAAAGAAAATATAGAAATTAACACTATAATTGTTTTTCAATTTATCAATTATAATGTTATAGAGGACTTTGATTTAAATTTATCTCATACATTTTCTATTTTTTTCAAATATTTATTTAACCATGTAATGAATTTGCCCATCCTAAAAAAAATTTGGCTTCGCCCTTAGTTGTAAGAAAGTTGTTGTTCAATTTTTCAAAAAAGAATATATTTATAATACTCATAATCGCTTTCAAAAGAATTATTTTTTTTTTACAATAGCTTCACAACCATCTTTGTAAAAATTGCTGCTGCATCAAAAAGTTTTAAAATGGAAAGTTGTAGCAATGTTTGATTTCCATAAGATTATATCATCTCAATACACAACAATACCGAGCAATATTAAAAAATACCCTGCGATACCCAGCAATACCAAATTTATATTAAGAAAAAATCATATTTGACATAAATTTTACATAAACCCTATAACCTAAACCCTAACAACTCTTTTAGATAGACCATTTAAAGAACAAATAGCTTTAGCATTTCAACATATCCAATGATGTAGAGCTACTCTAGGGAAAAAAATCTGACCTTAACTCTTTCCAGCAAGAAGAAGAGCAATTGAACTGAGAGCAGAATAGAAGACGATAAAAACTTTAAACTCTGAATGCCGACATTTTTTATTTGTCGAAAGACGGTGAAAGATTCAATATTTGTACGTAATAATTTCTCAGCTAGAAGAGTCGATCGTAGATGTAGAGAACTTGACTGAACTAAGAGCAAAGAGGAACCGAAGGACGATGAATCACTAAACATTGTGGCTAGTTCAGGTTTATGATATAGCATTTTAAAATATATAAAAAGTAATATTCCTATGACTCCTTTTAATTAATCATTTAAATCTTTTATTTATGAGGATTTAAACCAACATACTTAACAAGACAAAATCATCATTTTCTAAAAAAAAATATTTTATACTGCATTTATCAAATTATAAATTTTAATATAACACTTCTGAATCTATTAAGGAATAGAAGATGTTAGGAAGCTACTTTTGAATCTATTTAGAAAGAAAGCTGAGGGGGCCATAGGCAAATGGGTTAAATCCTTTTTATCGGCTTTAAGAAACGCACTTTCATTAGCAGTGGACTAGACTCCCTTCTTATTATTCCAAGGAATAGAAGACTTTCTCCCACTCGAATTTAAGAAAAACAGAATGTCAAGAAAGGAATAATGAAGATATGGAAATTGTTGTACACCAGTTAGAAGAACTCTGAGCCCTGGCATTATTCCAACATGAAGAAGGAAAGTGAAAAATGGTCAAATATAATAACTTGAATTAAGGGGGAAGGCATTATTTGCTAAAGATATAATAATGAGGAAAGCAGTTGATATATCTAGATAATTGATACTAAACAAATTGGGCTCAATATGGGAAGTACCTTATATCATTAAGAATAAAGTTGGCTCAAAATTATATCAACTCTCTAGATGTATACTAGAAAGGAGATGAATAAATTTCTATTCATAAAAAGGGAAGATGGTCTTACTTATTATTATTATTAATTAAGAAAGTCTGGAGACTTGCAAAAAAAATTTCACTCTTTCTCGATGGCATTTGGGAAACTCAACTCTTTCCTGAGATTATACTCAGAGACCACACACCTCTCTGCAAGGGTAATAAACATATATAAAGAGCATGGTTAATGCCATATAAATATTTTGCCTTGGTGAGTAAACCTAAGTTTAGAAAAGCTAACTACATATTTAAGTAAGCTAAGAGGATATCGTTGTCAATGCTTAAACCTCAAAAGGAGCCCTCAATTTAGAATAAAATAAGTATATTGGCTTGAGTTTAGAGATTTGAGTGATCTAGGATTAGGATCAAGCCTAAAAGTGGCGATTATGCTTCCCTACAGGAGAGCTAAGACCCCATGTAGATAGAAAGTCTATGATTACACACACACATACATTCCCATATAGTGTACTCTTAGGTTTTCAAATAGGTTCATGCCCAAGGGGCATGGCCTAAGTGAACATTTTCTCAAAGCAAGCCTCATCGTGGAGGGTTGTCACTCAAAGCAGTCCATGAGTAAATATTTATTCATCCAATAGAAGCTCTCAGCATATGAGCTTTCCCATGGAGGATCAAATTAGGGATGCTCTTATTCTTAGTGAGATCATACAAAGGTCTTACCTCAGTAAAACCATAAGGGGCACTCACCCCAATAATATTTCATCCTCTTAGTAATTTTTCTCAACTCAGGCCAGTTATCTTTTGTAGATAAATTTGTCTAAACTATAGGAAACAAACACCTACAAAGTCCACGGCCATTACTCAACAACCATGTTTGCCTTTGGTTCGCAATCACATTTATATCTTTTAAGCAAAAATTCATTTATCAATTTAAAATTTTGAATTATCTTTGTCACATGGCAACATATACATGGATATCTTAAGCCAAATGTTGTGAATGTACAAGAGACTGTTGGACGAAATTAAAGATTAATAGATGAATTTATCATTGTCGCATTGCATATCAACTGCCTTTATTTTTATGCGATGAAAAGTTTAGTTTATTTTCTCAAATCATCAAAATCAAGTCTACCTTACACCAGATGTGATTGCGCTCAATTTATATCATAGAGTATTCCTTGCAAATTATTAGTTCTAGAATTTGAGAGTACAAACCATATTTTAACTTTTATATAATCCTTTAGCAAGCTACACAATAGTAGATGAGGAAAATATTGGGAAATACTAAGAGATGGTATTTTATATAATAGGTCCACAATTTAAAGAACATTTTAAGAGCAACCTATCATCGAAGCACAAAACGTCTATGAATTACTATGTGTTGCTCCAAGATCACTTTGGGATGGGTGCAACACTCATTATGAGTTATCAATTGTAATTATGATGCTTAATATCTAGACCAAATATATTATTTCTCATGAATATTTTAATAAATATGTTGGACTACAAAAACAAACTAATTATGTGGATAACTTAGTTCTAGCATATTTATAAATGATAAATACTTATCTAAATTAGGATTAAGTGCAAGAAAAATAGATTATTACATTAATGATTGAATATTATATTACAAAGATGACTTGACAAAAATTGCATGTTGCTACTTAATGCACCTAGATTCAAACCAAAAATTGATTAACTACAAAAATAGAAGGAAGTTCTATTTATGCAAATATTTTATTTACATATCATTTCAAGTCTTTAAAAACTTTACTCTTACATGAGTTCCACTAGTCATATGAGATGACATAATAAAAAAATCTTCAAACAATGTGTTTTAATTCATCCATCACATTCTGAGGCCTGGAACCACTTTGATCGTACACATCCACATTTTACTATTAAACCACTTAATATGAGGTTATGACTATGTGCATATGATTTTACTTTATACAGTCAGACAATTTCACATTACTTTTATTGGCCAGTAATAATTACACCTTATAATCTTTCATAATAGATGAGCATAACAACACCTTACATATTTTTTAGGGCTCATCATACCTGAACTGCATAATCCAAAATTGAGAATTTATATGCTCTTACACCATTGATATTTGAACTAAAGAATCTATGGGAACAATGTGTGTTAATATATGATATTTCATGGAAAGAGTACTTTCAAATGAAAGTAAATCTATCATGGATAATTGGTGGCTTTCCAACAAAAGGGATGTTATCAGGTTGGAGTATTGCAAAGCAATTAGCTTGCCCATTTTATATAGAGTTCAATAAAGCATTCACATTAAAAAATGTTGGCAAGAGCACATGATTTGACTATCACCATATGTTCTTACTTGCTACTTATCTATTCAAAAGAAATAAGGAAGTAATGATTCCATCAAGATTTAGTGGTGGCTATATATTAGAAAGAGTACATATGATACCTATAATTATTGATGCTCATCTACTAGTAGTGTATAGAATTTTGGGTTATGAAGTTGAACACAACTGGAAATAGAACAATATTTTTTGGGATTTACCATACAAAAATTAGTTGGTATGTATATCAAAAAATTTAGTTGGTATGCATATAAAAAAATTATTTTAATAATATATTTAATATTGTGAGGGTCTAAAGGAAAATAACAAGATAATTTGAAGATAAGAATTGACTTGAAAAATACTGTAGAAAAATAATCTTTAACTCAAAGAAGATGGAAATGTTAAAACAATGAAGTTGGAAGGAGATTCCTCATGCTAGATTAGAAAGATAATTGTGTGAGTGGGTCTAAAACCTGTTTGAAACCTAAAAATTTCAAATAGATATGCCTCAAATTTAAGTAGATGAGTAGACATGAGATCAATGGAGTTAATTTAAATGAGAAGTCATTACTGCCAAATCTTCATGTAGTGTCTGTAACATATACCATTCAACTTCTATTAAATCCTTTGAATGAACTTAAGCATTTTTTTAGGGATTTATGTTCAATAAAAGTGAATGAAGAGGCATTCACTAGCAATGAATAGAATATTCAAATCATTAGGTGCAAACTTAAGAAAAAAATGTCCCTTGGTTTCATTGACTTGATAGAGCATCTATATATGCATTTATCATATGTGGCTAGAGTAGGTAGTCCAGTATGACATTATTGGATATGTTCATTTTATAGGCATACAACATCTATGGTCTAAGTTATAATAAATTTATCATTTCAACACCATACTAAATAACTTCTTATAATTCAAATATTTATGAAAGATTAAAGATCAGTTGAGAATAAAGCTCATTAAGAAGGGTCAATATATGAAGCATATCTCTCCCACGACACCATGCAATTTTATTCTTATTATTTCAAACCACATGTAAAAAACATTATAGAACAAATGTTGGGGACAGTATAGATGTGAAGGATGAGGATACAACACATTATGCATTATCAATTTTTAACTCTCATGGAAAGCTATCAGGGAAAATGGCAAATACATACCTAATTGATAGGTACATAAAAGATATTGTAGTATCTGTCCTCTTGAATAGCCCAAAAGTTGATCCTTTCATAGAGTAAGATTTATCTACAAATCTATTGTAATTCCTACATAGAGATTATCTAGACTCTTATTAATATTAGCAAGTTGTAGGTTGTTCATTAATTCTTTTCCCATAATAGATACTTTCACCATTGGAAAAATAATTGAGGTTGAGTTTCTGAAATGGTTTAAGGCATTTTTATTCTTCAAATAAATATTCAACATGCTTCAAGAATCATGAGTAACTTTACAGACTAACATTAATATTTCAATTTATGTGATAGTTTCATTACTCAATAAATATAGTTCCATGATCTTGCCTGGGGACCAAGGTGAAAAGTTATGATCTGCCTATATTCATAGTGGATGATTAAAAATTTCATACTAGATCATGGAGTGAACAAAGGAAGATAGAAAATTATGGTGCTTCTGTCAGATAGAACACTTACATGAAAAATGCGGTTGACTATTATGGTATCTTATAAGATATTGTTCAATTATAACATCTAGATGAAGGCAATAATAAATATTCTTCTTTAACCATGAGTTGTTTGATTCAATTCTAAATATAGGCACCAAGGTGCATAATCATTATGGTATCATGTGATTTGTTAAATTTTGATCAATCCTTAATACCACCATAAAAACACGGTGTAATATACAAGATATCTAGCTAGAGTAAAAGATAAACTTCATTGTTTGAAAGATAAACATGATTGGCATGTAGTCATCAAAATAAACCTTGAAAAAATATTAAAAGTCATGATATTATACATGTTCCACATTAAGAAGAGAAAATATCAAACTTTAGGGAGCCTACCATTGATATTGATGGCCCATTACCTAATTTGCATGTTACTGATATATAATTAGAAGAAATTGATAAGTATAATAGAAATAATAGTGCTAATGAGTTAGTTGATGGAAAATTTTTGAACTCAAGTGATACCCCTTCGAGTGATGATCTTGAATGTTAAATACATATTTTTATTTTTTTTAATTTATTTTTATTTCTATTAAATAATTTTTGCTACATTTTCAAGAGCATATTCATTACTTCATTTATTTTTTATTAGATGGTGCATGGGGATGAGTGACCTCATAGACCCATTACATCAATATTTTGTCATTAAAAAAAGTTGACAAAGGGTTCATAAGGGGTCAACCATACTGAGAGATAATCTAGATCATAGCCTATAGTGACTACCCAAGCTACTCATATTCCTAGTATTATTAACAACATTCCATATATCCCTTCACCAAATCCTATGTAGGTCACCCCCTTTTACTAATACTATCCACCAACACCATCTCAAAAAAGCCTTTCCACTTACTACTATACTCCATACTCATAGCCCACCTACCCACCTCCAATATAGCCACATTATGATGGGCTATCTACACCTACAGTGGAGAAGGGTGAGGGAAATCCGAAGCCTACGAACAGCCACATATACACTGAGCTTGGTGGTGACATGTACATATGCAATTAAATTTTATGTTATTTTCTTAACAGATTAAGTTATACTCATATTTTTATTTTTATTTTTATAAATTTAACACCTTTAAGAAAGTTACACATAAGTTCAGAGATATAACAAAGAGTAATTTTGATCCTCCTTATATATCATGGAAGAAAATACCACTAGAAGTTTGTGACGTCTGGTTTTAAGAGTTTAAGGTAAAAGATTATAAATATAAAATATACAATTTAAGTTATTCTACTTGATTATTTCATATTGTCTTCTATCTATCATATAGACAAATTTTATGTGGCAACCTAACACAATAAAATAAGAAAAAGTTGAGAAATGATAACTTGCCCACATGACATGTTCACATACATTCACAAGTTGGGTGAGCATCATTTATAGATTGGTGAGAGCATTTAGGCTAATTCGAATTGAGCTTGGAACTACCTCGAATATGCTGAGAGAAGCGAGTAAAAAAGTAGATTCAGGCTTCTACCTATTGGGGAATGGGCAGCTTCCTCCATATAGGTGGTTTCATTCCTCACATTGAGCATTGACATTATTTAGTATAGTTTATTCCATGAATATATTTTCATGTGTTTCTTATTTAGTTTGTTAACTTGATATTTTTCTATTGTAGAAATAACGACTTGGAAGAGAACCATAGTGTAAGAGTTATATACACACACAATAATTCCAAGAGGATCAACAATATGCTGATAGAAAATCAATAAAAGCATATATGAGTATAAAAAATTTTATAATTATTATATTTATGAGTAATAGATATATTTCATATATTTTAGGAGGACTATATACAGCTTTGTGGGGCATAAACACATGCTTTTACTGGTGAGGGATCCTCTATAGGATTAAAGAACTATTCTTACTACACTTTATACTTTGAATCGATGGGAGGAATGCATAAGGGAATGATATATTAGGTAGCCTCACAAGCCTATGCATATGATGCTCATCTTCTAGCTCTTGGCCTTCACAGATAATGGAATTAAGGAGTTAGTAAGTAGGAAATTGGCTGTTTTAATATAATACTTAAAACTAATGTGCAAAATATAAGTTGATATACAATTATTATTGCAAATCTGGATCCAAATACTATGATTTTGATGATAAAAATATTCTTATTTTTTTACTACTATTATTATTGCATTTCTGTTTTGTTTGCCTTGCTTACTAACCTTTTAGGTTCACAAAGATCACTTGCAATGCAAATCAGCTCAAGATCAGGTAGATTAGGGTTGAGTCAATTTATAATTTCATTTCAATGTATATTTTAGCTTTCTTGAGTCAAATCTTGAATATAGTGGACCCCAAGCTAAGTAACCTTGCACACACGCACACTCATGAGGAGAAATTTTGTGAGTTAGAGTATTTTTTATTCTTGACCAAATTGTACAGTATGATTTGAATTAGTATTGAACAATCAACTAAGAATAGAAACCCTAATTTGGTCATCCATGCTAATTTTGAGTGATTAAATTAATCATATTGGATGATCCATATCGTCTAGGATGATCATTTTAAATGATGAAAATAGTTGCCAATCATAATTTAGGCAATTTTTTAATTTTTAGATTTTATTCTAATCATACATAATGATATACATCATCCTGGATGATTTATAATAATCATGCCTAAATTGATCCGGTGATTAGGAGAATAATTATGGTTAAATAATTCAATCATATTATACAGGACAATACATTTGGATCTTACTAGATGATCTAGTATATTTTGTTGGATGATCCCCTATCGTCTAAGATGAAAAATCATAATTTTATTTTTAATCTTCTAGGAGAATCATATTGGACGTCTCGAGATGGTTATGGGATGATATGAAGATCATCACCCATCATCACATGTTATACTAAATGATCAATATATTATCTTAAACTAATCATCCTAGACGATCACAGAATTACACTAGATGATCTGTACAAATATGTGTACTGATCGTACAGAGCAAAGGTAATCATCCTGGTTGAAAGGATTATTTTGTACTAATCGCACAGGAAGATCAGTTGTGCAAAATTGAAAATTAGAGCTTCTTTTGGAGGCTCTCTATTTAAGCAATTATATTAACCCTTGAGTTAATTTTTTGTTGTGGAGTTGATCCAAGAGAGAGCTTAGAGAAGGAAGAGAAAGAGCTTAAGAGAGAGAGAGATCCTTGTGAGGGGGAGTTGTGAGGGAATCACAAAGGATTCTCCAAGAAAGGTGTTCATCGTCTTCCTCAAGTTGCTCCTCTGGTTTCTTGGTGGCTCTGGAGAGATCATCTTCAACATTAGATTCAGGTTCTCTGCCTACTCCAAGAGGGAGTAAAAGGATTCACGGGTTCTCTTCCTTCACCATGTGGGCGAAAAAAGACTTCCAGGTTCTCTGCCTACTTTAAGAGGGAGTCAAAGAATTCAAGGTTATCTGCCTCATCATGTAGGTAGAAATATTATGTAAGGGTTTCTTCACCTTACTATGGGAGAAAAATGAGAGTTACTTCAATTTAGTGCAATACTTGGAGAGAGAGTCTTGAAGGAGTGGACATATATTAGATTTTCCCAAACTACTATAAAATTTGGTGTGCTCTTTCTTATTACTTTTATCGCATTTTATTTCCGCACCTTTCTATGATTTGTTTTGTGATTAAAAAAATCTAATTGTATTGTTATCGTGAAAAGTATTTTTTTTCCACATCAAGGGTTATTGTTTTATTTTAAAATATTTAAAAAGGTAAAAAAAAGATTTTCTTTTTGTTTAAGATTTTTAAAACTACCAATTCACCCACACCCCCTTTTGGTTAACATCAGGCTAATTCTTTAGGTTTTAACACCTCTCAAGAACTTTCAATTGCAACAAACTCAAATACAAGTATAATTATGGGAATTTATAAAGTAGTATCAACAACAGTAAGCTCAAAAGGATGAAGAGAGTGAGGAGATGGATGATGATTAGATCTTTATTTTTATGTATTTTGAAATGTATTAATGTTATAGAACATCTCATAGTATATACTAATTCAAAAAATTTAATTGAAATTTTAATAATAGTTTTGTTAATTGCAATATAAATTGATTCATTTTTTTAGATTTAGGTATATTGTGTTATCCGCATGATGCTTTATATAATATATGTTGGATATGTAAAGCTTTTATAATTTCATTGTTGTGTTGGTTATATATATATATATATATATATATATATATATATATATATATATATATATATATATATATATAAGAGTATTTGTTTTTTCAATTTTGCTACATATTTTTGATGGGTTCTGATGAAATTACTGTTGGTACAAAATTATATAGGGTTTTATAGAAATTATAATGAAAAAAACCATTGATTCTACACTGGTAGTAAAAAATTGTGGTTTCTACCATTAGAGGTTCTAGCGAGAACACATTCAATATTTTTGTTGGTAAAAATTGTCGATAATTATCAAAGTTACTGGTTGTTTTTTCCACCAAAAAATATGTCTGTAGCCTTTTTTGCAATTTTTTTAATCCATCAGAATTTCCTTTAGATTAGCCATCAAAAATTCACTAGAAATAATTTTTGATTGAATTCTATATGTCAGAAATTATTTCCTACAAGCCTTTCCATTAAATGATTTCTATCAAAGGTGGATATATATATATATATATATATATATATATATATATATATATATATATATATATATATATATATATTATTTTTCTAACTTGCTTTCCATGTCTAAATATTCACTCATCTCTTATTTTTTAAGAAATTTCTCAAAGCACTTCTACTTGTTCTCCAAATCTTGAGCATCGAGCATCAACTTCTCATGTGTAGTTAAAAAAGCACAGCGGTAGAATTTGACTTTCCCTTTTGCAGCCAAGTTTGCATTTATTAATGCACAAGTCCATTCTACTTGGAGAGTTAAGACCCTTATAAAGACTAATATCTAGTGAAAGGCAAGGCTCTTCCAATGTGAAGGCTCATAATGCGATATGCAATAGAGAAAGGTCAAACAAGACTCTAAGTAGCACCATTTATACATTATTAATAAACTTGCCTATGCAAACATGCCAACCTTAAGGAGACTGCTTGTTTGCTTAATACCTTGGAGAATCACTTGACCCAATATCAAACATAACATAAAAATAAGAATAAGAATAAATATGAGTTTAGGAAAAAAATTATCTATAAATTTATCAATTAGAGCATTACATCTTCATTTTCTTACAACTAGAAAAAAAAAAAAAGAGAAGAAGACAAAAGGTTGTCCTCATAAGTTGGTCACACTCACCCGATCAAACTTTCCCTTAATAGAAGAATTTTGGTCATCAGACTTTAAAAATAATTTTTGTTTTGATATGCAAAAAATCTAGGCATGCTACTTGGAAGAGTTATGACCTCTAACTTTATAAATTGATGACCTAAAGACTCACTCATAATCAAATGTATTATAGGCTCACTCATGATGGACAACATAAAACTTTTTGTGGTAAATCTCTCTAATGTAGGAATTTGAACAATCTTACCTTAAAAACAATGGATTCAGTACATTCATAAGTTCCTCTTATAAGTAAAATTTTATGAAAAACTAATAAGTTGATAAATTTAAATATTTACTTATTCTTAGACAAAGTAGGTTTACCTAAGTAAAAGATACTTTATTTAGAGCTACTATGTGACTTGCCATTGACATTTGAATTGATGTTTCCATGTCTCATTGTGGGAGCAGGGAGCATACGAGGATTAGAAATTGTCACAAAAATAGTCCTTTAATCAAGACCAAATTAGAGTCTCCCCTTGCACCACTCACCCCCTTTGTCTCTAATATGTTCTTCTTTGTTTCAATAAGTGGGCTTGACTTGTATCCTTCATCTTACACAGAATCAACTTACGCTTCCAAAGAATACATGAGTGTAACTTTTGATTATTGAATTTCACTACGCTGAAAAGCAAAAACTTGACCATTCTAAATGAATTGAAGTTTTTGGACAAGAGGATGATTGAATGGGGAACATGAATAAACTTTATTGTGGGCATTAGAGTATAAAGCAATCAAATAAGCACCATTGTTGAAGTCATAAGGGGACATCATTCTTAATGTAAGAATAAAATAAGACAGTAAAACATATCATTTTCTTTCCTTTTTTAATAAAAATAAAAAAAATACTTTATTTAATTATCTTATTCTTTATGAAATTCACTCTCAAAATATATAAGAGAAATAAGAAACTAAATGTATGCCCCAATTTATAGATCTATATAAATTAGGGGGATATTAGGTGGACTCATTAAAGGATCAACAAAAATTTAATAAAAGTCACTCACCCTAACCTGAGGGTCACTCGCCTTCCTTATCTAAAGGGAAACTAGACTCAACTTAGGAATTTTTAATTCGGGTTTATGGGTTGAGTTTAGGTTTGACACAAAGTTGTCATAGCGCAAATATGTTTGACCTAAATTTAATTCATTTATTTCGCAGTTCAAAATGTTTGACCCAAACTTAACTAGACCCCAACTTGCCAATACAAAACCCAATCCATTTGACCCATTTATTATATGAATTATGAATTATTTTAGATCAAGAGGACCCATTTAACCTGATACAACCCATTTAACTAGAAATTGACTCGTTTAACCTGAACCATAATGATAGATAAATTTTAGACCCAACTTAACCCAAAAATTAATTGGGATAAATTTTAGACCCAAACTATGCAATTTTAATTTTAGAAAATAATTTTATTGCAATTTTAATTTTAGAAAGCAATTTTATTGCAATTTTAATTTCATAAAGCAATTTTATTGAAACATGAAGTGTAAAATGATATGTTAATTGAGTTTATTTTATTAAAAATATTTTAAATGAAAGTTTAGACATCCAATGGTAAAATTTATTTTGTTTTAACTTAAAGTATTTCCTATTTGGATTATAAGATGAAATGTGATGTATATACCTTGAAGTTCAAAATAATATATATAATTAAATGAGCTTAAGAAAGATTGGTGTTATGACAACCTGTATAGGTAGATCAATAAAGGATTTCCTGCCAAGAGGCAAAAGGGTCATTTAGTTAAGATGTATATGGTGGCCTGTAAAGGTAGGGAAACAAAAGCAGGCCTATATGGGGCAAAAGAGCCCTAGACACATACTTTCAAGCTTATGGTAGCTAATAAACAACTTTCATATACATGATATATTCTAAAGGTGAAAGAAAAATAGCTTATTATCTATGTAACCAATAAAATAAATTTATAGGCAGTTAGTTAACAAAATAACATATGTACACACTTTTTATAAAATATTATTAATAACTAAAAGCTCTAATATATGTTTTAACTAAAATTTTGTTTTCAATTATATAATTTGCTTATGAATAAATTAAATGTTAATTTAAATATTCATATGTGAGGACTTCAAGTAGCATATTAGATGAGTATAAATAAAATTCTTATGATAATTGCATTCTATCTTTAAATTGCTTATCTTACAGAGTTTTAGTTCTTAAAATTCTTATGATAATTGCATTCTATCTTTAAATTGCTTATCTTACAGAGTTTTAGTTCATATCATATTATGTTAAATGTCATTTCAAATATATGAAAATGACATGCTAGAAACCAAATAAGTCACATTTTGATATTTTGGTCTACACTATCTTATGGGTGTATAGTTCTAGTGTAAGATTAAATTTTCGCAGGTATATTTTTTTATAATTCATATGAAATATTGTAATGATATACAAAAGAATTCCAATTTATTTTAGCAGCTTTAAAATTTAATATATAAAAATTTTGTTTTTGAAATGCTTCCACTCTAATAAATTGTAAAAAATTTTACTTCTTTCGATTAGGAATTTATGGTACATAAAAAGGTTAATATGAACTTCGTTGCTCACCTCATGTTGAGATAGAGGGGTCATCATGTGGTTTGACACCGTAGTTGACAATTAAGTGCTTGAAATACGTAGTTAAGATCTATTAACTGAATAGTCTTAAACAAATATGTGACTTTGTGAATCCAATAGGAAAGTTTTATATACAAGCATAATGAATTAAATAAGCTAAGCCTCTTGAATAAATTGATAAGTTATAACATGGTTGACTTTAAGCTTGGTGAGCCTCAGTAAGAACCAAGTAATATGTAAATTAAGTTAATTAAAAATTAACAATTTATAGAACTACACTTATGATGCATTCATAACCTAACCTAGATGAGTACGTGTTCAAGCTCTTATGATGGCCTTATTAATCTAACCCAAGTGAGTAGAGGCAACTAGACATTTCACTCTCTTAATCAATTCCCAAATTCTTATATTCCTTTGGTGAAACTAAGAATAATAAGAGAATAAATTCAAAGATACCAATTAAATATTACTAATAAAGACTTTTATATCTATAAGGTGTTTATATCTTTGATAAGTGAAAAAAAAATATTATTTGGTGCGAACTCCAGATGTAGCTACACATCCAAACTCCAATAAAGCATAGCCACACATGGCCCGATGAGCCCACTATATGACTTGATGAAAAATTAAAATTTAGCACATTTTTCTAATGTCCCACATGGCTCGACAACCTGACCCTGGCCAGACGTGAAATTGAAAAAAATGGCAATATCTAAGGTTTATGATGATGGCGGACTATTTTCCTCACTTGAGACAAGCTTTCCCCCTAGAAGAAAGCTGACAAAGAGAAGAGAGGAAGAGGCTATGAAGATGGAAACTGGTTTGGAGGACTTTAAATATTGTGTGGATATGGAAGGTGTTACACAAGACACATAAAACATCTAGAAAGAGTATCACTATTGACTGCGGAAGATAAGTCGGGGATACAACAACAACATCAAGCCTTTATCCCACTACGTGGGGTCGGCTACATGAATCCTTTTTCTCCATTGTGTCCTATTAAAGGTCAAATTCTTGTTTAAATCTAATAAAGAAATGACATTCCTAATATTTTCTAACCAAGTCTTTTTAGGTCTGCCTCTACCTTTCTTAACATAAGTCAAATCTAATACCTCTACTCTCCTAACCGGGTCATTAGAAGGCCGTCATTTTATGTGACCAAACCATCTAAGGAGACTCTCTCTAATCTTATCTTCTACTGGAGCTATTCCAACCTTTTCACGTATATGCTCATTTCGTATCCTATCTCTAAGGGTAAGGTCACTCATCCACCTGAGCATCCTCATCTCTTCCACACTTAACTTAGTATTATGCTTCTCTTTTAATGGCCAACATTCAGCACCATAAAGCATTGTAGGCCTCACTGCCATCTTATAGAATTTTCTTTTAAGTTTGAGGGGTACTTTTCTATCACACAACAAGCCCAATGCATTCCTCAACTTCAACCATCCAACTTGAATTTTGCTTATAATATCCCCATCTATTTCACCATCACTCTAAACAATAGATACAAGATATCTAAAACGATTACTCTTATTAATGACTTGATCGCTCAAAGTCAAAATCCCCTCACTAGGTGTATTACTACTAAAATTACACTCCAAATATTCCGTTTTAGATCTACTCAAGCGAAAACCTTTAGTCTCTAATGTTGACCTCCATAATTCAAGTTTACTTTCAACTCCCTCTATAGTCTTATCAACAAGAAGAATATCATCAACAAAATGCATACACCAAGGTACATCCTCTTGCAAATGTTTAGTGAGAACATCCATGACTAAACAAAAAGAAGGAAGATAAGTCGAGGATATTACCAAAAAATTTAAAACTTTGAAGAGGTTTTACTCTTTTTCCTTTAAAAAGCTAGAGATTTTTTTTTTATTTACGGTGTATCATTTAAACCTCTTTAAGATGCACATGCTTATATGGAAGTTTGGAATATGTGTGCAAATCCTGATAAAAATTTAAATTGAAATGTTTTTTTGTTGTTTAATATCGCTTATGTGTGTCACCACTTTGTACAAAATATTTGTACATCTCTAACCTACCTCTCTGACCCTCTTTGTACCATTGTGTACCATTGTATACTAATGTTGAACAATGTGTGTACCTCTTGTATGCTTTTTGTCATGTTTAATTAAAGTGTTAGATAAGGTACTCATGTTCTGCTACTTTGTACCTATATCTTTGGCCATTTGTGTATCACTATGTACATGTGTATAGATAGGTACCTCTAGGTATTACTTTATACTACTGTGTATCGATGTTGTGTACCACAGAGTATTGATGTTGTGTAACTCTATGTCCTGCTGGTGTGTCTTTTTCTCGTGTTTAAATTAAAGTGTTTAATATGTTTTTCTTTTATATAAGGTGTTTATAACTATGAGAAGGAAGCATTAAAAAAACTCTAAGAAGTAAGCATATGAGATGTATTATCATTATGCTCATAATGTTGGCTTTAGTGTTCGCAAACAACATCATAATTATAGGCTTAATTCGAGAAAAATAATATTCAAGGATATTGTTTGTTCGAAAGCTTGATTTAAAAAGGGTATTGACTTAAATTTCAAATCAAAATATAAAAAATCAAAGACCAGAATCGGGTTTCCTCTATGATTAGATATTTAGTGGATGAAGATGGAGTATGGATGGTGCAAAAATATATAAAGAGAAATAATCATGAATTAGCTAGGCTAGAAGATCAACATCTGCTTAGATCATGTAGGAATATTAGCGATGATAAATCATCATTTCTTAAATCAATGACATAAGCTGGGATAAGAACCGTTGATGCATTTACTTTCCTAGTTGATGAAGTAGGAGGTTTAGAAAATGTAGCATTCTCTAAAAAGGATGTATATAACTACATTCAGAAAGAGAAAAGAGCAAATATTGAGAATGGGAACACCAATTCCCTAATTAAACTTTTTAAAGATTGACTTATTGATGATAATATATTTGTATGGGATGTCCAAACAAATGAGGATGATATATTATTGATTTTTTTTGGTTGATGGGTTGGGAAGAATAGAATATGACTTCTTTGAAGATGTGATAATTTTTTATACTAGGTATAGGCTTAACAAATATAATCTAGCATGCCTCCTTCGTTGGAGTAAATAATCATTGATAGAATGATTTTAGGGGTGACATTTCTATCGGAGGAAATAATTGAATCATTTACCTGGTTATTTAGAATATTTTTATGAATAATGGGTGATAAATATCCAATTATAATATTTACTGATCAGAACCAGGCAATGGCTAGGGTAATTAAAATTCCATTACCTCAGACACGCCATAGGCTGTATCAATGGTACGTCAGCAAAAAGGCATCATCTAAGGTGTGGTGCTTCAATAGCAACAACAAAATTAGAGGTCTTTATTTAGATGTTTAAGCATGTGTATTCTAAGGATGAGTTAGAGAGAACCTGGGCTGAAATGATCATTGAAGGGAACCTCAACAACAATGACTAGTTGAAGGAGCTTTATAGAATAAGGAACAAATGGTCCACATAATTCAATAAGAGTTATTTTAACTTTGGTATTCTTTCAATACAGCATAGTGAATACACTAACAATGTGTGCCATGGCATTTCTAAGCCAATAAGTTTTATAATTGATTGTTTTCTAGTATTAGAGATTATGATGATGACTTGGCATCAAAATGAATAGGATGAAGATTTCAGAAGCTAGCGACCAGTCCAAAATTATACCTTTAATTAAAACTAGTCCAATACTAAAATCAGCTGCTCAATTTTATTTATGGAAATTGTATTCATTTTTTTAGGAGTTCTTATAGAGTGTGGGTTGAATGTGCATAGATAATGCCTCAAGTGACTCATATATGTTCTTTGTTAAAAGATTCAAGAAGATTAATCAGTCACAACATTGGACTGTTCATTTTGATGCAAATGAGAGTATCATTCAATGCAGCTGTGGGAAGTTTGACATAATAGATTTATTATATTCTCACTTCATGAGAGTAATAAGGTAGTTAGATATAGTTAATATTCCTTCAAAATACCTACTACTGAGATGGTCAGCTAGAGATAGAAAATATTTTATATAGGCCGGATGTTTAGATGTATGGGAAATAAAGTGATCCCATCTCACGTGGGATTAGGAGGTATGATATTCAAAAATCATCTAAGCATATTTACATATCAAATTAGTACATGATCACAAGGGAATGAGAAAGAAGAATAGTAAATGTTGGCTGTAATGATTGGCATACCCAAAAATGTCAACTTGATCCAGGATGGCAAGAAAAAGAACCACAGGTTCGTTGTGAACATAAAAGATGGGTTAAAATTTTGAAAGACCCACTCAAGTATAGGCCTAAAGGCATCTCTAATGCAAGATTGAAGATTGACAAGGAGAAGAGAAAGTATAAGAAAAAGAAGATTGAGGACCAAACTACTCCGTTAACTAAATCATGTATACCCATGTAACCACTAAGTTAGGTTATGTTGACAAACATACCAAATTGCATCACAAATGAGTACACTCTCCGTCAACCAACCAACCAGGCGACCCTTGAATATGTAAGAAAGATGATGGGAATAATTGAATTAGAGAAACATTGATGATATATAGTTTTTCAAATTATAAATGTTTGTTGTATCAATAAAAACCCTTAATCTTTACTTTTCCAATTGTAAATTGAAACTCTTAATCTTTACTTTTCCAATTGTAAATTGAAACTCTTAATCTTTACTTTTTCAATTATAAAATATCATTATAGATCATATTCATTTATTAATTCATTTATAAAATTACTTTTTGTGCTTCTTTGTTTCATTGTAGATCATATTCATTTGTTAATTCATTTGTTACCTCTGTGTACTGCTTGGTATCTTCATGTTACTGGGTACCATTTGGTACTTCTCGCTATTGTTGTGTTTCACTTAGTACAATAGTACTGCTAGGTGCCTATGTGTCCCGTTGTGTACATCTCAAAACCTTTAGGTACCAATGTGTGGCTAGGTTTTTGTAGCATTTACAATGGGTAGTTATTGAAATTTGCCTATTTATAATGGTTGTTGTAACATTTACAATTGGTAATTATCACAATTTAGCTATTTATGATGGGTTTTTGTAACATTTACTATGATTGGTTGTGGTTTTCAGCTATTTAAGTTGTGCCAATTTAACTATTTAAGCTATTCCAATTATGCCCTATAAACTATATTGACCGGAAACTGAGAAGCATCTAGGTATACCAAAGAAAGTATTCGTCAAAATTTCCACCAATAGGATGCATGAATGTATTGCAAGGTGTTCTAATGGTAAACTTGAGCAATTAACAAGGCCAAATCAAATATACATATGTTGTGTACATAGATGGCATGAACGTTGTGATTGTGTACTCCAAGTTTGTTGTAGAGAGGTGATGGCTATTGAGGGCAACATAATAGGAAAATTCGTGAATGCTGAAGGCTGGAGATGTATGGAAACTATTTTTTTTTTTAAGAAATATCACCATCTAGCAAGTGCTCACTTTCTTCAGAGGCATTATCACAAGACATGACGTTCCAATTATGTATATAGGTCATCTTATGACGTAGAAAATGTTATTCTTTATCACCCTTGGGATCCAGTTGAATATGCCTTTATTGTAAACCTGTATAAGTAATTACTAAAGAAGTTTATACGTGGAGGTAAGTGTTGACCTCCGTATATTTGCCATGATCAATGCAAGCAACGGAGGTGATGATCGATTATTGTTGGCAAACAAGATATCGTTCAGAACAAAGACCGCGGTGTCTCGATCATAATGAAATGATTAAAATTTTGTTCAATTACAAAATGGATCATATCGATGCATCCAGGACATCAAATTTACTAAATAGAAGTTGTTCGTATGCAACTCGATCGAGCAACACTTTGTTAGTTAGCACGACATTAGTAAAAAATTACCCAAAATGTTCTCGGACCATTAAATGGGTTGCATCAATGTGTTCAAAATATTAAAATTAATCAGGAAGTGGCACCTCGATGTTGCTCGACGGACTACGGACATACTCGACGTTGTCCAAATGTCGTCCGTTTGCAAAATGGACTTAGCCGTTGAGATTAAAATTAAAAATATATATATATATATCATGACAGGATTGCAATATTATTTGGATATGTGCATAAATTGAAATGCAAAATTGACATATAATATAAGGCGATGACACATAAATTCGAATGCATATATAAAAGAAAAAAAAAGTGAAGAAATAGATTCTGTAATAGTGTTTTATTGCTTTTCTATATTGCTGTAATATAATATAATGTTGTAATTAATACATTATTATAGTACTATTAATATAACTATAGCTATTTAGTTAGATATTTAAATTTAGAATGATAAGCTTTATATATTAATAAGAATTTTGTTATTATCTGTATGTAGATATAATATGAGAGTATCTCATCAACTTATGCATGTACATTTACACCTAGAGAATTATTAGAATGCCAGCTAACATCTACGTGCCTTCTTGTAACCAAACTGCTCTTGCACACGTCCTTCATACAAGCCAATTCACCACTCATATTTTCCAAAATTCAGACACCTAGCAGAAGAGGAGAAATCCAACTTTGTTTACTCATTCTTTTCCATTATGAAGCCAATAACTCATTTTCTCAGGCACGTTTTCCCCATCTCTCACCGGCCCTTATCTGTTCAAAAAAAAAAAAAAAATCCAAACCTCTCACGACCCAAGTACTCCTCTTACTGCGGCCTTTATCTCAATCCATTTCCTTCTGCTCTTGTCTCCTCCAACAGCAGCCCGAGCTCCACCTCTCCAAACCGTCCCCCTCTTCTACTTCTACAAGCCTACTATTCTATGCTCTATCCCTCCTACCATTCCATACAAACAGCCGATTCGTATAGCAGCTCTTACTCCCTTCCATTCACTCTCACATCTATACAACCCTCAACCTCTCATTAACTCCACCAGTCATCAATCCACAAGCCCACTCCACTAGATCTTAATTCATATCTATAACTCCTCCAATCCCAACGTCACCACTTGTCTGTTCATATAAAATCCACCAAACTCTCTTAACCTTTGTCTCTCTGTTTATATATATATATATCATCAGAAAAAGAAATATAACAAAAAAATCAGCCTCGCAACAAATCTCTGTCATCGTCGCCTCACTCGCTCGTCAAGGTATATTGTTTGCCAAACTCTTAACATCTCAAATCTCATTTTCGGCGTTTGCGACGAACCGGCGGACCACCTATACGCGCTCGTAGCACGGTAGGAGGGAGCCCGGTGCGACGCATACGGCGAGGCCTATACACGCTCTTGTAGCGTGGTGGGGAGCGACACGGGTGTTCTTTTACGGGTACTTTTGAAGGCCTCATACACGCTCTTGTAGCGTGGTGGGATGAAAAGATATACGGCCCGGTGTCCCCCGACACACAGTTGTCCGTAGATGCCCCTTATGCGGGGGAGTCGTCGGGATGCTGCCAAAATTTTGACGACAAAAGCCTGAATAAAATAATTTGATATTTTTTAAACTCAAACAAAATAAATTTGAGATATTTCTTTGACTCAAATTAAATAATTTTTGGAGATTTCTTGAACTCAAATTAAATAAAATTTGAAGAATATTTGAGCTTGAGTTGAATTATTAATATAAAAATAAAATCAATCAAATTAATATCAAATTATTTTGTTTGGCAACATCTCTCTGCTATGTATGTTGGCTCATGGCTGTATGAGGGAAACTCTTTGAAAATATTTATAAAGTGGAAGGGACAAAAGAATTTGATCATAACATGTAGTTTTGTGTTTACAGCAACTTTGATCTTAAAACAGTAAAAAAAAAAATTTGATTGCTGGCGTATTGAACAGATTTTTGTTCTTATAAAAAAAAAAGAGTCATTTATTAAAAGGTGAATCTGATTGGATCCAAATTACAAAAAATCATTTTATGATGCTTTGAAGCACTTGGCTTTCAAGACCCTTGCTTTATATGCATTCAATATAAGGAGGATTTTGGATTTGAGTATCATGTCTCTCATTGAGGGCATCTAATCACTTTCATTTAAAAGTTTCAAGAGTTGGGAAAATTATTTGGCTTACAATGAGGAGTCATATGCCATGGTTTGAGCATCAATTCATTAAATTATTAGTATACAGTTCAAAATAAAGCATATGTTATATGCTTTAAACTGGAAATATTTTGACATGCTCCATGAAGCTGATGGGATTTTGAGTGATAAAGAAAGAGGATGAATTTTTACTTTGCTTCATCTTTCTTCCATAAATGACCATGGTACAACTATGATAATAATGAAATCAATAGGTGGCGATGATAAAATTAATTTGAAGTTTATGGCTTAGTCTCATAATGAGTAAAATGTTGCTAAGCTTGACTTGAAATTCAAAATGCACATTTTTTTAACATAGTGCGTTATCACTCCGGAATAGCATGTCATTATTTGAAAACCTCTAAGCATACTAAAAATGAGACATTACTTTGACAAACATGTTATTTATGCTACCTTGATAAGCATGCAGCGACCTCAAGATTTATGTTATTGATTGCAATAAACATATTATTTCTAGCTGCATATCGTTCATCGATAAGCTCATGATCACTTTGATAAGCACGCAAAAGTTCATTTTGCTGCTTCGAAAAGCACATTATTGAAAAATCTTTTAAATCAATGCCACCGGATCCGCACTATTTTTACAAGCGGACAGAAGGCGTTTGTATGCCTCTAAATAAAATTTTGTGCATATCCTAATGGAAATCATTTACACAAATAATCATATTCAAACATTTAAAATGCTCTCTTGCATTAAAATTGAATTTTCTAAATTTCAATATGCAACGTCGAGTAGGGTGTCGACACCTCTAAGATGTGTGTAGTAGCCTTGTAAAGCAAGTGACTACCCCAAGAAGAGTGCTACCGTCTTGAGAAGCAAGTCAGCTCGAGAAGCATGCAAATTAAATTTTAAAAGCCTAATATACATGCTATTCTGGCCCCGATGATGGCCATGTTGAAAGTCTATATCAGCCGGAGGGGATCAATTATTTAAATGCACTCAAATTTCTATAAATTATAAAAATTTGCAAATGACTCCAAATTCATCCCCGATGATGGCCGTGTTGAATGTCTATATTAACTGGAGGGGATTCTACACCTTCAAATATTTCTAAATGCTTATGAAATACAAATATTTCCAAATGACTCTAATTCATCCTCGATGATGGCCGTGTTGAAAGCTAATCTCAACCGGAGGGGACTTCAAAACATGCATATTTGGAACAAAATCTTGATAAATTTTAAAATATTCAAATAAAATTTATTATTTAAAACTTAAAGCAAAATTCCATCCATCATCCGCAAACGTTTGTTAAGGATGATAAATTTCAGAATAACTTCAACTCCCAAAGAGAAAAATGTGTAATTGAATGTATCACTGTGATTCATTCTCAAATGATTTCTCGCCAGTGGAGACGTGGCATGTGCCTTCTGACCGGGTGGTTTTGCTGCAAAATAGCACCACTAGATTATGGTTACGGTCAAAGCCCGTATGTTCTCCAATGGTTAAAAGCCCCTTGAGTAATGAATTATATGATGTTTTTAATAAGGCATAAAGCTTTCTGTTAGTTAACATTGACTAAAATTTGTCTCCTTAAACAAGCATCCACCCCATGTCTACAAGGTCCCCTTGGACGAAGCAACCCATGGCTGCCGACAAGGATCCTTCTGTCAGGTTGGGTCGACTACCTCCTCTGACTAAGTAGACTAGGGACCACGATGGACCGGGACGATGGAACCATGGGATCTTGATCGGGCTCATCATCATTCCCCCTACCATCCACTTTAAGTATAAAAATAATAAATTTATAAATTTACAAAAAAAATTCACATGTTGCTACTATATGCTAGGTATTTCATACCTACTTAATGACTAGCCTTAATCGAAAGTGCTCTCTCGTGATCGAGAGGGGTAATTAACCATAGGTGCTTGCGCCTATGGGAAACCTAGAACCAGATTTTAAAGTTCTCATAAAATTAAGGGCGAAATCTCTGGGTAGTGTTTTATCCCAAAGTTCATCTGCCTTCTGAAAATTTGACCCGGAACATCGTTAAAACTCTCCTATGCAGGGGAGGCTGGGGCACGAATTTTCGGAGCCCACAGTAAGCATAAGAAATTCCTAAACATGGCAGATTGGCAAGACTTTATATTTTTAGTTGATGACAAGTTTTGGACTTTATCTAATTCAAACTCAACTCCAGCAACATGTGTGCCATTTACTTAAGTGGTAGTTCTCAGTTGCAGAACTTGGGATCCAGCATCCCTTCCTCAGCTGTGTGACTTGAGCTTGATCATCCCTTCCTCAAGTGCAGCACTTGAGGTAGAGCATCCCTTACTCAACTGCAGAACTTTGAACCTCCCTGAGATTCCAAACCTAAAAGGCACTTGCACTTCCAAGAGAAAGTGCATTTATGACTTGGAAGTGCATGTTCCTTTTCGGCCTTGCAATCCTTGGGAGGTTCATGTTCTGCAGCAAAGGAAGGAATGCTCGACCTTGTTGACCTCGATTTTGTCAAACCCCTGGGCCTGAAGTGTTGACTTGGTCAAATCGACCCAGCCAAGACTCAAGGCCTCTTTCACTCAATTCGATGGGTTGATCTGAGTCTGCTGAGCCCAGACCTGGGCCCAAGGTCAACCTGGTTGACCAAGTCAACCTATGTTGACCTATTAGGCCCTTTAGAACTCAAATCAATTTCTAATGCATTTAAACCCTTGCATGGTGTTGACCTCGATTTTGCCCAGACATGGGCATAGTGGACTGAGTTGACCAAGTCAACCTGTGACTTGGTCAACTCAGATCCTAATGGGTCAATTTTGACCCATTAGGCCCATTAAGGGCCCAAATTGATTTAAAATCCAAATCAACTCATTCATGGCCCAAATCCATGTCCCCCTTGACCCATTTGACTGGGTTGACCAGGTCAATGGTTGACGTGGTCAACCCGAGTCTTAAATAGGTCATGATGACCCATTTAAGGAGGATTTAAGGCTCTTAATTGCAATAAACACTCCTAAACATTTCAAAATTTGAAACCCACTTCCTAATCACTCCTATTTCCCTCCAAATCAACTTGTGATTCGATCTGAGCCATTAAAATTAACCCCAAGGCTTTAAATACCCAAAATTAGGTCATTAGGGAGGATCTTTTTCAAAATCCTTGAGCCCTAGCCTCCTTGAGCTTGAGAACTTTCATTTGAGAGCTCCTGGGACTTCCCCTCACGCTTTTCGATCAAACCCGAAGGCCAAGACCCCCACCGACGGTGAATTCCGGTGAGATCGAACCCCACTTCCTTTCCTGGTTGATTTATGTTCGATCGAGGAAGATTCTGAGCTCAATGTCAACTAGGAAATTGTTCCTGGAGATCCTATGAGTCCAACGAGCCGAAGATAGTCCGAATCCACCATGTAGATTGAGGTATATCGCAAACTCTAGTTTAAGACACTTAGATTTAAATAACTTCGCACACACCGCGTTTTAGAACGTGATTTTGGTCCCCCATTGATGCTCTTCATGTATACTGCCTATGTTTAAAATTTCATGAAGTTTCATCGTGTAATTTTGGAGATCTAGACAAAAATAGCTCTGAGGTTCTCGGTCCGGTCGGTTCCCAGCCGCCCGTCTTATGGACCGTTGATCCCTTTGATCAACAGAGCGAATCCTGGTCGGACCGAGCTTCTGTCCGACCGCATAGGGTCTGGTCGGACTGTGTTCCTATCCAACCAAATTTCGGCCACCCGTTCAATACAGCGCGGGATCGAACAGCTCCCGCGCATGCCGACGTGGATAAGTGGCCTTGGCCTTGATTGCAGCATGATTGCCGCAATCATTGGTTGGCGGTTGCGCCGCCGCCAATGATTGGACGCGGTCCCAGGATCCAATCCCGAGCAGCCACGTGTCACGCCGTGGACCCCGCTGCCGTTTTAATATTAAATAAATATTTTAAAAGCTTTTTAAACCCATTTTTCTTCCAAAAATCGTCAAAAATCCATTTTTTAGCCGAAAAATACGTGCAATATCTCGTTTTGTTCGTATTTATGTCCTCTACATTTTAAAATTATTCTTAAATAAAAATATTGAGTTTATTTTTAAATATTTGAAAAACAGTAAAAATACTTTTTTTTAAATGCTATTTTAATTATTTTTATTATAATATTATTATTTTAATTATAATATTAATAATTATATTATGTTAACTCATCTTTGTCACTATTTTGTATTTATTTATTTATTATTATTATTATTATTATTATTATTATTATTATTATTATTATTATTATTATTATTATTATTATTATTATTATTATTATTATTGTTGTTATTACATTTATTTAAATATAAAAAAATGTATTTTTAATAATTAAATATTATCTTAATTATTTTAATTAGTTTTATTACTTACAATATTATTAATAATTTTATTATCAGTACTAGTAAATATTTTTAAATTACTTTAAATTTCAGAAATATCAAAGTATTATTTTATTCTATTTTTAATAATTATTTTTAAATATTATTTATCTTAAATAATTTTTAAATCCATTTATTGTATTTAAACTTCAAAAATTCATAATTTATTCGTTTTAAATCGGATTTCAGCGTGCAACCCCTTGATCTTTTCAGAAAATTATGAATTTTATTTTAAAATTATTTTTATTGGCTGATTTCGGCTGTTCTGATAGGTTTCTGTCTTAGATTGCTATTTTGAGTATTTTAATATTATTTAAATATTTATTATAGTAATTATTTTCAAATTATTTTTGAAACCTCGATTGGGTGGTCAGTGGTTCTCTTTATATTTATGTATTATAAATTGATTTATTTTCAATTATCTTATTTTCCAAAATATATGTATATTTATAAGTATTTTAAATGGTTTTGAAATTACCTATATACTAAATACCAACTCCTGGGAGACCCACTACATGAAATTTTGGACATGGGTTCTATGTATGAAGAGGAATTCTGGGGGAATAGATTAGTGAATGGTTGAGTCTTAATCATTCACTAATCACCTCGTTTAGCATACTTTCTTCTTTTATCGTAGATTGCATGTGTAGGTTGCACCATGAGCACTTAGCTTAGGCTCTTCTAGATCTAAGGACATGGTGTATTTACTACTTTTATATGTTCCCTATGAATTATTACCTTGAGGGTTAGTGAAAACTTTATTTTAAACCCATATAACGTAGTGACATCCTAAGGACAAAAAATAAGGACTTGTCTAGCGAACTTAAAAATTTTTTAGGAGCTAGGGTAGATCACTGATTGACATGAAAACTTAGAGACATCATAAACCTACCAAAATTTTCTAGGAATTTTTAGGGCTTGTTAGACCCCATAATTAACCAACCATAATTAACTTGCTAAATAAGGCCCTACAGTCCTCTAAAAATTATAATGAATACATTTTTAGGTCAAAAAATTACCCATAATAGCTTGATTTGTTCAGAATTTGATCCTTGACAGGGCTCCCTAGTTTGACTTTAGGTTGGCCCTTAATTTGACCATAGGTGAAAATCACTGTTTTGCCCCTAATAAATTATTAAAAATTATTAAAAAAAATCCCAAATTTTCTCCAAACATTTTGGATCACTTTCTCAGATCATCCCTAACCTTTGGGGGTAATTTCAACATGTTTGGAGCTAATTTGGATCAAAACGATAAAATAAGCCCTTTAATAAGTAATTTAGAAAATTCCCTTCAATACCCTGAATTTAGAAAATTCATAACTAATTGTAGAAAATTCCAAATTAGTCAAACTCACTTGCATTATACTCCTATTAGGGTCTAGTATTTATTTAAAATACTAAGTTTCCAAAAAATTGCTTAGATTAGAAAGTCAACGTTTTGGTCAATCGTAGTTCATTTAGGGCCCAAAACTTAGAAAATTTATAACTTTGCCTAGAAAACTTCAATTTAAGTGTACTACCTGTCTAACTACTCCTCTTAAGGTTTAGTATTTTTCTAAAATATTAGGAGACCCAGACTTAGCTTATTTCCCATAGTGACTTTTTGGACCCCCTCAGCCTAGTACCTAGGAGGACCTGGGACTTTCCAAAATTGGCTAATGCAATTTTAACTTCAAATATCACCATCCTGAGCTATTAAAACTGATCAACAAACTAAATTAACTAAAATGGACCCTAATCTACTAATATTTGTATTTCAATTAAAATTTCCTTTCCTAGCCTTCAACAAACTTGAACTCTAGGCAATTTTAACTAACTACCTAGATTGGCACATATTCAAGCCACACAAGCCTTACACACACATAGAATTTTTTTCTAGGGCACCACTTCTAGATCTAGGCTAGGTCGTTGGGTTTTATTTTCTATTGTATGCCGGAGCTTTTCGCAGTTTTCATTGCATGTTGTTTGAAAATGATTGGTGTGTTTGCTTACTTTTCCTGCACTCTATGGATATGATGTGATGAGCGCTAGATCTACCTCTAGGTTAGGAATGATATATATATATATATATATATATATATATATATATATATATATATATATATATATATATATATATATATATATATATATATATATATATATATATATATATATATATATATATATATATATATATATATATATATATATATATATTATTCTTCCATGCAGGTGGCCATGCTCAAGCTGATAAAAGGGGGGCACTGTCATGATTTCTAATATTGTCTTATGCAGGTGCTTCCTCAGCCCCCCTAAATAAATGAGGGCTAAAATAATTATAACTGCTACAGGTGAACCGCTTAGCCCTCATAATTAAGAGCATGGCTTAGCACATCTTCAATGGGTTGAGTTTTATTTTTATATATAAACTGCTTGGGATAATTTTTATTAGGATAACCATGCAGAGAGTCTAGAAATTTTCCATTTTCATTTGATGTAATATTTGTAATGATTGTAAAGAGTTGTGAAAATGGTCTTTGAGTGTGGATATTCTTATCCAACTCGAATTCCAAAAGAAGAAGTCATCCCTAAAGGGGAGAGTCTTCTTTCATTTGGAAGATCGAGCTGGATGGCTTTAGATATCCAAAGAGAAAAGGCAATCATCGCCAAAGGGGAGAATTATCTCTTTGTTTGGATATTCAAGCCACGACGGATCCAAGGAGGAGATTTCCAAGGAGTCTAAGGAAGAGAGATCCAAGGAGTCCAAGGAGGAAAGATCCAATGAGTCCAAGGATGAGAGATCCAAAGAGTCAAAGGAGGAGATGTCTAGAAGACCGAAGATTGAAGACCCAATATCCCACTCAAAGTTATTGGCGTCTGTCATAGGCTTAGAAATCCGGGTTGTTTGCAGTGGTGCCCGGCCACTTTACTTTCTGCATACCTGGGTTGTAATAAGGGCAGTTTGCCTATGCACATTTATTTGATTTGTTAGATTTATATTGATGTGCTTACCTGATTGTGCAGTAGAAATTACCTGCTTTTTTCTAAGTTTCTTTCTTGCATGCCGATTTTATTTTAGCCTCGATTATGTTAAGCTCTTTTAAGGATTATAAAATTTTTCTAATCATAACTAATTTTCAAAAATTTAAGATTTTAAATAACATAGAAATCTAACGAAATTAGGAAACTGTCGGAATCGTCTGGGGTGGCATGCATATTATTGCATTTCTTCTTCTCCTTCTTATAAGACATCTCCCTGCCTGTAGGTAGAGTCTGGATAATCTGGCCTATGAGGATGAAGTGCCGGACCTAGGGAGACCCAGTCTTTTCTAAAAATTATTTTTATATAAGCTTGTTTTTAAAATCTAAAACATTCATAATTTGCCTCTTCAACTAGCATGCATTGCATTAGAAATCAATAAAATACAATTTTAATTGCATTAGCTAGGAGCATTTTACCCAACATAAGTTCATGACCAATTAGGAAACTCTCTAGATGTCGGTCATATTTCCAATAACTGTACCACCTATCCATCTTTCATAAAATGACCTAACATCATGATTTTAAAGCGATTAGGTGATTAGCTGGCTCCCCAATCCAGGCTGGGGTAAGTCCAAATTTTTATATTGTAGTAATTAGGACACGGGTCTTAGTGTTGCTCGTAGAACACTAAGCCCAACCTAGATTTAGGGTTCAAGACTACTACACTCGGTCTCGTAGTGTGTCTAAAATAGTAGGTATGTCTCTTCTTTTTAGGGACTCTAAATCCTACTTATCTGCATCACAGGATGACGCCACCTCCATCCTTCTCTCACGCATGTGATTGGATGCCTGACTTTTATTTTCTCCAGTTTATATTTAGTACCCTAGAGCCTCCGAATGCTGGTATGAGCCACGCATGTTGACTGAGCCTTTTTGGGACCTTTCTTCCTTTTGAGTAGGACTTCTTAGTCTATACCCCTGTGTCAATCCCATTTTGGGAAGGATAATGTATGATCCTTAATCGAGAGTTTTCTCGGGCTCCGGCATGAGATGTAATTAACCACGGGGGCTTGCGCCTTTGGGAAACTTGGCCCCACATCTACTAAACCCCATTCAAACTGTTGTATCGGGTGGGGAAAACCTGTGACTATGATCAGGTCATGTATATTACTACCCATCGGGGTGTGTTGGCGACAGCCGCTATCCTCAATGGTGAGTCATATGCACGATCCAAGCTGTCCCTTCCAAATGGGCCCTTTTGCGCTGTGCTCGTTTCGGAGGTCCACAGACCTCTCTTTTCTGCTCATGATGGAGGGATGACCGAATACAAGTTCTATGTGATGTTATTTTCTACCTATTTTGAATGGAAAGTGCATTGTACAAATACTAAATAATGGAAAACTTATATTTCAATAGACCGATTTAGTTCTTTTGCTCTCTATCGGCATTATGAACTTAATAGAAAACTTATGTATACAATCATAGTTATGAATAAAGAGTATTATTATAAATAAAGAAATGTATGGACAATTGAAGAATAATAAGTTTGTACCAGAACAATAACTAAAATTAGATGAACAAATTATGATTAATAAATACAGAATCAATTTTGATTCATTATTTTATCATTGCACAAAGAATTGTGTATGCAAGTTCTGCCATGTATTTAAGCATTTGATCTTGCCAAGGTGCAAGTTCTTCCCACTTGACAGCATGAGGTAGGATAGCAACTTCCAAATATTTACAAATAAACATCCTTCCATCGATGCTATTTCTTTGGGTTAGAATACAACTGAAAGGATTGAGTGACCAATGTCATATGCCATCTTTAAAAGAACCGCTTATTTCCTTGTACAGATGATTAATCTACACATATAATATTAAAAACTTATTATATTTAATGGTGTCCACTTTACATTTTAGATTATAGTCTTCAAATCTTCACTTATAATTCAAGGAAGCATGACCTTGTGAGTCGGGTTAGGCAAAGAATCAAAAAAATGTCGAACTGAACTCTTAAAGTTTACTACCAAAAGGGTCCAATCTTCACTCTCTACCACTGGTAGCAGTAAGAAATTGGAAGCTGAAATGAATTCCTTAGTGACATGGGTAACATATGGTTTGCTATCATACTTATATTTTGAACAACCCTAACGTGAAATAGAAGAATTTTCTATTAACTGACACTAATTTGTGAAAAAATATGTTTAATTACTCACAATATACCCAATGCATGCTAGAAACAAAAATGAATGGTTGATAAAAGCCTAGACGTAGTTTGTTCTTCTCAACTAGCAATATAGCAAAGGTATCTACATAATTTTTATCGAGGCATTGGTCCATTAAAAGTTTATCAATTTGACTTCTAAAAAATTGGACATTCCCAACAAAAAAAATTATGTGACTCTTGAAAGAAAAAGTAATATTCAGCAGCAGTTAACAAGAACGATACACAAAGGTACCAAGGGTATCGAGGTGTACCAAGGTGATCTAAAAACATGTTTCAATATAATTCAGAATTACTTATCATTATAATAGAAGGATACCGATCGGTACCCAGGGTACCTAGGGATACCAAGAAATAACCAGGGGTACATAACGGTACAAAAAGGTACCCATGTGAGATAGCGATACCAGTAGTACCATGGTACCCAGTGTACACAACGGTTCCCAGAAATACTGAGTGGTACCTAGCGTTACCGAGAGATACCCAGCTGCACAAAAAAAATATCTTTCAATATAATTTGAACTTAATTATCATTATACTTCTAAAGAAAGTTGTTGATGAACATCTGTATATCTTCACTTATTATCACCGTCCCAAAATAATCTATTTCTATAGCTATCAGTATGGGTTTGGGTGACTTTTGTAATATCAAAAATCTGCTCCAGGATCGTCCTGGGACGATCTGTGGAAATTTTGCTCCAGAATGTGCCCAGTTTTGCTTCAGGTGATTTTCTGTACATATCGTCCAGGCCGATTTGGACATCGTCCGGGCCGATTGGCACTGTAGAAAATATCGGCCTGAGAATAGTTCTGGGAACCGTCCAGGACGATCCAAAATGGTCTGATCGTCCCGGGACGATCTGGCGATCGGCCGGGCCGATCTGTGTATTATAAAGCTGATTTCAGTCGTTTTGAAGAGAGAGAAAAATAAAAAATTAAAAACGAAAATATCTGAGGAGAGAGAAAGTCGAGGGCATTTTGGAAAAGTTGATTTTCGGACGACGCGGAGCCGTTTTCGTCTGAAGAGACTGTTCAGGATATTATTGTACGCAAGGTAAAGCACATTCCGCCTTTCTCAATTTTCAGAACCGTCGCGTTTGGCGGTGTTTTCTGTCCGGATTTCATTTCCGTTACTGTTTTTCGTCCGTATCTTTTGATCGGTTCAGTTTTTACCGCGTAACTTTCTGTATAGTGTTGACGTGCAGATTGTGCACATTTTGGTTATTTTCCGAAGATTTTTGTCCGGGTATTTTTGATTCGGCGGAGTTTTTCGTAGACTACATTTTTCTGTGAAATTGTAAATTCTCTGTGCAGTTAGAATAAATGTTCTGGAATGTGATTATCTATATTCTGTGCAAATTTGGTAAATTTTATTTGCAGGAAATTTTGTGTAAATTCTGTCTACTGCCGTTGTGCTGCCCGATTTTTGTCTGATTTCTGAATTGCCCGGATTTCTTCTGAATTGAAATGCTATGTGTATAAGCTATAAAAAGGGAGCTATAAGAGGCTTGGATCCTATGAGATTCAGTTAGTGTCTGGGGAAATTTTAGTTGAGCTCAAGTTGGAGAAATTTATGTTCTGTCCCGGATCCGAGGAATTCTATTATTCTGGTGCCGTGAGCACATTTAGCTTAGCTATTAATTATTCAGCGAATTTTTGGTGCCGTGAGCACAAGGGAGACATAAGGGTCAGAATCCGTAGTGATTCTGTTTAGTTTAGTTTAGCTATGAAATATATATATCTGATATCTGATATCTGATTTCTGAATTTATTCTGTTGATATCTGAGTTCCGTATCTGTTCTGTTGATATCTGTTCTATTGATACGATCTGCAATTCTGATTTCTAATTTTGTTGATGTGATATGTCTTATTCTGTTATGTTTCTGATTTAATACGACTTCTGTTTCTGTACAATTCTGTTCTGATATTATCTGAATTTCTGATTTCTGTACGATTCTGACTCTGTTGATTTAATCCGTTCTAATTCTGATGTGATCTGTTCGTATCTGTTCTGATTTGTTCTGTTTCGTTCTGATATGTCCGATTTGATATCTGTATGATTCTGTTCCAATTTCTGATCTGATTTCTGTCTGATGAGTTTGGTTTTGGATTCTGAGAGTTTTGATTCGAGGTTTGTTGCTTTGCTGAGCTGTTGAGCTCACTCTTATTTTCTGCTGGTTTTCAGGTTCTGGGAAGGGAAAGGAAGTCCAGGAATATATTCAGAGTCTGATCAGTATAGGTATTTATTTGTACCTTTTAATTTTTGTACAGTCATGGCTTTTCTGTTCTGTCTTTCTTTCTGTTCAAAAGCCATGTACTGGATTTGTAGATGATTGTTTTGAGGAAAAGAAAGAAAAATATATATGTTTTGTCCCGCTGCATTTGGTGACTTATAGTAGCTCTGTTGTTCTGTGTTTGTGTGTTGTTTTGAGTTAAATATTTGGAAGATTCAGTTCGGAACCAAACTCCAAAGCCAGATCCTGGATAAAAGGTTTTGTCGCGGTCCGGCTCGGGCGGGATCCGTCCCCGTCGGGTCGGGTCGTGACAAGCTTTAGTGGTATCAGAGCACTGGTTTTGGAAACTGGTTGGATTGTAAGATAGAGCTATAGGAAATGATCAGTGAGTCTGTCTGGGGGTAGTTTTGGGTCGTTTGGCTTTTCATGGTGTTGTTTTTGTGTTGTTTTTGTGATAGTTTTCCGGATTTTCTGGATTTTTCTGTATGGATCAGCCAGATCCAGACATGACTAACGGGCAGAGTGCCAGTCAGGCAGCACCAGTGGGAAGTACAGCCCCTGTGGCCGGTGCTGATACACTGTCCCAGTTTGCTACACTTGTTGCTCAGATGATGAGCGAGACTCAGAGCAGAGCTGTTACTGTCAGATCAGATGACATTGATAGACATCTGCAGTTATTTTTGAGGTTGAAACCTCCGAGATTTGAGGGCGCTGTTGAGCCCAGAGCAGCCGAGGAGTGGCTGAGGAGATTGGAAAAGCCTTTTGATGGGATGCAGTGTCCTGCATATAGGAAGGTTCCATTAGCTATTTTTCTGTTGGATGGAGAGGCTGAGCACTGGTGGGAAGGCCAGCAAGCAGCCAGATTTCAGGGCAGGTTGAACTCTTTAATCACTTGGGAAGAGTTCACTGAAGTATTCCGAGACTGGTTTGTTCCCCCTTCTGCACGACAGCAGATACAGGAGAGTTTTCTGAGGCTGGTTCAGGGGAGCAAGACGGTGATGCAGTACGAGGCTGAGTTTACTGCCTTAGCCCGGTACGCTCCGCAGCTGGTTAGCACTTCTGCTGAGAGGTGCTACAGATTTCTGAGAGGATTACGAGACACATTGAGGCAGCCTCTGATACCATTTCGGATCACTGACTTCTCTGAGCTTGTGGAGCGAGCTCGTCTGATTGAGAATGACCTGATGGCTACTCACCAGCGGTGGACTGCGAGTAGGAAGAGATTTGGAGGTGAGGCTTCTGGCAGTGGTTCCTCTGGGAAGAGGAGATTTGTAGCTGGTTCTGGATCCGTCGATTCCAGGAGGAGTGGAGGGTCGTCTGGTACTACTACCAGTACGACAAGTTCTGGATCTGTCAGTGGGGCACCTGTGTGCCAGAGTTGTGGACGGCGACACCATGGCCAGTGCTACAGGATGGCTGGTCTTTGTTTCAGATGTGGTCAGCCGGGACATAGGATTGCAGAGTGTCCACAGGCTGGATTTGATCGGCGTACTGAGTTCTGATCTGAGGGCTTTGTCAGACCTGTCAGTTCAGTAGGAAGACCGAGGACTGTTCCTCCTCATCCTGAGGGATTTTCTAGTAGAGGTGGTGGTACTAGTTCTGGACCACGGAGACCACCTACGGCTCCCTCTGAGCAGAGTAGTTCTGTTGCTTCAGCTCCTGCTCCAGTTCAGCCACGAGTTTACAGCCTGAGTCAGCAGGAGGCTCGTGATGCTCCGGATGTTGTGACAGGTACGGTTTACATTTCTAATTGGCCCTGTCGTGTTTTGTTTGACTCTGGAGCTAGTCACTCTTTTCTGTCCGAGCGCTATTTTGAGGCTTTACGCTTGGATTCTCTTTTTCTGTCGGTTTCTCTTTCCGTGATTTTACCGGCTGGAAGTAATTTGATTGCCCGCAAGTTTTGTTTGTGTGAGATTGATATTGCTGGCAAGAAGTGGACATCAAGTCTGATTTCCATGCCCAGAATCACATGGATTGGCTGAGTCGGTATGAGGCTCAGATTGACTGTCTGAAGAAGCAAGTGAGTTTACTTGTGGCTAGAGAGAGAGTTGTATTTCAAGGATTACGAGGTGTTCTCTCCAGTCTGATTTCTTCGTTGGAGGTGAGCAGAATGTGGAGGAAAGAATGCCCAGTGTTTTTGGCTTCGGTGCGGGATCTGAACCTAGAAGTTGGTTATGTTTCTGAGATCCCAGTGGTACGGGAGTTTGCTGATGTTTTTCCTGAGGAGTTGGTTGGTTTACCTCCGGATAGAGAAGTGGAGTTCTCTATCGATGTTTTTCCGGGTACAGCTCCTATATCAAAAGCTCCGTACAGGATGGCACCGAAAGAACTTTCTGAGTTGAATGTTCAGCTTCAGGAGTTGGTTGACAGAGGTTTTGTCCATCCTACTGTTTCGCCTTGGGGAGCACCTGTTTTGTTTGTGAAGAAGAAGGACGGGACACTCCGTATGTGTGTGGATTACAGAGATTTGAACAAGATCACGATCAAGAACAAGTATCCTTTGCCTCGGATTGACGACTTGTTTGACCAGCTTTCCGGATCTTTCGTATTTTCGAAGATTGATTTGAGAGCCGGATACTATCAGGTGAAGGTGAAGGAATCTGATGTGGTGAAGACTGCTTTCAGTACTCGGTACGGGCACTACGAGTTTTTGGTTATGCCTTTTGGGGTAACCAATGCGCCCGCTATTTTCATGGATCTGATGAACCGAGTATTCAGGGAATATTTGGATCAGTTTGTGATCGTCTTCATCGACGATATTTTGGTATATTCTGCTTCTGAAGATGATCATGCCAGACACTTGAGGATTGTGTTGGAGACTCTGAGGCAGAATCAGCTGTATGCCAAGTTCTCAAAGTGTGAATTCTGGCTGAAGAGTATTTCTTTTCTGGGGCATGTGATAAGCGGAGAAGGTATTTCTGTGGATTCCCAGAAGATTCGGGCAGTTGCTGATTGGCCAAGGCCGACTACGGTATTTGAGGTACGTAGTTTCTTGGGCATGGCCGGATATTACAGGAAATTTGTGAAGGGATTTTCACAGATTTCGACTCCTCTGATGAGACTGACTCAGAAGTCAGTACCTTTTGTTTGGACACCGGACTGTGAAGCTAGTTTTCAGAGATTGAAGGATTGTCTGACTTCAGCTCCATTGTTGGCACTTCCGTCAGGTACGGAAGGTTTTCAGGTGTTCAGTGATGCTTCACTTAAAGGACTGGGATGTGTTCTGATGCAGCATGGAAGGGTAATTGCTTATGCTTCTAGACAGTTGAAACCACATGAGAAGAATTACCCGATGCATGATCTGGAGTTAGCTGTAGTTGTTTTTGCTTTGAAGATTTGGCGTCATTACCTGTATGGCGTCAGATGTGAGATTTTCACTGATCATAAGAGCCTGAAGTATATTTTCACTCAGAAGAATCTGAACCTCAGCCATCTTCTCGACTTGAGTTGATCAAGGACTATGACCTGACTATTCAGTATCAGCCTGGGAAGGCTAATGTGGTAGCGGACGCTCTGAGCAGAAAGTCTTCTAGATTATCAGGTTTGCAGCTTACTAGTGATGATTTCCTGATTCGAGACATGGAGCGATTGCAGTTGGAGGTGATTTCCTCCAATGGTTTGGATTTGGCTCAGATGAGTATTCAGTCTTCTTTGGAAGCACGGATTCAGGAAGCCCAGAAGTCAGATTCTGATTATTCGAAGTTGATTGCTCAGATTTGATCTGGTAAGACTCCTGAACTTCGAATTTCTGATTCTGGTGCTATTTTTTATAAGAACAGGTTGTGGGTACCTGTGTTCGGAGATTTGAGGCGGGAGATTCTGTATAAATCTCATCATTCTAGCTACACTGTTCATCCAGGCAGTGGTAAGATGTATGCTGATATGAAGCTTTTGTTCTGGTGGCCTGGGATGAAGAAGGATGTGGTAGAGTTTGTGTCGAGATGCGAAACCTGTCAGTTGGTGAAGGCAGAGCATCAGCGACCAGGTGGACTGTTGCGGTCGTTGCCTATCCCTGAGTGGAAGTGGGATGAGATAACGATGGACTTTGCGATGGGTTTTCCTCGATCAAGACAAGGATATGATGCCATTTGGGTAGTCGTAGATCGATTGACGAAGTCAGCCCATTTTCTTCCGATCAGACAGACCGATCCGGTGGATCGTTTGGCACAGATTTATGTGAAGGAAATAGTCAGATTGCACGGTGTGCCTCGAGTGATAGTTTCTGATCGAGATGGATGATTTACTTCCAGACTTTGGAAGGGTAAGCAAGTTCAGTTCATGGTCCAACATACCTTACGACCGTTTGAGATTTTGGAAAGAATTGGAAAATCTGCTTACAGACTTTTGCTTTCTGATTCGATGCCTGATGTGCACAATGTGTTTCACGTATCCACTCTGAGGAAGTGGGTTTCAGACTCTGAGAAGAAGATATCAGCTGATGAGGTTGAGATTCAGGAAAATCTGGCGTACAAGGAAGAGCCAGAGTTGATTTTGGCGTACGACGTCCGAAAGTTAAGAAATAAAGAGATTTCGATGGTTAAAGTCCAGTGGAAGCACCGGACTGCACGAGAAGCAACTTGGGAAAAGGAGTCTGATATGAGACGGTCATACCCGTACTTGTTCTGACTGAGTTTGGATTGGATAATGTTGAGGATGACATTTTTCTGAAGTTGGGGAGATTGTAATATCAAAAATCTGCTCCAGAATCGTCCAGGACGATCTGGATCGTCCTGGGACGATCTGTGGAAATTTTGCTCCAGAATGTGCCCAGTTTTGCTCCAGGTGATTTTCTGTACATATCGTCCAGGCCGATTTGGACATCGTCAGGGCCGATTGGCACTGTAGAAAATATCGGCCTGAGAATAGTTCTGGGAACCGTCCAGGACGATCAAAAATGGTCTGATCATCCCGGGACGATCTGGCGATCGGCCGGGCCGATCTGTGTATTATAAAGCTGATTTCAGTCGTTTTGAAGAGAGAGAAAAATCAACATTAAAAACGAAAATATCTGAGGAGAGAGAAAGTCGAGGGCATTTTGGAAAAGTTGATTTTCGGACGACGCGGAGCCGTTTTCGTCCGAAGAGACTGTTCAGGATATTGCTGTACGCAAGGTAAGGCACATTCCGCCTTTCTCAATTTTCAGAACCGTCGCGTTTGGCGGTGTTTTCTGTCCGGATTTCGTTTCCGTTACTGTTTTTCGTCCGTATCTTTTGATCGGTTCAGTTTTTACCGCGTAACTTTCTGTATATTGTTGACGTGCCAAGTGTGCACATTTTGGTTATTTTCCGAAGATTTTTGTCCGGGTATTTTTGATTCGACGGAGTTTTTCGTAGACTACATTTTTCTGTGAAATTGTAAATTATATGTGCAGTAGAATAAATATTCTGGAATGTGATTATCTATATTCTGTGCAAATTTGGTAAATTTTATTTGCAGGAAATTTTATGTAAATTCTGTCTATTGTCGTTGTGCTGCCCGATTTTTGCCTGATTTCTGAATTGCCCGGATTTCTTCTGAATTGAAATGCTATGTGTATAAGCTATAAAAAGGGAGCTATAAGGGGCCTGGATCCTATGAGATTCAATTAGTGTCTGGGGAAATTTTAGTTGAGCTCAAGTTGGAGAAATTTCTGTTCTATCCCGGATCCGAGGAATTCTATTATTCTGGTGGCGTGAGCACATTTAGCTTAGCTATTAATTATTCAGCGAATTTCTGGTGCCGTGAGCACAAGGGAGACATAAGGGTTAGAATCCGTAGTGATTCTGTTTAGTTTAGTTTAGCTATGAAATATATATATCTGATATCTGATATCTGTTCTGATTTGTTCTGTTTCGTTCTGATATGTCCGATTTGATATCTGTACGATTCTGTTCCGATTTCTGATCTGATTTCTGTCTGATGAGTTTGATTTTGGATTCTGAGAGTTTTGATTGGAGGTTTGTTGCTTTGCTGAGCTGTTGAGCTCACTCTTGTTTTCTGCTAGTTTTCAGGTTCTGGGAAGGGAAAGGAAGTCCAGGAATAGATTCAGAGTCTGATCAGTATAGGTATTTGTTTGTACCTTTTGATTTTTGTACAGTCATGGCTTTTCTGTTCTATCTTTCTTTCTGTTCAAAAGCCATGTACTGGATTTGTAGATGATTGTTTTGAGGAAAAAAAAGAAAAATATAGATGTTTTGTCCCGCTGCATTTGGTGACTTATAGTAGCTCTGTTGTTCTGTGTTTTTGTGTTGTTTTGAGTTAAATATTTGGAAGATTCAGTTCGGAACCAAACTCCAAAGCCAGATCCTGGATAAAAGGTTTTGTCGCGGTCCGGCTCGGGCGGGATCCGTCCCCGTCGGGTCGGGTCGTGACAACTTTAAGGTTTCTACGTCAATAATAGCGTAAGTAGTAGCTACCAGTTTTTCTATAGGAGTGGGCTTTATAATTTTTTATTTTGTTATCCTCCTCTTCCTATTCTTATTTTGACCGATTGTGAATGGGGTCTTCAGCTCTTTAGGCTTCTGGTTATCCCTTAGTCGCATCGTGCATACTATGCCAGTGCTACAGGTTGAAGCAAAGCCCTCATCCTTTGCATCATGCCCCCTATCATTCGGAGCATAAGGAATTTCATCATCCTTCGATACATAAGGTATATTATCGTATTTTGATGCATCATGGCCATCTAGGCCTCTCGGCATTAGCCTCAGGAACAAGCATCTTCTTCTCATATGTAACCATCCTTAAAGAAGATTATGCTTGCTCTTCTATTTGATAAGCTTTAAATGCAGGAAAGTTCTCAAACAAAAACTTCTCCATGGCATGATATTTCCCATCCTTCTCGCTCTGTTCGAAGATATGGTGTTCCAATGCAAATACTCGCTTCTCAATTAGAGTAGATGTCGACTTAACATGTGCTAACCTTGTTTGTAGAATTTTGTTTTGAGGCATGATCTTGTTGAGGGCTTCCTCAATGCTCTAACATTGTGGTTAAGTAGGGGAGAAGGTTATTTCTGTCTAGGGTATCTATGAAGACTAGGGGAGCTTGGTGGGTCAGGAGGTCTGAATGGGATGAGGGGTTTGGAGGGAGTAGGTAAGCTAGAAGGTGAAGAAACTACTTTGCCCGATTTTTTCATGGTGAGTTGTAAGTTGGGAAATTTGTGATGTGAAGTGGATGTTTGATCAGGGGATTCATTGGGGGTTGAGGGGGAGAACTTACTAATAATGTCCTCTCCTCTTTGGTTCTTCCTTCAAAAGAAAGTAATATATGAACATCTTTAAGACCATCAAATAAATTAGAAGCCTCTGCTTTGCTATACATTATATCACTGCCCCAGCAAATAAAAAAAGGTCTTAATTTAGAATCCACTAGTGTATGGACTATTGTATACTCAAGAAACCATATCTATAAACCAAAAGGGTTGTCAGCTAATAAAGTAAACTCATGGAATATACCTCACATCTAAAATGTTGGATGCACTCACAATTATAATATGTGCAAAGCCATTCATGTATCTGAGTGGTTTGTTTTTGGAAAACTTCTTGGCAATTGCGTTTAATTTAGCCACTAGAAAATCCTTAATGGATGCTGGCCAATTGTGAGATAAAAAATGATCTGCATTATGAGCTACACTAACGATAGTACCTAGTGTTCAGTAGTTACACATAGGAAAGAAAAGGTTGGACAATAAGCAAATAATGAATTTCTTCACAAGCTTGGGAAATGGAATTGAGTCGTCCAGATAGAGCACCTCCTTCATTATGTCATTTGTAGATTTCCCGGTGATTCGGGCACTTCCCAAGTCAAAATGATTTCCTCTGTTCGGTAGGCCTACGATCAGGGAAACTTCATCGGTAGTGAATGTTAACCTCCTCTTCTTGATGATGAAGCACTACTTTTGATATCCAAGAATAACAACTTGTGTGGTAGCGAAACATTCTGAATGAAGCGGGGCATCAATATAAACTGATATAGCTGCACTTGCCTCACTCTATCCACAAAACCTAGGCTAAATAATTCAACCAAGTGATCACATACTTCTCTGAATGTCAAAGTTCTGCAATGGAAACTTATCTTTGGAACATATCCCTACAATATTAGGTGTAGTGGATAAGACCAAAATGCTAACCTTCAGCACAAGATATACAAAATTGGTACACATGTGTATATATCATCGGTGCACAACGGTACCCAAAGGTACCCAGAAGTACATAGTGTATACAAAAAGTAATTAGATGTGGTACATAACTGTACCCAAATGGGGTACCCAGCGGTACACATATACGATACACACCGGTGCACATCGATGAACACTGGTATCTATAGGTACGTACCAGTACCCACATGTACACACTGGTACCCACTAGTATATAGTATAAAAAACCCTAAACCTAAACCATAATGTGACATTTATAGAACAAATAGAACCAACATATCTCATGAAAAAAAGAACTTATTCTGGTACAAAAAATTGACCTTAGTCATGCCTTCTATTTCTGCAATGAAAATCTGGATCCAACAAAAAGAACTTCAGACAAAGATGAAGATCACCTATAACTTTTTGAAACTAAAACGCCTTGGTTGGTTTTGAAAAATTGAATAGACTCAGTAAAAAGTAACTGTTTGCGTCTGGTTTAGGTCAGGCCGCATAGTAAGTAGGAAAAAATGTGCTAAATAGAAATGGTGGGGTCGTTAGGCCACACATGGAAAGATTTTATTAGAGTCCAGAAGTAAAGCTACGTCCGGAGTCCGTACAAAATATTTTTCCATCAAAAAAATTTTAATTTATAATTGGGGTGGTTTGTTTAATAAGATCTAAACATCCTAAATATTTATCAATTGTTTCTTAGATTTAAAAAGTCTTTTCCTAGTGACGTTCTTTAATGTGATCTTCTTCATCATTTTGATAACTCCTTGTCGATGGGAGATTCTACTATATTCATAAACTATAGTACCATATTTCAGTGAGAAGTCCTCATGCCTTAAAATATTTTTTTGTTGTTTCTTATGGAAGAACGGTATCTCGTTCAAATCTTATGTCAAGAGTAAATTATCTAAGTTTTTTTTTTGTTCTTCAGCTCATCGATCAAGTTGAAATAAGTTTTTTTTTAAAAAAAAAAAAGAAATTGCTTTTTTTTAATTCAAAATTTATTTATAGATATGAATGACGTCTAAGCTCTATTTTGTTCTGGAAAAAAATCTATTGAAATGCTCACTGTTACAATAAAAAATAACCATATTCTATCCAATTATATTGTTGGATGAATTAATGGATGAGATTTTTTGTGAATCTATCATATTGCTGAATGATTCAAGGGATGAGTTTTTTTTTTTTTTTGTGAATTTATCACAAGTGGTGGATGAATCAAGGGATGATATTTTTATATTCATCTGATGACCATAATCTATGCAGCAAATAGAAAATTTTATTGAGTGTCATGAGAGTTTTCTCGCTAACCCGCGTTGTATATTCTCATTTGGAATAGAATTTGGCTTCAAGTGGTATGGAAACATAATGGATAAATTAATCTTGGTGTAAAGGAAAAAAATATTATCTATTTGACATGGGTTGAGATGTTTGCATTCATCACAAGCTGAAGTAAGTATTTTATGAAGTTTATGGTACGCTAGTTTTGTTCTTTGATAATCCTTTCTTCGAAAATATTTAATTTCATTTGATGCATGCATATATTTCAAGTAACATGCTATTCAAAAGTTTGAGTTCAAGATATTCAATTGGATCTACAAGCAATCACTCGCATCAAATTTGATTTTACTGCAACTTGCAATGCATGATATTTGAAGCATATCGAGGTAGAAATAGTGGACGAAGATTTTATTGTTTCCCTTGAAAAAGGGCCCAAGATGATTGCAACTTCTTTCGTTAGGTTTATGAAGTTAAGAATTCATCGTCGAACATAAATCATCCAATAATATTGACAATGGAGGAAATGACTTTATAAAATTTTAAGTCAGTCAAATATGAGATGATATAAAATAAAGTTATGTTATTAGCTTGGTTTGTAGTAGAAACGTTAATGTTCAGCTTTTGTAAGTGTTGAATGTCTTGATATGTTGGGTGGAGATTATTAAAATTGAACTTTCTCATTTATGTATTGCAAATGTATGTACTCAACCATGTTGTTGTATACAGATAATTGCATCATGTTTATTTTAATTACATTTCTTTATTTTTATTTTAATCAACCATTATGCATTATACATATTCAAGTGTAAGCTTAAATCAATTCAAATGTGCAGTGTTACTGATGAGAGATTAATTCAATTCATTGCATTAGTTGACCTCTTCAAAATTGTTGGTAACAGGAAGCAATTTCCAGGATTTTTCAATGGATGACTTTTAAGAAGCCAAAATTTTAAACTAAAATGCAGAAATGCAGAAAGATAGTAAGCTAAAATTTGAAAACTGTACATTTATATGTATGAACTCAAAAGGCTCCCTAAAATATTTCCATATAATTCTTTTGTTTGGTTTATTTATGAACCCTACAAAAAACTACCAATATATTTTAATCTCCCCAAAAAATTATTAAATTGTTTGGTACATTTATGATCCCCACAAAAAATATCAAGTATACTTAAAATTCCCTAGAAAAAATGCAAGTTAAACAATTGATTTTCTCCATATTAGTTGTTTAACTCTAGAACTAGGTTGCCCATGAAAACAACCATTCATACTTTAAACATAAGAGTCTATATTAAGAATTATAAATGTTTTCACATCATCAGTAAAAAATTATGAGTTTAGTGGGATATGGAATATAAATTGAACAACTCAAATTTTATTGCTTGATCAAGAAAGAAAGTACAAATAAACAAGATGAAAATATCACTCATAAAGAAGAGCCCTAAATAGATCATGTGGATGAACCCTTCCCAAAGTAAATCTCCCATTTCAACTTCTTTCTTCACACTCGTTTCCTCTCTAATTGATTGTTTTCTTACAACAGTGTTGACCAGTCAGTCGAAATGTTGTATCTCACTACTCAAAGGTCTCTCTCAAATTTTTCTCTAGTCTAATATAAAAAGCTCTCACAGTATACTTAATACATAAACATGCTCAAGCATCTCGATGCTCGATAAGGCAGCACCGCGATGTTTTAATATAACCTAGTACTTCAATGCTACTTGAGTCGCACCTCTAGTAGACTAATGTGGCTATTGATTAAATCGATGTGACTTTTGACTAAGTTGGTGTGGCCCTTATTTTCCTTAATTGTTTCATCGTAGCCCTGTAAAAGATAAGTGGTGCTATGCTCGCTTACATCGTCAGCATTGTGGCACTTATGATGTTGGCATTCCAGCATTGAATTATTTGCATTTTTTTTTTTTAGACTCTGGTGCTATAATGTTGATTTTTTGATGCTACGTGGTGCTATGATGTTATCCTTTAATCCATTGGGACACTGACTCCAGTGAAATGTTCTCAATAATCTAGCACTATAATGTTCCAAATTAGTGTTGGGGCATTAATAACGCTGACGCTGGTTCTAAACTTTATAAATTTTACTTTGTTTCCTGAGACATTCATGCAAAACATGAACAAAAGAACGCTTATTTACTAGAATTTAACAAAATAAAATACAATATTATTTTCACTAAACATTCAACCACCCTATTTTGTTGAGGGGCGTCAGCACAATAACTTATGTTGATAATCCCATGATTATGAAGGTAGGTTTTGAGACTACTAGTGAAGTATTCCCTAGCATTGTATGTCTTGAGTACTTGAATTCTAGAGTTGAATTGATTTTGAATTATAAGATTGAAGTTTTGAAAATATGTCGAACCTCAAACTTTTCTTTCATAAGAAAAAATCAAGATATCCTTTTATTACTTGTACAAAATTAACACTTATGATCTCATTGGCAAAGCCAAGACATCGTTCTATAATTAGTTATGTAAACCTCTTGAAATACAATTCCATGTGACCCTATTTCATAAATCATTAAGGATGATGACAAATGATGAAAATAATGAGGGATGTTATATTGTGATCAACATGACAGGTAAGAATAAAATATTTGGATCGTTGAAAAATTTGCCTTGTTCACTTTGTTAGGGTTCGAAGAATTTCCACACAAAAAAATAATCCAATAAAATGAACGCAAGCAATAGGCTAATGTATAGCATAGAGACAACAACTTCAAAAGTGCAAATTTTGATAAAGCATTTACAAAGTGCATTGAGATGAATTATATATGAAAGTTAGGTTCAGGTTATCTTATGAATAATGTGTTACATAACCATGATAAACATATTATAGTTTTTATTGGGATGCTTGCCTTGGTTCAATATAAGAAAACAATCAATGGATATCCATAAGGCACACCATCATGAAAGAGAATACTAAAAAGGGTAAAGAAGAATATAATGCATTACATGGCTATTATCATAACAAAGAAAGCCCTAGCTCAATACTCTCTTGTTGGATATGTCATATCACTATGGTGTTGGGCTTATGAAGCCATCATAAAGCTAGAGAAGAGATTTGTAGATCAACACTTAGATTTATGTTAAATTCTTGCCAAAAACCTCTTGCAACCTTAATATTATAGCATGTACTTTATTATTCCCTTCCCTTGATTGATGGAAGCACTTGTAATCAAACAAATAATATTGGAACCATTTTAATTTTTTTTTTTTTAAGTTTTTCACATAAAAATTTTGATCTCTCTTATAATCGTTGCACTTCTCTTTTTATCTCTGTATTTGCTAAATTTTTATACAAAGCCAAAACATTAAACTCTATATATCTCTGCAACCATGAACATTCTAGCACGTAGCAGTTCTAAATAAAAATTTTGGGATATGATATTTTGATTATTTTCAAGATACTCTATAAATAGTTATATGCTTATACAAATATTTGTAAATATATTTAAAGTACTAACATTAGATTATAATGTCAATGAAAACAAAATTTAGACAAAATTTCACCACCATTGCTTCCTCCACTTAAAAGCTATTGAACTTCAAAGAGTTAAGAGTTTAGAAATTTGGGTATATATATTTTAGCTATTTTTTAACCAAAACCTTTTATTTTTTGTTATCTGATCAAAATCAAATGGACAAATTGAGCGATATTAGAAGTGGGTGATTCTTCAAAAACCTGACCAATTCATCAATTCCTCATTTCAACTACCAGATCTAACTGATTCGAACCAATTACATGTAAAAATAACTTAAGGATTAGACCAAACTAGTCAAAGAACTGATCCACGGTTAAATGGATGTAACTAGTCTATACAATCCATGTTTTAATGCCTCATTGATCAGTATAAAATAATAAAATATTAAAATATTAAAAGTGATTATCATTGACCAATACACTTTGATGTCAACTTATTTGTAAACTGATAGAAATTGATTATTGTCAACTTCCTTTTTTCAGATTACTTCCTCCAAATGTTGAGTAGTTAAATAAGAAAAATAAAATAAAATTCCTTTCTATAAAAAAGACCCTCAAGAGAGCAACCACAACTTACCCTATTTTATAGTATAGCTTATTAAAATTATAACACTAGTCATGTAATACATAAAGGTAACTCTTTTCCAATGTGAATGTTATCTGAGGAAGTATAAAATTTTTAATTCTCTAAGAAAAAACTTCCCTTCTTTTTACAATAAGAAATGTAAAGATAAAATGTTAGTATCAGTCTACAAGATCGAATTTTCTTCAAAAACTAGAAACTGAAGTGATAAACTTTAGATAATCAATAAGCAAGCACTGAAACCAAGTAAAATTTCTCTTAATGCTTTCTTAATAATAACTAAGAATTGTAATATTGCAGCATGGTGTACACGATCTTAATTATTGTGAGAGCCAAGAAAATCAAACATCTGAGTAATGAGATAAAAATCCAAGGATTCTTAAGATATATCTCAGTAAAATTTGATCTCCATCGGCGCATCCTCTTATTACAATAGGTATTGAGCTTACTATTTACACCGACTATGCCGTCTGTGAAACCCGTTAGTATCGCTTCCTTGGTAATCTTGATAAAAATTCTAGAAATTTTTTCATCACTACCCACGAAGCCCTTAATAATCTCCTCATTTCTCAATAGAGCTATATCATCGGCAGTATTGATGAGGTCATCCATAAAGAAGACATATGCTGTGACTTCGTTACCTACAGCCATATGTAAGCGCTCGAACGCCATGAGATTAAGCAACAATGACTCAGTGGTTTCATCAACTTTTAGTTGGGGAAGAGATAGAATGCCGCCATTGAAACTAATGTCTCTAAAAGAATTAGTTTTGCTTTTACAGAACGATACTCCTACATTTCTGAGCTTTGTGGCTGACTGTATGTTCTCCTCGTAGCTCGGCAGGTACTCTCCCTTAGATGTCAATATCTTTCTGTACATATCTAAGATGTGAAAGCATTCACCCATTATCTGATCTTTTGGTGAAGCCGAAGAGAGGTTATAGAAAGATTTGATTAGACTATTCACATCTTCAATCTGATTTGGTAAAATTAAAAGAAATGGTTAATTGGTCCAATAAAAATGAATATTAATTAGGCTAATTAATTAGAATTTTATCCCTAATCTATCAATCGCTGCCAATGTAGTGAATGCAAAAAGCGGGAGCTGATTCTCGAGGAGAAGCATATCTCGCTTTAGATCGAGAACGACATAGATCATTCTCTCCGCTCCAAAAATCGGATCATGAGAGTCATATTTGCTCTGCTCCTCGGCGGTTAATCTATTATCAGCAAGCATAATTTCTAAGGTGAATCAGCCAATCATGACGACAAAATTGGCCACATTCTAAGCAGTCGTCGTCGTCCTCCACTTGAAGTTCATCGTAGTAAGCGATGAGACGGGGCTCCACCCTTCTCATGGCGATGAGGACGTCATTGGGGGTTTTGGAGGCTCTTGCGATGCGACGGTGGAATTGAAATAGGGCGCTGCATTTGCTCTCCTCCATGGGGAGAAGATGGCGGGAGTTGTGGTGGTAAGGGTCGAAGGACACGAGTTTGGGTTCGTATGCTTGGCTATTGACGTCGATGAGATTTTTTGGAATGCGATAAATAGATTTGGAACATGACTCCTGATCTGTTGGGTTTTGTGCAAGTTGGAGCTTCGTGGTCAGATCTAAAATCAATTTCTCCGCCATAATGGAGCATCTTGTTTCACCGGCAAGCAAGGAGGACTCCCTTCTTTTTTATATGTGTGGTTGGATGACAATAATGCTATATTTAGGGGCTATTTGGTATGGGATTTGGAGCGGTATTTAAGCGGGATTTACGCTAAATCCTGGCAAACGGTTTTTGTGCGCGGGATTTACTCAATCCCTCGGTTCGGCGGATTTACAGGATTTGGCCGAGCGCGCGTAAGGGAGAAAGTTACGTTCACAGCCAGCGAGCTCCCGTTTGCTTCCGATCAAAATGTCCTAACTTCCGATCCGACAGGAAGGGAAAGTCGTCGAAGAAGCGTAGTCGAACAGCCACGACGAAGGAGCCGAAGAAGCGACGCGTGCAATCTCTACACCTCCTGCGAAGCAACGAAGACGAACAGCAATGACGCAAAGAGGCAAACCATTGATCGCAGCTTCGTATCTCCATTCGACGATCATCCACGCCGAATCAGCCAGCCTCAATGCCCAAGCCACCGACGATCATCCACGCCGAATCGACCAGCCTCGATACCGAAGCCACCCATCCGTCCCAATCCTTCCGTCCCGACGAATCTTGGGTCGCTGGCGGTGAGGGGGAGGTAAGCGAGATCGGCAGCAGGTGGTTCCGATTTTTGGTAAAGCACCGTATAAAGTTTTGGTTTTAATATTGGCAGTTTGATGAATCTATTAAACATTTAAAGATTATTCTTCTATTGACCTGACATCTCATCCTCGTATTGATTCTCTTTTTGGGCTTAACAGAAGATTGAAGCCGTTACTGCCAGATTATCTGTTCCTGAAGTAAGGCTTAACCCCTGGAGTATTCCTATTCTCAAGGTTTCTTTTGAATAGCGTTAATGGGGTTCATTTGAAGTTGCAATTTTAATAAAAGATTGCTAAATTTCTAGTTTTAATTTTGTCGATCCAATCACTGATTTATTTATTTTCTGAACTTTGTCTATTTAAACATAAAGGGTTCATTTTTTTTTCTCCTTTAAAACTTTTTCTATTTCATTTGTCCAAATTGAAGCAATGACTAATCAGCTAAAGTTTTGGATTTTCGCTCATTTCAGTGACAGGTATTTTTTACTTCATTTATAGCTCTTCCTCACTAAGATGGAAAATTATGCAAGTTTTAGTTTGCAGGTGAACAAGTTCCAATCCTTAAATTTGCAACTTTAGATGGCTTGTAAAGTGGTTCTCTTCTGAATTTAGTCTCTATTAATTTTTTCCATCCAATATTGTCCTTCAATTCTGCTTTTTTAATTCTGTTATTATAAGGTATTGCAAGTACTACTGTTCATTCAAATATTCTTGTTTGCAAATTTCAATGAAGTCAAATTATGTCTGGTCCGTTTTAAAATGGAGGATTAATAATCTTTATTTTCTTATTCGTTTTCAAAGAAGCATGTTTTTGTTAATTTCTTGTTCAACTTTTTACTAGATCTTTTAGATCTGTAACAATTTACTACGAACATATTAAGTTTTAAAAACTTTAAATTTTAAACTGCTTATTATCTAGAAACTTGTAGGCAAATTGTAGTAAACAAAAGCATGAGACCGAGACGTTATCTAATAAAAGATCATGGATTTGGGTGAGATATGATATTGTTTATGATTGGGTTTACGTATAATTCATTTGTCTGTAGGTCCATTGTCATTAGTCCTTCAGAGATTTTTTATGAGATTTAAGTATTTAACCTAGAAAGCCTATAAATTGCATACAAGAAAGATGTGGCCATTAAAAAAAATTCAAGGCGTCAGAGATAATTATCTACAAATTGAAAATTTTGGTGAATTATGATATAAATCTAGTTTCAATATGTAAGATTTGACCTTAATAACTAAGCATACAAGCAATTTCTTAGATTCTTCTCTCTTTCCAAATCTTCCTTGTGAGTCCACATCAAATCCTTTACATGATAATTCTATGCAATTTGCTCCTAAGAATGTTAGAGATGATGAGATAGTGTCCCTTGGTGATGAGTGGAATTTTGGGTTGAACTTTTTTCTTTTGCCAATAAAGTTCTTGCTTATAAAATTTGAGCTTTTGAAACTACTGGATTTCCTGAATTTAACTTTTAAATTGCTGGACAAACTTGTCTAATGTTTCTGGCAAAGATCATTGTTATAGGAAACTACTGGATTGAATGCTAGCAAGCCTACCATAATTGATCATAAAATTTTAATTTTTTGTTATATATATATATATATATATATATATATATATATATATATATATATATATATATATATATATATATATATATATATATATCAACTAAGTTTTGAAAATCAATTTTGAAAATTGATGAGGGTTCTAAATATCCTATGAGCGCAAACCCTCATAATTAATTACATCGTAGGAAGACTAAGTCTCCTACGAAAACTCTCGATTAAAATAGAAAAGATTTTCTATGAGTGATATCAAAGAAGTTGAATTTTGGCGTCTCAAGTGAGAATGGATCAATTTGGAGCACTTATTTTCAGAGTCAATGGAAGAAGACTAGGGGACACTTTGAGATTCTGGAACAATCTAGAAGTGTCTCATCCTAATCTAAGTGTTGGTCTTTAAATTTTAGATTGAAAGAAGATTTATTTTGAGTTGAATGTTTTATTATAAATTTGGGATTATATTCTCAAAGGTTGGGCTCTTATGATTTGAAATCCATCCCGGATCTTAAATCTAAATTGAGCATCAAATAATGGTGACCTGAACCTAACTAATGCAATTCAAAGCCTAGATTGGGGAGCCAGCAAACCATCTAGTCAATTTTAAATCCATGAGTCCGGTCATTTTATGAAAGAGCGGTGGGGATATTTTTATTAAGGTTTTGGAGAGATGGGGCCCACATCTAAGGATTGCCCTAAGTGGCCCTTGACTTATGTTGGGTGAAAAATGCTGAAAACAGATGCAATCAAGATTTATACTCTTTTAAATATATTTTTAATGAAATGTATGCTAATCAAAATACCCAATTCATGAATACTTGAAGATTTTAAAAAAGCTTAAAAATAGTTTCTTAGAAAACTATGCTTCCCCAAGTTCAGCACCTCATCCTAGTAGGTCAGATTATCTGAACTCTACTCGTAGGTGGTGAAGTATCTTAAAACAAGGAAAGAAAAATGCATTAACATGTATGTGACCCCAGGGGCGATCCCTGTCTTATTCCCTAGATTCATTATCTTTATATATTATTTAACTCTTAAAATTTTGAACTTTGATTTTAAAATTATAACACTAGCCATTTAATACATAAAAGGAATTCTTTTCCAATGTAAATACTATCTACGGCAAGTATAAAATTCTCAATTCTCTTGGAAAAAAATTCTTTTTGCAGTAGGAAATGTAAAGACAGAACGTTAGTGTCAGTCTACAAGATCGAAATTTCTTTGAAAACAAGAAACTCAAGAGATAAACTTTATATAATCAATAAACAATAACTGAAACCAAGTAGAAATTCTCTCAACGCTTTCTTAAAAATAACTATGCGTTATAATATTACAGTATGGTGTACACAATCTTAATTATTATGAGAGTCAAAAAAAGCAAACCTCTGGATAGTGAGGTGATGACCCAAGGATTCTTAGGATATGTCCCAACAAAATTTACTCTCTATCAGTGCATCCTATTCTTATAATAGTTTTTGAGATTTTTGGTCACATCGACTCATCTCTTCTTGGAAACCCGCCAGTGTTGCTTCCTTGGTAATCTTGTTAAATATTTTGGAAATCTTTCCATCATGGCCCACCAAGCCCTTAATAATCTTCTCATTTCTCAGCAGAGCTATATCATATGTAGTATTAATGAGGCCATCCATAAAGAAGACCTAGACTATCACTTTGTTAGTTGTAGTCACGTGTAAGCCTTCGAAGACCATGAGATTGAGCAATTATGACTCTATGGTGTCATCAACTTATAATTTGGGATAGAATGCTGCATTTTCTAATTATAGTTATTAAACCACTGTCACCAGCTACGATCCGTCTGACATTTTTTGCTCAACTATAGTCCTTCATACCATGATCATCCAACTAGAATCCATCAACCTATAATCTTCTAATCATTATTGCATGGCTACTCTGACATTTATAGACTCCATAATCTACCATCACTAATAATGTCAACACACATCATCACTCATAAGACTGATGCATGTTGTCAATATCAATTTTAAATCTTAACTTCAACACTTAGATTTATGCTAAATTCTTGCCCAAGAGCTCTACCAACCTCAATATTATTGCATGTACTTTATTATTCCCTTCTCTTGATGGATGGAAGCATTTGTAATCAAACACAAATGATATTGGAACCATTTTTAAGTTTTTTTTTTCTTTTTTGAGTTTTTCACATAAAAATTTTGATATATCTTACAATTGTTGCACTTCTCTTTTTATCTCTGTATGTGTTAATTTTTTGTTCAAAGACAAAATATTAAACTCTATATATCTTTACAACCATGAACGTTCTAGCACGCAGCAGTTCAAAATAAAAAATTTTGGGATATGATATTTTTTTATTTTTTCACGATACTCTATATATAGCTATATGTTTATACAAATATTTGCAAAAAATTTTGAAACACTAACATTAAATTATAATGTTAATAATGATAAAATTTAGACAAAATTTCACCACCATGTCTTCCTCTACTTAAAAGTTATTAAACTTGAAATAGTTGAGAGTTCAGAAATTTTGGTATATAGATTTTAGTACTTTTTTTAATCTAAACCTTTCATTCCTAGTCATCTGATAAAAAACAAATATACAAATTTAGCGATATTAGAAGTGGGTGATTCATCAAACCTGATTAATTCATCAATTCCTCATTTCAACTATTAGATCTAATTGATTCAAACCAATTACATACAAAAATAGATTTAGGATTGGACCAAACTAGTCAAATAACCGGTCCACGATTAAATCGGTGCAATTGGTTTATACAAATCATTTTTAAAGCCTCATTGATCAGTATAAAATATTAAAATAATAAATCAGTTGAAGTGATTACTACTGACTAGTACACCTTGATGTCAACTTACTTATAAACAGATAGAAATTGATTATTGTCAATTGCCTTTCCTAAGATTACTTCCTTCAAATGCTGAGTAGCTAAATAGAGAAAAACAAAATCAAATTCCTTTCTATAAAAAAGATTCTCCAAAGAGTAATACAACTTACCCTATTTTGCAGTATAGCTTCTTAAAATTATAACACTATCCATGTAATACATAAAAGGAACCATTTTCCAATGTGAATACTATCTATGACAAGTACATAGTTCTCAATTCTCTAAGGAAAAAATTTCCTTCTTTTCACAATAAGAAATATAAAGATAGAATGCAGTACTAGTCTACAAGATTAAACTTTCTTCAAAAATCAGAAACTGAAGTGATAAACTTTTGATAATCAATAAATAAGCACAGAAACTAATGTCTCTAAAGTAATTAGTTTTGATCTTACAGAATAATACTCCGACATTTTTTAGCTTTATGACTAACTGTATGTTCTCCTCGTAGCTCGGTAGGTACTTTCCCTCGTATGTCAAAAACTTTCTGAACATATCTAAGATGTGAAAGCATTATCCATTATCCTATCTTTTGGTGAAATTGAAGAGAGGTTGTAGAAAGATTTGATTAGACTATTCACATCTCCAATCTGATTTAGTAAAATTAAGAGAAATGGTTGATTGATCCAATAAAAATGAATATTAATTAGGCCAATTAATTAGAGTGTTACCCCATATCCATCGATGACTACCAATGTAGTGAGGGCTAAAAGTAGGAGCTGGTTCTTGAGGAGAAGCATAAATCGCTTCAGATCGAGAACAGCATAGATCATTCTCTCAGCTCCAGAAACCAGATCATGAGATTCGTATTCACTATACTCCCCTGCGATGAATCTCTTATCAACAAGAATGATTTCTAAGGCAAAGCATCCGTCGGTGATCATAATCTTGAGGAACTCGTCCTTCTCCTTCAGCCAATCACGGCGGCAGAATTAGCCACGTTCTAAGCAGTCCTCGTCCTCCTCCTCGACTTGAAGGCCATCATGGTAAGAGATGAGGTGGGTCTCCAGCCTCTTCTTGGCAATGAGGACGTCATTGGGGGTTTTTGAGGCTCTAGCAATTTGGTGGTGGAATTAAAATAGGGCGTTATATTTGCTCTCCTCCATAGGGATGAGATGGCAGCAGTTATGGTGGTAAGGGCCAAAGGAGGTGAGTTTTTGGTTCGTACGCTTGGCTATTGATGTTGATGAGGATTTTGGGAATGCGATAAATGGATTTGGAATATGGTTCCTGAGCTGGTGGGTTTAGTAGAAGTTGGAGCTTCCTGGTTAGATCTCAAATCAATTTCTCTGTCATAATAGAGCTTCTTGTTTCGCCGATGAGCAAGGTGGCTCAAGCTGATTGGCAAAGGACTTCCTTCGTTTTGATCTGGATAGGTGGATGGCAATAATGCTATATTTAGGGGCTGTTTGGTATCGATTTTACATCGGTATTTAAGCAAAATTTACAATAAATCCAGCCAAACAATTTTTGTGCCCAGGATTTCTTCAATCCCTCGATTCGGTAGATTTACGGGGAGTTGACCGAAGAAGCATGCGAAAGAGAGAAAGTTACCTTCACAGCCAGTGAACTCCCATTGTTGCTTCCGATCAAAATATCATAACTTTCAATTCAACAGGAAGGGAAAGTCATCGAAGAAGCATAGTCAAACAACCATGGAGGAGCCGAAGAAGCGACACGTGCAATCTCTATACTTCCTGTGAAGAAACAAAGTCGAACAGCAACAACGCAAAGAGGCAAACCTTAGACGCCTCTTAGGGTGTGTTTGGGGCGGCCTTTTCACTACTGTGCAACATGAAATTGTTTGGGGTGTTGTGATCATGCTCTGTTATTAAAATTTTTCATGTCTCACGATTTCTTTACACATCCGAAGGAAGCCTCCCACGTTCGATTGCTTCTCAATGTTTGTATGTATGAGAAATATGTGAATGCCCTTACATTTATCTGTGAACTACTCATTGTCTTCATCATCCTTGCAAAATTTCATTATATCAGACCACTTCATACATTTCTCTGCTCCTTCTTTCTCATCTTACCACGCTCAACTACATCGGGCTCACTTGCCATTTCAATTTTCGTAATTGTCCAAACTTACAGCTGCGATAACTCTTGCTCAACATTCTAAAATCTCCCTTCTTCCCTAGTAAGGTAAACTCTCAATTAATTTATTTTTCTTTTTTTAACTTAAATTTATAGCATTGAGCTTTGTTGCATCCTAGAATATTCGCAGCGGTAGAGAAATATGAAGTTTAACGTCTTAGCATTGCACAAAGATCCAGCACGCAATCAGATAAGAGAGATGGTGTATCATTCATAAGAGACACCAGAGTTTTTACGTGGAAACCCCTAAAAAGGGGGGAAACCATGGGGTCTGGCCCAGTTTGAATGAATCCACTAGTATTTGCAGTCGATTACAAATGAGGGCCTTCCTTGGGAGAAGGTCTTGACTTAATGATACAAATGTACATTATATAGAGTGCATTACATGGTGGGAGTTATAATATAGACATGTTTGTTTGGTCGGCACGACCATAGTCAATATGATAGAGATCGAAAAGACTGTTGTCTGGTCATGGAGGTTGGAAGGACCATAGTAGGTGATGGAGGTCGAAAGTACCGTAGTCGGCAGGAGACAGGGGTCCAAAAGACTGTAGTTGGTAGGAGACCGAGGTCAAAAAGAATGTTGTTTGGCGATGTCAGTCGGAAGGACCGTAGTAGGCGACGGAGGTTGGAAGGACCATAGTCGACAGGAGACAGGGGTCCAAAAGATCATAGTTGGCCAGAGATTGGGGTCAGAAAGACTGTTGTAATAGGTCGGTACTCTAGTATAACTCTAGGAATCAGGTGGTGGCCCGATAGTAGTCCGGGGCTCAAGTGATGGTCCAGCAGAAGTCCGGGGCTCAAGTGATGGTCTGGTAGAATTTCGGGCATCAAGTGGTGATCTGACGGAAGTCCGGGCCTCAGGTGGTGGTCCGTCAGAAGTCTAGGCCTCAAGTGGTGGTCCGTCAGAAGTCTAGGCCTCAAGTGGTGGTTCGGCGGAAGTATGGGCCTCAGGTGGTGGTCCGACAGAAGTCCGAGCCTCACGTGGTGGTCCGGCAGAAGTATGGGACTTAGGTGGTGGTCCGACAGAAGTCCGGACGACAAGTGGTGATCCGACAGAAGTCCGGGCCTAATGTGGTGGTCCGACAAAAGTCTGAGTCTAAAGTTGTGGTCCGGCGGAAGTCCGGGCCTCAGGTGGTCGTCTGATAGAAGTTCGAGACTCAGGTGGTGGTCCGGCAGAAGTCCGGGCCTTAGGTGGTGGCTCGGCGGAGCAACGACGTCAGGCGGTGGCCCGACGGAGGAGAGGGCCTCAAGTGGTGGTCCGGTGGAAGTCCAGGCCTCAGGTGTGGTCCAATAGAAGTTTGAGCATCACGTGGTGGTCTAGGAGAAGTCCGAGCCTCAGATGGTGGTCCGACAGAAACCAGGGCCTCAAGTGGTGGTCCGGCGGAGCAACGACGTCAGGCAGTGGTTCGGCAGTGGTCCGGCGAAGGTGAGGTCCTTAAGTGGTGGGCCGGCAGAGCTCAGGGCCTCAAGTGGTGGACCGACGGAGCAACGACGTCAGGCGGTGGTCCGGCGGAGGTGAGGGCCTCCAATGATGGTCCGGCGGAGGTGAGGGCGTCAGGTGTGTCCTGGTGGAGCACAAGGTCTCAAGTGGTGGTCCTGCGGAAGTCCGGGCCTAGGGTGGTGGTTCGGCGAAGGTGAGGGCCTCACGTGGTGGTCCGACGGAGAAACGACGTTAGGCTGTGGTCTGGCGGAACTCAGGCGGTGGTCGAGGAGGAGCTTCTTCCTTCTCTTCTTGCTTGGACCCCTCCTTTTCAAGAGAAAGGCGGGGTCTATTTATAGATTTCTAGAGTGGCATGGCCTGTAAATGGGGAGTGGTTTGATGGACGGCCGATATTGAATCCCTTGATCTTGTATTGTTCGTCAGACATTTGAAGGTCTTAATGATGTCGGAATTTGGCGATCTTGGGCTCGTTAGATTTGTCTCGTCGAGCCACTCGATTCGACAATAAGCACATCATGTTTGGAAACTGTTTGATAAACCAAATTGTTGTTCGAACCTTCCAACAGCGCTTCGGGTCATTGATTTGGACTCATTTGGGTTCAAATTGAGTCGAATTTTGTGCCGTTGGGTTCGTATTTCTGATACGTTCAGTTCGACTGTAAGTTTGCTGAAATCGGAGTTCGGATGGTTCCAATTTTAATTTTGAAAGTTTCCAACTTGATTTTCCTCGAGATTCGTGCCCAATCAAGATAATCTTTCGATGGCGTATCAAGCTTATTGCAGTAATCCTCTGAGGTAAAACTCTATTCCCTTGGCTGCGCTTCTAAAAAAAAAAATAGGTTTTCATTTCATTTCTACAATCGAGCTTTGGATTTTCTTTATTGGGTTTTCGTGGAGATGTAAGAGCAGTTTGCGGGATATATTGAGTTTAGTTTTTCAATTTGTCATTGCTTAGCGTCATATACCTTTTCTTCTTTTATCTGCAAAATTGTGTTTTTTGTTAGGTTAGTGTAGTTATTTTCTTTTTCTTTTTTTTTTTTGAAAAAAAAAACAAACATGCTGGGCATCAGATTTATTTTTAAGTGATCTACAACTGTAAAGCTTTTTTTTTAGGAGAACCCCAAACTTTAGAAATGATATATTTCAATGTTTTTTATTTATTGTGAAATCATTTTTACTTGAATTTATTGCTTATGATGACTCTCTCTTTTTTTTTCTTCTTTGATTTATGCCCTTCATATCGTAACCTAAGGCAAAAAATTTTCATGTATTTACAAAGTATCCAACTTCCCAGTTTAATCTTTTTAGATTCTCAGAAGCTCAAATAGTTTATCACTTATCCCATTACACCTTACTGGATGAAGATGGTAACTGTTGGTGTATAGAAGGCAATAATATGGATACATACAAACAATTAGAAGAAGCTTCTGCAGGTCATGGTTCCTTTGATTATGATGATAATTCATTGCGGAGGGTGAGAAAGCATACTTCATGAACTTGGCTCTGTTTGGGAACACTTCATAATGCGCTATTTTCAGTTGAAATCTCTGCTCTATGGTTCAATTTTCATGCGTGATATTGTTTCATGCCCCCTTCATTACCAATTGGTCTAAATTGTTTGTGTTTACAACTTCCCTAAATATTCATGCCTGACTGCTTAATTTGCAAATGTTTTATTTCTTGTAAATTCCTGATAGATCAGGATGTTAAAGACTAGCTCAAGTTCCCCGAGGCCAAAATGGCAAAGCTGATTCCCTTGCCAAACTGGCTAAAGAAATGGAGAATATGGATGATGAATGGCCCATCATAATTATGGTGCACAATTGTCGAATCCTAGAGCCAGCACTACCAATTCCCGTAGGCAGAGGAAATACCAAATTCAAGCCAGCAGGATGCAACTACGGTTGATCCTCAATCTCCCCAACCAGTTGATCTTGAAGACTAACTTAAAGAACATCAAGTTCCTAAGAAAAGACGCAAGGCCAGTCAAGCTTTGATCTTACAAAATAATACTCCAGCATTTTTTTCCTTTATAGCTAATTGTATGTTCTCCTCGTAGCTCAGCGAGTACTTTCCCTCAGATGTCAAAAACTTTATGTACATATCTAAGATGTGAAAGCATTCATCAATTATCCGATCTTTTGGTGAATATGAAGAAAGGTTATAGAAAGCTTTGATTAGACTATTCACATCTGTAATCTGATTTGGTAAAATTAAGAAAAATGGTTAATTGGTCCAATAAAAATGAATATTAATTAGGCCAATTAATTAGAGTGTTACCTCATATCCATCGATGGCTTCCAATGTAGTGAGCGATAAAAGTAGGAGCTGGTTCTCGAGGAGAAGTATATCTCGCTTTAGACCGAGAACGACATAGATCATTCTCTCATCTCCATAAATCATATCATGAGATTTGTATTCACTCTGTTCCCCGGAGGTGAATCTCTTATCAACAAGAATGATTTCTAAGGTGGAGCATCCGTCGACGGTCATAATCTTGAGGAACTCATCCTTCTCCTTCAGTCAATTAACGTGGAGGAATTGGCCACGTTCTAAGCAGTCCTTGTCGTCCTCTTCGACTTGAAGGCCATCATAGTAAGCGATGAGGTGGGTCTCCACCCTTTTCATGGCGATGAGGACGTCATTGGGGGTTTTGGATGCTCTAGCGATGTTGCAGTGGAATTAAAATAGGGTGTTGTGTTTGCTCTCCTCCATGGGGATGAGATGGCAACAGTTGTGGTGGTAAGGACCAAAGGAGGTGAGTTTTGGTTCGTACGCTTGGCTATTGATGAGGATTTTGGGAATGCGATAAATGGATTTGGAACATGGTTCTTGAGCTGGTGGGTTTTGTGGAAGTTGGAGCTTTCTAGTCAGATTTAAAATCAATTTCTCTGCCATAATGGAGCTTCTTGTTTCGTTGGAGAGCAAGGCGGCTCAGGCTGATTGGCGAATGACTTCCTTCCTTTTTATCTAGATAAATGGATGGCAATAATGCTATATTTAGGGGCTGTTTGGTATCGATTTTACAGCTGTATTTAAGTAGGATATACACTAAATCCAGTCAAACAATTTTTGTGCCCAAGATTTCTACAATCCCTCAATTCAGTAGATTTACGGGAGTTGACCGAAGAAGCGCGCGAAAGGGAGAAAGTTACCTTCACAACCAGTGAACTCCCATTGTTGCTTCCGATCAAAATATCATAACTTTCAATCCGACATGAAGGGAAAGTCGTCGGAGAAGTGTAATCAAACAACCATGGAGGAGCCGAAGAAGCGACATGTGGCTGCGCTTCTAAAAAAAAAGTGTAGTCAAAATTCTATCCCCTTGGCTGCGCTTCTAAATTAAAAGGTTTTCATTTCATTTCCACAATCGAGCTTTGGATTTTCTTTATTGGGTTTTCGTGGAGATGTAAGAGCAGTTTGCGGGATATATTGAGTTTAGTTTTTCAATTTGTCATTGCTTAGCGTCAGATACCTTTTCTTCTTTTATCTGCAAAATTGTGTTTTTTGTTAGGTTAGTGTAGTTATTTTCTTTTTCTTTTTTTTTTTTTTGAAAAAAAAACAAACAAACAGGCTGGATCAGACGCATCAGATTTATATTTAATTGATCTACAACTGTAAAGCTTTTTTAGGAGAACCCCAAACTTTAGAAATGATATATTTCAATGTTTTTTATTTATTGTGAAATCATTTTTACTTGAATTTTTTTGCTTATGATGATTCTCTCTTTTTTTTTTCTTCTTTGATTTATGCCCTTCATATCGTAACCTAAGGCAAAAAAATTTCATGTATTTACAAAGTATCCAACTTCCCAGTTTAATCTTTTTAGATTCTCAGAAGCTCAAATAGTTTATCACTTATCCCATTACACCTTACTGGATGAAGATGGTTATTGCTGGTGTAGAGAAGGAAATAATATGGATACAAACAAACAATTAGAAGAAGCTTCTGCAGGTCATGGTTCCATTGATTATGATGATAATTCATTGCGGAGGGTGAGAAAGCATACTTCATGAACTTGGCTCTGTTTGGGAACACTTCATAATTGCGCTATTTTCAGTTGAAATCTCTGCTCTATGGTTCAATTTTCATGCGTGATATTGTTTCATGCCCCCTTCATTAACAATTTGTCTAAAATGTTTGTGTTCACAACTTACCTAAATATTCATGCATGACTGCTTAATTTGTAAATGTTTTACTTCTTGTAAATTCCTGTACTGAACGAGAAGCTTGCTTGGGTGTCACTTATCCAATTAGCCTGATTGTTCTGTTATGATGAAAGAAGACTCTAATTTGTCTAAAGGAAAGGAGGTTATTTCTGTTGAAAATCCGATTGATTTTGCTAAAGAGTTTAAATTATAATGTAAGAATAGTATCATGTTTTTTTTGAAGATTATGTACCTCTTTCTTCTGCAACCAAAATTCATGTTATTGGATCTCTTTTCCCTGAATCCAGAAATTCTGCTAATATGTCAATACGTACAATAGTGAACTCTACTAATGTTCTCGAAATGGTTAATTGTTTGAATCATTTCAAAAATCTTGATGAATGTTGCATTACTACTGTTCAACAAAATGTCCCTGAAGATCCTTAAATGTGAATTTTGTAGCTGTTCAGGAGAAGTCTGCCACTTCAATAGACAATCATGATCTTTTTCCTTCTCAAAATGCTTGGAAAATCCACAACATTTTCAAGTTGAATCATTGGAGGATTTCTCCTCTTTCTCCTAAGATAATAATATTTTTTTAAATTGCATTCAGAATCTGAATTACAGAATATTAAACATTTGAGTAATGCATTAGTTATTAAAGTTCTTTCAACTCCGACAATGATAGCACTCCGCGATTCAATTTATTTGATGTAATGGTTTTAATATGAACTTATAAATACGATTATTGATACATTTTGCAAGTTTATACTTACAGATCTTTGGATGAATATTGGTCTGTGTATTTTCTTGAATGGCTTGTATTGCCATTAGTGTAGCTCTTTGAGCCTATAAATAGAAGCTATAGGTTGTAATAGTTTGCATGGTTAGCAAATAAAATTCTGATTTAGTGCTGTCCCTCTTCCCTTACCTCTCTCCCTCCTCTCACAAGATGCTCAAAAAGAAAGTGCTTCGTCTCATTCAAGATCCTAATAGTAGGCATCTTCAGCTAAAGAGTTCTTTTTATAGCTTTATCATTAATTTAAGACAGTCGATCTATTCAATATAATTCTAATATGCCGTGAAATCTGAAGCAACAAAGAAAATTCACTCCATATTGTAAAAAAAAAATGATAGAAAACTTTAAATTTAGTCATGTAAAAATTATTTTTAAAGAAGCCATGATTTTGTTAAAGTAATCACCTTTACACATATGTTGCAGTAACTACAAGCAGCTGCTTCTCCAACATTCCAATATCAGTTCCGCAGTTATAATATCCACAAAAATATAATGGACAACAACTTCAGAAAATAATTTTCTGTACATTAATTTTACAACCTACTTTATCGACAACTACAGTCATACCCAATGCACCCTAAGTTATTATTGATTAACTTAATTAATATAATTTAAAATATTAATAATTAAGTGAATTAATTAAATAAATAATAGTATAATTATTGTATAAATTAATTATCTAGTGTAAGTTAATTGAATATATAATTAGCTTAGTTGATATATCTTAAAATATATATTATTAACTATATAATGAATAGTGTAAATAATAATTAATGAGTAGTAGAATTCTTAAGTGATTAATGAAATAATAATAATATAATATAATTTATAATAAAAACTAACTAAATAAAACTTAAATAATTAATAAATTATTATTTAAGTAACTAGTGATTTCAAAATAACTTGTAGGATTAGATATAATTTCAAATAGAATAATTACTATATAGTATTATAAATAATAATTAAATAATTTTTTATGAAAATATTTTAAATTATTCATGAGATAATTAATGATATCATGAATAATTAAAACTAATTAAATAATACTTTAAAATTAATTAAATTAATTGTAGGTGTATTAGTTAAATAATTAGTTATTTAAAAAAAATTAACTAATTAATTAGATACTTATTAATATAATTAGATATCAAATCTTATTATATTAACACATAATAAGCAATTTAATAAATAATATTATAATTAGTAATTAAATAATTTAATAATTAAGCTAATTTCTAATTAAATTACTTATCATTATAATTTGTTAAATATGGTTAAAATTAAAATTAATAAGTAACTTGTACTTAAAATGTTATTAAATTAATAACACATTAATTTTAATTTTAAATTATAAATTTAATTTTTAATTTATAATTAACTTCTTCACATTTAAATTTCTAACTACCATAAATCTCGAAATATGTTAACAAATAGTTTCTCAGGATTTAATATTTGTCATACCAAATAGTTTTCAGGATTTAACACCCTTAGAAATTATTAAATCCGAATTTACAGGATTTAGTAAATCCCACTTGTTGCCAAATAGCCCCTTAGAAAATCACGGGGCTTTAACCATGTTTGTTTAAGATCTAAAATCACAAGACTTTAACCATGGTCGTCCTTCTATGATCTATCCCTTAGATTAGTTAGCCCATTCATTAGGGTTGGTCTTCTTCTCTTTAGGAAAGCCATCCTTTTTTTCTTAGGACTAAGTTTATACTTCCTTAGGATTAGGGTTTTTTTTTTTTTTTGGAGGATGAAAACCTTCTTCTCTATAGTAGACTTCTTTCTTAGAATGGTTCCCTCCTTTAGGTCACGATCCATTAGGATCATTTATCGCTATCCCTCTATTTTCTGCAATCTTATGGGTGCTGAAGCTTCCATTTTTTGATAGCCAACAAAAGTTGTAATTTGGGATTTTTTTATGAACATAACTTTTTGATATTCTAAAATATAAATTCCATAATTTTTTAAGTTATCATTCCTAGCTTTCATTCCCCCAAGTTCCCAAATATCAAGGGTTATATTTCTAAAAATTAAAATAAAGAACTTTTTATAAGAACAAGGATTTATTCATATTCAACATTCAAGTTATTATGATTATAAATCCTCAATCCCAAGAGCTTACCCATATATTTTATTACCTCATAAATCCACTTCCACTACACATCTTTAGCCTTGGCATGCCTTTAAGTCCTTCATAGAAATTCATTTCCAAATTCTTACCCCTCTTCCCAAACTTCCCATATAAATAAAAAAAATAAAGATTTCATACATAAAATAATAAAATCATTATCTAATGTAATCACTAGTGGGGTTTATAGTGGGAACCCTTGAGGGCACAAGCCCCATTGGTCCGTCAACTAAAAATTATTCTTTTTTATTTATAAAAGTATAAAACACTGTAAAGTTGATTTGAAATTGTATAAAAATTAAATAATCTAATAAAATTCTCTCTCTTTTATCTCTTTTGAGAATTATCAGCTCCCCTTTAACCCTCTCTCTCTCTCTCTCTTAATATATATATATATATATATATATATATATATATATATATATATATATATATATATATATATATCGCCGCCCCGCATGGCTCTCTTAGGTTTTTTTAAACTAAAAATCTCTTTTATACAAAGCTAGCAAATTAGAGTCGAGCATACTTATTTTAGAAAACAATAAAAAAACCGTTTGAAATAAAATCTTAGTTTGATAGATCAACATGGATGATCTTTCAGTGCATATATTGAATTTAGAAGCGATAGACTACTCAATAAATAAAATCTTTGCTTGGCTAGATGGTTCTTGCACTAGCAAGTAGCAACAATTAGATGGCTAGATAAACTTTCCGTAGAAGGATTAGGAAGAAAAGTGGACCAGCGACCTAAGGTAATTTGATATACGTTGTGTGAATTTTTTTGCTCAAAATAGATTTAAATGTCATGTAGCGCTTAGCTGTGATTCCTCTCTATTGTTCTCAACCATGGATTCCCATTGGACATTCACAGATTTCACCAATAGGACATGGTGGGTGGGCTTTTCCTGAAGCCTCCATTGCAGGAAAAATTATTAGGAGCGGAGTGCGCACCGTCCGCATAAGCACTGGATATCTATCGGTACCCAGCGTTATCCAGCATTACCGAGTGCAGGTACCTAGCGCCGAACAATGCTTGTGCGGACGGTTCTCCCCATCCGCACTCCGCATCTAATAATCTCGTGATATATTATATTGAAAGGCAGTGAGATTGAATTTTATCTTTTTTTTATCATCAGCTTTTCAAAGGTGAAAATCATATGCTTAAAATCATTTTAGTGGTTCATTTAATCATGGATAACAATGAAGAAAAATAACCTCACTTCGAAGCTCCATAAGGAACCAATCGTTTCTTAGTGGATTTGATCTTTTTATTCTAGGCTGGGTTTCATCATTTTCCCCATATGAAGATCTGAAGGAGATTCTAAACGGGCTATAAAAAAGCTATTGATGATCATGTCAGGTTCATTCGATTCATGGTGTGAATACTCAAAACGTAAACTATTCATTCACTTTGGTTGCAACTTACACAGTTGTCTTTGCCCTTGGAAATTTGGGTATATAGATTTCATCACCATGTCTTCCTCTACTTAAAAGTTATTGAACTTCAAATAGTTGAGAGTTTAGAAAATCAGGTATGTAGATTTTAATAGTTTTCTAATCTAAACCTTTCATTTCTAGATATTTGATCAAAAGCTAAACCACAAATTGAGCAATATTAAAAGTGGGTGATTCATCAAAAACTTGACAAATTCATCAATTCCCCATTTCAACTATCATATCTTATCGATTCGAACCAATTACATGCAAAAATCGCAAAATGAAATATAAAGGCAAAACATTAGTAACAGTCTACAAGATCAAACTTTTTTCAAAACCAGAAATTGATTTGATAAACTTTAGATAATCAATAATCAAGCACTAAAAGATAATCAATAATCAAGCACTGAAATTACATAAAAATTCTCTCAACGCTTTGTCAATATTAACTATGCTTTATAAGATCGCAATATGGTGCACATAGTATTAAATATTGTGAGAGCCAGGAGAAGCAAACCTCCGTATGGTGAGATGAAGACCCAAAGACTCTCAAGATATGTCTCAACAAAATTTGTTCTCCACCAGTGCATCATCTTCTTATAATAGGTATTGAACTTACTGTTCACACCGATTATGTCGTCCATCAAACCCGCAAGTGTCGCTTCCTTGGTAATCTTACTAAATATTTTCATCACTATGCACCAAGCCCTTAATAATCTCCTCATTTCTCAGTAGAGCTACATCATCAACAGTTTTGATGAGGCCATCCATAAAGAAGACATAAGCTGTCACTTCGTTACCTGCAGTCTCATGTAAGCGCTCGAAGGCCATGAGATTGAGCAACGATGACTCAGTGGTGTCATCAACTTCTAGCTGGGGAAGAGATAGAATGTCGCCATTGAAACTAATGTCTCTAAGGGAATTAGTTTTTCTCTTACAAAATAATACTCCAGCATTTTTGAGCTTTGTGGCTGACTGTATATTCTTCTTATAGCTCGGCAAGTACTCTCCCTCAGATGTTAATATTTTTCTGTACAGATCTAAGATATGAAAGCATTCGTCGCTTATCTGATCTTTTGGTGAAGCCGAAGAGAGGTTGTAGAAATCTTTGATTAGAGTATTCACATCTCCAATCTAATTTGGTAAAATTAAGAGAAATAGTAGATTATTCTGATAAAAATAAATATTAATTAGGCCAATTAATTAGAATATTACCTCTGATCCATCGATGGTTGCCAATGTAGTGAGCGCTAAAAGCGGGAGCTGATTCTCGAGGATAAGCATATCTCGCTTCAGACGAGGAACAACTTCGATCATTCTCTCCACTCCAAAAATTGGATCGTGAGAGTCGTATTCGCTTTGCTCCCCGGAGGCGAATCTCTTATCAGCTAGCATGATTTCTAAGGCGAAGCAGCCGTCAACAATCATAACCTTGAGGAACTCGTCCTTCTCCTTAAGCCAATCACGACAACAGAATCGGCAACGTTCTAAGCAGTCCTCATCGTCCTTCTCGACTTGAAGGCGGTCGTAGTAAGCAATGAGGCGGGACTCCACCCTTCTCATGGCAATGAGGACGTCATTGGGGGTTTTGGAGGCTTTAGCGATGCGGCGGAGGAATTGAATGAGGGCACGGTGTTTATGCTCCTCCATGGGGTAGAAATGGTGGCAGTTGTTGTGGTAAGGGCCGAAGGAGGCGAGATTGGGCTTGAACGCATGGCTGTTGACGTCGGTGAGGATTTTGGGAATGCGATAAATGGATTTGGAACATGGTTCCTGAGCTGGTGGGTTTTGTGGAAGTTGGAGCTTTTTGGTCATATCTAAAATCAATTTTTCCGTCAAAGAGCTACTTGTTTCGCAGGCGAGCAAGGCGTCTCAGGCTAATCGGCGAAGGACTCCCTTCTTTTTTATATGGATGGGTGGATGGCAATAATGCTATCTTTAGGGCAATTTGGTATCGGATTTACAGCGGTATTTAAGCTGGATTTAGTGCTAAATCAAGCCAAACGGTTTTTGTGCGCGCGTTAAATCCCGGATTTAAGGATTTACCGCATAAATCCGGGATTTACTAAATCCCTCGGTTCGGCGGATTTACGGGATTTGGCCGAAGAAGCGCGCGAAAAGGAGACAGTTACCTTCACAGCCAGCGAGCTCCCGTTGTTGCTTCTGATCAAAATGGCGTAACTTCTCCGATCCGACAGGAAGGGGGAGCGTAGTCGAACAGCCAAGATGGAGCCGAAGAACGCGTGCAACTCTACACCAGCAATGGAGCTCTGATTTTCATTCGCGAACGGACGGGGCGGACGACCTTCGGTCTTGGCCCTTGGGGTTTGTTTCTTCGCAAGAAGACCTCTTCTTATTCGATCTTTTTTCCGCAAAGAACGATCATCGTTTATTCTGTAACTGATGCTTGCTTTTTATGCTGCAGTTCACGGACCTAACATCCCTGTTGACTTGATCGAAGGAGATACCATTAGACTTGGGGCTTCGGCGAGGATTTACTGCCTCCATTGGATGCCATTGAGCCATGTCTTTGAGTGGAGAATCCGATGTCACCATTCATGGAAGAAGCACCATTCATGGAAGAAGCTTCAGATTTCGAAAATAATGACGAAGCCCTAGTTAGAACAGAGCACATGCTTTTCTTCTATTGTTCCATTGTTAGAATCTGTGAGCTACTCATGGCCCTTGAATGAGGAGATTGGAGTCTCTAAGAATCTTCTTGCTAATGAGATGCATCCTGAAAGAGAAGAGCTGAGCCCATTAAGGTCAAATAAGATTATTAAATCATCAATGTAAACATTTAGTAATTAGCTTAAAAGCCTTGAAGATGATGACCATAGTAGCTAAATATAATTATAATTAAATTATAAATAATTATATTAAATAAGTTCCTATGCAAATAAATTAGTTTTTATAAATTGAGCCTTACAATGCAAGTTAGGCGTTATCAAAATACAACTATGGGATTTTACATTTAGAGGATTGATTAAGAGTGATCAAGTAGACCTTATATTTCAAAATAATTTTTGATTGATATTAATTGAATGGATCTTATGGATAGAAGATTTACTCTTAGGAGCTTGATCATTGATAAAAAGGTTTGTATTGGAAAGGTGTAGACATTCCAATTAGCATTGGAATTGAAACATTACTGACAAACTAATTTTTTCTTCATTTCCAAGTAAGATGTCAAATTACCACGCATTTCTATATACATGCAAGCATTGATCTTCAAAAACACAGTAGTTGCTTCAACTCTGTACATGAAGGCCATAGTTTCTCTAGAAACTGAAGATTGACTGATTTTCATCACAGCCATATACAACAAAAATTTTATCATTAGCTTTTAACCATTGCAACTCCCATCTTGACTTGTGATTTTGCATTACAAGCAAGAATACAGTCAAAATGACAGCCAGAGTACTCATCTCTTCACCTTGATCCCTTTACATATACAAAATTGATCAAAAACAGTATTTCATGTAACAATTGATTAAAAATGATCTCAATTTAATCTCTTGAATATACAAAATTGATCCTAATTTAATCATAGGAGGTTATTTTGAATCAATTTAATATAACCGAGAGAATAAATTAAAAAAATACATATAATATTTTGAAACTAAATTGGCCGCATACAAAAGCAAGAAAATTCTTTTTGTAGCTTAACCTCATTTTAATATTACATGTTTATCGCTTTGTCCTAACTCGCACATCGAGCGCGTGTGACTTTGCAAATAAGATAAAATGTTACATTAACTATTATGTGCAGATAGAATGGCTTACTCATGACAACATGATAGGCTTGCTAAACAAAATTGAAATCAACAGAGTCTCTACAAATCAGGGAAATAATATGTAATAAATGTAGAAATTTGTCACCCAGGCAAAAACAAAGTAGCCCAAGAACACCTTAAATGCCTGCACTTTTATTAAAGAAGTTATTTACAATGAAAATGAAAAAGAGCCAACAATGAGCAGGAAGCACAGTTCATACAAATCAGTTATATACAATATGTTGATGATTTTTTCCTGAATATGTCCACTTTGATAAATTTAAATTATGATCGAATATTTGACACAAAAATAAATAGTACCAAAGACATACTGCAGAGTATCAAAGTCTCCTTTCCCTTCAATATAAGTTCAATCTTTCAATAAAGCCTTATTCGAGTGGATACTACACTTTTACAAAGGGGACAAAGCTGCAAATCTTTCCCACAATTATAGCAAGTCTGTGAATTATAAAAATTATGGCGGTCAGTCTTGGTTAAAGAACAATCAGGAATCAATGTAAATTTTTCTAAAATATTTTTACCTGGTGGCCGCACCCAAATGCAAGATCTTTATGCTGGGAAAGGCAGATGAGGCATACCTGTTGACATAAGAAATTAAATTAGTCTGAATGCTTAAAGTGAAACTAACGGTCCAATATTAGCTTTGACCCTGTAGATGATACAGGAAGTGATTTGACATGCAAAACCAGTAAAAAGAATTAGAAGAGACTCGCTATAAGAAATGGAATGTGAGGGGAAAAACATAAACAAATATGAGAAATCAATGGGCATCAAAGCCGCATAAATTCAAAAGAAATTGCCAGATGTTACTCCGCGTTTCCTACTTGTTCAAAAATACTATTCTATTTCATGCTGAATTTTGGAAGGAGCTTTGGTCAGTTAAGTTGTAATATTTTAAATTAATCACAAAAGCACATAAAACCAAATAGCTCTTTAGAGGGATCGTAATTTACACAACTCTCCTTGGCCTATTGGTTGAGAGCTTAGGCTTCCAATTAAGAGGTTCAAGGTTCGAGTCTATGTGTATGCGTTGTGTGTGTGAGTTTGCCTTAATTGACCTAAATGTCCCAAAAAAAAAAAAAAAAAAAAAAAAGAGGGATCGTAATTTTAAGTGATCAAGGTTTACAAAGAAGCTGATTAATCCCTTAGAGAAAAGATGAGTTAAACCAAGCTTAGAGTCAAATCTCTGGAAAGAGAAATATCTAACAATGAAATCTAAAGAGATTTCAATGGGCAAGTTTAGCCCAAAATATAGATTATATCTCATTTATGCCCAAACACTGATCCCTTGTTTATAAATGAGGATCAAGTTGATGATATAAGATGGGCTATATGATAAATAACAAGAAAAATACATAACTCAGAATAGCTAGTCTTATATTAAGTGAGTCTAGCTAATAGTTGTCTAATAGGTAGGAATTGCGGGCAAGTTTCAAATATAAGGCAACTACGTTTGACGAGTACTTTAGGACCTTACGTAAGATTCAAAAACTTTTAAAGGTATAAAGTCTCAAAATTTATATCTTATTTTTCACGTATTTTAAAACTTAAAATTAGTATGTTTATAAATTCCTATAAATTATTCAGATCATTTTAGTACATAAATAATTAAATATATATAGATAATGTTGAGCATATAAGCTTATATGAATTAAATTTTTCCGAAGTAAAAATTAAATAACACTATTCATTGCAAGTATAGCACTACAGCAGCCTTTTAATTTCCAGCAAATTCACTTTCTCAGGGATACAATGGCTGATGGAAATCGGATGGTTAGGATGAAGTGCAATTACGGGCATTTTAGGATAACGGAATTAAGCAATTACTTGAATATAATACCTTAACACTAAGTCAAAGCCACTCCCCTTCGATCAGCCTGGAAGCTCTCTCGTCCATAGCTCTGTAGAGGCGAATTAAAAGGGGAAAATTGGGAGCTAGTTATAGAAAAGGAGAAGGAAAGAAAGGGGAAAGCAAGAAAATTAAGATAAAATTTGGCTTTCGGGATTTTTTGTGGAAATTGACTATGAATAGAAGTTGATAAACTTGAGATTTATATGAGGAGAGGTTTTGTTGAGATTTTCCACTGACCAAGCCCTAGAGGTGGTAACACAAGTAGCACTCATGCTCTTTATAAAAAAATAAAATACTTTGATGCTCTTTATTAAAAAATAAAATACTTTGATCAATCTCAACCATGCGATGCTACACACATTTATGATGGTCAGCAAAAGTACTCCTTATCATGGATGAATCTACTATCTCACCAATGGCAATTGAATAGGAGTATAAGTCGAGTACCATGCAACTAGGAGACCTATCCCTTTCAATGAGGTCAGAGGTCAATTGAACCCCATCTCACCTCTAGAGGTAGAAACCACAATGTTGTTATCATTGTTATGGCAATGGTGCAGCTTCTTAGCCGACTTATCATGATTGTGTGTGACTTCCTCCAACGATCTCAAGGGTATTACCAAGAGTACACAACAGGCCTTGATGGGGACATCAGATTTCGACACGTGTACCATCGCCGACGGCGCAGATCGACGGCTACGATGCAGAGCCTCTACTTTTGAGCTTGTAGCTTATGTCATACTTTATTATTATTATTATTAGTTTTTCCGAGTTTGCCCCTGAGGGCATCTTTTGACTTATGTAGCCCCGAGGGCATTGTGGTCTTTTCTTTTTCTTTCGATGAGGCATATGTGATGAAATGAAAATTTTTTCCATTGTTTTGTGAGTGCTTTCTTAGTTTGGAGCCTCCATAGTATGAGGAAATATCCCCATCCCGCCTGGCCGCTGGCTTTATTTTCCGGCCAGCAACCGCCGGTCCACCCAACCGCCGGCTCCCCATCTTGCCGCCGCCCCTTCCTTTTTTTCCCCCCCTCAATCAATTCAAATTTTTTCTGAAATTTTTCCCCTCCCTAAAATATTAAATTTAATTAGGAAGCTCCCTTCTAATGCTATTAAAACTGAAATTTTAATTTCAGATTTAATGCTTAAATTCTGAAATTGATTTCGTGGTCCCCACCCGCCTAAATTAAACTCCTCCCAATTTTCTCCTTTGGCCGGCCCCTTCATTGGCCCCTTTCTCTCTCCTAATCACCTCATTAACTCCACAAATTCAGCCCCTAAACCCTCTCTATTAACCGCCCCTTCCTCCTCATGGATTTAATTTGATTTCCCAAATTAAATCCCTCCAATTAACCTCCAAAAAAACTGTTTCCTGCAGGAATTTCCTGCAGTTCTCTCCTCCCCACCCTTGGCCGAACTCCCCTAGCCCGCCAAAGCTTGATCGCTTCTCCCCGAGTCCACGAGCCACTTCTCCCTCGTGCTAGAGAACCTCTCGCGGCGACCATTCACTCTCACGGCTACCATGCATGGCCGACCCCGAGCTTGAGTGGGGAGTGGTATTCGACGCACAAGGCAACCTCGACGTCTATCGGTCGCCATTCTTCGACGCCGGATTTGAGTCGGACGAAGATACTGTTGGAGACTACCTTGATCGGATTCTACCAACACTCATACAAGTCATCGACAAGCACTACCCACCGTCAAAGTGGATCATTGACAGTCATCCATCCGCTCCCCCGAAACCGGCCTCCTCCCCGGCGAAGAGTTCTCTCAAGATTACTTGTCTACTAGTGGTTCAAGATCTTATTTAATTTCAAGTGCAATTCTCATATCATCACATGATAGTTTCACATCAGGCCTGGGGTGATATAGATTAGAGGAAGTTGTAATCACTGCTATAGTCCTCCACATTTATGTGGTTGTTGGTGAGTTCAAGCATTTCAATCAAAAGCATAGAAGGAGACTCTCCCGAAGGTCTTGCATGAGCAATGCTTAGGAAACAAAAGACTCCAAATATTGCACAACTTGTATCTCATGTTGAAATCCAAACACAAAGTGACTAGGTGAGCAACTTAATGAATTTTAATTACAGGGAAAGGATCAAATTTGGTGGTATAAGATGACATACATGAAATAATTATAAGAAAAATACAAAAAAACAAACTCAGCATAGCTGGTATAGATGAAATTTTAAGATGAATTCAAAATAAAGGGTGAGTAGCCCTAAATTTATTATAGTGAAAACCCTAAATCAAAAAGTTATGACTCTAGATAAATCATCGAGATCTTTGGATAGTAATTTTCACAAGACTTCATAAGTCACTCAAGCGAGTTTGTATCTAAGGAGGACCAAATAATATGTTCCTTAGTAAGGCAACTCAATGTTTTGGGTGGCATAAAGCTTGGCAAGTCTTGGTAAGAATCAAGTTAAAAGTGGTTCGAGTCGGTCCATAATCAACAATTCATTGAACTTAATTAAGGCTTTTATGATAACTTGATCAACCTGATCCATACTAATATGAGTGTGTAAGTTATATTATATGTAATACATCTTATCTTAACGAACAAAGACTTTGGCTTTAGAGTGTATTGTATATGAATCAAATAAACCTAAGATAAGATATGATTTAGGTATCATATATTACGAACAATTCCAAAATCCAAACAATGATGGGTGATTTCAAATAATAGTATATGATATTCATTAATGTTAATATATGACCAAAACATACCTTAAAGAAACATATCATGTAGTTAAGGTCAACTTACTAAAGTAATTTTTTATTACACTCTAGGAAAATTATAAAAAATCTCCTTCAACAAAAAAAAATTGCAAATTAACGCACAAAAGGCCAATGCAATGCAACAAGCTAGTGTTCAAAATAATAGTGTAGACTATAACATCTACATCAGCATGACTAAGTAGATTAAATAATCCCACATATGTTGAAACATAATGATTGTAATCATGGTTTAAAATTGCGCAATATGAGGCTCGCCTCGAGGCCCGTCTTTGCACTTCCAGTTAAAAACGCCTCGATGCTTACGCCTCGAGTTTTTTTTTATGAGGCTTACGCCTCAACTTGGTTGAGGCCCGCCTCGCCTCACTGGCATGAGGCTTACGCCTCACACTATATATATTAAAACTTACATAAATCTTGAAGTAAATGCCCGAAATTAGACTCTATAGGAGAGGAGGAAGGGGAGAGAGCAATTCATCATAATGATGATTCAAATGAAGAACCCCTTGTGATGACAGTGTTGATGACTTATGAGTTCTTATGTGATATGTCATTTCTATTTATTTTTGGAAATTGGAATTATATATTAAAGAAAAGAATACTGGGATTTGAGAAAGATAGAATTTTGAGTTGAACTATATTTCATGTTATCTTATTATTGGGATATTTTGATTTCACTTAATATCTTATGTTTTTTATGTTTTATATTATTCACTCATTAGTATATAAAAAATTTATCATTTTATGTTTACGCAATCTTTTGATTTTGAGGTTTACGCCTCAAAACACCTTGAGGCTTGCGCCTCGCCTCACGAATGAAAAAAGCCTCAGTACCCGAATACGCAATTTTAAACATTGATTGTAATTCCTATATGCTAATTGCGACCTAACTTATTTTTGTTTTTTGGGTTAATAGATGTTTATTCATTAGTGTATTGGGTCCAACTCAAACTCCAATGATCCATAACACATCAATTAGGTCAGTTATATCAATATTTTGGCTATCGTGGAGATACAAAAGGTTACATAAGAGGCTAATTGGGTTTCACCAACACACAATGAGCTACATAACAATGAACATGCAAAAGATGGCACAAAATTTACAAAATATGCTACAAAGGAAGGCTTCCGGTAATCCATAAAACGACCTCATCATGAAGTACCAAATCATCATGGAAATCTTGAAGGGGTGTGCTCCTCTCTCACTCAATTCTTATTCGAGATTAGGACATTTAACCAATTTAATAACTAATCCCAATATGTGGAGCAATATCCATTATAAGTTTGAAAGTCATATTTATTAGAAGTTGTAATTGTAGTTATCTTCATCTTCTTGTTATAAATAGAACGGTATTATAAGTCTAAAATGAATGCATGTATGTACTCATGTACCCTCCATCTTAAGACTTTAAGAAAAAAATTCTCTCTAAAATAGACCCTGTCTATCCAAATTTTTCTATTCACTTCACTCCAAGTTATTCATTCAAGAAAAAGAAAATGACCAAAAAGATCCCTTGCCTCTGTATGAAAGATCAAAATGGTCCCCAACTATATTAAAGGATCATTTTGATCCCTTAAGTCTTTAAAAAGGAATCAAAAAATAGTCCTATTATGAGACTATTTTGGTTCCTCTTTAAAGAGTTGAAGGGCCAAAATGAACATTAAATATAGTTGGGAACTAATTTGGTCCTTCATGAGTCAAGAGACCATCTTGGTCATTTTCTCATTCAAGAAATCATGGATTGATTTAGAAAAAGGATTTGAGATGAAAGAAAAATCAATCTTCAAGCAAGAACTCTTCAAAATCAAGTGCAAAATTTCATTATAGTAAAATTTCAATTAATCGCTCCCTCTCTAGAATTCTTGTAATAAGGATCATTCAATAACCTTATGGATTATCCTTGCTATTTCCTAAACCTAATCACATCTAGGTAGGTAGGCCAAAAAGCACTCAAATCAAATTCTAATGAAAGATTATTTACGCTCACAATGAAATATTAAAGCCTTGATTGAAGAAGTATCATCCCATCATCTTGTTAAGTTTAGATTGATAGGAATCTAAATTGAGACCAGGCTCACAATAATCCTTCATCTCAATTTTGAATCATGGTCATATTGACCATAAGACTTTGCGTGACGAAATTAAAGGGAAATTATATCAGACCATTAGACGTTCCTTACAGATTTAACCCAAACTATGTCAAATCAAGATCAATAGATCCAAACCAAAAAGAAAACTGCCTAGAATAATATAAATAATTTAGATAACATATTAATGAACTTGGAATAAGTTTTTGTTGATCTTTACCGAAAACTAGACATTGAGGGTCCAAAGCTTTTAAGCTATTTCACAAAATAAAAAGAGGAAATATTGAAAAGGAAGACAGCAAGAATCATATTAATACTCAAAAGACACAACTAAACTACCAGATGATGTCTCCGTAAGAATAAAATCCTCTAATCAGTCAAAAGCCCAAGAGGGCAATCCATGTACCTTAGAAGATTACGAACTCATACGGTCCATGCACATACCCAAAAGGATGGACATGTAGCCAAAAGGATGGTTGCAATAGAGATGGGGTTTGCCAATAGAAAGAAGCCACAAAAGACATGAAAAGAAAAGGGTAGAGCAACAGTAAAAATCAAAATAGAAAAAAATAGGAGATATAAAAAACATGATAAAGTGTCATCAAGGAGTTAGAAATTTTTATTCTAATAACATTATGTAGGCACAAAATTATTACAAGAAGAGATCCCAAATCAAAGAGAATCGAGGCATCGAAGCTCATCACCATAAAAAAGTGGTTAAAAAAACAACTACTTGAGAAGGGTTAAATTATTCCACCCCATAGGTACATGGATCTAGGCTCTGATACCAATTTGATAGAATGTTGATGCATAAATTTAAAAAACCCTTGGCTGAAATTTAATTTCAGCAAAACCAAATAACAAAAAGAAACTACGAAGAATAACACATAAGAAAACCTTTTTTTTATTGAAAGAACTAAGAAGAAAAACACAATATACAGTTGAATCTTTAATTTGAGAGGAAGATCCGGCTCTCCCAAATACCTAGCTGTCGGCTAGAGCCCACTTAAACTAAGCAAAACTAATTCTTGAAAAATCAAGCATAATCTGAAATCACCCTATAGTTAGCCTAAAATATGCTCCCCTAATTCCCTCTCAAACCAGCGCCCCCACCCCCCCCCCCTAAATAATTCCCTCTTAGATTTGAATTCAAATTAAATTTATTTCCCTAATTAATTCCCTCCAAATTATAATTAAAACTTTCCTAAACAATTCCTTCTTAATTCCTCCTTTTTCATAAATAATTCCCTTTTAGATTTTGAATTCAAATTAGATCACATGCCCTAAATAATTCTCTCCTAATTATAATTAAAACTTTCTTAAACAATTCTTCCTTGATTCTTCCTTACATAATAAATATTAACTCCCCTGGGCTTTTTCTATTAACCACAAGCTTTCTGAGAAAACCCTAGGGTTTTCTTGGTGGCGGCGTGGCTTTTCCCCGCCGGCGGCGGGCATTTTTTTCGGCGGTTTGCTCAGGAAAGTTTTCCCTACTCTGTTCTCTTGTTCTCTTAGGTGTTAGCTTCAGTTTTTCGTCTTTTTTTTCCGGCTGGTTCGTTATGCCTCCGTCTTTTTTGAGAGACCCTGGGTTTTTTGGGGGGGTTTCTCATTCTAAGTCCTTTCTCCAAGCTCTTGCTGGTTCTACTTCTTCCTTTCCTGATTTGAAACGGTCTACTTTCCGTGGACTTCCTGCTTTGTTGGTTTCTGATGATGAAATTAGGGCTTTAGCGGAACCATTTAGATTTTCTTTAGTTGGTTTTTTTCCGGGTAAACGTCCTCCTCTTGATGCTATAAGAAAATTTTTTTTTAACCTAAAGTTGAATGGAGATGTTTCAGTTACTGTCCTGGATTCTACCCATGTTTTGATTAAATTGGAAAATGATTTGGACTACTGCAGAATTTTTTGTCATCGTTCTTATTTGGTTTTCAATTGTTATATGAAAATTACGAAATGGACGCCAACTTTGGATATCGGTGTTGAGTCGCCGATCATACCGATATGGATCTCTTTTCCTCATCTCCGACCGCATTTTTTTGCTCCGAGGATTCTTTTTGGACTGGGGGAATTATTTGGTAAACCTCTGAAAATCGACGAATCTACGTCGGTTGGCTCTCGTCCCTCGATTGCCCGTGTTTTAGTAGAAATCGATATTACAAAAAATTATCCTAAACAAGTTTGGCTAGGATCTGATTTATTAGGGTATGCTCAAGAGGTGGTTTTTGATGATTTTCCTCATTTTTGTGGTGTTTGTAAAAAATTGGGGCATATTTCTGGTAACTGTAGTTCGGATACTGTTCCGGTTTTTCATTCGGTTGCGGAACGCCCAGTGGAAATTATTGCTCATGTAGATGGTGTGAATGACATTAAGGGTGTAAATGCTGATGTGGTTAATGTTGATGAAGTTAATTCTGTGGGAAAGAATCTGCTTTCTGTTGATCCTGTGGGCTGTGCTACCGATATTGGCTTGCCACAGGAGAATTTGGTTGGTTCTATGGATTTGAGTTTGGGTAACGGTGTGCCTTTGGTTGCAGATAAATCCTTATTATCTCCTGTTGCCTTACCTTTCGTTCCCGTGTTGGATGGGGGTGTTAGGTAGGGAGTGGTTTCTTCGGCAATTGCTGTGGTGACGGAAGTTAATAAGGATAATATGAATGTTGATATTTCTGATAATTTACCTTCTCATGTTTTGAATTCTATTGGGGCTGTTAAGGTGACAGAGATCGAGGAAGGTGGTGCCGGGGAAGACATGCTTGCTGGTGTGGAACCGAGTGGGTTGGAAGTTTTGTGCCCGTCGTTGATTGTTGAGGAAGGTAACAGTGTAGTTGAGATTCCTGTAAAAGCGGTTGATACTCATGTATTGGCTGATTTGGTGGGGAAGTATTCGAGTAAAGATATTAGGGATCAGAACAGTTGGTTGAATGATTCGTCGGAGGAGGAAGTTTATTCTGAATTTTCTGAGTCGGATAATGATTTTTCCCTTGTTCGTTCTTCCAATGCAACTCGGGGGAAGTTTTGGGGGCGTGGTCGTCGTAAGCGATGATTTGCACTGTTTTTTGGATGTTCGTATTGTTGATTTTATTGAGGAAGGCTTGGCTTTATTTCGTTTGGATGCTACGACTGGCTGAGGGCAATGATGTGGTCGGGGCTCGCGTCCCGGTCGTTTAGCTGGTGGCAACCGATTATTTCTGGATGGTCCGTGCGGAGCGGCTTGGACGTTTGATGCTTGGACTGTTTACTGAGCCCATTTTTAGCTTTTTAGCTTGTCGTATTCACTTTTTGGTCGCTTTATCGCTGTTGTATTGTGTAATCTCTTTGGTTTTTTTAATAAAAAAAAAAAAAAACTCCCCTGGGCTTTCCCTAAAGAATTCACTCTCAGATTTTAAATTCAAATTAGATTTTTTTCCTGATTAATTTCTTCTCAATTGTAATTAAAACTTTCATAAACAATTCCCGCTCTCTCTTCTTGCCCGTCACCCACTCTAATGGGGCCCACCAACTCACCCGTCGATTCATTAATACTCCCCTCTTAAAGAGTCACCTTGTCCTCGAGGTGGAACGAATGAAACTATTGTTGAAGCACTCGACTAATAGCAGTGAACTAGAAAATGAACTGACAATGGGTCAAACGATCCCTGTCTTGAGTATTTCCTTGATTAATCTCTCAATTTTTTTCGTTCTGGATTTGGGGATGATGGTACATACGAATACTGATAGGTGAGATTCCTTCCTTCAAGATGACAGCATGCCCATATTCTCGTTGAGGCAACTTATGAACCAGCTGGAACACCCCTTGATACTATTGTAAGGGTGGATGAACCATTTTTGGCACTTCTATCTTCTCCCTATCTTTTTCTCCTTCCAAACTCTGCAACTCCACCGAAAATCCCACTCCTTCACCCTTTCCCCTCCTTGAAACTGGCTCCAAATGGGTATATCGTCTTCTTGCCCCAACATTTCCACCTCTTGATATTTCCCTCTCATTATCGGATTAGGGTTTCCTCCACTCTATTGGCCGTGACGGCTTCCCCCACCTTCGACAAAGCCGTTTTGGCTTGAAACTCGAGCATCATTCTTATCATCTCCTCCATGATGGTAAACTTCCCATCGATCTTCTCATGGATGGCTGAAGATTGTTTTTTAAAATCTGAAATCTTTTCTACAAAATCAGATTTCAATTATCTGATCTCCCCTTCCAGGACTTCTACCTTTCTTCCTGCCATAGGTACCTAGATCTAGACTCTGATACTAATTTGATAGGAAGTGGATGCAGAAATTTAGAAAACCTTGGCTTAAATTTAATTTCAGCAAAAACAGATAATAAAGGGAAACTATGAAGAAGAACATACAAGAACTCTTTTTTTTTATTGAAAGAACTAAGAAGAAAAACACAAGATACAATTGAATCTTCAATTAGAGAGGAAGATCCGGCTCTCCCAAATCCCTAGCCGTCAGCCAGAGCCCACTCAACCTAAGCAAAACTAATTCCAACAAAATCAAGCATGATCTGAAATCACCCCATAATTAGCCTTAAATAGGCTCTCCTAATTCCCTCTCAAATCAACCCCCTTTCCCTAAATAATTCACTTTCAGATTTGAATTTAAATAAGATTTATTTCCCTAATTAATTCCCTCCAAAAAATAATTAAAACTTTTCTAAATAATTCCACCTTAATTCATCCTTTTTCCTAAGCAATTCACTTTTAGATTTTGAATTCAAATTAGATTACATGCCCTAAATAATTCCCTCCTAATTGTAATTAAAATTTTCCTAAACAATTCCTCCTTACATAATGAATATTAACTCCCCTGAGTTTTCCCTAAATAATTCACTATAAGATTTTAAATTCAAATTAGATTTCTTTCCCTAATTAATTTATTCTCAATTGTAATTAAAATATTCATAAACAATACCGCCTCTCTCTTCTTGCCCATCGCCCACCCTAGTGGGGCCCACCGGCTCACACGTCGGTCCATCACATAGCTCCATCCCTTTCCCTATTAAAGGTTACATAGATAGTCCAATTTGTGATTCTTAAAGCAATGGACATGGCATTCTTTGCCCGCTTGGTTCAACTAAAAGGGCCATTAGACCATTTTAAACCTATATTTAGGTAGATAGCCGGTCATAGTGTTCTATCGCCACTCTTTAAATTGCTATTTATAGTTAATGTAAAATAATCACATCACTCCCAGAATTCTAATGCGCCATTTACCCAAATTCTATAGCCAGCCTCTCCACTCCTCCAAATTCTCTCCCTCCCCAATGTAAATGCAGTAAATATCACTAGGCACCTTATGATTCCAATGCCAACTCTTGAAATTCTCACAACACCCTCTATCCATCTCCAAAGTCGATGCAGTTAATCTGAAACTTTTTCTCAAAAGGGGTAAAAAACTTCAATTTTGAAAAACGCCAAAATTGAAAATAGATCTCTCACTCCTTGAGGACATAACTCTCTCCTACAATTAATAAAATATTAATAAAAAATATAAGTGGGAAATGGTAATCAATTAAATAAAAGCTCAAGAATAATATAATATTTCCCTTGAAGAAATGGCAATTCAAGGCCAAGGAAATTCTGAAGTTAGAATCAAACTGAATTATTGAGCATACCAATTTATCTTCAAGAGAGCTCTCAGATGTGACAGCAGATTTGCTCCTATTAATACCAGTGCCTTTGTCAAAGCTGCTTGCTATTGAGTATCTAGGACTGCTATAAACCGAAACATGATTACCAGCACCTTGATCAAAGCTGTTTTCTCTAGAGTATCTTGGATAGCTATATGCAGAATCACGGCTCCTAGTTGGTGGTGGAAGACAAACACGCAGAGGAGTCCCTTTCCTGCAACTAAAAATGGGAATGAAAGAACCACAAAATTTTATGACTAAGCCTTGCTTCGAGACAAATCAAGATAAAACCCAAACAACAGATTCTGAAGCAAAGAATACCCTAAAAGCTGGAGCTCTAATGTTGCCTTGTATTGAGCAGGAATCTCCATAAGAGCTGAAAGGGAAAAATCTGTTTCCTTTCTGTTGATAGGGACATTTTTTGACATTATCTCTGTGAAATTTACAAACTAGACGACAGAGAAACAAAGCACAGTTTAATATAAAAAAATTTCAAAAAAGAAAGATTGTATTTGACATATGTCGATACATTTAAAAAACCTGAAAATTGTCAAATGCACGTGAAGGTATGTTATCATCAAATTCCCTCATAATGTCCCATGGGCCATCACCAACTCCAACCAAAACAATTGATAAAGGATAATTACTAACAAAGAGATAAAGTATAAGTATATTTACTTGACTAAAATACAGAAGTACAGCATTTCAAAAATAGAAAAAAAAACATTTACCTGGCTTTGACTATAGCATCTATAGTAGCTCTCTCCTGTGGACTTAACTGGCCATGTTGTGTATCAACACTTCGTGTCACCTGATTAACATGTGTTACAAGAACAAATCAGCAAGATTTTTTAGTGCCTAACAGCAATAGGTAAGAAAGTGCATAAAAAATAAGATATCAACGAACTTGTCCATCAGCAATTATTAGAAGAACATGATATTGACCGCCGGTGCTATCAACAATTCCTATTGCAGTTTCAATAATAGGAGCAAATGATGTAGGCCCTATAATAACAATAAAGAAACACTTGATTAATAAAAAGAAAGATTAACACCATAACAAAGAGAATAAGAACCACTTCACCTGCAAGCCGGAGATTCGGTACTATTTCTCGATACCGCCGTAGGGCTTCCTCAAAGCCATCACAAGGCCTTCCATCAGGATAAAAACTGAAGATCTCTTGATCATGAGTGGATGCTGCAAGAGAAATTAACAAATAATAAAAAAAAAAGTAACAAAACAACTCTTAATAGATAATCTAAGGAAAGAAAAGAGCAACAAACCATCTCCGAATCCAAAGCAAGGAATAAGATTATCCTCATCAAAGGAAGATAGTGTTCTACCAATGATAGAAATAGCCTGCTCATATGGGTTTGGAGTGTCTCCAATGTCATGCAGACCCTTGCGGTTGAAAGAAATTTTACCTAGAATTAACGACAGATAATAAAGATTTTCAAGATGGAGGGACTAAAAGTTGAACAGTCATAAAGGTGGCGGCTATTAAATTGCAACATAGCTAGCATGGTAGGAAATTACAAAATAATTTTGCTCATCTAAGCTAAATATCGTGCACAAGCATACCTAATTTAATAAGGGCACCTCACCGGACCATTGGCATAGGAAATTAAATTATACAGATTTCTACAATTGAAAGTGAAAATTAGAACTTAAAATTATAAAGAAATATTTTTATTTAATAGCTCATCATTACCTTAACAATATAGCACTCTCAAAGTTTGAAGAATAGAAAGAATAGCAATGAAATCAATGCTTGCACAAAAATAAAATATAAAAAATCTGGCGAAAATGGTATCAAATTGCATGGTGCACTTAAAAATTTTCTACCAAGCCCTCAGAAATGGTCAAAACGACTGGCAAAAGAAGAATCATCTTATAAAGTTGGAATATGGAAATTATTGTATTGACATATGATGAGAAAGAGAAGCAATTAAAAATATGATCGTCTAATGAGATAACCTGTCCATTCATTGCTTTTTGTGAAATCAATCCCCACAATCAAATTTGAAGACTCAAGACCAGCATGAGCTAAAGCCTCTGTCACCTAAGCAAACAAAATATTTTAAAAAAAACAGTAGTGAAAGTGAAAAAAAGGATTAGTAAACAAAATTGAACTAGATAATAGATGTATACAATGCAAACAAGTCCACAAACGAAATTTTAAACTTTTACAAGGATTAAAATTTAGTAAGGTGCTAAACATGTAGTTCAAACCCAAAACTAAGTCAAATATTTAGTCCCATGAAAATGAAAGATCTTTGAGACCAACCTCAAAGTTTAGCTCATCTATTTAGTGATTATCTTTATGTTTGTGTAGATGTTATTTGAATCCATTTATGTTTTTTGAACATCACGGTCCTTCAAATTTTGTCAAGATTATCTTAGTCCTCTGGATGAAATGAGAGTTAAACACAGCATAATGGATAATGAGATTCACAAAGCCAACACATGTAGTTAAGGCAAATGGTGGGGTGATGATGATTTTAATCCATTGTTATTAAGTTCGGTAGTTCATTTTTTAGGACCATATTCTATAAATAGTGTAGAAATTTATGATAAATTTTATTCATCTTGGATCTTAGTTCATTTATCTAGTGGTTATGTCTATGATTGCTTTGTCAATTATATGAGTTATTTGATTTATTTTATGTCACCAATTATGGTGAGCATTCACCAAATGCATAATTGGGCCTACTTAATATGAAGTATCTCATTAAGTAAACAACAACATCAAGCCTTTATTCCAATACGTGGGGTCGGCTATGAATTAAAATTTAATTTTAATATTATTGAAGATAAAAATTATAATGTAATATATAACTAGAGTGCATGAGAACTAGAGTACATGACTCCATGTGATGCTTAGTGCATCCTATAATCTTCACATGATATAGTTTTCAAACTGAAATTAAATATATTTAATAACACTATTACATGATATAATTTTGACTTTAAATTCTACAACTATTTTACTTAATAAATAACTATCACATCATGCACATCATTACTTCTATATTTAAATTCAATTGAAATTAAGTTAATTTTTTTTATAATTATTTTTTTTATAATTTTATTTAATAGCTATCCACATATGACATATAACATTACTTTTAATTACTTTTTTTAATCATCTTACTCCAATGCAACGCATGGATATTGATTAATTAAGTTAAAAGAGGTGTTTTAATAAATATTCATTTATGAAGTTCACATATTTAATGTTTTTAAAAATGCAAGACATGCATCATACTAAAAAATTCATTCTAGCTAGAAACTCCTGTTAATATATTAGCACGCCCTATTAAAGAAAAAAGAAAAATCTCTGTTCTCTCTATCATAAGAAGATGACATGTAGATGCAAGCAAACTAAGAAGCAAGACATACAACCCATCTTTCACACATCACAACCAAATATGCCAATGTATCCAAACTCGATCAGCAGGCCCATATAGTGAAGGAAATCAAGGTGGGGTCCACATTGCATACAGTTGCAAAGAATGTACCTTCAACTACCAAAGACATTCGAAAGGACAAAAAATTTGCTTTCCAAAGAGCAATAGAATAAGAGCTATCACAACTGGATAAGTTTCCATTACTGAAGGATCATAAAAAGCCACCCTCCTGCATAAAAGGAATAGTGAATCTTACCATCATCCATGTCAAAGAAGTCCATGAAATGAAACTACCATCACAAATTGGGAATAAGCTCGTGAAGGGATCAGGAGATTGAGACAGTTGATTCCAAGCCTGATTCCAACCAATTTGATTTCTTAATGGAGACTATCAATGATGATTATTGTCATATCTCACCATTGAGATCGAAGAAGATGTCATCAGGAGTTTATAAGCACAATCAAATGGTCAATTAGGCATAATAAAAAGCAGACTAAAGCCCCAAAACCTAATCCATTTTGTCAAAATTTCAATTATGATAGAATAACGATGAGTTGAATTTTTTAGCTAGCTTAGATAGACTTGCTATGAATTTTTAATAGAGGATTGGTGTAATTCCTACTACAGTTATCAGTTCAAATTTATCTTGTTTGCTATAGAGAGGTTTTACTCTTTTTGTTGAGTTTGATTATGAGTAATTAAAATTTATCCTAATTTTAATTATCTACTTAAAACTTTGAGTGATGTAATAAATCCAATAAAAAATCTCTCCAAAATTCCTTCTTCTTTCTATTCTTCTTCTTTTCAAATTCCTTGTCACATCAAAGTCAATTTTCTAGCTACTGTCCATGTAGCAAGAGACCATAGAAGCAGCCATTTACTGCAGCAAAAAGTCGCATATTTTGTTCCCAGTACTACAACAAAATTATAGCTACAATGCTCGGTTCTCTAACAAAGACGCTGATTCCAAGTGTTAAGTCATTGCTTGGCTGATTGTTGTAGCTTCCATGCTCCAATTACTGTCATTTTTTGGTTCCAAGGAGTTCCTATAATTTGTTTAAGAAAAAAACAAAATAATTTAGATTGCTGTGAACAAAAAACAAGGAGGGAAATCAACATACAAGTTGTAGTGTAGCAAAGGGATGGACAAATCCAATAAGTAAAATTGTTGCATACAACATGAACAAGGAGAAAACAAGTTGAAGTCTTGGAGGAAAAAAAATGCAAAAACAGAGAGGAAATTTGTTGCCCACAGAAAAATTAGACAAATATGAGATGAGAAGATCATCTACAGGGAGAAACAACAATTAAGATGTAAAACTCGAAAATTGTCGATCGGATGCGTCGCACGCATTTCGATGCGCCTCGACAAAATTAGGGGAAATTTCAAAGTCGTCGGAATTTGACGCAATAAATTTTATTAAATTCTACACGAAATTTCGATCGGAATGGTATAAATAAAGTATACACAATTTCGCACGATTTGGAAATTTAAAATCGCCGAAGATGTTTAAGTAAATTTTAACCCTTTATACCTGTTTTGTCCTCCATGAGCTAGTAGGGGAGAAATTGGGAGTGTCACATGCGTCTTTTTCCTAAAAACCCTCTTAAATCCTTAAGCGACCGATTATTTCAATCCCTTATTCATTTCTCTCTACCGAACGAAGGAAAGGGCGAGCGGAAAAGGAGCCGCGGGAGATCTCGAAATCCGGCGGCCGGCGGCGGTTTCCAGCATGCTTTTCGAAGAAAGTGAAAGGGAAGGCTTAGGGAAGAAGAAAGGTAAGTTTCTCTTGCAATAAACATCTCTTTTTTTTAGCTTTCTTGGAGAAAGATAATTAGGGTTTTGCTTTTTATTGGGGTTTTTTTAGAAAAAAGATAGGGCGTGTTTATGAGCATGTTTCTAAGTCATAAAAATGAATTTTTCTTAAGAAAAACTTTATGTTACAAAATTAGGGTTTCTTTTAAAATTAAATTTTCTTTAGGAATGTTGTTAGGAAATATTTAGAAGCATAATTAAGCAATGAAATTGATTTTTTTCTAAAGATTTTTGGAGTTTTAAAATTAGGGTTTTTTTTCTAATTTTGTGATTTTAAGCTTGCATGTTAACAAATTTTGTTCCTAGGAGATTTGGGAAGTCTCTAAACAAGAGAAAATGAAAATTTGGAAAGAAAATCATTTTCCCTAATTTCTATTTTTTTTAATCAGAAAATTAAATACTCTAAAATGATAATTAGGTAAGAGGGATGTTTTAACATGCAAATTGAATGAAATTAATGAAGAATTAGGTTTCCAAAAATTGGAATTTAGGTAAATCCGAAAATTAGCATTTAAAATACATTTCATTAATGAAAATATTGATATAAAAACATGAGATTTGGATATGTAATGAACATTATTAGATATGTGATAAATTAACATTTAAATTAATAAATATATGATAAACATGCTTTAGGTTATGGGTAAGTTAGAGAGTATTAATGAGCTTAAGGAGATTAATAAATTAATGGAATGTGTATGGTGTTTAGTGAGGTATAGTGATTTGGGTTGATATAAGAGGCTTATGTTGTTATGTTGTTGAAAGTTCGTTATGGATGTTAAGACCTTAAGAACCAGCCCGATGCTAACCAAGAGGGGGAGTGAATTGGCATTTTAAAAAATCTTCTTATAATCAAAGCACAATCACAAACCAAAATCACCTTCCCCGGTGCGGCGGAGTAGCCGGGTCCTTTGACACCAAAGAGATATTCTTCTTCTGTAAACTTCCCTCAAGACAAGCCTTGAATCCGACGGTACTAAGGAGCAAGCTCGTCGGAGCAACCGTGTGGAATCCCCCTCCACACTCCCTTGAGCGCCCCCCCCTCCAAGGATCTTCTCCCTCTCTCAAACTCCACCCTTTCCTCTCCCTTTCAAGCTCTCTCTTCAAGTTTCCCCCAAAAGAACGAAGCTACAATGGCTGTCAAAGACACTTACAAAAGTGTCTTGTCAAAAGCTTAAATAGAATATCTCAAAACAAACTCATTAATGCAACTTGACGACTTTATCGTCCAGGCCGATATGAATATCATCCTGGCCGATCAGTACAAAATAAGCTCAATCAGCCGGGACGATTTGGGACGATCAGAAGAAAATTTGTTACATCGTCCAGGCCGATACAATATCGTCCTGGCCGATTAGTTCAAATCCGAGGACAATCGTCCTGAACATCGCCCAGAATAGAGGATGGCTGATGTCAATCGTCCAGGACATCGTCCTGGCCGATCCTGCGATCGGCCCGGCCTACGGCCTAAATTGCTTTCCATAATTACCAGATTAATTTAGACATAATTGTGCTTCATCGTCCAGGCCGATATTGAGATCGTCCTAGGCGATGTATTAAAATAAAGAATACCTAAATTGATCATGGCGGCTGATTCTTTCTGATTTGAGCCTATTATCCTGGCCGATACAAGGATCGTTCAGGCCGATCGCTTTATGACGGCTACTTTAATGAGGATGATGCCCTAATTAGGGTTTCTGTTTTTGAACCGATCTTCCAGGCCGATATAAATATCGTCCCGGACGATGTTACCAAAAACAGTAAACTCTAGGGAACAGTCAGAAATTCTTCCAAGGTGTGTATGAGCAAGTTTACAAAGCATCAGGAGCCACACCAAATACAATAGACTCAATAAAGGAAAAAGTGGTACAAACTGACTCAGACCTAGTCTACCCAATCTTGAGCTGATTCCAAATTGCAGTCTGATCTTATGGACCTGAAAAGTCAGTAGATAAGGCAGCCGTAGAGAAATAAGAGTGTTTGCTATCATCAAAATCATAATCCCTGAAAACATATCTGCAACAATTGTAACTTTTCCTTAGGACTTAAAAAGAGGAGGAATTAAGGAGAGATCGGTGAAACGACACTATCAAGAAGCAACATTTGAAATAGGAACACCTTACTCTACAAATTCATATTCCTTTGTATTATATTTTGAAATATCTCATTAGTTGATACATATTAAATGCATATGAAATGTCCTTATTATTTGATAGAAATATATATTAAATATTTCTATGAATCAATGCATATTTGATGTTCTCATGCATATTAAAGTTTTCATTATTTGATAGTAAACAATGCATAGAAGTCTTTTTCATGTAAACTTGTCTTATACTGAAGGCATATGATTGATATGAAAATGCTACAGTATCTATCTATGTTTCTATGAAAAGAATGGTTTAATAAGTGTGCATGTTGAAGGAGTACCAAATATGGTGAAAAAGCACAATATGACTCTTTTGAGCAATATGGCTCTTCAGGGCAAAAGAGGAAAGTAAAATAAATGGCCAAAAATACGTTTGTGTACCTGATCAGTACACTTCTGGTACTCCGGTGCGGTTGTATAAGATAAAGAAAAATCTAGCATTTTAGAACATTTAACAAAGGACATGACATAGTTGAAAGGATATACATATGAATTAGCATGTGACACTTAGCATATACATAAGAACTAGCATGTGATACTTAGCAAAACAATCATAACATTTCATAAACATATGGAAGAGTTAACTCACTTTTAGCATACATGTTGATTTTCATTTAATTGGTATAAGAATTTGTTAGAGTTAGTGTTTCATATTGAGCTCTAGCTCATTCCCTTGTTTTTGGATATTTTTCAAGAAACCTCGCTGCTAGGAATGGCTGACCGTCCTTGGTACACTTACAGTCGTAGAGGACCGGATGACAGAATCCTCTTAAGTTTCTTTACTTATAGTTAAAAACTTTTGGGTGGTTTAGCATGAATGAGATATTTTGTCACCTTTATACTTATGAAACTTTATATAAAATGATATGAACTGCATAGTATAATTTAGAAAATTGTTTAGAGGGGCTTTTAGTTTTCTTTTGAAGCGTTGTAGATTCTTCAATGCATGTTTATAAAAATTTCATATTTTGAATGTCCGACATCCATTCCCGCCTCGTCTACACGAGCTCACTGAGCCGGGTCATGACATAAGATGCCCATGATTAATAGATCATTATAAACCTAAAGAAATAGTCCTTAAAACCACTATAATTATTCTAACTTCTCATTGAAAGCTTAGATTATAACGTAAAGAGGACATATATCATACTCCTAAACAATATGCTAACACTTTATATATATATATATATATATATATATATGCTAGCACTTATACCTCAGTTGATATCACTGGATCCATTTTTTCTTATGGTCAATGGGATAGAACTATGCTTTTAGAGTTTAAGCAATCGCCTAAACTATGCCCAAGTCATATGAATTAAGCATGATTTTAAGGATTCCATGTTCCACCACATGAGTGCATAGAAATCTTTTGAGAAATAATATAGTCGTAGAAAGGAAAAATATGTCTCCAAAGATCTACCTTTTTTGCATCTATTGTTTCATCAATAATAGGCAACTATAGCTCGGCATTCACCATGAAAGGTGGTTTTCTAAACAAGATAAATTTTTATTTATAGCCGGGTCTTCAAATTCTACATCAATTTTCTCAATAAGTAGAGGGTCCCTTACATAACTTTTGTAAGTACGCTCATCCATTCTTCCAAGTTATGGACGCCATAGTTGAGTCATTTGTTCCATCACATTGCCTAATGCTTGCTCAATTTTTTAAGATCAAGTATTAGTCTCATCTAAGGTAATATTTTCCTCTTGCATGGCACTTAGTTCCTCTCTATTGGTTAGCTCTGAATTATTTAGGGTTGTTCAAAAAATCTTTTGGACATTCAATCAAGTGAAAAAGTTTTGTTTCCCCTTGCATGGTTGACACATCTTTTGGATACCTACCAAGTTAAAAAAGTATCGTTTACCACTTCATGGTGGTTAGTTTCTCTACATTGTTCACCTCTTAATTGTTTAGATTTGTTCGGGGTTTTGCCATTCCAAGTAACACAACCCTTAGTTTAGGCCTAGAACCAACCTCTGATACCAAAAAATGATCTAGAAACTCCTTTGGAAAAGGATTGGTGTCCAACACCTACCAAATGGTATAAAGGTTGTTCCTAGGTATTGTAGTCTGTAAGGATGCATCACTCGCTTATCAAAATCTCAAATTTGAGAAATTTATATTTCCTAACCTAACTGCTTAAGAAAATAAGATCTCACAAAGTTTCATACAATCTTTTGGATATCCTACCATGTGAATATGTTAGGGTTCGGAAAAGAGGATCCAGGAAAATATAACTAGGGCACCACATAACTATGTAGAAAAAATATTATCTTAGAGATCTAATATTAGAAAGATAAGTAAATTGAAATAGCATTTACCAATGTGAAACTAGGGTTTTGTTGGGAAATCCTTCCATCTTCATTCTCGTACAACTAACCATCTCCCTTTTTTTCCCTATCCTTACTATGTTGTGCTCGTACTTTTTAAGTGTTCCCTTCTTTCTTCTCAAAACAATGAGCAATTTCACTATTTCAACTAAATGTTGTAAAGAGCATGACAACTCATAGCAACTAGAGAGAAGAGGTAAGTGTCAAGGTAAGTGCAAGAAAATCTCTACAGCTAGATAGAGAGGAGGAAGATGGTTGGATTGATTGTTATAAAATGGTAGGAAATGGAGACCTCCAGCTTTCGGAACCAAGAATCTACCTACTATAGTAGCTAGATGAAAAATTAAATATAGGGGAGACAACAAAGATATTGGGGAAAATGAAAATCTGATTTCATTCAAACCAATTTAGCTTCTTTATCGTAATCTTGTTGGATCTATATTATACAAGAAATAGCAAAAATTCTAGAAAGCTTCAAATTTTAAACCAAATCATAAAAAATATTAAAAATTATCAAAATAAACTAAAAATCTAGGAACAACTACAAAAAGTAGTAATTGTCCATTAAAAATAACAAACATCACTCTAAAAATAGTAAAAAAATTCTAAAATTCTAGCATATGCAAAGGATTCAAATGAATCTCTTGCAATACTCCTATGTAGGAACATCCAAATATTAGGGTGCTACTTCAATTGAGTTTTTTTTCTCTTTTTTTTTGCTTGGTTCTGCTTAAACAGTCATTTTTGTAATAACTTTTTTATTTCACTCCTTTAGGCATGAACGACACCCTTACATTTTTCTAGAGCTATTGGGAGATGTTGCTGACTTAAGAATCTCTTAAAAAGAACTTGAAATTCTCGCATCATCTTTAGATGTCAAACACTTACCGTCCTCCAACAAATCATCAACCACCCTTCTTTAAATAAAAACATAAAGAAAAATCCTACAAACCCAATTACGTCCCCACTCAAGTTCATAATCCAAACAATTAGGATTGTCGATTCAAGTTGGCAAGTAAGGTCTAGGCCTAACTCGAAGTTGACTAGACATGAATTTGATTTATTCAAATCTGATCCATTTATTATCTGGGTCAAAATATTTGACCCAAACTAACTCAACTTGAACTCGACTCATTTTACCCTTTTATTATATGGATCACACAATATTTTAGATCAACGTGTGTCAAATAACCTACAAACAACCTGTTTAACCTAGCCATGGCCCATTTAACCTAAAATCGAAAAGCAATCAGGTTAATTTCAAGTCAATTTTGAGATTGTGTAAACTCAAACCTAACCTGAAAATTTAATAAGATCAAGATTTGAGATCGATATTCGATCCAAAATTTAATCGAGTCTACAATGAACTATTCTTTATGATTTTAAAAAAAATAATCAGGTCAACCTGAACATGAATTTTACAAGTCAACTTATTATGTCGAGTCATTTATGGACACCGCTACAAAGAGCATATACTTATGGGCTAACATTCTACTGTATAATTCCTATTCCTGTATGCAAAGTTGTATGTATTCTTACCCATAATTTTTTATCTTTTTTTCTTTGAGAGAATAGCAGCAAGTCTTCCTATCTTCCCACGAAGCACCAAAGCCCTTTTTTCTTTGAGAGAATAGAGACAAGTCTTTCTATCTTCCCATAAATCCAAAAATGATCTCCATTACTCATTCTTCCTTTACTCCAATCTTTCTATATATTGAAAGGACATGTTGCATTGTGATGACAATTAATCTTTATATATATTATAACCAAAAAATAAACACAATTGTTCTTTAAGTAACTTCATTTATCAACAAAAATTCAAGATAACCTTTTGTAAATCTTTAGAAAGATGATCTAGGAACTTATATTTTACTTTGCCAAATGCTAAGGTTGTTTCAATTAGTATAATCATTAAAACTTCTTGTTAGTCTCTAATTGTTCATTGTAGATCCTTTTGAAAGATTCTATGCTTCATTGCATTTATCCATGCAAGGAACATATGTTATTTAAACTATTCATTGATCATATACATGAGTACATGATTCTTATAATAATGGAACTATCATAAGGAAAATTTGGAAGGTATCATGATTTTACATTTTAGTGCTTGAGGTTACAATGAAGGACAGTACATCTTTTTTTATTTAGTTGAAATGCTACTTGCATTTCACCTCCAAGATGCTAACTTCAAAGCATTTTATGTGTCACAACCCTACCCGGAGTCTTGAATTAACAAGATTCGAACAGACGATCGGACGGATATCATAGTTTTTTCAATAATAATAATTACTCAATAAATTAAATATCCACATATAATTGAATATCCATTAAAACAAATTCCAGACTAAACATACTGTAAAATATTTTTTTACTTATTTTCAATTGATCATCTTCTTTTGTACACAAAACTTCTCGATCAGTAATTTAATCAACAGAGGATTCATCCGAAAACTTCAATTTAATAATTTCTATTTTCAATAACAAACTTAATGGTCAATTATAATTTATAATGTAACAATAAAATAAACATATAAATTGTCATACTCAATTATAAAACCTTTCATTTAACATGCATATAATATTTAATATAAATGTGAATACTATAATTTCTTGATCGATGAAACATTATTCCAAAATTTCTATTTCTTTTAAATTTTATTTTTTTAACAGTTCATTTAATACACGAGCACTGTCTAAACAGTACCAATTAATATACTTTCATTTCTATTTTCATTTTTATTTCCTTTTTTCATTTATTGTGCATTGATACATTGCATCCCCAACCAGTATCATAAGGAAGTGAACTCTTGTATTTGTCGATACTCTTGTAATTTTAACTAGTACCATCTAAACAACACCAACTGAGTTTGTTATTGAAAATTTAAATGATTAAATTAAAATTTTCAAGTAAATCTCCTATTAATTAAATGTTGATCGAGAAAATTTCACGTACAAAAGGAAATGATCAACTAAAAATAGTTAAATAACTGCTTTATAATAGGTTTAGAGCGAAAATTTATTTTAGCTCTTCAGTTACACTTGGATATTTAATTTATTGAATAATTATTATTATTGAAAAATACGTGCCCAACCGTCTATTTTAGCGTTGTTAATTCAATACTCTGGGTCGGATCGTGACACAATGTTAGTAAATTATTAAAAAGCTAAAAACCTCACACATGCTTATTTCACCTGTTGACATTATTTCTTTGAATACTAAGGATCAATTTCTTAATATATCAAGCCTTTGGGGTGTTGATGCTTTCATAGGGAGGTTATCTTACCAAAAGTAGCTACATAACTAACTCTAATATTGTCATGGACCAGCCCGGAAGCTCGAATTCATAAGGCAGGAATAGACAATCAGACGATTATTTAAATACTCTTACTAACTAATTGTTTTTAATACACTAGAAAAGCCACTAAAATCTCAAATATATTACAGTAAAATACTATAAATACCTTTCTCTCGGAACTTCTTACCTATGATACACATTCTCTCCTCTTCCACTTTAGTGAGTACAACATGCTTCTAAATTATAATAATACAATGCATTTTGAATCATAATTTTATTTAAATTTTGGCAATTGCCATCAATCATATCTTATGCATACTCATATCCTATGATAACATTTTCTGTAATTAATACAACTATCACAGGATATACCATCTAAATAGTACCAATGAATGTATTATTTTCAATTCCTTTTCCATATTTTTTTCAAAAATCTTTTCCATAACTTATTTCAAAGCCTTTTCCATTTCAAGTTGTGTGAATAAATTGTGTCCTCAACCAATACAATAAGGGAGTGTACTCTATCAATCAACATGCACATACAAGCATACTTATCTAGCCATTTCATTCATATAGCATTCTTTAACTTCATGAAAATGTGAAAGACAAATGCTAATTATCGTTTATTCTAAGATGAACAATCATTAAATATGAGAAAGATAAAATATGATTTAGCTTTCAACAATAACAAAATAATTATATATTAATATCCTTCCATGCACTAAATTTAGAAGAAATCAAAATCAATACTATAATTTAAAAGTATATGGGTACTCACCTCGAATCTAAGTATTATGATATTTCATTCTTGTTCCTTACTCTAACGTTGATAGAATTAAAACATATACAAATACCTCATCGTTAAAATTTTAAATGATAAATTTGCTCTTAATTTATGTAACTCGATATTTAAATTTTCCTTCTAAAATTAGTTTATTACTTTCCATCTTAATATATATACATATTTAAATTATATGCTCTTTTTTTATCTTAAGATATAAATTTATTACTAAAATTCAATCAAAAAATTCATAAACTAATAAATAATATTTATAATTTTCATTCTTATATTTATGTATATCATAATTAATTTAATTTCTATTTTTAAATATACTAGTTATTACTAATATGTTAATATATTATTTGTATAATTAAAATATCTTATCAATTATAAAGTGTGTTCTCTCGCATGAATAATTAATATTGTCAATTAAAATTCATATCTTATTTAAATCTACTAAAATAAGTCTCCATATATATACATATATATATATATATATATATATATATATATATATATATATATATATATATATATATATATATATATATATATATATATATATATATATATATATATATATATATATATATACATACATATATACATACATACATACATACTTATAATCTCTCATTTAAATACATCATAATAAATTAATTTTATATATTTAACTATATAAATTAACTCGTTATTTCATTCAAATTCAAACCTTATTATTATTATTATTATTTCTTAATAAAATCTCATAATCTAAATAATCAATTTATCATCTTTTTTCTTCTTCCTTCTAAAAATCAAAAAATTATTTTCTAAAAAATTAAACTTAAAATAATAATCTTAATATCAATTTAAGTATACAATTTAGAAAAACAACCAACAACCTCTCCTCTTTCCTAGTGTCTTTTTCTCGTCACTACTCACATATGTCGGTCTCACGCACACGATCTCCCTCGCTCTCTAGCTTGTGCATGCCTCTTCTATTGTATACATCTGTAAGTTGACAACTCTCTCTCTCGATGGCTCTCATTTATTTCCCCCTTCTCAAATTTTAAAGAGATGGAACTCATCTTATTTCCACACAGCGATGATATGTTCGACTCCTCGTGAGAACAAACCAGTTGTAGTGCTTTCGTGAGAGGTGAACCCGACATTACTTTTGTCTCCATCGTCTTCCCACACGAGAATGAATTGGCCTTTGCCACTTCATCTCCTTCGACTCCAACCAACAAAACCCCTCACTTCGTCTTCAACGCAAGAACAAACTGATGATCCCGGTTTGGAAATGAAAGATCGAGATATTACAGATATAACTATTTTCAAATAAGTTAGCTATTAATCCCCTCTATACGACATCACCCTCTTCTTACTGGAAGTACACGGCCAATCATGATTCACACCAAATAGATTGAATCCTATAGCTGTCGTAGATGTATTTTACATACCCCCCATTTAAGTAGAATGATTTGCAATCTAAAGAACTTGATTGTGCCAGGTAGAGTTGGAGTTAAGTATAACTTTTCTATGGTTATGTTTATGTTTTTTTCATTGAGACTTAGAAGTAATTACATCAATTGCATGAATTATTTGAGCCATTGTATGTCATTTAAATGTCATGGTCAAGTCTTCTTGGATTATTTACTCATTTTCTGTTAAGTTTGTTTGTTGTTTGAGTCTTCTTTTATAAATAAGAATCCTTATTAGGAATTTATGATGTTATTGGATGACGAATTCTTTTGTCTATGTGTGATGACCATGTTCATGTGTGAAGCATGTAACTCTTCCAAGATGCGCTGTCTCTATTCAAGTGTAAGACTCAAGATATCATCCTGTTTCACAGACATTGCGGAGTACATTAACTTGTCAGCTTGCATAAAGAAACAAAAGCACTATAAGACAACATACTTAACAACCATTACTGCAATTATAGATATAATCATATAATGCTATAGAAACTTACAAATGGCTAGAGAATTTGAGAAAACACATTGCAGCAAATTAAATACAATAATCTTGAATTTCAAGCAATGAAATGGATCCGCATGGATTACCTTCAAGAAGAGATATATTTAATTTTGTTACCTTCAAGAAGAGATATATTTAATTTTGTTGTTATAGTGTGACAACGGAGATAGACTTTTTTTTTTAAAACGGAGATAGACATAACACGAAGCAAATCTACCACTAGGGTAGAATAACTGAGAGAGAGTCGACCTTGATTAAGTTAGAAAACTTCTCCTTGACAATGAATAATAATCAAGCCTGATGAAGTTACAAAACTCCACGATAACAGCACAAGAGTACTCTGAATTTTAGAAAACACAATTGGATATTCATTCATCAAAATTTTGCTTTGGCATTACAATTATCCCTCATTTCTATCAAATTTCATCCCCCTCTCCTACCTAATTTTTAAATAGATAATCTAAAAAAAATTCTTAAAAGGTTAAGAAAACAAGAAAACATTTAAGACTTTCAAAACAAAAAAGACAAACAATTAAAACTTTCCAAACATAGTAAAGCTGGCACCTAATCCATCATTTCATAGCAGCAAAACTGGCGCCTTGGTGCCCAGTTCAGGATTTGTCCATTGTCACAATGTCTTATAGAAAACATATGAAAAACAAGATTAGAAATCAAAAAAGACATTTTTCAACTCTTCTTGAAATAGAACATCTTGAGTAAGACAAAATCCAGCGGGTGATTTATGCATGCATACGTCCAATTGGCAGACACAAGTTATGGGCCAGAAAACGGATTGCTAAACTTCATCAAATCTAGATTGTGGAGATTTTTTTTTTCCCTTGTTAAAATAAGTAAAGCAATTACTATTTAGTACGAAAAAAATTCATAGGTTGTATAAATTCAAAATTGCAGAAAATATTCAATGTTTATAGCATTGTAGTTTTAACTCCAGCTTCGATTATGAATGAACAGACCATAATGAAGAAGATTTACTATGACAAAGACAAATGCATGAGAGTTCTATAATTTTTTATTTTTTTTAGTCAACAATGAGAAACTTCAAAACTTCAGCAGAATGATTTACACAAAAATGAAAACATCCCCCTAGTTAAAAGTATGAAATAAAAAAATAACAAATTGCTAACTCCTACAAGAATAAGATGAAATCTAAGATCGGAAAAACCCTTCTTCAATACAAACATTATATCATCTTTGACCATTAATGACTTACTTGACTAAGTGAGCTATAATTATCACCAATCTTGGAATACTTCTTTTGTAGCTTTTCTGTAGTTCCTGGCTGCACATAGTTGACAGGATTGGCAGTGTGTTGCGCAGTACCATATGGTGTATGCGTGTACTCATTTGACCTTTGGTATGACCCATGAAACTTTGAACCACCTCCTCCCATAGAAAAAGATAAATCCTGAAGGATGAAAAAAATGTATATGTAAAATCAAGCATGACCAGTGTAGAGTCTAAATATGATATTATATAGATCAATCGACAAAAATACCAAGCAAATCCTGAAAGATGAAAAAAATGTATATGTAAGACCAAGCATGACCAGTGTAGAGCCTAAATATGATATTATATAGATTAATCAACAAAAAAAACCAAGCACACAAGGATTGAAGAAAATATGGGAAAGAAGCTGAAATTTGTGCAATATAAAAACCAGAAATGAAAGCAAAAGAAAGCGGAAATACGAGGTATCAAAAAAGATCAACAAAAAGATGCTCAAAATAGCAATATTCTTTACCTAACCGATTTGAGAAAGATAAATCTGAAAATAAGTAATAAAGAAGATTTTAATGTGCTCAAAGACTTTGAAATGAACCATGAAATAAAAGGAAGACAAGCAAAAAGGCATATGACAGGTAAATATCCAGCACCCACGGTACAACATAAGTGCCTGAACAACATAAGAAATAAGCTAACAAATTCAGTCAAGATTGTATTGAAAAAAAGGACATACTCTTTAGAACTAATGTTGTGCACAGTGATATGTACAAAGCTCTACAGTTATCGTAGGAGCTGAACAGGGAGGAGGAGAATGGAGAAGCAAATGAAAGAAAAAAGAGAAACTATTTCCATTTGGCATACAGGTAATGATAAGAATTGTGACCCTGCCCTCTTGCAAAGTAGAGCACGGAGCAAAACAAAACCAAAATATAAAGATGCAGTATAAATAGAAAAGATACCCGACAGAATAATATTGGGTTAAAATACAAAATAGCATAATAAAATAAGTTAGTAGATATTTCATGCATCAAGTCTCTCCTACTTCTGGAGAACTCATTTCAAGTATCTGAAGTTGCACCACAGAATTATCTAATAGGTCGTAATCATAGATATTGGAGATGTTAAAAGTTGAGGAGGTGTGAATGACGGATTGAGTGTAGATGATGTAAGCATTGTCATTGATCCTTTTGACTATAGGGAACAAGTCAAGTTCCTGTGGACTCAATTTAGAATATGTGTCGGAGGATAATGCTCTTTGCTAATGTGAGCCATAACAAGATCACCATAATCAAAAACCTTGTGGTGTTTGTATGAGCCTATGAAGTGTTTATAATTGGTGTTGACATGCAATGTTTAATTAAATTCATCTTCAGTGAATTTGCTTTTGCAATTGGGTAGAAAACAAGATCACCATAATCAAAAACCTTGTGGTGTTTGTATGAGCCTATGAAGTGTTTATAATTGGTGTTGACATGCAATGTTTAATTAAATTCATCTTCAGTGAATTTGCTTTTGCAATTGGGTAGAATTGCAATATCAACGGCATGATTATGTGGTTTAGTATAAGTGATGCGGACATCCGACGGTGGATGTTAATCAAAGGAAGAGATGAAGATCGACAGCCAAGATCCCTCCATTTTATCTTAGTTTATTAATTATATTTTTTTTATTTAATTATGCATTTTTTAGTTTTACTCTTACTTAAGGGTCTTGTCTTATGTAAGCCCAAGGGGTAAAGTTATCTTTTAGTTTCTTTTAAGGCCTTATATAAAGGACATTGCTCTTGTATTAGACAATGATGGATTAATAAAAGAAAATTGTTTCTAAACATTGTTCTAGAGAGCTATGGGAATTCTTAGGAGAGTGAAAGTCTCTATGTGAGGGCAATGAAACATCCACCAGCTATAGGATATGTCCGGGCTCATGGTTGAAGTCTTTAGATGAGGGCATCGCATCACCCGTTAGCCACAGGATGTGTCGGGGCTCATGGTTGAAGTCCCTTGGTGAAATGCAACGCAATACCCGTCACCTCCGAAACTCGCGGTTTATTTTCTTTCTCTAATCTCTCACCTCCTCCTTTAACTACCAGCTAAATCTTCCCCTATCAGCTGGCTTTCTATCTCCCATCCTCTTCCCCACCACCGACCACCCACCCCCTTTCCTTTTCAACCATCGGCCACCACTCTCCCCTTCTTCCAACCACCGGTCTCCTCCCCATCTCCACCCTAAAACCCAACCAAACCACCACCTTCTCCACCAAGCCGCCACTTTCCTTAGCCCTCTCATCCTAGTTTCCTTCTATCCTATTTTGATTTGTTTTAATTTTGGAAAGCTTTTGAATTTAAATTCAAATGAATTTAAATTTCAAATCTTTTCCTAAATTAGCTATCTTATTTTAGAAAAGTATTCCAATCAAACCTATTTCAAATTCAAATAGGATTTGATTTAAATACTCCTTCCTAATTTAAGATTCCTCACTTGGCAAGCTTTAAACCACCTCCTACGGCCCTAATCCCCTTCCTTTGGCTGGCCCCTCTCCCTCTCTCTCACCTAATTAAGAGACCCATTAATGCTCCCCAAATTAAGCCTCCAATCCCACCAATTACTCCCACCTCTATGGCTAAATTAATTTCAGCATTTTGAATTTTGATTTCCTCCCATTTCAAATTCAAAATTCTGAAATTGAATTTCCCTCCAAAAACTGTCGCCCAACCTAAACCCTCACCACTCCTCCTAGCGACCGGCTTTAGCCCCAACATTTTCCCTCTTAAATTTATTATTTTGTAAATTAAGTCGTTTTAATTTTTGTAAGTTTTAATTTTAAATTCTTTCATAAATTATTTAGTTTAATTTTGGAAAGTCTTCCCTCAATCAATAAATGATTAAATCTAAAATTGATTGGAACTCGATTCAAAATTCCTACATCCATTGAATCTAGACACGTCTTCCTACATTCATCGAACATAAACACCTCTTACTACATTCATCAAACCTAGACACCTCTTCCTACATTCATCGAACCTAGACACTTCTCTCCCCTCCTTTGGTCGACCCCCATCTCTTCCTCTCCCTCATAAATTAATTAATTCCCCAATTGTACATCCACTTAAGAAAATTAATTAACCAAAACCCCCCTCCGTTCTACATCAGTTTGGTATCAGAGCATGGTTACCCGGGATGGGAACTCGACGGAGTCGAGATCTTTTCTACATTAGAAGTGTCTAAGTTCGATGAATGTAAGAAGAGGTGTCTATAGATTCGATGAATGTAGGAAGAAGTGTCTAGGTTTGATGAATGTAGGAAGACATGTCTAGGTTCGATGAATGTAGGAATTTTGAATTGATTCTCAATCAATTTCAGATTTAATCATTCATTGATTGAGGGAAGACTTTCCAAAATTAAACTAAATAATTTAAGAAAGGATTTGAAATTTCAAATTCGTTTGATTTTGAATTCAAAAACTTACCAAAATTAAAACAACTTAATTTAGGAAAGAAAAAATGGTGGGGCTAAAGCCAATGTCTAGGAATGGATAGGTTCAAAGCATGAATCATAAATGCGCAACCTTCCAAATGCCTTTTAGATTGTGCGGTGTTGCCCAAAGCTAGTTTCTTCTTACAATAAAAACTCTCTACTTTCCTTTGCCCATCAGGGAGAATAACTACCTTAAATTCATCCCAAACTTTTCATGTTTTCTTCCTCTGCTTCCTCTCAATTGCATTATCAATATAATTTTCTTCATCCAATTCTTCAACATCATTTTCATTATTTCCAGCATTCTCTTTTCATATTCATTGCCAACATCATTACTATCGTTACAAAGCTCATTTTCAATCAAACCTCATTCACCTGCTCAAAAGCAATATAAGATTGAGTTTGAGGCTCAACACTTCTATTTTCAACATTCCTCTGTTCACTAAGTTCATGCATTGTGTCTCCTGGGATCTACATTCTAAGAAAATTCAAAGATAATAAAATTATACAGCACATCAAGAATCCAAAATGATTAGGTTACAGCCACAACGACATCAAACTCAAACAGTAAAGGAATTCAATGAATGTAACCACATTAAACAAAAAAGCTTAAAACATTAAATTCATCTAACAGCAAATGAATTCAACAACAATAGCCCTCTATGAGTAAATTAATTCATCCGCAATTCTGTTACATGTAAATTAAAGCGGAATAAAAAACTCATAAAAAAATTCAGAAAGAAATATATTGAAGGAGGAAAACCTAAAAGCTCTCCGCTCAAAATCTTCAGAGGCCGCAAAAAGCCTGCCAAGAAACATATCAAACGATTTCATTCAAAAGGAAATAGCAAAAATCACAAGTTGTGGTTCACAACTGTGAAAGGAAGAAATGAAACTTAGTAGAACATAAAAACGAAGGTAACGAACCACTAACAGGTGCTGGGCAGCGAAGAAGAGAATAAACAGTAATGATGGATATCCTTGCCGTCGCTAGGGCTCGCGATAAGAAGATGAATCTCCGCCCGCCTCAACTCCCAGACGCGCCAAACCTCTCACGAAATTAGTGCTGGGCTGCTGCGGCTGCTTTCGAATCGAGTCGGATAGGCGAATGAAGTGCCGCGAATCGCATAGTTAACATCTAACCGAGTCGACTCGAAGGGGCTGTTTGGCAACAAGTGGGATTTAACTTTGATGGGATTTAGTAAATCTGAAATGTGTTAAATTCGGAAAATTGTTTGATATGACAAATGTTAAATCCTATTAAATCATCAGAAATTGTTTGGTAACATATTTCAGAATTTATAGCAGTTAGAGATTTAAATGCGAAGAAGATAATTATAACTTAAAAATAAATTTATAATTAAAAATAAAAAATATAACGTGTTATAAATTTAATAATATGTTAAGTACAAATTACTCATTAATTATTATTTACACAATTAATTATATATTTAATAATTGATATTAAGTTATATTAATTAGTCTAATTATATTAAAATTTAATTACTAATTATACAATTAAGTTAAATTAGATAATTAATTTATGCACTAATTATACAATTAAATATTTAATTGATTTACTTAATTATTAATAATTTAAATTATATTAATTAAGTTAATCAATAATAACTTAGAGGCGCCTATGGGTTGCCTTTCATCTTCTCTTTTCGTCGTTGTTGTTCGGCTTCGTTGCTTTGAAGGTGTATAGATTGCATGTGTCGCTTCTTCGGCTCCTTCGTGACTGTTCGACTTCGCTCCTGTGACGACTTTCTCATCAACCCGGATCGGAAGTTACGACAATTTGATCGGAAGTAAGAACGGGAGCTCGCTGGCTGTGAAGGTAACTTTCTCCCTTTCGCGCGCTTCTTCGGATAAATCCCGTTAAATCCGGCTACCCCTCGGATTTAATAAATCCCGGATTTAAGCCGTAAATCGGTAAATCTGAGATTTACCGAATCCCGGGATTTAATGCGCGCACAAAAATTGTTTGGCTGGATTTAGCGTAAATCCGACTTAAATCATGCTGTAAATCCGAACCAAACAGCTCCGAAGAGTTATCGAGTGAGTCGGCCTATCATCAAGCTCTAGCCCGAGCTCCTGCTCTTATAATATGCCAACTCGATTATAATCTAAACTCAATAAATTTGATTTATGAGCTCATTAGCAAATCGAATTTGAACGGACTTAACTCACTCACAACCCCTAAATCAAAAGCACACATACAACAAAGAAATATATCAGAATGATAATCAGCAAAAATTAAGTGTCATTGAGAGAATAGCAAATAAAGAAGGGTTTATGTTAATGATTAGAACACATAACAGTAAAAGATTAGTAGTGCGGGAGAGCTGAGAAATGCAAAAAATCTCAAAAAGATGCTAAAACCAGGGTCCAAAAAATCATATATAACCATCAACAGTGTTACAATTCTCCAACCAAAAATCACATAAAGTAAAAAAATATATTGTAGTAATCCATAGGCAGCCAAGAACCATATAACATCCCAAAAGTCAAAACCACATAAACAAACAAAACCATTTAGAAAGCAAACCTAGCAAAAAAAAAAAAAGTAAATACCACTTATTATGCATTAGGTGAAGTATAGTTGTATAATACAACTAAGGAATGCTTGCTCCATTTTCCATCTTTTGCTTTTGAGTTTTATGGCAAAAAGAATTTTCTCAATCAAAGTTTTTCCATTAATCATCTTTATTCCAGAAAATCTTGATTTTTTTTTTCAAATGTAATAAGTCATAATATGAACAACAAGAAGAAAATATCTTCTTGTAACTTTACAATTAATTAAATTAGAATTATTCAAAACTTGATTTAAGGAGCCTTCTAAATGGGTCAAAAATTTCCATTATGGATGCATTTCTTAAGAAACCTGAATGAGACTTCACGGTCCAAAAGTGTAGCTTTCATTATGTTGCTTGCATAAAACACAAAATGTGATTACCCATAACAACTCTATTAAGAAGGTAATCAATAATTTTGAGGCCACATTTAATAATTTTCCAGCCAAGAAAAACATAGTTAATTGCATAACCTTTAAAATAAATATGTTTGTGCTACAAGGTTAGGAACCCTGTGAAAGATATGACAGTATACTTGCATATGAGATATAGCATCTCTACCAAGACAAAAACAATAGGTGGATGAGTCAAGAATGTTAATATTGAGGATACATTCCAAGATGGAGACATTGTGGCTTTGAGGTAGGCACCATTAAAGGATGTTAATGAATTCAGGTAATCTTGCTTTCTAATTACATTGAAAACACTTATATACATATTGAATAAAAGTAAAGAATGGGAAAAGAAAATAATATAAATTATAACTAAAAGCATGTATGAATAAATGAGAATAAATAAAAATGAGAAAAGGATATGCATGCAAATTATAGGAGTCACCCCCGTATAGTATTGGCTAGGGAAGCAACATAACCATACCCGTTAAATGGAATGGAAAAGGAAATATAAATATTTATTGGTACATTTAGATAGTGCTCCTGACTAATTAAATTATAAATGAAATAAATATGCAAGGAATAAATAAATGAGTGAATGAAATAGAAAATTATATGAAAGTACATGTATATTAAATGTCATACGACTATACATATATCAAATGTTATATATGTTTTAATATTGTATAAGAAAAGAGAAAAATATTCATGCGTTTTATTTTTTATACATGTTTAAGTAATATATATATAAAGATTACCCACTAAGTTTACCATGTAAACTTAGCCTATTAAATTAAACTTTCAAATAAGTCTCCAGATAAATAAAAATGACTGAAAGAGAAGATGAATACATCTACAAAAAAAGAAGCACAAATGCAAGCAGGTAACTTATGATTTTTGTATTGTTAAGTATTTGTGAAGACCTTATTAATAGTTTGATGACAATTTTTATCAGTGGTTATTCAGAGTTTATGGATTATTAGTGGCTATACAGTGTTTGTGTATTGTTAGAAATTATTATTAAAATTAAGAGTATTAATTGTCTTAACCATCCGTCTTTCAATTCCTGCCTCATTAGTTCGAGTATCCGGGCTGGGTCGTGACACCTTGAGCATAATCATATTTATGAACTTATATGTAATCTTATGAAGATATTTTCAAAAAAAGATAGAACTACTAGAAGGTTTAACCCATACGGAGCCATAGAAGTTGTAGCACCAATCAAGAGGTACAACGACATTATAAATTCTCTAAATAAATTTGGCCTTATAGAAATTATTTATGATATTAATAGAAGGAAGGCCAATCCTTCCCTTATCTTTAAGTAGGGGTATAAAGTTCAAGGTTATCATGTGAATCTTATTGGTAATCTCATTCTAATAAAGAAAGTCATTGATTAAACTTGTGATTCTTTTTTACTATGAGCTAGTAGTACAAATAGTTTCAACAAATGATAGAACTTTTTGCTTCTACCCATCAAGCCAACCCATAAGTTTATTCATCATATTATAGCAATTTGATTAATTTAGTCTGATAAAAAAATGGGAATACTCATGTAATGTAATAGCCCTCATTTGCATAAGATTAATGATCTTATAATGATACCTATTAAAATCCTTTCATGCATGAAATTTGTATTTGGAGGACTTTTGGTGATGTGCTTTCGAGCATAGTAGCATTGCCTCCTATGTATGGAGAGTTGTGGGAGATCGAGCACAACAGTGCTAGAGTTGGGAGATGTGGAGCTAACCTATAGGAGGATCAAGGTTAGCATTGTGATATGGAGTGCTAGGTGCTAGCACAATTAATTGGTGCTAGCACAATTAAAACCCTTGCCAACCACCATCCATGATCCCCATATCTTATTTCTTGGCTGGGAAGGAGAGGAGAGAAGGGGGAGACGAAGAGGAGAGAGAGGAGATAGAAAGCTACTTCGGGTCATTTTCATTTGTCACTCATTTTCATGTCACTCCAATTGTTAAATTTGTTATTATCATAGCAGGTAACATGAATCTTATTTATATTTTTTATGATTTTGAATTCCAGCCTTCTTCTCTCTCTAATCTGATTTAAATACATTATCTTTTGATTTAGCAAATTTTTGCAATGTAACTTTTAATGTATGATATATCTTTTTATTTAGAGTATTTTAGTATAATCATATTGAAATTTTATTAGGTAATTTTGCATGTGTAGTATGTCAACTGAACTGGTTATAATAAGGACACACATGTAGAAAATAAGACTATTGCAATAGTCCCATGCAGATTGACATGAAATGCATCTAGTATAATTCACATGACATTCAAGCATACTAACATGTGCACATTATTAATAATATATGTTTACCAATTGTATTGTATAATCCTCTACATGCTAATTGCATTGTATACACATAGGATATATGATGCATGCTATTATACATGATGTATATATTATTATTAAAAAAATAATAATGTATTTGTAATTACAAGAAAGACTGGCTAGTTATTGACAAATTGGTTGGAACAAAATATCCTATATAGGAGGGTGTGTCGTGTAACAATCCAAATTTGTAAAAATAATTGAAAATGGAAAGAAATATGAATTTATGTTTGAATTGTAGCGCATCGGGGAGAGAGGAAAAAATGGATTTTTTTTGTCTTCAAATAGCTTTGTCGCTTTTACGAAAGTTATTCATATCATGCTAGGTGACTCTAATCCTATCTCTGTTTCAAATATTTCAATTTTGACATTCTGATTCTCCTCATAATTAATTTTGTTGCATTTTCCCTGAATTTATCAAATTTTTATTGCACAATTTTTTATATGTTATCATATTGATTATCCTGAATAATTTGGTTATGACATTTATGAATTTCGCTAGGAAAAATGAAAGTTATTGAATATTTATAATGTATAGAGATTGGATATTTTTATTTAAGCAGATTATTGAGAATGAAAAAGTATATATGTGATTGGGTAATAGTTGGTTGCTATTGCTTTTGTTGTAATGTGTCTATTAGGGCATGCATATCATCATAGGTTATAGCTTTTACTTAACCTTTTAAGTTGTTTCGTCTACATGGTCTTGAAACCTATGATTCCCATTCCTATTATAGTTTCTAAGGGGATCTCTCCTAGATGGATAAACAATCTAGGGTTTTCTATAAACTCTTCTCCTATAGGTTCAGTTGCAAGTAGGTTCTGGGCAGGTGGTTCAATAAGTAACTAAGTATTTAGAGCTTTCATGTGGGTAGTCAAACTCATAATCATCTATTATAATTTTTGGAAGATTTCTTGATTTTGTTATATAACCTCCTTTATTTGTTGACAAATTTCTCACTTGATCTATAATAGCAAATTGTTGTGGCATGTTGTTTGCAATATGGTTACAATGTTGATGCAATATGTGATTTTTTTTAAAATTAAAATATTCAATGAGTGTTTATTATGAAAATAAGAAAACTTAAAATAGTATTTTTAAATTTTTTAAAACCTTCACTCTATTTTATTGAGCAATTAAATTTGGTAAAAATAGAGTTTCTTATGAAGATTTCTAATAAAACCTATGTTTATAATGCATATATTTATTATTGATTAAAACCTAAGTTCAATTAATTTTTTTAGCGTATTAATCACTGTACAATATGAGCTCACTCAAGGAACATAAAGGTGAGATAGCTTTCTATGATAATTGTTTTGGCACGTAAAAGTATAGGTAACTAATTGACACATTTACACTAGTTTATAAGATTGACTTAAACATACAATCTGCCTGAAGTTTTGTAATAAGAAAACAAATTACCAAAAAAATAGTAAATAAAATTTTAAAGTTAGATAAATGACCTTTTAATCAACTCCAATTCACCATTTGCAAGTACTTTTTAAGCTTGGTGGTGATGTCTCAAAGTCTCCTCTGTAAACTAGGCTTTAGTAACAAAATAATGGGTTGCCACCAAGGGTTTAGCCCTTGGTGGGTTGTTGATTTAGCCTTGGAAGGGTTCCAAAAAGTTTTGGGGTTGATTTGTAAGCATTGGTAAGATTTGGAATTGAGTGGTGTCAAGTTTCATGCAATGATAGGATGATATATATGAGCACAAAATTTCTGGCCGAATTTTGACTAGTGGAGTTTTTTGGCCTTTAAAACCTCAATTAGTGGGCATTTTAGGACTTTTCAAATGCATGAAGATGAAAATGGAATACCTTAAGAACAATTATGAAGATTTTCACTATATTCTAAAGCGGTTTGGTTGGTCAAATGAAGGTTAGAATCCAACTAGATTTGAATCAACCTAGTTTTAGTTGAAAGCTTTAATAGGGATTATAGATAAGATGTTGCGGGGTGAATGATAAGAAATTGATAATTGAGAAATAACTCTAATGAAAAAAAATCAAATAAAGATAAAATAGACTTTCTACTCACTATATTAGGAATATTTAAGAGATTACCAAACCTCATCGTGCAAGGAGTCAGGCGCCATACCTCCTTTTCTTAGATGAAAAACCAAATTTTTTTAGAAACGTAACAACAATTTTTTTTATTCCATAATGCATAAATAGTTACAATAAGTTCATATGAATTACACATAAAAAAAGGCGGCGGCAAGGAGAGATTGAGGGGCCAACCACTATAATATAGGAGAGAGAGTGAAACCACTTTTTACAACTCCCTCCATGTTATATTGGCCAACAAATCAAGCATGTGCCCATATTTAAATTAAATTTATTCATTCAATTAAACATTTACATTTAAGGAAGTAACAATTCATACTACGATTTAAAATTCTAAAAACAAAATTTCATAATATTGAGTTTTAAAAATTCAAATTTAATTTTTTTTTGAAATTTTCACTTTCACTTACTAAGTAATATTGCAACTTAAATTCACCATGGCATAGTCTTTTACAAAATTAAACACATACATAAACATAAAATAAAATTATATTTAATATATTCACTCCCAATCTTTGCTCTTCACATATTTTCAATGTGCTACTTGCTTTAAGCTTTGATTGGTCCATATATTCTTTGATGGACATCTTGTGCCACATCAAACACTCCATTAGATGATTTATGTTAATTCATTTGACCATATATAATTCTTTCAATATTTAAGTGCTTTAATGACCTCAAACATTATATGATAATTTCATTAAACTTTCATAAGTGATAATTTGTAGGACATATTGCTGAAGGGAAACATTTGGCAAAGTAGGAATATAATATAAAATTCACCCATAAAACCCAACAAGAACCCTACAACCCATGCTTCACTGGTACCTCAATGTTCTCTGTTCGACGCAACCTCTTCTCTTGTATCAATTTTTGGTTCACTTGATGGTAGGCTTGCCATACCAATTTCTCTTTTAATCATCATTCCGAGGTACACTTAGGGGCTGTTTGGCAACAAGTGTGATTTAACTTTAGTGAGATTTACTAAAGCCTATAAATCTATATTTAGTAAATCCCAAGGGTGTTAAATTCTTAAAACTATTTGGTATGATAAATGTTAAATCCTGTTAAATCCTAAGAAACTGTTTGGTAATCTATTTCAATATTTGTTGACAGTTAGAGATTTAAATGTGAATAAATTAATAAAAATTTTAAAATGAAATTTGTAATTAAAAATTAAAATCAATGTGTTATGAATTTAATATGGGGGGTTTGGTGTGTGTGGGGTGGTGTGGGTTGGGTTGTTGTGTGGTGGGTTGTGTGGGGGTGTGTGGGTTGGGGGTGGTTTGGGGTGGGGGGTTGTGTTTTGTTGGTGGTGTTTTTGGTGTGGGGTTAGTTGGTTGTTAATTAGAGTGTTTTGTGATTTTAATATGATCAGTAAGATGTTTCATGAGATTACTGTGTATTTTATTGATAAAGTTAAAAACATTTGTAACATATGCCACTTTCATGCATCTTATCATGATTTTGGTGAAATGATTAGCATCAATTTCATACTTCATAAAAGACCCATCATTCAAATTGCTTGCAGCTCGAATATCAAGTATTTTAAATCTTATGCATGAAGGCTGAAAGCTCTACAGGAATATACGTTCAAGTTTAAATGATGAACCTATTTTTCTAATATAAAATATAATTCTGAATACATATTATATTTAATATATAATAAAAAATATGGTAATTTTGAAACATGTAATAAAATTATTGAATGTTTCTGTATTAATTACAATTCAATGTGAAAGGAAATAAAAAAAATATTTGAAAATCAATAATAAAGTGGTACATAATAAATGGACAGTTACTACAAACAAAATTTAATATTAATGCTAAAACATTATTGATATATTATAAAATTTTTAAAATGATTTGAAAAATACAATATCAACTTTAAATCACTTTGAATTTATAGTATAACTTTTTAGCTTCGAGCTTACGGACCTCAATATCTAATTTTTGGTTTGATTTGGACTTTCTGATAAGATTTTGATTTTGTTTTGATCCAATTTGAATTTTATTGTATGGATTTATTTTATATTAATTTTATTGCCTGAATCTTTATTGGAGATGCCAGGGACGATATTTTCTAAGATGAGTAAATTATAAAAACCTAAAAATCTTAAAACTATTTTTAAAATGAAAAATATGACATTTCTAAAAAATTTTATCTTGAGCACTGTGGTATTAGGTAGCACAATGCCTCTGTGCTAAGCAGTCTAGAATTTTGCAATTCATTCTGCGCAGGGTAATGTGCTGAATCCATAAGGTACTAACAAATGTCTCAACTCCATATTCAATCCATGTAAAAATCTGTAATATTTTTATTCAGCAGTGGGGATCAAATGTGGAGTATATCTAGTCAGTGCAATAAGTTCAGCTTCATATTGCATCATTATCGTGCATCCCTATTCCAGTCTTATTAAGGCTTCTTGCCTTTGTTGTCAAGCTGAGGGAGGTACATACCACATTCTAAACCCTACAGTAAACTCTACTCAACTTATATTTGCATTTGTGTTCCCTTGGAACTTCTCCCATTATTTTCTTACCCGTCATCTCTCTACTTCACCTTCAAATAGTAAAAATATCAAAAGGTACCTTCTAGTTCCCCGGGCACTACATTCTATCAAAGATATTCTCTATCCTCAATTGTCAATCTTATGCAGCCTGGGGTTCAATAGCTCCTTTGAACATTGTGGGTTTCAATTTATGAAATGTCTATAAATATTTATCCCTCGCTTCTTCTTTAAAAGTAAATTGGATGATTGAAGTTGATTGGATATGATTTGAAAGCTGATTGAAAGTTAGTTGAAAGTTGGTGGAGGGCAGGATTGAAGGTTGGATTGAAGGGTAGAACTGGAATTGATTAGACTTGGATTTGGTTTTGACTGGGACCTATATGGTTGAGAAGTGGACACCTCCCAATCATGAGGTCATCAAAAAGAAACCTCTATAGGTCCTAGTGACCTCATACATAAATGAGGCCAACATACAGATTTATAACTTTTTCTGATTTATACAAGCTCTTTATTATTTGGATAGTACAGCTATGATGTTTAGTTTAAGAATGATTATTTACAGCCTTATCATTTTGACATATTTACTATATTGGTTTATAACTTTTATTATTACATTATGTGTTTTACAATTTATGCACATATTCATGATCATACTGACTACTACTATTATGAATTTAATGATTTTATGCATACTGCTCCTTTCTTATGCTTTGAGTTAAATAGTAGGTTTTTAGTGATCGGCTGGGCTTTTTAAGAAGCTTAATATATGTGTTTTAATGATTTTCTGTAAGAAAATAGGTTTAAAATTATGAAACTAATTAGATTCTTCATATTTTTTTATATCATCTTGCCTTTTAGTTATCATTTTATGGTCATTAGTGAGTAAATAATATGATATGAACCCAGAAGAGCCCATATTAAGCACTTATAGCGTAGTTAAAAACTTTAGAACATTGATTAGATGATCAAATGATCTCTAAATTTGGAGTGCTTATAGTCAAATTAAACTTCCCGACCACCGTGATTGATCCATCACCATTCAACTTTCACCATCTGATCACATAATTGACCAAACACCATTAGAATATCGAACGCTCTCATCCCCTACTAACTCTACAACATTTTTTTTTTCAATCTGTCGTACTCTCATAATCTCCTCTTATCCAGTTCAAGTGGTTAGCAAAAATCTTTGTGATCAACACTCATATAAAAAAATTATTTTAGTTGGGCCTAGCTCCTTAATTTTTCCTCTTTGCAAATTTTCACGTAAAAACTTTGTCCTTTGTGCTCTTTTCATTTATTTATTTGTAAGTGGGATACAAGTGTAAACTTATGATGCACAACTCTCTCAATTTATCGCCACAAATTTCTAGCATAAGTAAAAAACAGATGCCAATATATTCTTTACAATTCATTATTATTACATGCTAGAAAATATGCATCAATAGAGTTAATATTTTACGTCTTAGCTTTGGACAAAAATTGAACACGCATAGATAAAAAGTAATTTAGGACAAAAAAAAATTAAATGGAAAAACTAAAAAAAAAGGAAAAAATTTTTTAGACCTAAACCAGTTGAAAAATCTACTATATATCATAAGATACAAGAATCCTTCATTCATTATAGTTGAATAAGAAGATGACTATTTGATAGCAAAATATATAATTTCTCTTTTGTAGGGATTACAAAAATATGTTATCCACAAACGAACAATTGAAACCACAATAAGATTATGATGCTAGCAAAAAATTGTAGATGGTGGCGGTGATTACGAGTGGTGGTCATCGTCACTGGAATGAGCAAGTGGTGGTCACCGGTGGCAGCATTAGCTAGAAAATGCAAGTGAGCTCTTTTCTTCTCTCAACTAGTTCGCCTCCTTATGTATAGAATGAGATACAATTTTTTTGGTAGGGCATTTTGATAAATTTGGCAAGAATTCATAGCTCTCAATTATACAGTTCATATTGATTCGTTGGGTCATTAAGCATTTACTCAATAATAAAGTGTCTCATGGAAGTTAGAATTGAGTGATCTTGGTCTCGTTGGATTCTTCTCATTGAGTCGCTTAATTTGATTATAAGAATGTAAAATTTTGAGATCATTTGGTTATCTAGTTAATATATGAAGCTTTCAATTATGTTTCAAGTGCCTGATTTGATCTTATTGAGGCCCAATATTAGATCAATATTGATATCATTTAAGTTTGTCTTATAAAAAAATTTAGTTGGACTATAAATTTATTTAAATCATAATTTAGATGATCTGAAATTTAATTCTGAAAATTTTTAATTTAAATTTTGATATGTAATTATTTATTATTTTTCATAACAAAATTTAAAAAATATTAAATAACAACCCTAGAAACAACCCTTCCCTAAACAACCGTTCCGCCCATTTCCTTTTCCAAAATCCTTTACGCCGATATTTGAATTGAAAACTGCTTTTAACCTTGCAACAGGATCGAACTACCCGATATTTGAATTGATCGCAGCCGAGGCCTCGGCTGTCTTTGCACGGGCATGTGAAATATTTATTTTTGAACGCACCCATAGGTCTTTGGTCCATGCTGAAGAGAACAAGTGCCGTACTATTTAGTTTTTGTTTATTTTTTGTTATTGTTTAATGATAGATTCAAGGTGTATTTGGGATGGTTTTTTTATTTTGTTTTAAAATAATTTTTTAATTAAAAAATTCTAATTTAAAATTTTTTAATTAAAACACTATTTTACAAAGCTTTGAGAATTAAAGCTGTACCAAACAAACCCTAAGAGTTTGTTTGGATGACTGTAGTTGTGGGTAAAGCTGTTTGTGAAAATATTATGCATAAAGTTATTTTTTTGGATGTTGTTGAATATAAATTATTATAATTTATTTAAAAGGTATAATTATCGAGCTGTTGTGCTACACCTGTTTGTGAACAAATTGTTGTGTTACCTTTATATATCTTGAGATGAAAAAAAAATTATTAATGTTAAAATTATGAAGGTATATATAATAATAACAAATAATTCTAAATTAAAATTTTATTCACTTTAACAAAGTATTTTATGACTTCTAAATATCAAAGTACTCTTACTTTTTTTTTATAATGAAATATCATGCTTTAAAATTATTTGAAAAAAAAAAGTTATAATATTTGATATTACTTAAAAAAACCTATTTTTGTAATAATAATAATAATATAATTTGATACATTTTTAAGATTTAATTAAAATAAAAAATTTAATTTTGAAAAATGAAATAAACTATTTAATGTTGTATTAATTAAAATTTCAATGTAAAGAAATAAAAAAAAAATATTTGAAAGCAATACTAAATTGTTACATAATGGAATGGTCAAGTTTACTGCAAATAATATCTAATATTGAGCTAAAACAATATTGCATATATTATAAAATTATTACAATGAATTAAAAAATACAAAATCAACTTTAAATCACTTAGAATTGATAGTAGAATTTTTTAGCTTCGAGCTTACAGTCCTCAATATTTAATATGTATGTCTAAGAAGTTATACTAAATAAGTAAAGAGTTTTAGATTATGTAGTATTTTTCTAGTAAAAATAAACCAATATCAATATCAAGTAGCTTTCAGTAAATAGAGTTGTCACTCTTGCCCTTTGGCATAGTATTTAACTCCTTATTACTTTGATAGCATCACAAACTAATGTATTTAAAGAAAAACCCTATCAATTAACCATTTTGTATATGTATCAACCAATCTCTAATCAACCTTAGTAAATAACCATCCCTTGCTTATTTTCACACACATTATTGTAAATGTAATAACAACTAACTACTACTCGTTCACATGCATATGTATTCGCAATGCTTGCATTAACTGTTTAATCATAAATAAATGCTAAAATCTTTATTTCTGTATAAATCATACAACGCAATAATTATAATCATAACCGGTGAAAATATAAACTATTTAATTAAAATTACCATAATAATTAGTACTATAACATACAAAAAGTTAAACGGTGGTAATTTAATAAACTTAAAATTATACAATTATAATTAATTTGGGAGATATAAAATGGAGAAAGTAAAATCTTTGAAAATATGAGTAGGTTAGAAGACACCTACAAGGATCTAATTTTTTTTTTTTTTTTGTAAAAGCTACAAATTGGATCTAGAGCCAGTGGCGGAACCATGTTGTAGTTAGGGGGGGCAATTGCCCCCCCTCAAAAAAAAAATTTGTTTTTTATAAGAGAGAAAAAAAAAAATTTATATAGAGAAAATTTTTTTTGCCCCTCCTAAAAAATTACTTTTGCCCCCCCTAAAAAACTATTTTGTCCTAACTTGTCCTAAAATGTCTATATTATTCTTCAAATTTAATTTTAATATTTTTTTTTCGTGTCTTTCATGACAATTTAATTACAATTTTTTTATTTTTCTTGCTTAATTTTTTTTAAATAACTTATATATATATATTATTTTTAATATTTAATTATTTTAATATTGTACTTGCCCCCCCTCAAAATTGAAGCTGGTTCCGCCCCTGTCTAGAGCTAAAAGCATATTTCCTCTCTCCTCTCTCGTACTTCCATTCTCCTCTCTATTTCTTTGTATTCCCAATTCCTTTCCCAACAAGTAGGTGAAGTGAGGGGGAGAGTTGAGTGAATGGTAAGATATTTAATATTATAAAAACTCATTTTAGTGTATGGCGTTGCAGTGCTCATTTAACTTAGCGCCGCAGTGCTGCATGTAATAAGCACAATGTGCTGGGCTGAATGAATTAATTTCAAAATTCTAGAGAGCTTAACACTGGGGCATTGTGCTACCTAATGTCATAATTGTGATACCTAATGTCACAATGCTCAAGGTCAAAAATTTTAGAATTATCATAATTTCATTTTTTTTAAAATAGTTTTAAGATTTTTAAGTTGTTACAATTTATTCATCTTAGAAAAATATCATCCCCGACATCTTCACTAAAGATTTAGCCAAAAAAATTAATATAAAATAAATTTATTTTAAAATAAATCCATACAATAAAATTCAAAATGGATCAAAACCAAATCAAAATCTCATCAGAAATTTCAAATCAAACCAAAAATTAATTTTATCATATAGTCTTGTAATTCATTTTATAACATGTCATTCAATATACAATAACGTGCTATGTCAATCAATCATTCAAAATAGAATTTCTTATGAACCAAACTCTCCGGTTGTAGTCTATCTTCCTGGTACTATAAGTTGTACACACATGCATCACTAGATTAGGTGTTGTCGATTTGGATACAGTCTAGACTCCCTTTAACTGTCACAACAACTCTACCATCAACCCGGCCTGTTCATCAATCTCTTATTATATGCTCTCAATCTTATAATACTCTATCCTTCATTCTGCCTAAAGTGTCATATTCCATAATCAATTATTCCTGTAGGTTCTCTCTGTGGATAATCTAAAACCTTGTGCCCTTGCTATCCACTTTGAAAACAACATCTCATTAGAAGGTAGCACTTACCTGAATGTATCTTTCCATAATGGATACAATCATTAAGGCTGCTAGTAGGTCCTATCGACCCCTTCTTCGAATCACCAAATCTACACCTCTTATCAATGATATTTTTCCTATTGCTGCTTGATTTGCTTCTAGTCCTCCTCGCGCTCACATCATACATTTATGCATGTACTATCAAATCAAGCTCTATCAGTTTATCCCATTTCACTAACTCAAAAACTCTTGAATCCGTAAGGTACTAACAGATGTCTCAACTCCATATTCAATCCTTGTAGACATATGTAATATTTTATTCAACAGTGGTATCAAATGTGGAGTATACCTATTTAGTGCAATAAGCTCAACTTCATACTGCATCACTATCGTGCATCCCTATTCCAGTCTTATGAAAGCTTCTTGCATCTATTGTCAAGCTGAGGGAGGTACATACCATATTCTAAACACTACAGTAAACTCTACTCAACTTATATTTTCATTAGTGTTCCCTTGGAAATTCTCCCATTAGTTACTTACTTCATCTCTCTGCTTCACCTTTAAATAAATAAAAAAATAGCTAAAGGTACATTCCAGTTCTATGGACACTGCATTCTATTAAAGATTTCTCTATTCTCAATAGCCAATCTTATGCAACCTGGGTTTCAATATCTCCTTTGAACATTGTGGGTTTAAATTTAAGAAATGTCTATAAATACTTATCACTCGCTTCTTCTTTGCTCCTAGCTGGCTTGTTCTGTGTATCTCCCATTACCTATGTTATAACACTATCTAGTTTCACAACACTGTATAATGGTATGGGAGTTGTATTGTGTTGTTCATTTGATACATTTTGTCTCTAGTAGGTCCATTTAAGTTGTTCATTTACACAATTATGTTTGAATAATTTAGACATATTATCAATTATATATATAAAATAATGCACCGTAATCTACCCAATCTCACTAAATTTACAGACAATTCATATAGCTCTAGTGGTAATTCAACTCTTCTAACGTTAATACTCTGATACCAAATTATGATGCCCCAAAATTTAAATTATAAAAAATTATATATTTTATTTTTTAATAAAAATAATCATAGAGCTGGAGCAGAAATCAAGCTCTGTAAACAAGTCCTGTAGCAGTTGAGTTTGTTTTATGTGGTTGTATGATTATGTTTAATTTCCATTACAATTATTTTTCATTATGTTTTTTATTATCAAGCTATCGTTTGACTTGCATATACCTACTTATATATCATATTCTAGACAATAATATGCAAGTGCGTCAACTGTTAAAGCATGCAAGAATCTAGACTACTATATGTCTACAACCAAGTGACTATTGTTAAGCTTCTTTATTCATTAAGGAGTATCTAATCCAACTTTATAAACCTTTTTGTTTTCTTTGTAATGAGAATTTAAAATAAAGTCGAAAGTTCATAAATCACTTTAATTTGTTAAGAAAATAATAAGAGAAGACGGTTCTCTAAAATTTCACTATCAATTCTGAGTGGTTTAAAATTGATATTGCATTTTTTTTATTCATTTTTTAAATTTTATAATATATTCAATATTAATTTAGCACAATATTAGATATTGTTTGCAGTAAACATGATCGCTCTATTATGTAATAATTTATTATTTATTTCAAATAATTTTATTTTTATATTTTTCACATTTAAATTGTAATTAATACAACATTAAATAATTTATTTCATGTTTTAAAATTACATATTTTTTATTTTAACTAAATCTTAAAAATGTATTAGAATTAGAGTATTATTATTACAAAAAATCAATTTTTTTGAAGTAAAATCAAATATTATAATTTTTTTTCCAAATAATTTTAAAATATAATATTAGATTGTCAAAAAAAAAATAAACATAAGAGTACTTTGATATTTAAAAGTAAAAAAATAGTAGATAAAATGTTAATTTAGAATTATTAGTTTGTTATTATATACACCTTCATAATTACAATATATATATATATATATATATATATATACAAAATATCTCGACAATTATATTATCCAAATAAAATACAATGATTTATGTATAACAACTTCAAAAAGTTGCTTTTTATACAACAATTTCACAAGAAATTATTCTGTGCGGAGATAGGGCGCAAAACACCGTTCGAAGACCAACTAGATGTGCCACATCAGCAATACCGAGCGGCGGTACCGAGCACATGGATGATATGACACATTATGATTGATCTTTGGACGACGTTCAGCGTCTGCACATAATAATTTCCTCAATTTCATAACTTGCAATCATCCCAAACACACCCTGAATCCATCATGAACCAGTAACAAACAACAAACAAGAGCTAATTGACTTACCAGCAACAACTTCACATCAATAGCATAAAAAGCACCAACTGAAACTAAACATGACAGAAGCTACAGTTACTAGATCAAACAACAGTGGCACTACTGCTGAATATAGTAGTAAGCGAGAGGATCACCCGCCGGGGCAGGGGCAGTCATTACAGATGGTCTTCCAATATCCTCGTTACCCTCTTCCCTGGGCACTATATCAACCAAGAAATCAAACACATCCGTCCTAGTGATGGCCGCAGCAATATCGTTCTTTTGAAGAGTACGGCGCTTGTTCTCTTCAGCATGGGCCCAGGACCTATGGGTGAGATCAAGAATGAACATTTCACATGCCCGTGCAAAGACCACCGGAGCCTCGGCTGCGATCATCCTAACATCCTCATCAGCCTTCATAATCTTCTTGATCCGAGCAAGAGGGAGGCTTTGATTCTTGAAGTCACTAGTTTGCTCGATCTCTCGGTACTGATCTGCCCAGAACATCTGGAGATGCTGCTGCTGCTGCTGCTGCTGTTGCTGCTGATGGTGGTAGAGTTGCGGATAAGCCTGATAGGGGACACTAGCACCAACGCCCATCGGCGCCTGAGAGCCGTGGCCCTGCTGATCCATATCGGGTAGTTCGGTCCTGTTACAGTGGTTAAAATCAGTTTTCCATTCATATATTCGGCATAAAGAATTTTGAAAAAAGAGATGGGCGGAGCGGTTGTTTCTGGGAGGGAAGTACTTTCTAGGGTTAGGGTTTCGGATATGAAAATCGAAAAAAAAAAAAAAAAAACATGCGGGCAGAAATCTGAGAGATCAGAGAACCTTTGAAATGACGCGCGGATGAGAGGTTTTGCCCTTGCGAATTTTGCTCAGAATCGTCTCGAAGACGGAAAAAAAAACAGAATCGGTATCGAAGAGGAGGATTGGGGGGAACGGGCAACTCAGCTGCAATGCAATTCCACGACCTAAATATTTGCCTACGGTTTGCCAAGAGGTCGATGGTATGGACCACCTAATATAGAACTACATGTTTTCTTCTTTAATTTATAAGTTGAAGCGTAATAAAAATGTGAAATTTTAAGAATAAGTTTAAGTAATAATTGTATTCAGAACTTAAGTATGATTTTTAAAAAATTTAAAAATAGGCAAAGTTATCTGTTTGAACAGCGACTTATCCCTAACTGTATTAGTCAAAACGAAAATGTGGCTTGCTGGCATGGCAGATGTTAGCCTTCTGTTAAACGGGCAACTTTGTTTTGATAAAAGAAAAATTTTCTCATTCTTCCTCGCGTTTTCTTACTCACCATTCATTTGCTATTCTAGTTTGCGACCATCACCGATCTGCCATTATGAGCCTGTTTAAGTGTTGAGGTAATATTTTTTTAAATTTCTTTGCTAAATTAGGCTAGAGTGTTGATCTTAAGTAGTTATTTTGCTTAGAAATGTGTTAAGTATAAGAGAGAATTAGTTATTTAAACATTTCTTTCCTTATTTGGTTTTCTTGTGGTTTTTGTAATGTAGTTAGGGAAGATGGTATACAAGTTAAATTTGGTGAGGACTGTATGTGTCTGTGTGTGTTTTTGTTCTAATGTCATGGATAGGATGTTGGAAGGTGGAGGAATGCTTGTTTTTCTAGTTGAAGGAAAACTTTAAATTTTTTTATTGGATGTTAGCGAAATGCGTGTTTTATTTTCTTCTATTACCTTGAATGTATGAGTATTTTTGCTTCAACTAAATTTGGATTGAAGTAATTATTTGATAATGTTATACAAATTTATGAGTTTGTAATGATATAATTATTTTTGGATTTGAAGTAATTGTTTCATTATTAGTTAATTAATAGTTAATATATTTGTATTTTGAAGTTATGTATAATATATATAGTGGTTAACATTTATAATGCATTAAGTGAACTATTTTTTAGATATGTAAAGTTATTTCCATAGTTTCAGTATGTATTGTAATTATAATTTTTATATAACGACTTTAAAATGATTGTGCAAATTAATGATATTTTGTACTAAGTATATGCAATTTGTTGATCTTTCATAGCGAAACGTACGAGTTCAATTATGAGTAGACAAGGAGCAATGTTCATGCTAATATATGGATGTGAATTGCAAGTAGATGCGAATTTTGTGCCAACTTATTATGGGGGTAGGAATCGTCCCCTGCAAGTGCCAAGAAATATAAACTTAGAGCAGCTTAAGTTTAGGATTTTCATAGTCCTTAAGTATGATACTTCGAAGTATTATGTGAACTTAGTCTATCGAGTGCCCGTGGACAATGAGTTTGTCGCTTCACATGCTAAGGATGATGAGGTTTGGGAAGTTCTATTATGCCAAGCTACTAATGAATTTCTCATTATGTGCGTTAATGTCGTAGAGATCAGTTTGTCGGGAGGTAATATTGAGCCTCCAAATTCACAAAAATATGAATGTTGCACCCAAGTTGAACGAGTTGGTGTGCTTGCTGGTCCTTCAAGGCTAGAAACAATATAAGAGCTTATTGACCAGTGAGTTTCCTATATCGCATATTATTAATTGTCCAATATAATATTTTTCTATTGATTAATAAATAAAGATGATTGTTTTGAATGTAGTGATATAGAGAACCAAAATATGCAGGAACCTCTAGGCCCTTCGACAAAAATGATCTCTTCTTATCATTACGGCTATGAGACTATGAGTAGTGAGTCTAGTGAGCAGTGTTCTAATAAGGATGTTGATGATCTTTTACCAGTTGTGAAAGATGGAGTTGTAGTTGGTAATAAAGATATTCAAAATGTCATCTAAGATTACTGCTCCAGGTCAATTGGCACTAAGGATGCAATGGTGGAAATTAATAATTATGCTAACGCCTGTAGGAAAATTTTATAAATGAAGTTTGGGATGCTCGATGAAAGGCTATTAAGGTCATTTTGGGGAGTTGAGAGGAGTTATACCATACTTTGAATTTGTTCATGGATGTCGTAGCCTCTGCAATGCCATAAATTGTATATAGAATTCAAAGTACACAAATGAATAGGTTTTAAAGACTTTTCTAGGCATTCGATCCTTCAATTACTAGGTGGGCCTACTTTTGGCAAGTGCTTAGTCTAGATGGGACATTTTTGCTTGATAAATATCGAGGGACATTATTAAGTGTGATTGGCTTGGATGCTAACAATGGTTTATTTCCTCTTGCCTTCATTATTGTTGAGTCAGAATGTACAAAATCATTGATTTGATTCCCCATGCAACTACATGAGCTCCTCCCAGTTGTTATAAATAGGCAAAATATGTGTATAATATATGACATGAATGCTGGTTTAGTTTTAGAATGTAGAAAAAAATTTTCTGGTGTAGCTCATCGGCGTTGTTGAAGGTATATGCGTGAAAACTTTAAGAAAGCAATACGACATATGGGGTTAGGTGATGTTAAATTTCTGTGTTACAAAATGTATCTAGCTAGTAATACTGATGATCTACGTATTTATAATAGATGCGTGGTAGATATAAAAAAATTAAGGTTGATATCCACCAGTGGCTGGTGGACCAAGATGTCACCCGATGGTCATTAACATACGATGGCGGATTTAGATATGGTGTAATGACAACAAATGCAGCAGAATCTTTAATGATGTATTAAAAAGAGCTCGAGGATTGCCAGTACAAGCCAAAGGGAATTCTTCCTTGATATAGAACGCGCTTTATAGCACCACTTTAACTATACTGAAGATACACATAAGCAGTGGGACATAAACATGGTGACAGAAATTTGTCATAACTTGCGCCGACAAATGCATATTGAGGAGCAAGGATACTTTGACGATATAGTTGAACATGATACAACAGTCTCCATGACCCAAGGTTCTCCTCAGACTTACAGCAAATTTGTTGGACCATCATCATATCCTAATCATGGGCCCTTAGAGGATATCTTTTGTTACAATATGTCATAAATACCTCACCCATATTTTGTACCTAGCACCTTTCAGACAGTTGACGTACCTCAGGATGACATTGCTATGGACGAACATCATGTGTTATATGAACGGCCTCTTCGACCACTGTATCATTACACTCCCGACAAAGATGGATTGCCCCAGCAGCCACATAGGCAACGCTAGTTCAGCTTGTGATTGTTCTACATATGATGTATTTTATTATGGATTATATATTTTATTATACTTTATTATGGTTCACTATCATGAATCATGTGTATCATTATGCTTTTGTTATGGAATGGAAATTATGTTTTAAATTTTAATTTAGTGAATCTTACTTTAAAGTCATTGCAATATAAATAGAACTTATGTAACAATTACATCCAAAGTAGCTTGTTTAAAACACATAATAAAAGCTTATAGTAATAACAATAAAATAAGATTTTAACAGTAGTAGATAAAATAAATGTCTTCTGTAACATGAAATTTAGCAAATTAACACACTTAACAAAGTTTAACATACACATCCATAATACATAATAACTTCGACGATAACAGGCACAAACTACATTCAAACTCATATTGCATGTCTCTCCAGTCCTCAGTATTGAAGAATTGTCTAGTCTTACCATCAGGTAATACATTCTTCATCTAATCTTTATAGAAATCTAGAATGAACTGGTCGAACTTCGAACACCAACGAAGATATAAAATGACATGCTCAATTTCAATGTGGTTGTAATTAATATATGGTGGGGAATGACCGCCATCTCTATGTCGTTTCATCTCATGGTATCACATCTGTAAGAAATAAGGGCTGGCAAGGTGACCATTCTCTTCCTAGAACCTAATTTGAAGAGAATTTCAACCGGTAGAATTTAAGAAAACTCTTGTCCAGTAAAGTTTTACCATCAATAACTAAACAATGAATATTCCATAGGCAATCATCCTCATCTTTTGACCATTTATATATGTAACATCTAAATAGCTCATTCTCATTCTCCTTTTGCTCTACGTGCATGTCATCAGCTCGTGCTATACAAGCATGCATTCTTTGGCTTGTATCATCAAACATTTCTTTGTTGGGAACGCCTTTAAGCTTCTCCATATATGGAAAAAATATTTTAAATAACTCAAGTAAAAACTCTACAAATATAATTCATGCATCTTCTGTGCATTCTTTAAATAGCATAGAGTAAAGATATCTAACCATCACTTGCAGCTATAAAGCACAAAATGACTTGAATGGGCCATACAACTTTACAGGTCATCTGATGGGATAAGCTATTATAAGCTACATGAAATGTCAATTTCTATGCTCTGAATAATAATTTTTTGCAAAGGAATTCGATGTCAATTATACATTAAAATCATATTCTAATAATTTATATAAAAAATAAATAAATTCTATACATAATTATTATAAAATTTTCATTAATACATCATTTTGCCCAAATTTATAATATAACTAAATTTGTAACTAATAAACTATCATAATTTTGTCAAAATCAATTATTACTTGTATAATAAACTAAAAAATATTTATAATTAATATCAATCTTAATTAAAATATATATTAAGAACAAATTCTTTATAAAAATTCTTAAAAAATATAAAAGATAAATACTAACATAATTTTTTTTTTTAAATTGAACCCACTTAACTAAAAATACAAACATAATTTATTTAAATGTTAATTGTTATAAGTCGCCCCTTAAACGAGCGACTTACTTTAGTATCCAATGCTTGAAATCAATCATTTTGTTGTTTTTTTTTTTAAATAAAGATAATAGTTGTAAGTCGCCCGCTTAATGGGAGACTTACATTAGCATCCAATGCTAGAAATTAATCATTTTGTTCTTTTTTTTCAATAAAGATAATTTTTGTAATTACAAAAGCTGCCAAGTTGGTCGGCAACTTATTGTGGTTTGTAATTTTCTTTCCAGATAACGGCTAGCTGACTCAGCAATGCCTAGTCAACATAAGTTGCCCTTTCAAGGGATGACTTTGCCTATTTTTAATTTTTTTTTTATTCAGGCTTAAATGCTTCATACAATAATTAAACATGCTTAGTCTAAAAATTTGTCCTAATAAAAATTAATAAATATATGCTAGCTCGCGAATAAGTCACCAAAATTACAACGGTGCCTCTAAAGCATAACCCCACTTGAAAAAATGTTTATGGCATTGTTATTTTAATTTTTTAAAAAATTAAAGTTTGAAAAATAATTAATAAGTTATATATCAAAATTTAAATTAAAAACTTTCAGAACTAAAATTAAGATCATCTAAATTCCGATTTAAAAAAATGTATAGTTGAATTAAATGTTTTGACTAGGCAAACCTAACGTTATCAAAATTGGTATAATATGAGCCTCAATGAGATCAAATCATGCACTTGAAGCATAATTGAAAACTTCATATATTACTTGGATGATCAAATGATCTCCAAATTTGACATTCTTATTGCCAAATTGAGCAACTCGACAAGACAAATCCAACGAGCCCAAGCATAAAGCATTCTGAATGCTGACATCATTGAGACACTTTATTGAGTAAATGCTTTATGATCCAATGAATTAATATGGACCTCATGGTTGAGTGCTATGAATTCCTACTAAATTTAACAAAATGCCCTCACACAAAAAGTTTATTTCATTCTCTACATAAGGAGGTGTAATAGTTGAGAGAAGAAAAGAGCTCACTTAAATTTTCTATCTTACACTGCCACCGATGATCACCACTGGTTCATTCCACTGATGATAACCACCACCAGCAATCACCGCCACCATCTACAGACTTTTATCAAGATCATAACCTTACTGTGGTTTCAATTGTTCATTTATGAATAACATTTTTCTTTAATACCTACAAAAGAGAAACTAAATATTTTACTATCAAAAAGTCATATTCTTATTCAACTATAAAGAAGGAACAATTCTTGTGTCTTATGTTATATAGTAGATTTTTCAATATGCAAAAAATCATTCAATTCATAATAGTAACAATCAATATGATCATGAATATGCACATAAATAATAAAACACATGATGTAATAATAAATTTTATAAACCAGTACAAAACAAATGTCAAAATGATAAGGCTATAAATAATCATTCTTAAATAAAAAATCATAGTAGTACTATCCAAATAATAGAGAACTTTTATAAATCCGTAAAGAGTATAAATCTGTAAAATATAAGTATCCATAAAAACTATAAAAGAATTAGCAACAATGCATAAAGTGCTATCAATGAATTATATAGGAGTTACACATGATGTTCAATTATGTTATATCATTATCAAATTAGTATCCTAATCATGTGCTCAATAATAATTAATCACTAGTTATATTAAATCAATAATAATTAATCAGTACATTAAATCAATATCTTATATGTATGTCTAAGCAGTTATACTAAACAAATAAAGAGTTCTAGCTTATGTAGTATTTTTCAAGTAAAAGTAAATAAATATCAATATCAAGTGACTTTTAGTAAATAGAGTTGTCACTCTTTCTTGTTGGCATAGCTCCTTATTACTAGGATAACACCACAAACCATAATATTTAAAGAAAAGACCATCAAGTCACCATCCTGTATAGGTATTAATCAATCTCTAACCAACCTCAGTAAATAACAAGCCCTTGCTTATTTTCACACACATTATTAAAAATATAATAACAACTAACCAGTACTCATTTACATGGATGTATGCATTCACAATGCTTGCATTAACTGTCTAATTATAAATAAAAGCTAAAATCTTTATTCATGTGTAAATATAAAAAATGCAATAATTATTATTTTAATCAATGAAAATGTAAACCATCCGATCAAAACAACAAGAATAATAACTATTACAATATACAAAAACTTATGAGGCAGCAACTTAATAAATTCAAAAGTATACAATTAAAATCAATTTATAAAGAGAGTTAAATGAAGAAAACAAAATCTTTGAGGTTAGAAGTCACCTATAAAGATCTGAATTTTTTATAAGCAGCAAATTGGATTGAGAACCATGCATGCTTTCTCTCTCCTTTCTCCTACTTCCCATCCCCTCTTTCTTACTTTCCATTCCCGATTCCTTTCCCATCAAGCAACTGAAGTGAGGGGGGGAGAGTGGAGTGAATGACAAGATCTTTAAATTAAATATTATAAAAACTTATTTTAGTGTCTGGTGTCATGAAGCTCATTTGACTCAGTCTTGCATGTAATAAGCACAATACCATCGCGCTAAATTTTAAGATTCTAGAGAGCATGCCGCTGGGGCAATATGCAAACCTAATACCACAGTGCTAAAGGTCAAAAAAATTAGAAATATCATATTTTCATTTTTCAAGTAATCTTAAGATTTTTAGGATGTTACAATCTATCCACTTTAGAAAAATATTTTCCCCGACATCTACACTAAAGATTCAGGCAACAAAAATTAGCATAAAATAAAATCATTTTAAAAGACTCTATTAGTCTGTCCCTTTTTACTAACTAAAAAATCTCCTAAATCCATAAAGATACTAACAGATGTCTCAGCTCTGTGTTCAATCCTTGTATAAATCTATAATATTTGTATTCAATAATGGAGATCAAATATGGAGTATACCTAGTTAGTGCAATAAGCTCAACTTCATATTGCATCATTATCATACATCCCTATGCCAATCTTTTGAAGGCTTCTTGCATCTATTATTGAGCTAAGGGGGGTATATACACATTTTAAACACGACAATAAACTCTACCCAAGTGATCTTTGCATTAGTGTTCTCATGGAACTTCTCCCATTATTTTTTTACCTGTCATCTCTCTAGTTCACCTTCAAATAGAAAAATAGCTAAAGGTACCTTCCAGTTCTCTGGGCACTACATTCTATCAAAGATCTTCTCTATCCTCAATAGGAAATCTTATAAAACCTGGGGTTCAACAACTCCTTTGAACATTACAAGTTTAATTTATGAAATGTCTATAAATACATATCCCTCTCTTCTTCCTTTCTCCCGTTGGCTTGCTCTCTGTATCATAATTACCTATTCTATAACACTATCTAATTATATAATATTGTCTGACTGTATTGTAGCTGTATTGTGTTATTCATTTGATATGTTTTGCTCTGGTAAAACCATTTCAGTTGTTCACTTACACAATTATGTTTGAATAAATTATACATATAATCAATTATGTATACAAAATAATACACCTTATTATACCCAATCTCACTCAATTTACAGTCAATTCTTATAGCTCTGATGATAATTCAATTCTTCCAATAATAATGCTCTGATACCAATTTATGACGAACCATAATCTAAATTAAAAAAAATTATATATTTTATCTTTTAATAAAAATAATCATAGCTCTCTAATTTCTTTCAAAAAATAAAATTACAAGTGGAAATAAAACTATTGATCAAAATAGAAATATGCATATGTATTCATTACTCCAAAACCATATCTAAAACCAATGAGTCATATAACTACAACATACTATCTGCCCACTCCTAGCGATACCCAAAAAACTAAAAGATATGAATAATAGAAAAAAATTTGAAGAATCATGTATCTAATCAGTATCACACTTTTAAACCTCTTCACTGATCTAAAATCATTTAATTAAATATGTTGAGCTCAAAAAATCCAACATGTCACTAAAACCTTACTGCTAACCTAAAGGCATGGAAATTGAGTAGTGATAAGTATAAATTATATATTATTATACGTGTTTTAATTTGAGTAAAAATAGTTTATTTTAGTTATTTATGTGAAAAAAAAACTCAAAAATTAGCAAAAATTCTAAAGAGCTTTTAACACCACGAAGTCTGACAAAAAAACTTTACAGTGCTACCTTTATAACTATCGAGGTGCTCAAACTTTTGCATGGCAGCACCAAGTTCCTTATTGCAAGAGCTGTTATAGAAACACAAACAACACTGCAGCATTATCAGCACTATAGTATCAGAAAGTTAGCTTGGCAGTGATGGATTCTCTATTTTTATATATCATGGAGCCACAATTTCTCAGACCTTGGCACCATTTTTTATACTTGGGCATACGTTCTATTAGTGAAGATATGTGAATGTTCACTAAGTAATGTATCCCTATTAAAAAATTTCATGATGGTGCAAAAGTTTCAGCATTGAGGCGTTAGATCACTTCAGGGGCCGCGACACCATTCCGAGTGTCGTAGCACCAATTACCATTTTTATATTTTTCTATAAATAGTTGTGGTGTTATATTTATAAGGGAGTTCAATCACTTATGTAATTTCAATACATTTAGAGTAATTTAATTTTCTCTTAGAATAAAATTTAAGGGAGGCTAGGAAGCACATGATTAAATTATATGGACTATAAGTTAAAGAAAAAAGGAGTGTAGAGAAGATACTTTGATCCCTTCCATGAATTTAATGAAAATGAGTTTGATAGTTATTTATTCCAAGTTTAGCTAATTCTCTTATTTTGGATTGATAATATAAGATATATGTTGAGGACTAATGAAAACTCTGGTTCTATAAACTTCTAAAAAAATATATTTTTAATATTATCCCGCTCTTCATTTAATGCATATAGTAGTCATATGTATAGTTAAACTTAGTATGATGTATAACCTCGACGGAAGAATGCAAGAATAACCATAAGTATCAAGATAGGATGTTTTGCATACCTAAACATATGATATAAATATTATAGGTTCTTAAGGAGATATTATAATTGTAGGAGGTCAGCATATATCTTTTTCATCCCTACAAGCATGATGGAGATCTAAAGATGTTTATGCTTTGAATCACATTACTTAAAAGTTTTATTAAGAAAGATATGTAATTTTATACTCATCAATCCAAAACACTTTAATTTAATATTGTATCACATATTTTACTATTTTACTCAATGATAAAATCTCCAAAAATATCATTTTTGTTTCAGTAGGATAATTACTACAATTAGAGTATATAGTAGTAGTTTGTTGCAACTAAACATACTTTCTTGTGGGTTTAACACTATAATCTATCACTTTATTACTTTATTTGACATGTATACTTGTGTATATTAAGTGGAGTTTCTTATTTATTATATCAAAAAAAAATCTAAGAATTATATAGGGGTGATAGAACCCTAGATTTTATATAATTTAAAAGTTAACTCCATAGCCCCCATCAAGTAGTATGTATGAAATCATTCAGTTCATAACAGTAGCAGTCATAATGATCATGATAGTATGCAAAAATAGTAAAATATATGTTGCAATAGTAAAATATATAAAGCAGTACAGTATAAATGTCAAAACGATAAGGCTTTAAATAATTGTTCTTAAACCAAACATCTTAGTATTTATATCCAAATAATAGAAAACTCATATAAATTAATATGGCATATAAATCAATAAAGTGAAAGTATTCATGAAAACTATAAAAAATTAGTAACAAAATAAAAAGTGCTATTAATGAATCATATAGAAGTATATACATGATGTTCAATTATAATGTTTCAGTATCAATTAGTATCTTAATCACGTACTAAGTAATAGTAAATCAATAGTAATAAATAAGTCTCAATCCTTAAATCACGTGAATCAATAGATTATAACACCACAAATCACATTATTTAAAAGAAAACTCATCAACCCACCATCTTGTATATGTATTAATTAGTATCCTCCCAACTTCAGTAAATAACCAGCCCTTGCTTATTTTCACACACCTTATTCATATTATAAATTAATAACAACTAGCTATATTCATTCACAAGAATGTTTTTATTCAAAATGCTTGCATTAACAATATAATTGTATCAAATACTAAAATCTCTATTCCTATCTAAATCATAAAAAATGCAATCATTATAATTTTAACAATTAAAAATATAAAATCATCAAATCAAAATGACTAGAATAATCAGTACTATAACCTACAAAAAGTTATACGGTGGAAACTTACTAGATTTGAAAATATGCAATTAAAATTAATTTGGGAGAAATCAAATGGCAAAAATTGAAATCTTTGAAAGTAGTATGTTAGAATTCACATACAACGATCTGATTTTTTTTGTAAAAGTGACGAAATGGATCGGTGGCCAAAGTCTGCTTTCTCTCTCCTCTATTGTCCTTCTCTTCCCCTTTCTATTCCTTTCCTCGCTCGGTTCCTTTCCCAGAAAGAAGCTGAAGTGAGGGGGAGAGTGGAGAGGATAGTAGGATATTTAGATTAAATATTATAAAAACTTATTTAAGTTGCGCTCATTTAACTCAGCGTCACAACGCTACATCTAATACAACATTACGCCGTCTCACTACCAACAACACTACCGCATTGAATTAATTCCAAAATTTTAGAGAGCTTAGCATCAAGGCACTGTGCTACTCAATGCCGCAGTGCTCAAGATAAGAAATTTCTTCTTTTTTTTAAATAGTTTTCAGAATTTTAATTTGTTACATCTAATTACTTTAGTATTACTAGATTTTTATTGTTGAGCCAATTAACTTGATTATAAGTTTGTTGAAATCAGAGTTTGAATATATTTGAATTCAATTAAAGAATTTTTTTATTTAAATATGCATCAAAATTTTTGCCTTATTAAGTTGATTTTCCTAATCTATAAATTTCCAACTCTTTTTAAACGTTATGACCTATGTCATACAAAAATGTGTTGAATTCAAAATATCATTTTTGTCATACAAACTATCATGCGCCATGCAAACTTAATCATAGTTCAAACAAGTAAATTGCCCTAAATTGCAATTTCATCTTTTCTTAAAGTTGGCACATTGATTCATGAAATTTTACTCTGAATTTCCCAAAATTGCTTGAATTTGGTTATAGTGTTAGAATAATTATATACATTTAATTATGCGAGACGTCGCAATAATTATTTAAGTATGTATATTTAATTATATAACTCATTAAGTGGCCCATATATTAGAATTATTGAAATTTAATTATTTATGTTTAATCCTATTGGTCAAGAAGAGATAATTTGATCATTCGTTTATGGACCGTTTGATCAAATAACTTCTATGTGGTTATTGTAACCAATTCGTAGGAAATAACTACCGGTCCTCTCTCTCTCTCATTATATGAGGAGTTGCTTTGCTCCATAGAGAACTAACTCATGAAAGAAGAAAGTGAAGGAAGAAGGGAGAGAAACCATAGTTTCGAATTCGGCGAATTCAAAATGAATCAAGGTATGATTTTCTTTCAATTAAGAGATTGTGAAAATCATCTTGTTTAAGATCTTGAGGATTCAAGTTTTATGTAAATTTCAAATTTTCGTTTCGATTTCTTTTACATATTTTTTATGTGAGTTCTTATAAAAGTTAGAGAACTCATAATGCATGTTAGAAGTTCTTCTAAAATTTAGAGAACTTAATCATAAAGAGAATTCTTGTACGAATTCGAGAACTTGAATCATATATGCGAGTAAAGTTCTCGCATGAGATTTAAGAACTCCATTAAAATATATTACATGTGGTATCAGAGCATGGTTGAAAACTTGTGATTTTCCGTTTAAGTTTTTCTTCAATTTCTTCGATAATCTTTCTAATTAAAATCGAAAGCATATAATTTGTTATCGATTTTAATTAACGCATTAATTATTAAAACATATTTTATCACGATTTATTCGTGGTAAAATATTTATGTTTCTCTTTTGGTTTATGAAATAATTTATGTTATTTATTTCATTACGAATGGATTAGTCATCTTAAAGATAATGACATAAATCCGATTTTATTTTTTTAAAAGAATTTGTTCGTATATGTAATTATATACATTAAGTATTTTTTAATGTATTTCATTTATTTGAAATAATAATCGACATATTTTTTTTTAATTTGATATTTATATCAAGCATAGTTTGTTAATCACCAAAGTGGTCAAACTAGAAAGTTTTCATAAATATCAATTAGAAAATATTTAATTACTCGTGAGTATGCGCTGCTATTAACAGAATGACATAATATTTTATAAAATTTATCACGGGTAATTAACATTCAATTGCTACAAAATATTTAAGAATCACACAAAGGTTGATTAATCATTTCGTACTATTAAATATAATTGTGATAAATTGTCATACTTAATTAAATATATTTAGTATATCCAAAGATAGCAAATATATTTAATTGGAGTATGGATAATTATCAATTATGAGAATTTTATTTTAAACATCAATTATGATTATCGTTGTATATTGTAGTATCACCCAAAGGAGAACTATAATATACATTTTACAGATTACCTGAATGTTATCTGAATCTGTTTTATGTTTTAAATTTAATTTTAAATTATCGATATGTGAGAGTCTTGTATTTTATTTTGCAGCATCTAGTTCTGTAGTTCTTCATTCGCAAGCTTCATCTATTATAAAGTTCAATGGGCTTAATTATTCTGAATGGAGTGAACAAATCCAGTTTCATTTAGGAGTTTTGGATCTGGATTTTGCACTACTTAATGATAAGCCAACTGCTCTTACTGATATAAACAGTGTTGAAGAAAGATCTTTTCATGAAACTTGAGAAAGATCAAATAGATTAAGTCTAATGTTTATGTGAAAGACTGTAGCAGACATTATTAAGCCAACACTTCCAATAACAGATAATGCTAAAGAATTTATGAAGTCTGTGGAGAATATTTCTCAATCTGAGACTGCAGATAAGTCACGTGCTGAGACTTTAATGGGTATGTTAACCACTATGAAATTTGATAGTTCTCGTACTATTTATGAGCACATTATTGAAATGACTAATATAGCAGCAAGATTGAATACTATGGGAATGAAAGTGAGTAAAAGTTTTCTTGTACAGTTTATTATAAACTCATTGCCTCCTGAATATGGTCCATTCCAAATTAATTATAATACTATTAAAGATAAATTGAATGTGACCGAATTACAGAGTATGCTTATTCAGGAGAAATCAAGGCTTAAGAAACAAGGAATTCACTCAATTAATCTCATAGACCAACCAGATTTTAAAAGTAAATCAAGAAAGAAGAATCCAAAGGGCAATAAAGGACACTTAAAGCTTAATGTGTCATCTGCTCAAATCCAAAAGAAGGAACCAAAGAATAATAGATGTCATTTTTGTCACAAGCATGGACACTATCAGAAAGATTGCCTGAAGCGTAAGGCTTGGTTTGAAAAGAAAGGTAAGCCTAGTGCTTTTGTACGTTTCAAATCAAATTTGGCTGAAGTTCCTTATAATACTTGGTGGATTGATTCTGGTTGTACCACTCATGTTTCTAATGTGATGCAGGGATTTCTTACGACCCAAACCATAAAGCCAAATAAAAAGTTTATCTTCATGAGAAATAGAGTCAAAGCTCAAGTTGAAGCCATTGGAACATATCGTTTGATTTTAGATACTGGACATCATTTAGATTTATTTCAAACTCTTTATGTACCTTCTGTTTCTAGAAATTTAGTTTCTTTATCGAAACTTGATACAGCTGGTTTTTGTTTTAAGTTTGGAAGTTGATGTTTCAGTTTATTTAAGTGTAATCAACTTATTGGTTCTGGTGTGCTTTGTGATGGTTTATATAAATTAAAACTTGATAATTTATTTGCTAAGACTTTATTAACCTTGCATCATAATGTTGGAATAAAACGTGGTTTGATGAATGAAAATTCTGCTTACTTGTGGCATAAACGATTGGGTCATATATCCAAAGAATGAATACAAAGATTAGTGAGGAATGAAATCCTTCCTGATTTGGATTTCACTGATCTTGGTATTTGTGTGGATTGTATTAAAGGAAAATTTACTAAACACACAATTAAGAAGGCAACCTCAAGAAGTACACAGCTTCTTGAAGTAATACAAACTGACATATGTGGACCTTTTGACGTGCCTTCCTTTAGTGGTGAAAAATATTTTATTACCTTTATTGATGATTTTTCACATTATGGTTATATCTATTTATTGCATGAAAAATCTCAATCAATAGACGCCCTTGAGGTGTTTATTAATGAGGTTGAGAGGCAATTAGATAGAAAAGTGAAAATCATAAGGTCTGATAGAGGTGGTGAATTTTATGGAAGGTTTAATGAATCTGGACAATGTCCTGATCCATTTGCTAAATTTCTTGAAAGGCGTGACATTTATGCTCAATATATAATGCCTGGCACACCACAACAAAATGGTGTTGCAGAAAGACGCAATCATACTTTAATGGATATGGTTAGATGTATGTTAAGTTATTTTTTCTTACCCTTATCTTTGTGGATGCATGCTTTAAAAACCGCTATGTATTTGTTAAACATGGTTCCTAGTAAGGCAGTTTTAAAGACTCCATTTGAACTGTGGACAGGAAGAAACCCTAGTTTAAGGCACCTGCATGTTTGGGGTTGCCCGGCGGAAATAAAAATTTATAATGCACATGAAAGAAAATTGGATTCTAGAACAACCAGTGGTTTCTTCATTGGTTATCCAGAAAAATCTAAAGGGTATAGATTTTATTGTCCTAACCATAGTACGAAAATTATTGAAACTGAAAATACTATGTTTATTGAGAATGGTGAGATTAGTGGGAGTATAGAATCTCGTAATGTAGAGGTTAAAGAAGTTGGGGTGAAAATTCTTTTGCCCGTCACTTCTAATAAAGTTGTTAATCCTATAGTTGTTAAAAAGTTTGACAATATAAAGGATGAGCAAATAAATGATAATACATCCCAAAATGAAGTTGTCACTAATGAACCTATAATTGATGAACCACAAGAAGTAGCATTAAGAAGATCTACTAGAGTTAAAAGATCTGCTATTTCGAATGATTATATGGTTTATCTTCAAGAGTCAGATTTTGACTTAGGAATTGATGATGATCCAGTTTCATTTTCACAAGCCATAGAAAGTATAAATTCTAATAAGTGGTTAGATGCCATGAAAGAAGAGTTAAAACCAATGGATCATAATAAAGTCTGGGACATCGTTGAATTGCCTGAAGGTTCCAAAAGAGTTGGGTGTAAGTGGGTCTTTAAGACCAAACGCGACTCTAAAGGCCATATTGAACGATATAAGGCTAGACTTTTTGCCAAAGGTTTTACTCAGAAAGATGGTGTTGACTACAAAGAAACCTTCTCTCCAGTTTCTAAAAAAGAATCATTAAGAATTATTATGGCGATAGTGGCTCATTATGACTTAGAGTTACATCAAATGGATGTGAAAACAACCTTTCTTAATGGGGATTTAGAGGAAGAAGTTTATATGGATCAGCCTGAGGGGTTTTCAGTTGAAGGAAAGGAACATATGGTGTGTAAACTTAAGAAATCAATATATGGACGTAAACAAGCTTCACGATAATGGTATCTCAAGTTTAATATTATCATCACTTCCTTTGGATTTAAAGAAAACACTGTTGATCGGTGTATATATCTAAAGGTCAGTGGGAGCAAGTTTATAATTTTGATTTTGTATGTTGATGATATTTTGCTTGCTACTAATGATCTTGGTTTATTATATGAAACTAAGAAATTTCTCTCAAATAACTTTGAAATGAAAGATATGGGTGAGGCATCCTATGTGATAGGAATTGAAATTTTTCGTGATAGATCACAAGGAATGCTAGGATTGTCTCAGAAAGCATATATTAATAAAGTTCTTGAGAGATTTAAGATAACAAATTGTTCAGCAAGCATTGTTCCAATTCAGAAAGGAGATAAATTGAGCCTTATGCAATGCCCAAAGAATGAATTGGAACATAAACAAATGGAACAAATTCCTTATGCATCTATTGTTGGAAGTTTAATGTATGCTCAGACTTGTACTAGACCAGATATAAGTTTTGCTGTTTAAATGTTGGGTAGATATCAAAGTAATCCAGGGCTTGATCATTGAAAAGCAGCAAAGAAGGTTTTAAGATATCTACAAGGAACAAAGGAATACATGCTCACTTTTAGAAGATCTGATCAGCTTGAGGTGATTGGATATTCAGATTCAGATTTTACTAGATGTTTGGATTCTAGAAAATCAACATTTGGATATGTGTTTCTCTTAAGTGGAAGAGCAATATCTTGGAAGAGTGCGAAGCAGTCCGTCATTGCTGCATCCACAATGGAAGCTGAGTTTGTGGCATGTTTTGAGGCCACAATTCAAGGATTATGGCTGCGAAATTTTATTTCAGGACTTGGAGTTGTTGACAGTATTGTCAAGCCGCTGAAAATTTATTGTGATAATACCGCAGCAGCCTTCTTTTCTAAGAACGACAAGTATTCAAAGGGTGCTAAACATATAGAATTAAAATACTTTGTCGTTAAAGAAGAAGTTCAGAAACAAAGAGTATCATTTGAGCACATTAGCACCAATCTTATGATTGCGGATCCATTAACTAAAGGGTTGCTACCGAAGACATTTCATGAACATGTTGTTAGGATGGGCATTACTGATAATTCTTATTAAGCTTATGTTTATTTGCTCTTTATGTATTTTGATACTTTGAGCTCTTTTATTTTGTTTCTAACAATTAGTGTATCCCATTTATTATTTTGTGTATACATGAATGTTTATGTAAATATTGATGGGATTTGTCTTTTGTGAAGACATCATTGTTGGATCATTATGTATGTATGTTATTATGTTTCATATTATGTATAAAATTAGTATCGTGATACATGGAAGGAAATACATCGATCAAATGGTGTGTGACCGCCATGATCCATATTAATTTTGTACTTAATAATGGAATTATGATTTGACCAATTTAAAGAAAAGGATTTATTTATTGCGCTTTATGTTTATGATAATTAAATTATTAATTGAATAATTTCATATGGGCCAAGTGGGAGAATGTTAGAATAATTATATACATTTAATTATGCGAGACGTCGCAATAATTATTTAAGTATGTATATTTAATTATATAACTCATTAAGTGCCCATATATTAGAATTATTTATGTTTAATCTTATTGGTCAAGAAGAGATAATTTGATCATTCGTTTATGAACCGTTTGATCAAATAACTTCTATGCGGTTATTGTAACCAATTCGTAGGAAATAACTACCGGTTCTCTCTCTCTCTCTCATTATATGAGGAGTTGCTTTGCTCCATAGAGAACTAACTCATGAAAGAAGAAAGTGAAGGGAGAAGGGAGAGAAACCATAGTTTCGAATTCGGCGAATTCAAAATGAATCAAGGTATGATTTTCTTTCAATTAAGAGATTGTGAAAATCATCTTGTTTAAGATCTTGAGGATTCAAGTTTTATGTAAATTTCAAATTTCCATTTCGATTTCTTTTACATATTTTTGATGCTAGTTCTTATAAAAGTTAGAGAACTCATAATGCATGTTAGGAGTTCTTCTAAAATTTAGAGAACTTAATCATAAAGAGAATTCTTGTACGAATTCGAGAACTTGAATCATATATGCGAGTAAAGTTCTCGCATGAGATTTAAGAACTCCATTAAAATATATTACATATGGAGCCTTCATTGTACTTTAAAAATGTCAAAAGTAAGAATGAAATATCAAAAAATGGTTGCACCCCAAAAACATCAAAATTAGATTATTTGAGTCTAAAAATATGCATAGGCATACGTAGATGGCTGGACCAGCCAGTCAGTTGCCACTCTAAAAATTATAGTAAAATATTCATAAAATAGTCTATCATTTTTATAATATTTTAGTGAAATTGATTTGTAAAACGGACATCCAACGGTCCCAAGACTCCTACATGTACTAATTGGTGTCAATTTTTCAAATTAATCCTAAAATTAGGTGAAAATTATTATAAATAATGCACTATAATTTTTATGTTAGGAGAAAATGATTTTTCAAATTTGACTTATAATTACTCTTAAAAAACTATTTGAATGGATCAAAATATGAGTTTTTACATAGATAAAGCTAAGCAGTCACAAATTAATCTTCCTATGTATAAGTATGAGTTATTTGCAAACTAATAAAGTAACTCTAATATAAAATATTTATAAAAATTGTTATTTCACTGCATGCATTGGCAAAGAAATATTCTAATTTTGAAAAGTTGAGATAAATTTTAAGGTATCCACCTAAATCTTAAGATATAAAACAAATTTTTGTTTTTAAATAGAAGAGCTTATGTATATATTCTATTGATCTTTCATGTGGTTCATAAATAGCTTATGAGCAAAAAATAAGTTAGAGAAGTGCTGATACATGAGAGAAAAAAGAAAAAGGAGTTATTTACTCAACAAGTTGAAGGTTTTAAGGACAATGTAATAGAAAATTTTTGCATATTGATAAATGGCGATCAATTTCTTACGGTTTTATAAAATTGTTGTAAGGAAAATAACTTTTTAAGCTATTGTAGAAAGCAGCTCCCAGATACAAAAATATTTTAAAAACAGAAAAATTGTTGTAGTCAAATAGAAATTATGATTGTGGTCTGAAAATTAAAGCCTTAAGAAAGTTGTCCCAAACAAAGACTTATGCAACTTGGATTTTGATTATGCATATCATATGATGAATTGCTTTCTATGATTGAAGAATTACACAATAGTTTTAAATCACTTAAAAAGAAATGCTCAAGTTAAAGAGAGTGCTTTATTATTGCATGACTTGGAGAAAACAATAAAGGATTTAGATTGATAAAATTCTTTTTACATAGAATTTAAAATAGAGAATGATATATAGTGAAAAGATAATACTAATTTAGAGAAATCTAAATATGAGTTACATGTTAATTTTCACTCATACCTGCAAATAAAGACTTCAGAAATGAAGCTCCCCATATTGTATCTTCTTCCCATAAGAAGTTTAGGAATAATAAGCCCATGAATTCCATGCCTAATAATAAAAATATTATTGATATGCCACCAAAAAATATTATTGATCGAGCACAAATCTTGATGTAAATCTGAATCGAAAACATCCAAAAATTAGTTTTAAGATCATCCAAGCACAGATTTCAACAAATTTATAATCAAATTGAACATCTCAAGGTGAACAACCCAACGACATCAAATTTGGCCCAATCCTAGTCCATGGGCCCAAATTAAAGGATCAAACGATATCCAAATATGACATACTTATAGTCAAATCGAGAGGCTTGATGAGATGAATTCAACGAGCTGAAGACCACTCAATTTTGACACCATTAAGACCCTTAAATGCTTGAAAATACTCCATGGTCGAGGGAATTGATATTAGTCGTCCGATGGAATACTCCAATTATCCTAGATCTTCTCCATATTTAACAACCACACCACTCCCAAAAAATTATAAATAGACCCTCATTCTTCACATAAGTTGAGGAAGGAAGAGAAAGAGAGGAGAAAACCAGGGAGCTATCTCCATAGGACGAGCTTCCGTATGTTGGTTGCTCGTTGCAAGATCTCTTCCCGACCACCGACCATCACTGAACTTCTGTATGATCGTTGCCCACTGACTATGGTTCCTCCGACCACTATCAGTCATTTACGATCCCTCTGACCACTGTTGCCTCACTAAGATTCTTTCAACCACTGTCGTCCGACTATGATCTTTCCGACAATCATCGTCCACCGCTTACGGTCTCTCCGAACACCATCACCTGCTGACTACAGTCCCTCTGACCAGCCTCACCTGACAATGGACCTTCTGTCCACTATCGCCCGCCGACTACAGTTCTTTCGACCACCGTCGTGTGCTAAGTATAATTTCTCTGACCACAATCATCTGACTACAGTCCTTTTGACCTCTGAAGTTCGACTATAATCCTTCTAACCTTCGTTGGTCGTCGAGTACAGTCTTTCCAAACACCATCACCCAACTATGATCCTTCCAACCTCCATCATTTGCCGACTACAGCCCCTCCAACATTTGTCACCCAAATACAAGTCCTACAAATTCAACGAACATGCCAACACTCTATTGAGGACATCTCTCATGTTATTAGATTCTTTCTGTCATGTAAAGTGCTATATATGATGTATATTTGCTATATTGAAATGACAACTTCCCTCGAGGAAGGGCATTATTTAGAATAAATTACAAATAGTAGTGGATTCATTCAAATTGGGTCAGACCCCGTGATTTTTCCCCTTTTCAGTGGTTTCCACAAAAATTGTTGTGCCTTTTATGACTCTTTCATCCCCTCTCTCCTATTTTTTCCCCTTCTCTCTTATATGTATGTGTGTCAAATTCTCTTATAAAGCTAGGAACTAAATCTTATATATCTCTACCACTGCAAATGTTCTAGGATGCAACAATTATTTATATGACATCTTCAATCATAGATTAATCTTTCATTATTTAAATGTCTTAATGATATAAAAAATAGACGATTTTTTCTGTTCGACTCATCTCGTCAATACATTCAACTCAATTATAATCATATAAGTTTTGAAGATCATTTAATTAGTACATCAAAAATTTTTATTGCACTTCAAATACTGATTGGAGCTCATTCAAACTCAAATCGAACCATTTTTATTATCGCTTAATTTATATTGTCCATATCATTCTAAATTTAATCCTATAAAATTTAATACAAATATACTTAGAAATTCATACCCAATCAAATCCATTGTTGATACCATATCAATAATAATATATAATATTCATCAATTTAATATTTGTATCATTTTCTTATTAATTTTTAAAATCCCAACAATATATATATATATATATATATATATATATATATATATATATATATATAAAGAGAGAGTTGTATTTCTCGTTAGTATCAAGCAAAACCTATCAATACCTAGCAATACCGAACAATACCTAGCAATACCCGAACATAGCAATACCGGGTTCCAGTCCGGGTCAGGTCGTCAGGCCGCGCGGTAAAGAGTAAGAGCACGTGGCAACATGTTATTGATAGAGCTACGTCCCGGTGTCCGGACCTAATAATTGTTCCAATGTGGGACCCCCAATTGGTTAGATCAGACGACAAATCCAGGAATTAATTATATTTAATGAAGTAATCGGAGTCCGTCGACCATTTTAATGGCGGTGAGCAGAACATGCTGTACTGAAAGGAGCGTCTCATCTACTTATAAAGGCGACTTGACTTAGACTCCATTAAGTAAATCATTTATGTTCGTAAATAATGGTGGCTTTATAGTTTGGAAACCGTTCAATCAATTTATTCAATAAATATAATTAATTTTTTAATAAATAATTAAAATAGTAAATATTATCTAATAATTTAATCTTATTTTGGGTTATTACTTCTAAATTTATTTTTTTATCTTCAATATAATTGTAAATAATTTTTATATTCGATATATTTTTTTAATATATATATATATATTCTTCTTGATAGAGTAGGAAAAGATGAAAAGATAAAATATTAAAATTAAAATATTGAAAGCAAGTAATTATGTTAGAATTTTTTTTATAAGAGTTGTATTAAGACGAGCTTGAGAATCATAAATTTGTTTGAACATTAGTGTAATATATAAAAAGTTTGTATTACATTAATCATAAAATAAATTTAGGTTTCCTTTGAAATGGCTTTTTTATTATTTTTAAGACATTTTTCTAGTTTAAAAATTAAAATTTCTATATTAGTGTTGCGTCTTGGAGTATTCGCAACGGTAGAGAAATATATACTTTAACATCTTATGTTGTACGAAGATCCAACACACAATCAGATAAGAGAGAGGGAGTAACGTTCATAAGAGACACTAGAGATTTTACGTGGAAACTCCTAAATAGGGGAAAAAATCACGGGGCCTGGCCCAGTTTGAATGAATCCACTAATATTTGCAGTCGATTACAAATGAGGCCCTTCCTTGGGAGAAGGCCTTGGCTTGATGGTACAAATGTACATCATATATAGCACATTACATGGTGGGAGTTATAATATAGACAAGTTTGTTTGGTCGCCACGACCATAGTCGACAGGATAGAGGTCGGAAAGACCATTGTCTAGTGATGGAGGTCGGAAGGACCGTAGTAGGTGATTGAGGCCAGAAGGACAGTAATCGACAGTAGAGAGAGGTCTGAAAGACCGTAGTTGGTAGAAGATCAGGGTCAGAAAAAATGTTGTCTGGTGATGGAGGTCGGGAGGACCATAGTAGGCGACAGTGGTCAGAAGGATCGTAGTCGGTAGGAGACAAGGGTCCGAAAGATCGTAGTTGGCAGGAGACTGAGGTTAAAAATATCGTAGTAGAAGGGTTGTACTCCGGGAGAACTCTCGGTGTCAAGTGGTGGCTCGGCAGAAGTCCAAGTCTCAGATTGTGATCCGGTAGAATTCCAGGCCTCATGTGGTGTCCTGGTGGAGCTCGGGGCCTCAAGCAGTGGACCGACAAAAATTCGAGCCTCAGGTGGTGGCCTGGTGGAGCAAGGGCCTCAAGTGGTGGTCCGGCGGAGCAACGACGTCAGGCGATGGTCCGGTGGAGGTGAGGGCTTCAAGTGGTGGCCCGGCAAAGCAACGACATCAGACGATGGTCTGACAAAGGTAAGGGCCTCAAGTGGTGGTCTGACGAAGATATGACGTCAGGCGGTGGTCCGGCGGAGGTGATGGCCTCAAGTGGTTGGTCTGGTGGAGCAATGACATCAGGCGATGGTCCGGCAGAGGTGAGGGCCTCAAGTGGTGGTCCGACTGAGCAACGACGTCAAGAGGTGGTCCGGCGGAGGTGAGGGCCTGAAGTGGTGGTCCGGTGGAGGTAAGGGCCTCAAGTGGTGGTTCGGCGGAGCAATGACGTTAGGGGCAAAAGTCCGACGGTGGTCGAGGAGGATCTTCTTCCTTCTCTTCTTTCTCTTCTCTTCTTGCTTGGAGCCCCCTTTTCAAGAGAAATGAGGGGTCTATATATAGATTTCAGGAGTGGCATGGCCCATAAATAGGTGAGAGATCAAGGGTAAATGGGAGTGATTGGATAGACGGCCGATATTGAATCCCTTGATCATAGGCTGTTCGTTAGATATTTGAAGGTCTTAATGATGTTGGAATTCAGCAATCTTGGGCTCGTTCAAATTGTCTTGTTGAGCCGCTCGATTTGGCTATAAGCACATTATGTTTGGAAACTGTTTAGTAATCCAAATTGTGGTTCAAACCTTCCAACACCGCTTCGGGTCTTCGATTTGGACTCAATTGGGTTCGGATTTAGTCAAATTTGGTGTTGTTGGGTTTGTACTTTTGAGACGTTCATTTTGACTATAAGTTTGCTGAAATCATAGTTCAGATGGTCCCAATTTTAATTTTGGTAGTTTCCAACTTGATTTTGCATAAAGATTCGTGCCCGATCAAGATAATTTTATGATGATGTATTAGTTGCCTCCCTATTTTTTGACGTTGGTGTTCCAAAAATTTGAAAATATGTGTCGTAGCCTGTGAAAAATTTTTCATGTGATTTAAAAATCAAACATTATTCGATCATGGGCGTAGAAATCCCGAATCACTTTAAAAGTATCTAAATTGAATCCATATTGTTTAAAAACGAGTTCGTAGACTCAAGAAATGTCCAATTTGGCCTTTTCGGGTCAAAATTTGGCCCAGAAATGTCCAATTTTGATAATATATATATATATTCTTTCTTTTTCTCACTTTTTTTTTTTTTTTTTTTTGAGAGATAGAGAGGGAGAGCTTCTTTTTTTTCTTCCATAACTTCTCCAACTTCCCCCTCTTGCCTATAAATATCCTCCTTGGGGTTAAGAAATTCTTGCATCTTCTCTTCTCCCTCCATTCTTTCAATTGAGGCCCCACTGGCCCTGTACAGGTGGTATCCCTTGTCCAGGCCCAAGGCCCCTCTACGCGCAAGAAAGACTGGAGATCCCCCTTCTCCCCCCAATGTCCTTCATCTCTTCTTTCAATTGAAGCATTCCCTTTGCTATGGTATGGCTGGTGTCCCTCGTCCAAGCCCAAGGCCCCTCTCTCTGTAAGAATGTGATTTCTCCATCTTCTCCTTCCCAAGCTGAGGCTTTTCCCTGGTCATGTACATGTGGTATCCCCTGTGTATGTCTAGTGCCCCTCACTAAGTAGGAGTTTCCTCCTCATTCTTCAAGAGATCTTGTGGAGGTCTAAAATTAATCGGTGGAAGTTCAGTGACAAGTGGAAGTTTGACATTAGGTAGAAGCTCAATGAATGTCCGTCTACGGGCAGGAGTTCGATGATAGGTAGAAATTCAGCGTCGGGTAGAAATTTTGCATCGAGTAGAAGTCCAACGAAAGTCTGCAGACAGGCATAAGTCCGACGACAGGCAAAAATTCAATGTCAGGGAGAAGCCTGATGAAATTATGACGATGGGTAAAAGTTCGATGATGGGTATAAGTTTGATGACGTGCAGTAGTCCGACGAAGGGTAGAAATTCAAGATCGAGTAAAAATATGATGAGAGTCAATGGCAGGTAGAAGTACGATGATGCATAGAAATTTGACGTCAGGTAGAAGCCCAACGAAAGTCTATTGATAGGCATAAGTCCGACGACAGGCAGAAATTCAACGTCAGGGAGAAGCTCGGTAATATTCTATTGACGGGTATTAGTCTGACAACGAGTGAAATTTTGGTGTCGGGTATAAGTACGACATCATGTAGAAGACCCATGACAATTTGACAAGATATAAAAGTCTGATGATGGGTAGAAATTCAATGTCGAGTAGAAATCTGATGAGATTTTGATGTTGAGCAGAAGTCTGACGTCGGGTAAAAGTACGGCGCCGGGTAGAAGACTGGTGACAGTCCGATAACGAACAAAAGTCCGATGATGATTAAAAATTCAACTTTAAGTAGAAATCTAACGAGATTCCAACGATGGGCTGAAGTCCATTGACAGGTGGAAATTCGGCATTTGGTAGAAATCTTACGAGAGTCCCTCAATGGGTATAAGTCTAATGACGGGAGGAAGCTCAATGTTGGGCAGAAGTCCAATGAAAGTCACGCGATTGGCAGAAGTCTGGCTTCAGGTAAAAGCCTGATGAAAGTTCATCGACAAGCAGAAGTACGGCAAAGAGAGGATGCTCAGGTTGGATAAAATTCTGAGGAAAGTCTAGCGACGAGCAATAGATTGTAGAATTCACCAAAGATATATGACCCATTCGAGGTTGTATGAAAGTAACATATATGGAAGACATTGAGAGAATATACTAAGTTTGTGTGACTTATCTGAGGTTGTATATCAGAGCCCTAGCTCAATGATGTTAACCTGTATGGAAGAGGAAGAGAGAATCCATCAAAGATTTAGGACCTATCCGAGGTTGTATGACAGAGCCTTGCTCGATGATATCAATATGTATGGAAAATGTCAAGAAAATCCATCAAGGATGTAGGACATATCCGAGTTTATATGTAAAAGCTCTTGCTCAATGATGTTAACCTTTCTGGAATAGGTCGAGAGAATCCACCAAGGATATAAGACCTATCCGAGGTTGTATGACAGAGCCTTTGCTCGATGAAGTTAATCTATAAGGAAGAGATCGAGAGAATCTACCAAAGATGTATGACCTATTCGAAATTATATATCAGAGCCTTTGCTTGATGACATTAACCTCTATGGAAGAGATCGAGAGAATCCACTAAGGATGTGGGACCTATTCGAGATTGTATGTCAAAGCCTTTGCTCGATGACATTAACCTGTATGAAAGAAGTCGAGAAAATCCACCAAGGATGTAGAACCTATCCGAGGTTATATATCAGAGTCTTTGCTCGATGACGTTAACATATCTGTAAGAGGTTGAGAGAATCCATCAAGGATGTAGGACCTATTCGAGGTTATATATCAGAGCCCTTGCTCAATGACATTAACCTGTATAGAATAGGTCGAGAGAATCCACCAAGGATGTAAGACCTATCCAAGGTTGTATGTCAGAGCCTTTGTTTGATGACATTAACCTGTATGGAAGAGGTCGAGAGAATCCACCAAGGATGTAAGACCTATCTGAGATTATATGTCAGAACCTTGCTTGATGACATTAATCTATATGGAAGAGGTCGAGAGAATCGACCATGGATATAAGACCTATCTGATGTTGTATGTCAGAGCCTTTGCTCGATGGTATGAACTTGTTTGGAGGAGGTTGAGAGAATCCACCAAGGATGTAAGACTTATCTGAGGTTGTATGTCAAAGCCTTGTTCGATGACGTTAACCTATATGGAAGAGGTCAAGATAATTCCCCTATGATTAATTTTGCCTTACCAGGAGGGGGCGAACGCCACGTGTATCCTGAATCAAAGATAAATAATGATCTATCTTTAGACCGTTACTGCCTTTTTGAGATTAAGATTAAGACCTTGCCTAAGGAGAAAGTCCAGTATGGGACTATATGCGGCTTGAAATTGATTGGAAGTATCATTGCATTTACTGAGATATTCCTGAAATATCATCTTGATGTTGAAATCATTGGAGGGATCTTCTTGACCACATTTAGAGTCAAAGTTTCCCCCCAGTACAGATCTAATTCCAATGAAATAGATACAGTAATAGTTGAAGTCAAGAAGTTAACATGAACGACCTTTTGAGGATGGAGCAAAAATTGACCCCAGTCGGGAACCACTTTCCCACATACGGCACCTAACTATTGCGTCCTAGAGTATTTGCGACGGTAGAGAAATATATTATTTAACATTGTATGAAAATCTAGCACACAATCAGAAAAGAGAGAGCGTGTAGCGTTCATAAGAGACACTAGAGTTTTTATGTAGACACCCTTAAAAAGGGGAAAAATCACGGGGCCTGGCCTAGTTTGATTGAATCGACTAGTATTTGCAGTCGATTACAAATGAGGCCCTTCCTTGGGAGAAGGCTTTGGCTTGATGGTACAAATGTACATCATATAGAGCGCATTACATGATGGGAGTTACAATATAGACATATTTATTTGGTCGGCACGACCATAATCGATAGGATAGAGGTCAGAAAGACCGTTGTCTAGTGATGGAGGTCGGAAGGACCGTAGTAGGTGATTGAGGTCAGAAGGATCGTAGTCGGCAGGAGAGAGAGGTCCGAAAGACCATAGTTGGTAGAAGACCTGGGTCAGAAAGATCGTTGTCTGGTGATGGAGGTCGGAATGATCATAGTAGGCGACATAGGTCAAAAGGACCATAGTCGGTAGGATATAGGGGTCTGAAAGATCATAGTTGGCTGGAGACCGGGGTTAGAAATACTGTAGTAGAAGGGCGGTACTCTGGGAGAACTCTCGATGTCAAGTGGTGGCCCGGTAGAAGTTTGAGTCTCAGGTTGTGGTCCGATAGAATTTCGGTCCTTAAGTTATAGTCCGACAGAAGTTCAGGACTCAGATGGTGGTCCGGCAGAACTTCGGGCATAAGGTTGGGTTCTGGTGGAGCTCGGGGCCTCAAGCGGTGGTCCAATAGAAGTCCGGGCCTCAAGTGGTGGCCTAGTGGAGCACAGTACCTCAAGTGGTGGTCTGGTAAAAGTTCGGGCCTAAAGTGGTGGTCCGATGAAGCAACGACGTCAGGCGATGGTCCGGCGGAGGTGAGGGCTTCAAGTGGTGGCCCGGCGGAGCAACAATGTCAGGCGATGGTCCGGTGGAGGTGAGGGCCTCAAGTGGTGGTCTGACGAAGCAACAACATTAGGCGATGGTCCGGCGTAGGTGAGGGCCTCAAGTGGTGGTCTGGCAGAGCAACGACGTCAGGTGGTGGCCTGGCAGAAATTTGGCGATGGTCGAGGAGGAGGTTCTTTCTTCTCTTCCTTCTCTTCTCTTCTTGCCTGGAGCCCTCTTTTCAAGAGAAATGAGGGGTCCATTTATAGATTTCTGGAGTGGCATGCCCCGTAAATAGGTGACAGATCGATGGTAAATGGGGAGTGGTTGGATAGACGGCCGATATTTGATCCCTTGATCGTGCACCGTTCGTCATATATTTGAAGGTCTTAATGATGTCAGAATTCAGCGATCTTAGGCTCGTTGGATTCATCTTGTCGAGCCATCGATTCGGCTATAAGCACATTATGTTTGTAAACTGTTTGGTAATCCAAATTGTGATTTGAACCTTCCAACAGCGCTTCGGGTCCTTGATTTGGATTCATTTGGGCTCAGATTGAGTTGTATTTGGCGTCGTTGGGTTCGTATTTCCAAGACGTTCAGTTTGACTATAAGTTTGATGAAATCGGAGTTCGGATGGTCCCAATTTTAATTTCATAAGTTTACAACTTGATTTTGCATCAAGATTCATGCCCAATCAAGATAATTTTTTGATGGCGTACCAATTAAAAGTGTACTTTAAAAAGCAGTAAGAAAGTCTTCCCAAGATTTCATTTGGGATAGCCTTTTAATGCTTTTCTTTTCATATTGCAACCACAATTTTTATTTCCTCGTTATTTTTTTGTTGCTTTCAGAAAATTTTTGTGCTGTGAAGTTTCTTTCTACAATAATTTTTAAGAAAATTATTTTTTCTATAATAATTTTATAACCACCTTTATAAAAAAAGCCTTCAATTGTTTCAAATAGATCTTTAACGAATTTTAAAGTTCTTTGTTGCTAACCAAAACAGTTAATTGATGAAAAATACAATAAAATAAAATTAATACAATAAAAACCCAGGTTTTAAAAACCGGACCGGACCGGCCAGTTCAACCGTGAACCGGCCAGTTGTCCGATCCGGTCCAGCTCAAAAACCGGCTTCACAGAGAACCGGCCTGAACCGGACTGAACCGGCGGTTCAACCAGTGAACCGGAGAACCGGTCCGGGTTCAAAAGAACCGGCCGGTTTTAAAAAAAAAAATTAATGATAAATAAAATATAACTAATATATTTTACTTCATTACTTTTTTTAAAAATAATTTTTTTATTAAATAATGAGATTTTTGATACCATTATATATGGTTATCACCTCATGAAACAAGTTTTTTAAGAGAAGAGGGAACTATATATAGAGCCAAAAGCCAACGATCTCTTACTCCTTTTTATTGTGTCCTCCCACCTGACGTAGAGATACGTCCTCCCACCGCTAAAAAACTGGGTTTTTGCTCGGTATTACTAGCTATTATTTGGTATTAACGAATAATATCATCATGTGAAGACATAAACCGAGTTATACCGAGCTATACCAAGCAATACCGAGCTATACCGAGTTTTCTCTAGGAAAATCTAGGTATTTTTTTGTATTGCTCGGTATAGCTCGGTATAGGTCGGTATAACTCGGAATTGGTATTCACATGATGATATTCTTTGTTAATACCAAATAATAGCTAGCAATACCGAGCAAAAACCCAATTTTTTAGCGGTGGGAGGACGTATCTCTACGTCAGGTGGGAGGACTCAATAAAAATTCCATGATGTGGGACTAAAAAAGAGTGCATGAATGCTATGTGAGCTTGGGCTTTATTGGGCCATTAAATTGAGTTTGATGGGCCAAAATTTGGGCTAGTTGGGCCACGAATTTGGGCTAGTTGGGTGCAAAATTTTTTAAATTTTATATTATAAATTTGTTATGATGTATATTTATAAATTAATTATATAAATTTATATATTATATTAAATATTATTCTTATTACACATTTTTAAATTTAATATTATAAAATTATATATTATATTAAAATTTTTAATTTGTTTTAATGTATATTATAAGAATCTCATGTATTATAATTATAATGAAATATAAAAATTAATTATATTTAATTTATTAGATATTCATAAATATAATATAATTAACTAAATATTTTATAAATTATAATTATATTATAATATATTCATCATTTCAATTTAATTTAATTATATTGAAAGATAATTTATTAAAATTATATAATTTAAATTTTTAGAATTATATTATTTGATGTTAAATTCACGTAATTATCCTATTAATGTTATAAATTTTTAATAATATTAGTATTTATTACATCATCCGGTTCGACCCCGGTTTGACCGGTCGAACCGGTCGAACCTTGAACCTCTCCTTCTTCCGATTCGTTGTCCGGTCCGGTTTTCACAACCTTGATAAAAACGGTCATTTCGATCTCACTAAAACTTTAAATTAAAATAAGAGAGATGTACGCCTTAGCGGAATTTCTCCCTCTTTGTAAAGGGATGCTTATAGAATAACAAGTTCCATAGTTCCATAAGAACCTATTAAAAACCTATTAACTGTCCAATAGCTATTATTGACATATAAACTATCTATTACATTTCGGCTCAAGAAAGATAAGTACCACAGACGCCGACGCCATAACGGCATCCCCCGCAACCACAGCCTTTGCCGCCGACGAACAACGGTCCGGCCTTCTTCGATCGACGGCGAGAGCAGCTATTGTCGCCGATGGCGGTGAAGATGGCCATGGAGATGATCAAGAGCCACATGACGATCAGCAAGAAGATGATATCGCCGGTGCCACGAACCTCGAGTTCCATTCTCTGGAGAGCTGTGGATGCTGGCCTGACCTTGCTTCTTCTTCTTCTTCTGCAGCCCTGTTTACTAGTCTCTGCTTGTTTCTTGTTCTGGTTTTGATGGCTCTGCTTGTTTGAAGAGGATAGTGTAATAGAACAGTATATGTGGCCTCAAGACTCAAGAGGTCCCCAACTGCAGCTTCCTGAAGGCTTCCTTCGGGATAATTTTTTTGCTAAGTTTTAAAGTAATTTTTTATTATAAAAATTTATTAAATACAATTTTTATACTTAAAAAAATATTTTAAAATATAATAAGAATATTTTTCCAAATCAATCCTCAGTCTAATATGAACTTTGAACAAATACTTCTGACCGAATAATTTCATGGTCAGGTGATTTTTTTTTTCTTTTTCTCTGAGTTGTTCAACTAAGCAGATGGTGATTTGTGATAGGTGTCAAAAGTTATTGATATAACATCAAAACATTATCTTGATCGGGCAAGAATCACGGAGCAAAATCAAGTTGGAAATTTCAAAAATTAAATTGGAAATCATATGAACTCCGATTTTAACAAACTTACAGTCAAATTGAAGGTCTAAAAAATACAAACACATCGACACCAAATTCAACCCAATTCGAGCTTAAATAGGTCCAAATCAAGGACCCGAAGCGCATTTGAAAGGTTCAAACCACAATTTGGAATACAAAACAGTTTCCAAATGTGACATGCTTATGGTCAAATCAAGCGGCTCAACGAGATGAATCCAATGAGCCCAAGATTGTCAAATTTTGATATCACAGAGACATTCAAATGTCCAGTAAACAGCCCATAATCAAGGGAATCAAGATTGGTTGTCCATTCAAACCACTCTCAATTCACCTTTAATCTTTCTTCTATTTATTGGTCATGTCACTCTCAAAAAATTATAAATAGATCTCTCATTTCTCATGAGAGGGGACCCAAGCAAGAATTGAAGAGAAGGAAGCAAGAAGAGAAGGCATAAAAGGAAAAGCACGAAGAGTGCTCTATTGCCACTAGACTCCTCCTCAACCACAGCCGGATTTCCACCCGGTAGCCGATCGACGTTGGAGTTTTGCCCGATCGCCAACTGATATCGGAGTTATGCCCGGCTGCCGACTGATGCCGGATTTCTGTCTGATCATCAATTGAAGCTGAATTTTTGCACAACCACCAAATGTCACCAGATTTCTGATCTTCGTTCGTCAAAGAATTTAAAAGTGTCTTTGGCAGCCATTGTAGCTTCGTTCTTCTTGAGGAAACTTTAAGAGAGAACTTGAAAGGGAGAGAGGAAAGTGTGGAGTTTGAGAGAGGGAGAAGATCCTTGGAGGGGGTTTCAAGGGAGTGTGGAGGGGGTTTCACATGGTTGTTTTGGCAAGCTCGCACCTTAGTACCATCGGATTCAAGGGTCATCTTGAGGGAAGTTTTGGGAAGAAGAATATCTCTTTTGTGTCAAAGGACCCGGCTACTCCACCGCACCGAGGAAGGTGCATGGAAATGATTTTGTAAGGGCTTCTCCTCCTAGCTGTGGGGGCTAAATAAGATATACTGAGTTTAGTGCAATACTCGGAGGGCACCTCCGATTAGTGGACATAGGTCAAGGTTTGACCGAACCACTATAAATCTACTGTGTTCTTTCCTTTATTATTTCCGCACTTTATTTTTGTTGAGATTAACTGCTTGGGTGAACTCTCTGATTGATCTTTTTATTATTGATTTAATTTATTTCTGCTGCAAGATATAAAAAGATTTTTTTTTAGTTAAAGAAGATTTAAATATCAATTCACCCTCCCTCTCAGTTAGCCTCGAAATTAGTTCATAAGAGCTTAACATCCCTAATGAACTTTCACCGACTACGATCCTTCCAACCACCTTCGCCCGATGAATACGATCCCTTCGATCATCGTCGCCCGACCACGGTCCCTCTAACCTCCATCATCCACAGACTACGGTCCCTCTGATCATTATCGCTTGTCGACTATGATCCCCCTGACCATCGTCGCACACTAACTATGGTCCCTCCAACCACCGTCACATGTAGACTATAATCCCTCTGACCAACATCACCCTCCAACTACGATCCCTTCGACCACTGTCGCACTCTGACTCGATCCCTCTGACCACAATCTCCAACAGACTTTGATCCTTCGGACCTTCGTTGCCCGCCGACCAAAGTCCCTTGGACCACCATCGCCAGCTGATTACGATCCCTCCAACCATCGTCGCCTAATTGCAGTCCTACCATTTGAATGAACAAGCCAACACTCTCTTGAAGATAACTCTCACTTGATTCTTTCAACTCCCACCACACAATGCGATCTATATGATTTATATTAAGGCCCCGCCCCATCCATCACCCCCCCCCCCCCCCAATTGTAATCAATAATAAGCACTTGTTGATTCTGTCACGACCCGGCCCGGTTAGCTCGTATAGACGAGGCGGGAATGGAAATCGGACAGGCAAATAAACCATAACTTCTAAAACTTTTTAAAGACATAAAATATAACTGTAATAACTTCAACACGTAGGAAACAAGCGCCTCTAATCATCATATAAACAAATCTAGCATTTCATATAACATATATGTACAAAGGTGGCAAAAAAAATCTAACCAACATGATTCAGCCACCCAAAACAATCTAAACTATAACAAAACAACAAAAAAGACAAGTGGAACCTGTCACCCGGTGTACAACGGCTGTAAGTGAACCTTGGGTGGTCAGCCATCTCTCGCAGCGGTTTCTCCTGAAAAGTTTCCCAAAACTAGGGAATGAGCTACGCTCAAGTAGGAAAAACTATATCCTATGTTATCATATGCCTTCATGTTATAAAGAAAAGTTCTGAAATGCTTGGATTTCATGCTAGATTTCGTATGCTTTACATATGTCATATTTTTCTCTATGCTTTATGTCACGTATGCCATGTCTTGTGTATGTAATTAATCAAGTCGTCAATTTGCCTTTACAGGCCATATTCTCCTATTCATCATGTACATCATATATGCCTCGTATGTCATAAAATTTATGTCTTATACTTATGCTTATGCGTATGCTTATAATTATTTATGCTTATACTAAATACAGCCGTACAGAGTACCAGAGGTGTACTGATCAGGTATACCAATCATCTTTTTTGGCCAGTAATTTCATCTTTTGCCCCAAAGGGCCATATTGTGTTTTCGCACCATATTTGGTACTCCGAAACAAAACAAACACATGCAATCACTTATAATAATTATCAAACATTTTCAAATATTCATATGCTTGGTCATGAACGTACATGTACATGAAAGAACATTCTATGCATTAAAGTGCATTAAAGTAGTTGAACTTAAACACTTGCATCATCAATTTAACAATAAAAATAAACATAAGGCATCAATTTAAACATAAAGATACATAAAAAAATCGGAAAAGAGATTCCTACCTCAAGGCTTAGTTATCCTTTCCTATGCAAAGCTTTACTTGTCAACAATGTTCCCTCTTGAAACCTATGGATCCAAAAGTCATAACATAAGCCTCTTGCATTTTAAGATCTCTCCTAACACTCTCCCTTAAACCTACTAAGAAAAATTCCTATGAAAATTTTAAATTTTACCTAAAAATCCCTAAGGTTGGAAACCAAATTTCTTCTAATAGCATTCCAATAGCATGTTAGAACCCTTCTCTTTCCTAATTATAAGATTAATGCTCTTAATTTTCAAATTAGCAAAATTAGGAAATTAGGAAAATATTTTTCTTTTCCGAAATCTCATTTTCTTTAATTTAGAGGCCTCCTAAAGACATTGGAAACAATATATGTAAAGGTCTCTACACAAAAACTAACATTTTGGAGAAACCCTAGATTTGCCCTAAAATCAAAAACTCAAAAGAATTCAACGAAACTTCATTTCCACCATTAAAGCTTCGTTCTAAAGCTATCCTATTAATTTCATTCAAAAATTCTAAGTTTTGAGAAAGCCCTAAAATTTTACCTTGAGAAAAACTAGGGAAAAGTGAGGGATTTTTGCATGAAACTCTTACCTTAAGTCTTCCCCTTGCTTTCCCTAAAGGAACCTCGTCGGAAAAGCCGCCGGCCGCCTCTTGGAAGGAGCTCCCGCCGCTTCCTCCGAAAGAAATGACAAGGGACCGAATGAATCGGTCCCTAGGCGGTTGTGAGCTTAAGGAAAAAATGTTTAAAGGCTTAAGACGCATGTGCCCTTCTCCCTAAAGTTTTTCTTAAAGGCTCTAAGGGTAAAATCGGAAGTTTACCAAAAATTTTACTTAAACTATCTTCGTTGATTTTTAATTCTCAAACCGAGCAAAATTTGGTATGGGTTCTTTATACCGTTTCGATCGAAATTTCGAAACAAATCTAATGAAATTTATTTCGTCAATTTCCGACGATATCGAAATTTCACTTAAGTTCGTCGCGGCGCATTGATATGCGTGCGACGCACTCAAATGACGAATTTCAGGTTTTACAATCCTCTCCTCCTAATAAATTTCATCCACGAAATTTAAAGAAAAGAAGAACAAACATACCTTACACAAAAAGATTAGGATAGCACTTCCTCATTTCTGATTCCTTCTCCCAAGTAGCATTCTTCTCCAATCCATATTTCCATAGGACCTTAACAAATGGTATTTCTCTGCTCCTGAGTTGTCTCACACTGAACTCCAAAATACGATCTGGTTCCTCAACATAAGTAAGATCTGGCTGAATATCCACATGTTCAGTTATGATTTTAGAAGGATCATCTGATATGAACTTCCTCAAAGAAGAAACATGAAAAACATTGTGGACAGCGTATGTAGCGGGTAAAGCCAATCTGTAGGCCACTTTCCCAATCCTTTCTATTATCTCAAAAGGACCAATGTAGCGGGGACTAAGCTTGCCAACCTTGCCAAAACGAAGTACACCTTTCATTGGCCTGATCTTAATGAAAACAAAATCTCCTACACTGAATTCCACAAAACAGTGCTTAGCATCATAGTACTTCTTCTGCCTGTCCTGTACTGCTTGCAATCTTTCCTTAATAATTATGATCTTGTTTGTAGCATCATCAACCAAATCTGATCCAATCACCTTCCTCTCACCAGTTTTTGCCCAACATAAAGGTGTCCTACATTTCCTTCCATAGAGTGCTTCATAAGGAGCCATTCCTATGCTGGCTTGAAAGCTATTATTATAAGCAAACTCTATTAAAGGAACATGAGATTCCCAACCTCCGCCAAAGTCAAGAACATACAGTCTCAGTAAATCTTCAAGGGTTTGAATAGTCCGCTCTGATTGCCCATCAGTCTGGGGGTGAAAAGCTGTACTAAACTTCAACCTTGTGCCCATAGCCTCTTGGACTTTCTTCCAAAGTCTAGAATTAAATCTACCATCTCGATCAGACACTATAGATTTAGGCACACCATGTAAACGTACAATTTCAACCACATACAGCACTGCAAGCTTCTCAACTGAATCAGTCAATCGGATAGGCAAAAAGTGGGCAGACTTGGCAAGCCTATCAACGATAACCCAAATAGCATCACGACCCTGTCGAGATCTGGGTAAACCTGACACAAAATCCATAGCAATATCATCCCATTTCCACTCTGGAATAGGTAGGGGCTGAAGTAATCCACTTGGTCTTTGATGTTCAGCTTTGACCAACTGACAAGTGGAACACTTGGAGACATAGTCAGCTACACTCCTCTTCATCTCAAGCCACCAAAATAAATCTTTGAGGTCTTGATACATCTTGTTACTACTAGGATGAATGGTATAACAAGAATGATGAGCTTCATAAAGAACATCCTTCCTCAAATCATCAACATTAGGCACACAAACCTTGCTCTTATACAGTAAAAGATCTTCATCATCCATAGTAAAATCCTCCTCATAACCTGCCTTAACCAATTGAATGATTTTAACAAATTCTGGATCTTTCAATAATGCTTCAGCTATCTTACTCTTCAAATCAGGTTGCACTGTCATCTGTCCTAACCATACACTCCCTGTAGTAGGAAGTAACACGGACAACTCTAAACGTTCCATCTCATCAATTAACTTCTCCTGTTGGGTCAATAAACAATTTACCTTCACAGGCATATTCCTACTTAAAGCATCAGCAACAGTATTTGCTCTTCCTGGATGATATTGAATATCCAAATCATAATCATTTAGCAATTCCATCCATCTCCTCTGCCTTAAATTTAACTCCTTCTGTGAAAAGATATACTTCAAATTTTGGTGATCCGTGAACACTTCACACCGCACACCGTATAGGTAGTGTCTCCAAATCTTCAAGGCAAAAAAATTACAGCGGCAAGCTCTAGATCGTGGGTTGGGTAGTTCTTCTCATGATTTTTCAATTGCCTAGAGGCATAGGCAACTACCTTCCCATGCTGCATCAGAATACATCCTAAACCCCTTAGAGATGCATCACTAAAAATCTGAAAACCATCACAGCCTGAAGGGATAGTAAGATTCGGTGCAGTCATCAAACGAGTCTTCAACTCTTGAAAAGCTTCCTCACATAGACTGCTCCACTCAAACTTAACTGCCTTCTGAGTCAATCTACTCAAGGGTGCAGAAATCTTAGAAAATCCCTCTACGAATCTTCTGTAGTAACTAGCTAGCCCAAGAAAACTCCGTACCTCTGTCACTGTCGTAGGTCTAGGCCACTCAGCTATAGCCTGCACCTTATGTTGGTCCACAGAAATGCCGTCTCCACTAATCACATGACCCAAAAATGCTACACTCCTCAGTCAAAACTCGCACTTGGAAAATTTGGCGTACAGTTCATTGCCTCTTAGAGTGTGTAACACTGCCTGAAGATGACGTGCATGTAGCTCTTCATTACAAGAATAAATCAGAATGTCATCTATGAAGACAATAACAAAACTATCAAGCATCGGTTTAAAGACTCGATTCATTAAATCCATAAAAGTAACTGGGGCATTCGTTAGCCCGAAAGGTAACACTGTAAACTCGTAGTGTCCATACCTTGAGCTAAACACTGTCTTAGGGATGTCTTCCTCCTTAATCCTCAATTGATAGTAACCAAACCTTAAATCAATCTTAGAAAAGACTGTAGCTCCTTCTAGCTGATCGAACAAGTCATCTATCCTCGGCAGTGGATACTTGTTCTTAACAGTAAGCTTGTTCAACTCCCTGTAATCGATACAAAGCCGCATACTACCATCCTTTTTCTTAACAAAGAGAACGGGTGCTCCCCAAAGTGAGGTGCTCGGTCGAATAAACCCCTTCTCCAATAGCTCTTATAATTGTGACTTCAACTCCTGAAGTTCCTTAATCGCCATACGATAGGGTGCTTTTGAAACAGGCTCAGCACCAGGTACAAGGTCAATAGAGAAGTCAATCTCTCTAATAGGAGGCATTCCAGGTAAGACTTCAGGAAATACATCAGGAAAGTCTCGTACTACAGCAATCTCCTTCAATTCTGGTACTTGCTTAGAAATGTCCCTTACATGAGCTAAGAAGTTTGGATACCCCTTCATAATTAAACTGCAAGCTTTCATAGATGAAATGATCATAGAAGAGATACCTCTATCACCTTGAAAGACAAACTTCTCTCCTCCAGGAAGCCTGATCTTCACTACCTTCTTATTACAGTCTATAGAGATGAACTGGTTAGACATCCAATCCATCCCTAAAATCACATCAAATTCCTTAAGAGGTAGTACAATCAACTCAACTTCAAAATCATTCTCACATAAAGAAAGCAGGGGTGAACATATACTTGAAGCAATCATGCTAGACCCATCCGGTAACAATACTGACAATATAGTGGGCACACTATGGACATTCAATGCATGCTTCATAACAAACTCCTGACTAATGAATGAATGCGATGCACCGGTATCAAAGAGCACTCTACTAGGTACACATTGAACATAAATAATACCTGTGATCACATCAGGAGACTCTTTGGCTTCTTGCTGCGTGATAGCATAAACCCTCGGCTGCACAACAGGTCTCGTAGCCGGATAACCAGGTACTGAAGCCGATGCAGTGGACTCTTGAGCTCTGGGTCTACCAACTGTAGGCTGTCTCCCAACACTCTGCTGAGGTGGAGGAGCACTGGACCTCCCCTCCCTAGGACCCCTTTGGCAATTTCTAGCCATGTACCCAGGCTGATGGCACATATAACAAACATTGGAGCCATATAAACATTCTCCTATATGAGTCCTGCCACACTTGTCACAAGCTCTACTACTGAAAGAACTCCCTCTGCTGTCAGATCTACCTTTCTTCACACTAGACCCACCAGAATGCGTCTGAAAACTCTTGGTCTTTTCAAAACCCCTCTTCTTCTGAAGGAAATCTCTCCTCTTTTGAGTAGCCTGAAAGTCAAATTTTATCTTTCTTGCTTTTCCAACCAAAGCAGGATAGTCATCAAAACTAAAAGGGATCAGTGGCTGACGAATAGCATCACGAAGTCCTGCCAAAAATCTCTGACACTTCTCCTCAGTACTAGGAATAATCTGGGGTGCATATCGAAACAACATGGTAAATTCGGCTTCATATTGCATAACAGTCTTATCTCCTTGCACCAATCTAATGAAACGCTCCTGCATCTACCTCCTTGCAGAAAGAGGCACAAACCAGTCTCTAAAGACTCCAACAAAGTCCTCCCATAGAATCTGAGATGCATCACGGCCACTATACTTTTCTAACATCAGTCCTCTCCACCATCTTTCTGCTTCGTCATCCAGAACAAAAGTGGCTAGGGTCACCCTTCTATCTGCTGGACAGTGCATGCTCTCCAAAATTTTCTCCAACCTTAAAAGCCAATTCTCTGCATCTATGGGCTCTCCTGCTCCCGTAAAGAGTGGTGGTCGCATGCCCTGAAATATCTTCAAATATTTATCCACTAAAGTCTCTTTAGGTGTCTCCTTCTGAAAACTAGGTTGTGGCTGCTCTTGAGAACGCTGGATCAACTGTATCACAGCCATCATCATCTGAGTGAAGGCATCCATATTAGTACTGCTACTCCCACCAGGAGGCGGTGTCATAAAAGGAACACCACTAACACCACCAGGGGGTGTTACAGCTGGAACAACTGGAACTTCCCTTCCAGTCTGCTCAGTGCTGCCATCAGTACTGCCATCAGTGGCATCACGCTCCTGATCCATAGCCCTAAAAAATGAAAGTAACCCAAATTCAATTACTCATAAAACAAACATCCTATAAACGTATGCTTCCTATGATTCATATATCATTCTAATGGCGCTTGTATTGATTCATATCTTAAATTCGCTCTGATACCACTCTTTGTCACGACCCGGCCCGGTTAGCTCGTATAGACGAGGCGGGAACGAAAATCGGACAGGCAAATAAACCATAACTTCTAAAACTTTTTAAAGACATAAAGTATAACTGTAAGAACTTCAACACGTAGGAAACAAGCGCCTCTAATCATCATATAAACAAATCTAGCATTTCATATAACATATATGTACAAAGGTGGCAAAAAAAAATCTAACCAACATGATTCAGCCACCCAAAACAATCTAAACTATAACAAAACAACAAAAGAGACAAGTGGAACCTGTCACCCGGTGTACGACGGCTGTAAGTGAACCTTGGGTGGTCAGCCATCTTATTGACCTCGATTTTGCCTAGACCCGGGCCTGGAGAGTTGACTTGGTCAAACTGACCAAGCCAGACCCTATGGCCCTCCCCACTGGGTTCAGTAGGTCGAGTCGAGTCTGTCGAGCCCAGGCTTGGACCCTGAGTCAACCCAGTTGACCAAGTCAACCAGGGTTAACCACTTAGCCTATTTAGAGCTCAAGTTGATTTAAATCAAATCCAATCTCATTCTTGGCTCGAACCCACCTCTTCCTTGACCCTCTTGACTGATTTGACCAAGTCAATCGTTGACTTGGTCAAATCATGTCTTAAATAGGTTGAAATAACCTATTAAGAGTCAATTTAATGCCCATTCAATGCTCTAATCAAAGGCCTTCGTTTTGAATTGCAAACCACGGCCTAAACCGACCCTTTTCCCTCCCAATTAATCAGAGAATCGATCAGGACCGTCGATCTCAACCCTTGTCCCCTTAAATATCAAAAATTAGGTCAAAATTGGGATCTTTTTCTTCTTGCTCGTGCTCTAGGCATCCTCTTGCTCTGAGATTTCTTGTGAGGATTCCTAGAGACTTCCACCTTCATCCCCAATCGGATCCCGGCCGTCCCAAGCCGCCGGCGACGAGTTCTCCGGCGACCCGAGAGCGTGAAACTTCTAAGGAGTTTTCCCGTTGATTCAGACGTCGAGAGCTCATGGTTTCTTCTGCAATAAGGAGCGTGGACAGTCTACAAGTGCAACAAGCCAGAGATCTCTCGATTTCATCGAGACACTTCGAGTTAAATAGCATCTTACATAGTGTGTTTTAGATCGAGATATCACGTCCCCATGATTTCTGTTCGTGTCTAGATATCGAGTTTAAAATTTCATGAAATTTAGTGGAGTATCAAGAGAGAACAAGGCGAAAAACGGGATAGGGCTCGGATTCGGCTGTTCGTCCGTCTGGGCTGGATCGCAACCGTTGATCTCATGATCAACGGCTGAGATTGAGCCGTTCTGCGGCTTCAATCCGACCGCGGATCCGATCCCGCGGTCAATCCCTCCGTCCGGCGCGATCTCACCCGTTGATCCAAAACGCGGGAGATCCGACGGCGCAGCGCGTTGCTGACTCGGATAAGTCAGCCGCCGCGCCGTCCACCAATCATTGGCGATGATTGCGCCGTCGCACAATCATCGCCAATGATTGGAAACCGCGTCTGCGGTTACGGGAGCGAGCCGGATGTCTCCACGTGGCGCGCTGACTGCCGCCGCCGTTATTTTAAATTAAAAAATTCATTTTTAATATATTTTAAATCAGAAATCTTCCAAAATTCGTAGAAAATTCGTTTTTTGTCCGATTTCGACGTATAATACCTCGTTTTGTTCGTATTTTTATTCTCTACCCTATAGTGAATACATTTTTAATTATTAATAAAATAGTAAAATTAACTATTTTTTTATTTTATTATTATCTAAATTATTTTAATATAATAATTATTATATTACTATTACTATTTTAAAATTACTTACCATAATTACCATTTGTTTTTAAACCACTAACTTACTGTTCTTTTTTTTTTTTTTTGTTATTGTTATTATTATTATTATTATTATTATTATTTATTTCAAATTTAAAAAAAAATAGTACTATTTTAAAGTTGTTTTTAGTATTATTTTATTGCTATTATTATTATTATCATTATTATATTTTAAAAATAGTTTGAAAATTCAGAAACTCTTTTATTTTAAATTAGTTTTATTTTGTAATTATTTTTCATAAAATATTATTATTTTAAAACCCTTTTCCTTAAAAATACCCTTTATTTGTTGTAAACTTCCAAAATTAATAACTTTCCCGTTTCAATTCGGATTTTCGCGCACAGCATCTTGATTTGAACGTATTTTGATTCTGCACATTCTGGAATTGGTTTTACTTGAAATTTTTGGGTCTGTGTGCAGTTATTTTCAAAACAGCCAGCTGCCCTATTTTAAAATTAATTAATTATTCCCCTTTAAACTTCGAAATTACATAACTTTGTCGTTTTAAGTCCGCTGTCGACGCACAGCACCTTGTTCTGGATGTACCTTGAATTCTGCATAGTTTGAAGCTGTTTTCAGGTAAAAATTTTGTCTGCATTTTCTGGCATTTCAAAAACAGTGAAACTACACTATTTTAAAATATTATTTTATTGTATTTAAACTTGTAAATTTCGTATCTTTTTCGTTTTAAACCGGATTTTTACGTATAACCCCTCGTTCTTTTCAGAAAAGCGAGCTTTATGTTTTGAAACCATTTTCAGCCCTTGATTTTGGCTGTTTTGACAGATCACTATTTGGATTCGATTATTCGAGTATTTTTTTTGATATTAAATATTAATTACGATAATTATTTTCAGGATACAAATTATTTTTTTAAATCGTTTTGAAACTGGTGAGAGTGTTCAGTGGGTCTCCCTATATATATGTATTATGAATTGACTTACTTTTAATTACTTTATTTTTCCAAAAAGGTATACTTATATTTATAAATATTTTGAAACTATTTTAAAACTACTTATACATAAATCCTAATTTTGGGAGACTCGCTACTTCGTGAAATTTTAAACATGGGTTCTAGGTATGAAGAGCAATCATGGGGGAGTGGGTTAGTGAATGGTTGAGTCCCAATCATTCACTAATCCTTTCATTAGGTGTCTGTCCTTTTATTTTTTTGTAGATTGCATGTGTAGGTCGCACCACGAGCACTTAGCTTAGGCTCTCCTAGATCTAAGGACATGGTGTGTTTATTTCATTTTTGTACTCCCATGCATTTATCACCTTGAGGGTTAGACAAAACATCACTTTAAACTCCTACAACGTAGTGACACCCTAAGGACAATAATTAAGGACTCGTCTAGCGAACTTAGAAGTTTTCTAGGAGCTAGGATAGATCCCTGATTGACATGAAAACCTCCACACTTAAACTTAGTGACATCTGAAATATCCCAGAATTTTCTAGGAATTTTTAGGAGCTTTTAGAGCCCTTAGCTAACCAACCATAATTAACTCGTTAATTAAGGCCCCAAGACCTTCCGGAAAATACAATAAATATATTTTAGGTCAAAAAATTACCCATAATACCTCAAACTGTCCAGAATCTGATCCTTGGCCTTAGATAAATAGGGCTCCCTAGTTTGACCTCAGGTTGACCCCTAACTTGACCATAGGTGGAAATTACCATTTTGCCCATAATAATTCATTAAAAATTATTAAAAATCCCAAATTTTATCCAAACTCTTGGGAACACTTTCTCTGGTCATTCCTGACCTTTGGGGGTGATTCCAATCAGTTTGGAGTCTTTTTGGGGCAAAATAGTAAAAAAGGCCATTTCCTAGTTAATTTAGAAATTCCCATAAATACCCGATCTTTAGAAATTCATAACTAATTGTAGAAAATTCCAAATTAGATAAACTCACTTGAATTAGACTCCAATTAGGGTCTAGTATTTATTAAAAATCTTAGGCTCCCAAAAATGACCTAGATTAGAAAGTCAACTTTTTGGTCAACCCTAGTCTATAGGATAGGACCCGAAACTTAGAAAATCCATAACTTTGCCTAGAAAACTCCGATTTCAGCCTACTACCTGGCTAACCACTCGTATTAAGGTCTAGTATTTTCCTAAGGTGATAGGAGACCCAGACTTAGCCTTTTTTCTATAGTGACTTTTTGGACCCTTAGCTTAGTTCCTAGGAGTACCTAGAACTTTCTAAAATTGACTAATACCACTTAAACTTTAAATATCAATATCTTAAGCTCTTAAAACTGATCAACAAACTGAAATAATTAAAATGAACCCTAATTCACTAATATTTGAATTTCAACTAAAATATCCTTTTCAGACTCCCAACAAAGATGAACTATAGATAACTTTAACTAACCACCCTGCTTAGGACCTATCCGAACCTCACCAGCCTTACACACACGTAGAATTGTTTGCTAGGGAACCACTTCTAGATTTAGGTTAGGCCGCTGGGTTTTACTTTTTTGCTGTGTGCCGGAGCTTTCCGTGGATTTCATTGCATGCTGTTTGAAAAATGATTGGTGTGTTTGCTTACTTTTTCTGTACTATGTGATGTGATGAGCGCTAGATCTACCCATAGATTATGAGCGCTATATATATACTGTTCTTTCGTGCAGGTGGCCATGCTCAATGCTAATAAAAAGGGGGGAGCATTATCATGATTTCTAATAATGTTTTACGCAGGTGCTTGCTCAGCTTCCCCCCAAATAAAAATAAGGGCTAAAATTAATAATTATAACTGCACAGATGGAGCTGCTTAGCCCTCATAATTAAGAGCATGGCTTGGCACAGGGTCAATGGTGTTAGCATTTACATTTCCATATAAACTGCTTGGGATTTTATTAGGATAACCTTGCAGGTTCTTTAGACTTCTTTTCTGCTTTTCAAATGGATGTAAAAATTTTGTAATAATTGTTAAGAGTTGTGAAAATGACTTTGAGTTGGGATATTCTTATCCAACTCGGATTCCAAAAGAAGAAGGCGTCCCTAAAGGGGAGAGTCTTCTTCCATTTGGAAGATCGAGTTGGATGGCTTTAGATATCCAAAGAGAAAAGGCAATGCTCCCTATCAAGGGGGAATTGTCTCTTCGTTTGGATATTCAAGCCACGACGGATCCAAGGAGTCCAAGGAGGAGATTTCTAAGGAGTCCAAGGAGGAGAGTTCCAAGGAGCCCAAGGAGAAGACATCCAGAAAGCTAAAGATTAAAGACCCAATATCCCACTCAAAGTTGTTGGCGTCTGTCATAGGCTTAGAAATCCAGGTTGTTGGCAGTGGTGCCCGGCCACTTTACTTTTCTGCATACCCTGGGTTGTAATTAAAGGGCAGTTGGACTATGGATATTTACTTGATTTGTTGGATTTATATTGATGTGTTTACCTGATTGCGCAGTAGAAATTGCCTGCTTTTCTTAGGTTTCTTTCCTTGCATGCCGATTTTATTTTCGCCTGGATTTTCGTTAGGCTCTCTAAGGACTATAAAATTTTTCTACTCATAACTAATTTCTAAAATTTTAAGTCTTAAATAATATAGAAACCTAACGAATCTAGGAAACTGCCGGAACCGTCCGGGGTCGCATGCATATTACTGCATCTTTCTTTCCTTGTTATAAGACATCTCCCTGCCTGCGGGTAGAGTCCGGATAATCTGGCCTATGAGGATGAAGTGCCGGACCTAGGGAGACCCAGTCTTTTCAAAAAATTATTTTTATAAGCCTGTTTTTAAAATTCTATAGCATTCATGAGCTGACATTTCAACTAGCATGCATGCATTAGTAACCAACTAATTAAAATTTAGTTGCATTAGCTAGGAGCATCTAACCCACATAAGTCACATCCGGTCTCGTAGTATGCCTTAAATGGTAGGTTGGTCCCTTCTTTTTAGGGACCCTAAATCCTACTTATCCGCGTCACAGGATGACGCCATCTCCATCATTCTCTCACGCATGTGGTTGAGTGCTTAATTTTCTTTCTCCAGTTTATGTTTAGTACCCTAGAGCCTCCGAGTGCTGGTATGAGCCACGCATGTTGATTCAGCCCTTCGAACCTTTCTTCCTTTTTGGATAGGATTTCCTAGTCTATACCCTTGTGCCAATCCCAATTTGGAAAAGATAATGTATGATCCTTAATCGAGAGTTTTTTCGGGCTCCGGCCCGGGATGTAATTAACCACGGGGGCTTGCGCCCGTGGGAAACTTGGCCCCGCAATCTATTTTACCCCACTCGATCTCTCGTATCGGGTGGGGGAAACCCGTGACTAGGTCGTGTATATTGCTACCCATCGGGGTGTGTTGGCAACAGCCTCTATCCTCAATAGTCAGTCGTATGCACGATCCAATCTGCCCTCACATCGACCTGTTCGTGTCGAGTGTAGAGGTCTGCGATCGTTTTGTCCCACAGGGATAGTGCGGCCGTACCCTCTGTGTTCGTACCCCACGAGCGGTGCTCTTTCGGAGGTCCACACATCTCTCGCAGCAGTTTCTCCTGAAAATTTTTCCAAAACTAGGGAATGAGCTACGCTCAAGTAGGAAAAACTCTATCCTATGTTATCATATGCATTCATGTTATAAAGAAAAGTTCTGAACTGCTTGGATTTCATGCTAGATTTCGTATGCTTTACATATGTCATATTTTTCTCTATGTTTTATGTCACGTATGTCATGTCTTGTGTATGTAATTAATCAAGTCGTTAATTTGCCTTTACAGGTCATATTCTCCTTTTCATCATGTACATCATATATGCCTCGTATGTCATAAAATTTATGTCTTATACTTATGCTTATGCGTATGCTTATAATTGTTTCTGCTTATACTAATTTATATAACCGTACAGAGTACCAGAGGTGTACTGATCAGGTACACCAATCATCTTTTTTGGCCAGTAATCTCATCTTTTGCCCCAAAGGGCCATATTGTGCTTTCGCACCATATTTGGTACTCCGAAATAAAACAAACACATGCAATCACTTATAATAATTATCAAACACTTTTAAATATTCATATGTTTGGTCATGAACGTACATGTACATGAAAGAACATTTTATGCATTAAAGTGCATTAAAGTAGTTGAACTTAAACACTTGCATCATCAATTTAACAATAAAAATAAACGTAAGGCATCAATTTAAACATAAAGATACATAAAAAAATAGGAAAAGAGATTCCTACCTCAAGGCTTAGTTATCCTTTCCTATGCAAAGCTTTACTTGTCAACAATGTTCCCTCTTGAAACCTATGGATCCAAAAGTAATAACATAAGCCTCTTGCATTTTAAGATCTCTCCTAACACTCTCCCTTAAACCTACTAAGAAAAATTCCTATGGAAATTTCAGTTTTTACCTAAAAATCCTTAAGGTTGGAAACCAAATTTCTTCTAATAGCATTCCAATAGCATGTTAGAACCCTTCTCTTTCCTAATTATAAGATTAATACTCTTAATTTTCAGATTAGCAAAATTAGGAAATTAGGAAAATATTTTTCTTTTTTGAAATCTCATTTTCTTTAATTTAGAGGCCTCCTAAAGACATTGGAAACAATATATGTAAAGGTCTCTACACAAAAACTAACATTTTGGAGAAACCCTAGATTTGCCCTAAAATCCAAAACTCAAAAGAATTCAACGAAACTTCATTTCCACCGTCAAAACTTCGTTCTAAAGCTATCCTATTAATTTCATTCAAAAATTCTAAGTTTTGAGAAAGCCCTAAAATTTTACCTTGAGAAAAACTAGGGAAAAGTGAGGGATTTTTGCACGAAACTCTTACCTTAAGTCTTCCCCTTGCTTTCCCTAAAGGAACCTCGTCGGAAAAGCCGCCAGCCGCCTCTTGGAAGGAGCTCCCGCAGCTTCCTCCCTCTCTCACTCGCCTCTCGTCTTCGATCAGCAGAAGTAATGACAGGATATGACCGAATGAAAGGTTCCCTAAAGCGGTTGTGGGCTTAAGAAAAATTGTTAAAAAGGCTAAGACCATGCCCTTCTCCCTAAAGTTTTCTTTAAAGGCTCTAAGGTTAAAATCGGAAAGTTTACCAAAAATTTTACCATAACTATCTTCGTTGATTTTAATTCTCAAACTGATCAAAAATTTGGTATGTTTTCTTTATATCCGTTTTCGACGAAATTTCAAAACGAATCTAATGAAATTTATTTCGTCAATTTTCGCGATACGAAATCACTTAAGTTTTTTCGCGGACGCATTTAATATGCGTTACGACGCAACTCAAATACGTATTTCGGGTTTTTACAG